>CM066036.1:389127767-389834403 GCA_033557465.1 Ichthyophis bannanicus
GAGATTTGCCCTTTGAGGACCTGCCAGAGGAATGTTTGGTTACCTGAGAGGAGAGGAAGACCTGGAAGATGTCGATGCTGGAGTATCTGTAGAAAACAGCATGTGAAACTTGGCTGCCCGGTTCTGTAAGCCACGTTTAGACATCAAAGAACAGGATGGGCAATCCGGAATGGAATGGTCAGGCCCCAAACATTTAAGACACCATTCATGGGTGTCTGTGACTGAAATAGTACCGCTG
Source organism: Ichthyophis bannanicus (assembly GCA_033557465.1). Lineage (NCBI taxonomy): Eukaryota > Metazoa > Chordata > Amphibia > Gymnophiona > Ichthyophiidae > Ichthyophis > Ichthyophis bannanicus. The sequence continues at coordinate 389,128,006 of CM066036.1, forward strand.
CACTTGGTGCATTTTTTGAACCCAGAGGCTTGTTTCTCCATGAGGGAGAATTAGTGAAGGCCTAAAGGCCTCACAGAACTAACACACCAAGTGAGGAAAAAAAAAAGAAGATTTTTTTTTTTTTAAATAAAGGAAAAAAGACCGGCGGTACCGGTCTGGAATCGGGGAAGGCAGACACGCGGCCAAAGAAATAAAATAACTTCTTCAGCGGTGACAGGAACACAACCTGCTGGCTCCGCGGCAAAAGAAGAACTGAGGAGAGTTGGTCAGGAAGGCGGGAAGGCAGCGCGCATGCGCAGTGGGAGGCCCCAAAAGCTTTCCTTCTGGGAAGCTGGGGAGCTTTCCCGCTCGGGCTCCGTCGGTACCGACGTACCCATATGTGAGGACTTATTCCTGCTTATTCCTAGAGATAGTGATCATAGCATGATCGCATTTGATTTAATTAGTGGAGGAGGGATAGTAAGGAAATCCACAGTACTACCTTTTAAATTTCGAAAGGGAAACTATGATAAAATGAGGAAAATAGTTAAGAAAAAACTAAAAGGAGCAGTTGCCAACGTTAAAGACTTACATCAAGCTTGGGTGTTGTTGCAAAATACTAACTTGGAAGCCCAGACCAGCTGTATTCCACGCTTTAAGAAAAGTGTAAGGAAGTCCAAAAAACTGCCAGCATGGTTTAAAGGTGAGGTCAAAAAGGCTGTTGCCAAAAAAGCATCTTTCAGGAAATGGAAAAAAGAGCCAAACAATGAAACCTGGAAACAGCACAAGCACTGGCAGGTCAAATGCAAGGCATTGATAAAGAAGGCAAAGGGAGAATTTGAGAAGAAGCTTGCTGCGGAAGCAAAAACGCGAAATAAAGATTTTTTTTAAGTACATTCGTAGCAAAAAACCTGTGAGAAAGTCAGTTGGACCATTAGATGATAGAGGAGTTAAAGGGGCACTAAGAGGCGACAAGGCAATATCGGAGAGACTGAATGAATTCTTTGCTTCAGTCTTTACTGAGGAAGATGTAGAGATGTTACCCATGACTGAAGTGGTATTGAAAGGTGCGGAAGAATTGAAGGAAATATCGATACATCGGGAAGATGTATTACAACTATTAAATAAACTGAAGAGTAGCAAATCACCTGGGCCGGATGGTATACATCCAAGGGTGTTGAAAGAACTGAAATATGACATTGCAGACCTGCTATTAGTAATCTGTGACCTATCATTAAAATCATCTCTAATACCTGAAGATTGGCGGATCGCCAATGTAGCACCAATTTTTAAAAAGGGTTCAATGGGTTATCCGGGAAGCTACAGACCGGTGAGCCTCACGTCAGTACCGGGAAAAATGGTAGAAACCAGCATAAAGAATAGAATTACTCAGCATGAAGATAGTCATGGCCTAATGGGAGACAACCAACATGGCTTTAGACAAGGAAGATCTTGTCTTACTAATCTGTTATGTTTTTTTGAAAGTGTCAATAAACAGGTGGACAAAGGTGAGTCGGTTGATATAGTGTATCTGGACTTTCAGAAAGCCTTTCACAAGGTCCCTCATCAGAGACTTTTGGCAAAACTAAAGAGTCATGGGATAGGAGGCAGTGTACTACTGTGGATCAGGAACTGGTTAAAAGATAGAAAGCAGAAGTTTGGGCTAAATGGCCAATTTTCCCCAATGGAGAAAGGTGAATAGTGGTGTACCCCAGGGATCTGTGCTGGGTCTGCTGCTTTTTGACATATTCATAAATGACCTGGAAAGTGGAATAACGAGTGAGGTTATCAAATTTGCAGATGACACAAAACTATTTAAAGTTGTTAAAACCCAAGAGGATTGTGGAAAATTGCAAGAGCATCTTGATAAATTGGAAGACTGGGCATCAAAATGGCAGATGAAATTTAATGTGGACAAGTGCAAAGTTATGCACCTAGGGAAAAACAACCCAAACTATGGTTACACGATGCAAGGTTCCACATTAGGAACCACCACCCAGGAAAAAGATTTAGGCGTCATTGTGGATAACATGTTAAAACCCTCGGCCCAGTGTGCAGCGGCGGCCAAGAGAGCAAATGGAATGCTAGGTATCATACCGTTCCATGGTGAGACCGCACCTTGAATATTGTGTGCAATTCTGGTCGCCGTATCTTAAAAAGGATATAGTGTTATTAGAAAAGGTTCAGAGAAGAGCCACCAAAATGGTAAAGGGGATGGAAGGATATCCCTATGAAGAAAGGCTAAAAAGGTTAGGGCTCTTTAACCTGGAAAAGAGACGGCTGAGGGGAGATATGATAGAAGTCTATAAATTAATGAACGGAGTGGAACGGGTAAATGTAGATCGATTGTTTACCTTATCAGAATATAGAAAGACTAGGGGACATGCAATGAAGCTACAGGGTAAACTATTTAAGACTAATAAAAGAAAAAACATTTTCACTCAACGTGTAATCAAACTCTGGAATTTGTTACTGGAGGATGTAGTAAAGGCTGTTAGTGTAGCTGGGTTTAAAAAAGGTTTGGACAAGTTCCTGGAGGAAAGATCCATAAACCATTATTAAGAAGTGACCCAGGATATCAATGCTTGACCTAGTACAAGCATTGTAGAACCTGTGTCTTTTGGGGAAACTGCTAGGTACGTATGACCTAGATTGGCCACTGTTGGAAACAGGATACTGGGCTTGATGGACCTTGGTCTGACCCAGTATGGCATATCTTATGATCCCATGAATCATACTGGTCTTTATCTGCCATCATATATTAAGTTATGTTACTATGTCCTGCTATGCCAGTCCAGACAAGTGAAACTACCAAAGCTATGCCTTCACTGGACAAGAAGAAAACACGGCAGACTCCAAGATCATAAGAACATAAGATATGCCATACTGAGTCAGACCAAGGTCCATCAAGCCCAGTATTCTGTTTCCAACAGTGGCCAATCTAGGTCATACGTACCTAGCAGTTTCCCCAAGGGACACATTGGTTCAAGCATTGATATCCTGGGTCCCTTCTTAATAATGGTTTATGGACGTTTCCTCCAGGAACTTGTCCAAACCTTTTTTAAATCCAGCTACACTAACAGCCTTTACTACATCCTCTGGTAACAAATTCCAGAGTTTGATTACACGTTGAGTGAAAAAATATTTTCTTTTATTAGTCTTAAATAGTTTACCCTGTAGCTTCATTGCATGTCCCCTAGTCTTTCAATATTCTGATAAGGTAAACAATTCATCTACATTTACCCGTTCCACTCCGTTCATTAATTTATAGACTTCTATCATATCTCCCCTCAGCCGTCTCTTTTCCACGTTAAAGAGCCCTAACCTTTTACGCCTTTCTTCATAGGAGTATCCTTCCATCCCCTTTACCATTTTGGTGGCTCTTCTCTGAACCTTTTCTAAAATAGCTATATCCTTTTTAAGATACGGCGACCAGAATTGCACACAATATTCAAGGTGCGGTCTCACCATGGAACGATATAGAGGCATTATAATATCTTTTGTTTTATTTTCCAATCCTTTCCTTATCATACCTAGCATTCTATTTGCTCTCTTGGCCGCTGCTGCACACTGGGCCGAGGGTTTTAACATGTTATCCACAATGACGCCTAAATCTTTTTCCTGGGTGGTAGTTCCTAATGTGGAACCTTGCATCATGTAACCATAGTTTGGGTTGTTCTTCCCTAGGTGCATAACCTTACACTTGTCCACATTAAATTTCATCTGCCATTTTGATGCCCAGTCTTCCAATTTATAAAGATCCTCTTGCAATTTTCCACAATCCTCTTGGGTTTTAACGACTTTAAATAGTTTTGTGTCATCTGCAAATTTGATAACCTCACTCGTTATTCCACTTTCCAGGTCATTTATGAATATGTCAAAAAGCAGCGGACCCAGCACAGATCCCTGGGGTACACCACTATTCACCTTTCTCTATTGGGAAAATTGGCCATTTAGCCCTACCCTCTGCTTTCTATCTTTTAACCAGTTCCTGATCCACAATAGTACACTGCCTCCTATCCCATGACTCTTTAGTTTTGCCAAAAGTCTCTCATGAGGGACCTTATGAAAGGCTTTCTGAAAGTCCAGATACACAATATCAACCGACTCACCTTTGTCCACATGATTATTCACTCCTTCAAAAAACATAACAGATTAGTAAGACAAGATCTTCCTTGTCTAAAGCCATGTTGGTTGTCTCCCATTAGGTCATGACTATCTACATGCTGAGTAATTTTATTCTTTATGCTGGTTTCTACCATTTTTCCCGGTACTGATGTCAGGCTCACCGGTCTGTAGTTTCCCGGATCACCCCTGGAACCCTTTTTAAAAATTGGTGTTACATTGGCGATCCTCCAATCTTCAGGTATTAGAGATGATTTTAATGATAGTTCACAGATTACTAATAGCAGGTCTGCAATCTCATATTTCAGTTCTTTCAACACCCTTGGATATATACCATCCAGCCCAGGTGATTTGCTACTCTTCAGTTTATCTAATAGTTGTAATACATCTTCCCGATGTATCAATATTTCCTTCAATTCTTCCGCACCTTTAAATACCACTTCAGTCAGGGGTAACATCCCTACATCTTCCTCAGTAAAGACCGAAGCAAAGAATTCATTCAGTCTCTCCGCTATCGCCTTGTCGCCTCTTAGTGCTCCTTTAACCCCTTTATCATTTAATGGACCAACTGACTCTCTCACAGATCTCTGCACCAAAGGCCTTGTCTGCCAGAGTGTGGATTTTCAAGCAATAATACTTGACAATAGTGAAAAGCGATGATCACGCTATTGCCCAACAAATGTTCATGGAGGAAACAGTGCTATGCTCCACTCAGTAGGAAGCCTGAGCCCATGTGGAACGTGCACACAAACCCTCTGGGACAGATCGATTCCATAACAGATAGGCCAAGGCCATCACCTCCTTTATCCAGCACCCAAAGTATACTTTGCGACTGTCTTGCCCTTATGCAGGCCTGCAAGAGAGGACTAAATGTCTGTCTGACTTTCAGAAGATGTTAGCGACATTTGGGTATCAAAGCACCCTCCTAGCATCCACCAGGAGAAGGTCCTTATCCTTTTGGAAATGAAGGCAGACAGACCACCTGACTGATATGGAAAGACAACTCCACTTTGGAAAAGAAGGAAGAAATGGGTCTTAATTACATGGTCTCTTCCAAAAATGACAGCTAGGGATCTTGGCACAAGGCCTGCAACTCAGATACATCTCGTCATGCAGACTACAACCAAAAAGACAGCCTTAAGAAACAAATTCTTGAGCACAGCCCTTCTCTCAAAGGCTCAAAATGGCTCAGCCATCAAGGCCCAAAGAATCAAACTTGTATCCTAAGAAGAAACATCCAATCACAGGGAAGACTCAGTTGTTTAACTTCCTGCAGAAAAAGGGCCAGATCCGAGTGTTAGACCACTGAGAATCACACCACTAGCCTTTTGGAACAAGGCTGCCACATGAACCCCCAGCGAACAGAGGCCCTTGTCAAATCAAGGAAGGAGAGCAAAGGCAGCAAGTGGCTAGCACTAGGGACGACTTGATGCTTATGACACCAGTAATAAAAAAAAAACACCAGGCGCACACATAAGTGAGAAAAGTGAGGCCTCTTTTTGCTTTCAGAAGCATGGAAAGTACGGCAGAAGAAAAGCCTTTACTCACTAAGCGTCGTCTCTCAAGAGCCAAGCCATAAGCGAGAAAGGAACCAGATTCTCTAAAAGGAATGGATCCTGCCGGGCCCCCCCTACCCCCCTCCCCTACCAGAGGTGCATCAGATCCACATACCATGGCTACCTCGGCCAAAACAGTGCCATCAGAACTCCTGGACCATGATGGAACCCTACACAACCAAAGCACTCACCCAAGAGGCCACAGAGGAAGCACATACAACAAAACCTGCCTTGGCCAAGGTTGAGCTATAGAGTCCAAGCTCTCTGAGCCTGCCTCTTTGCAATGGTTATTCAGCTGCCACAACTTTACATTGGCCCAGGTCACCATCAGATCCATCTCAGGGTGACCCCTCCTATTCAGGATCCTCCAGAATGCCATCTGATGCTTCCACACTATCCACTCCCAATATGCTGTGTCCAGGAGTGTCCAAAGATTCCACTCCACACAAGAGAACAGTCTGCAGGACTACTGAGAAAAGCTGCTCTTGCTAGGAAGGATTCTACAATTATAAGTATTTACCTACTGGTAATTTCTCAGACTCTTGGGTTAAAGGGAACTCCCTGGGTTTAAAGTGATAAAATCTGTAGATTTTAACGTTTCGGGTTTTGTAAAAGTCCCACAGAGCACTATTTTAGCAAGCCAACTCTACTGAGTGTTTCTTTCCCTCCTACCCACCCCGACTCCAAAATACTAGAGTCATAATATTAGACTTACAGCCTCTTACAGCTCTTACAGAGACAGAAGCAGTCAAATTCACTTTTAGGTGTAGCTGAATTAAGGCCCTGAAATTAATCCTGACGTGAACAGTTCCTTAAATTTATTGGTTATACTTGTGTTTCTACAACTATCTCTAGCAACTTTAAGTAAACTTAAATGTCTTAATAAAACCTTAAAACTAAGATGCAGTCCAGCAGCGAGATGGGGGCTATCCAGTCTTTTGCACCGAGTGTCACATGTATGATTTTCTCTCAGTAGGTGAGGGGTCTTACATGTGCAATGGGTGCAAGGATTTCTTTGCTCTCAGGGAAAGCGTAGTTACTCACCTGTAACAGGTGTTCTCCAGGAGCAGCAGGAATCAGTCCTCACATATGGGGTGACGTCGGCGCTGACGGAGCCCTCGCGGAGCAATTTTCCCCAACTTTCAAAGAAAGCCTTTGGGAATTGCAGCGCGCATGCGCGGTCGCCTTCCCGCCCAAGGGTGCCATCTTAGCCAGTCAGATGACATAGCTAAAAAAGACAGCATAAAAATTTGCAAAAAACTAAAGCAGATGATTGCAACTCCAAGGGGAGGAGGGAGGGTTGTGAGGACTGATTCCTGCTGCTCCTGGAGAACACCTGTTACAGGTGAGTAACTACGCTTTCTCCAGGACCAAGCAGGAAGTCAGTCCTCACATATGGGACTCCCAAGCTTAAGGCTACCGGAGACCCTAAGCACAAAAATGAGCTCCCTCTAGCTCAGCAGCACAGAAGGAAGGAATCTTCGCTGAATTATTACCCACCGGTAGCCCACATCCGGGATGGAGGGTAGGAGTTGCTCAGACCTCAAAGAGATTACGGAGGACTGCCTGTCCGAAAGCACTGTCCCTGCGGGACTCCCTCTCGAGACAGTAATGGACCGCAAAAGTCTGGCTCGAAGACCAAGTAGCGGCCCGGCAGATGTCTGCCAGCGGAACAGAGCGGAGGTAAGACACTGACATAGCCTTTGCCCGAACGCAATGAGCCGTGACTCGACCTTCCAAGGAGAGTCCGGCTGCCCCATAAGCCCAAGTGATACAGTCCGCAACCCAGATGGACAGAGTACGCTTGGAGACCGGGAGCCCCAATTTATTGGGGTCAAAAGACACAAAAAGCTGAGCAGCTTTACGGTGCTCCCGCGTACGGTCAAGGTAGAAGTTCAACGCCCTTCTACAGTCCAGGGTATGGAGGACCGTTTCAGCTCGGCTGGAGTGTGGTCTGGGAAAGAAGGTCGGAAGTACCACCTCCTGATTGATGTGAAAAGGGGAGACCACTTTTGGAAGAAATTTTGAGTCCGTAGGACTACCCTATTTTTGTAGAACCGAGTGTAAGGGGGATCAGACACGAGGGCCTGCAATTCACTTACGCGTCTAGCGGAAGTGAGGGCTATCAAGAACAATGTTTTCCAAGAAAGAAAACGGAGAGAACAGGTAGCCATAGGTTCAAAAGGTGGACAGGTGATCCGCTGTAAAACCACATTCAGATCCCAGTCAGGCGCTGGCGGGCGCAGAGGTGGTTTAAGCAGAAGGAGACCTCGGAGAAACCTCGCTACAAGAGGGTCGCTGGAAAGAGGTCTGCCGTCCACCGGCACATGATGTGCTGAAAGAGCACTGAGGTGAACCTTGACAGGGTTGGACTTAAGTCCCAGATTAGAGAGGTATAGCAAGTACTGCAGGATCACCGACACCGGGCAGGAGAAGGGATCCTGAGACTGTTGGGTACACCAAACGGAAAAGCGACGCCATTTAAGGGCGTAGCATTTGCGGGTAGAAGGTCGCCGAGAAGCTAGGACGACCTCTTCCACCTCTGCCGGCAGAAGAAGGGGAGCAAGGACTACCCTCTCAGCAGCCAGGCCATTAGATTGAGAGATCTGAGGTTGGGGTGTAGCAGAGACCCCTGATCCTGAGTGAGGAGATCCGGTTGTAACCCCAGAGGGAATGGATCCTCTACCGCTAATTGCAGCAGGAGTGGAAACCACGGCTGTCTGGGCCAGCGAGGGGCCACCAGGATCATGAAGGCTTTGTCTCGGAGAACCTTGAACAGAGTCCGAGAGACTAGCGGGATGGGAGGGAAAGCGTACAGAAGGCTCTCCGACAATGAGAGTAGAAAAGCGTCTGCCGCAACTCGAAGGGGATGTGGCTGACGAGAACAGAAGCGAGGAAGTTGCCGGTTGAGAGGGCTGGCAAAGAGATCCATCGTGGGGAGGCCCCACTTTAGAAAGAGCTTCTGAACTACCAAGGGATCCAGGCGCCACTCGTGCGGCTGGAGGATCCTGCTGAGTTTGTCCGCCAGGCAATTTTCTTGGCCTGGGAGATAAACTGCCTTGAGAAGAACGCCGTGACTGACGGCCCAAGAGCAGAGCTTCTGTGCTTCCCGACAGAGAAGGAAGGAGCCCGTGCCCCCCTGCTTGTTCACGTAGAACATGGCAACTTGATTGTCCGTCTGGACAAGGACGGACTGGTGAGAGGTCAGGTGGGAGAAGGCCTTGAGAGCCAGGCGGATCGCTCTGAGCTCCAGGAAGTTGATCTGCTGAGCAGACTCCCACGTGGTCCAGAGGCCCTGAGTACGTGCCCCTTGGCAATGTGCTCCCCAGCCCAGGAGGGATGCATCTGTCGTCAGCACCCGGGCCGGCTGAGGTGACTGGAAAGGCATGCCGAGTACCAGGTTCGGCCGATGAAGCCACCACTGGAGAGACGAGATCAGCGGCTCGGAGACGCGCACTAGGTCTGCTAGGCCGCCTGTGGCTTGTTGCCACTGCTTGCGGAGACACCATTGAGCAGGCCGCATATTCAGGCGGGCATTGGGGGTCACATGGACGGTGGAAGCCATATGGCCGAGTAGTCTCAGGAAGCGCCTGGCGGAGACCAGGGGCTGGCTGCGAAAACAGTCGGCTAGGTCCATGAGCCGTTGAGCCCTGTCGAGCGGTAGGAACGCTCGTGCCTGAGGAGTGTGCAGCCTTGCGCCGATGAACTCGAGATCCTGTGAGGGGAGCAAAGTGGACTTTGCGAAGTTTATAACAAAGCCCAAGTACTGCAGAAGAGTCACCGTGCGGCGTGTGGCGTTGGTGACCTCCGGAGCGGACGCTGCTCTGATGAGCCAGTCGTCGAGGTACGGAAAGACATAGAGGCCGTGAAGCCGGAGATGGGCCGCCACCACCACGAGACATTTTGTGAAGACTCGCGGTGCGGAGGACAGGCCAAAGGGCAGTACTCTGTACTGGTAATGATTTCCTGCCACCACAAACCTTAGGTATTGGCGGTGGCTTGGGTGGATGAGGATGTGCGTGTAGGCATCCTTTAGATCCAAGGAGCATAGCCAATCTCCCTGCTGGAGGTAGGGCAGAAGGATTCCAAGGGTAAGCATCTTGAACTTTTCCCGCACGAGGAATTTGTTGAGGTTGCGCAAGTCCAGGATGGGTCTGAGGCCTCCTGTCCTTTTTGGTACTAGAAAATACCTGGAATAAAAGCCTTGACCTCTCAGGTGGTGGGGCACCGGTTCCACCGCCTGTCCCTGTAGAAGACCTGCTAACTCCTGAAGGAGTAATTCCCTGTGCAGAGGGAGTCGTGGAGGTTCTCCCGGAAAATAGGAGGGAGGGACCTGGTGGAAGTGGAGAAGATAACCTTCTCTCACGACTTGAAGCACCCAGGCATCTGAGGTGATGCTGGACCACCTGTGGGCGAAGTGAACCAGCCGGCCTCCGGTGCTGGGAGGAACCAGCGGAGGAGGAGAGGCTATGCTTAAGGAGTCAAAAGCCCCCACCCTGCTGAGCAGGGGCTGGTGGTGCAGGCTTGGGGGCTTGCTGCCTACGGGACCCGTTACCCCGTCCCTTGGCCTGCTGGCCCTGTTGGGGAGCTGCAGGGGCCTGATATTGGGGGTATTGTTTGTAGGCAGCCGCCTTTCTCGGGTAAAAGGACTTCTTTCCCGAGCCCTTCTTTTTCTGGGAAGGGGCGGAGGTCTTCCTAGAGAGCCTAGTCCTGGTGAGAGTCTCCGTCTCGATTTGTGCAGCCTTATCAGCCATGGGCTTGCCAAAGAGGTTTTCGCCTCGGCAGGGGACATCGACCAACTTGTCCTGCACCCAGGGCTCAAGGTCAGACGACTGAAGCCAAGCCTGCCGGCGGGCACCGATGCCGGCTGCGGCCACTCGAGCCGATGCTTCAAAGCCATCATAGGCTGCTCGGGATATGAATTTTGAGCATTCCCGAATGCCAGAGGACAAGGCCAGGAACCACCGCAAGGGTTCCTCGGACAAACCAGCGGAGAATCCGGCTAGCTCCTTAGCCAGGTCTCGGAGATACATGCCCATGTATAGCTGGTAGGTCTGGACACGACACGCAAGCATAGAGCCCTGGAAACACTTCTTACCAAGGCCATCCAGGTTACGGGCCTCCCTGCCAGGAGGCACCGAGGAGTGCATCTTCTGGCTCTTAAGACGATGCATGGCCGATTCCACTACCATGGAATTGTGTGGTAGCTGTGCTTTTTGGAAGCCAGGGCTCTTGCGGACTCGATAGATAGAATCGACCCGCTTGCTCAGGACCGGCGAGGAGGCCGGACTCTCCCACATGCGGAAGAGTAGTCGTTCCAGCATGGGAGGAACCGGTACAGTAAAGTGTTCCCTGGCGGGAGAGTCATACTGGAGGGCGTTGAGCTCTTCGGCTCGAGGCTCCTCCTCGGGATCCGCAGGGAAGGCCAAAGCCTTGGCCATATCCCTGACGAAGTCCGAGAACCGGGCATCCTCCGGGGGGGACTGCTTCCGAGGTTCGGACTCAGGTGAGTCCGAGGGGACACACCGAGTCCGAAAAGAATCAGGTGACTCTTCCTCTTCAGACTCCCAGACCGACTCCGACGAGGAATCGGTGGGGTCGGCCCGGGCAGGGCGTGGCGCCTGCCGCCCCGACGCCGAGGGAGTCGGCGTCGGCGACCTCGGTCCCGAACGGGAGGCCGAGGGTGACCTCGACCGAGGATCGACTCGAGTTCGCATGGACTCGAGGATCGGCTCGGTCTCCGGGGTCGACTTAGACGTCGACGTCCCGGCGGTCGGGGCAGCGGCGCCAGCGAGGCCAGCGAGCAGTGCCCGCTGCTGGTCCATGAAGGCAGACAGTCTGCTCTCCAAGGCCGTCAACCTGAGTCCGAGCTCAGGTGACCCAGCAGGGCCCGACGTCGGCGGTCTCGGAGGCGAGTCCAGGAGGACCACAGGACTTACCCAAGCAGGCAGCTCCGACTCCAGGCGAGGTCGCTTCGGGAGGTGCTCCCTCTCCAAGGACCCGGGGCGGCTATCGGGGCTATGCGACCTGGCCCTCGCGGAGCCAGGAGCGTCCACCGACGCCGCCCTCGCGGGTTTCACCTTCCATCGATGGTCTCCGGAGGGAGAACCCCTGTCGGAGGAACTCCGGCGACGGTCCGAGCTGGAACCTCTGGACGCGGAGGCCTCCGACGAGGTCCGGGTACGGCTGGGGTCAGCGAAGATCCTATCCCGCTGATGCCGCCGACTTCTCAACGCTTTGGAGGACATTTTGCCGCAGGGCCCACAGATCATTTCTTCATGATCCGGGCCCAGGCAGCGGAGGCAATTGTCGTGTGTGTCAGTTAGTGACATATTTCGGTCACACTGACCACACCGCTTGAAACCACTGGCAGCCATCGGGGGAAAAAGGGGCCCCGGCGAGGTCAAAGGACCGGGCTGCCAGGGAAAAACCGAAAACGAAACTGACTAAGTCAGAAAAACCGAAAAAGAAGGAGAGGACTCGTGACCGGCGTCGCGAGTCCGGGCGGGAAAAAGACCGGCGTCGAACCGAAGGAAAAAAGAGAAAATTATGAGTAAAAATCAACTTTTTCGCGGGGACACGACGGGTACGTCTGTAGGGCTCTGCGGAAAAAAGAAGACTGGCTAAGATGGCACCCTTGGGCGGGAAGGCGACCGCGCATGCGCGCTGCAATTCCCAAAGGCTTTCTTTGAAAGCTGGGGAAAATTGCTCCGCGAGGGCTCCGTCGGCGCCGACGTCACCCCATATGTGAGGACTGACTTCCTGCTTGGTCCTGGAGAACGAGTTCAATCTCTGAAGACTAGATTAGCAGACCTGGAGAACCTAAGGAAGACAGAAGTATAAAGACAAAACCTATAAGGGCGTAGTACTTTAGTCCCATCTCCAGTCTGGCAGCCTCTCTGTTGCCATGGCAGAGAGAGATCACGTGAAAGGAGAGCTTCACCTTGGTGTGGCAGGAAATGATCCTGTAGCTAGGACCTATCCTCAAGGTGATGTAAAACCCTCTCGCATAAAGGTGGTTTCTCCAGGGACATGTGCCCATGAGGGAGCGTTATAGCTGGTGATTCGATCATTATGCATGTATATAGCTGGTGGCTGTGAGGATCGCCTGGTAATATGCCTGCCTGGTGCAAAGATAGCAGACCTCATGCGCCACCTACACAAGGTTTTAGACAGTCTTGGGAAGTAGCCTGCTGTCTTGGTACATGCTGGTACCAATGAAATAGGAAAGTGTGGGAGGGAGGTTCTGGAAGCCAAAGTTAGGTAGGAAGCTGAAATCCAGAACGTCTAGGGTAGCTTCTCTGAAATGCTTCCCATTCCACATGCAGGACCCAAAAGGCAGGCAGAGCTCCAGAGTCTCAATGTGTGGATGAGAAGATGCTACAAGGAAGGTGGTTTTTGATTTGTTAGGAACAGGGCAACATTCTGGGAAAGGGAGGGGCTTTTCTGAAAGAATGGGATCCACCTTAACTGGAATGGAACCAGGCTGCTGGCATTAACCTTTAAAAAGAAGATAGTACAGCTTTTAAACTAGATAATAGGAGAAAGCCAACAGTCACCCAAGAGCGCATAGTTCGGAAAGATGTATCCTTGAAGGATACTAGCAAAAGATACAAGTTAGTGTATCCTGATAGAGAGGTTCCAATAAAGATGATACTAACCCAGATGCACTTAAGTGCAGCGCAGACAGAGCTGAAAGATGACAAATTACCTCATCAAATGATAATCAAATTAATATAACTAAAATGCAATGCAATGTGTATCTAAGTCTGTGCTGACTCCTGGCAACCCTGCAGCTCCTGGGTCTTCTTGGCAGTGTGAGTGGAAGTAGGGTACCAGGCCTTTCTTCTGAGGCAATGGAGAATTAAGTGACTTGCCCAAGGCCACAAAGAGTGCTAGTGGGAATTGAACCCTAGTCTCTTGGTTACCAAACAAGTGCTCTATCACTACCCTCCACTCCTGAATAAAATACAGTCTCTAAAATGCCTTTATGCAAATGCTAGAGGTCTAAATATTAAGATGGGAGAGTTAGAATATATAGCACTAAATGAAAGGTTAGATATAAATATCATCTCAGAGACCTGCTAGAAGGACAACCAATGGGATGCTGCGTTACAAACTATATTGAAATGATAGGGTAGATCAAATTGGTGGAGGGGTTGTGCTCTATGTTAGAGAGGGCATTGAGCCACATAGGATTAAAGTTTTGTAGGAAAAAAACACACTGTGGAATCTCTATGGATAGAATTTTCAGGTAAAACGGGGAAGGCGATGGCAATGGGGGTATACAACCATCTGCCTAGCCGTAATGAACAGATGGATGATGAAATGCTAAAAGCAATCAGGAAAGCTAACAAACCTTACAACACAATAATAATGGGCGATTTCAATTAGCCCGGTATTTACTGTGTCAATGTCACAGCAGGAAATAATAGGGAGATAAAGTTTCTAGATGAAATAACTGCTTCCTGGAGCAGCTGGTTCATGAACAGACAAGAGGGTAAGCTATTTTGGACCTAGCCCTTAGTGGACACAGGATCTAGTACAAGAGAATGTATTGGGGCCATTTAGCAATAGCGATCATAGCATGATTGCATTTGATTTAATAAATGGAAGGATGATGGCAGGAAATCCACAGTACTAACTTTTAACTTTCAAAAGTCACAAACTGTTTCGCTGAAGTAGTCAAATGGACCACCATCACAATTTATCAGTTAACTTCAATAAAACAGAAATTTGTCATGTCACAAGAGACCCCAACTTCACACCCGCTGCATCCATTAGGATTGGCAACACAGACCTCCATGTCAAAACAGAAATCGGATACCTAGGACACCCATACTCCCACCCAGGAAGTGACACCTACACACGCCGCTCCCATTTGATACACATAGCACTCCAGCTGCCCAATACACCCACCCAGGAAAAACCTCCGAACTACCGACCCCTAAGATGTGCCATCATAAATGCGCGTTCTATTCGCAAAAAATGGCCTGTGGTTCTTGAAACAATTTCCCGCTATGACCTAGAGATACTCATGATCACGGAAACCTGGCTATCAGCGGAAGATAACGTTCTCATCAACCAACTTCTACCACCCAATTTCGCCATACACACAAGACATAGAGAAAACAAAAAAGGAGGAGGGGTGCTCATAGTCTCCAAATCGGACCTTAACTTCCACATAACAGATTCCTCTAGCTCAAACAATCTAGACATACTCTCCATTACAAACCAGCAAATCTCCCTCAACCTCTTATACAGGACACCGTCCACGTCTCCAGATGACCTCCCAACCATTATTGACCTTACTGCCAGCACCCTCAATCCCAATAAACCAAATTGGATAATGGGTGACTTCAATCTCCCATCGTTATCCCAAAACCACGCAATTGCCTTCCTTGGTGCTATGGAAGACCTGGGACTCAAGCAAATTATCAATAAACCCACTCATATAAAGGGAAACATTCTGGATTTGGTATTTGTTCCTCAGCCAGCCTTTGAACAAAACCACAACCTACCAATATCAATCGTTGATGTACCCTGGTCAGACCACAAACTGATCATTTTCCAGATCCCCATCATCAATGAGAAGCTGCACAGAAGCCAAAACATGCACAGCACATCACGGACGCCCACAAGAAGATTTAGACCATTTAACAGGGAACACATCTTGGCTGAGACCCAATCACTCCTCAACAAAACCGTACCAGACCTCGACGAACTAATCACCTCCTGGAACTCCAATCTGCATGCCATATCACAACCTCCAATTTCCAATAACACAAAGAGGAGAAAAAGAAGCACCGCCCCATGGTTCTCTCCTGAATTGCGATCCTCTCTGACTCAACTCCGCAGACTGGAGCGCCGCTGGCGCAGATCACTTTCCACTGAAGATCAGACCGCCTACCGTACTCACCTCTCCACACACCGTGAAGCAATCACAACCACAATGAAACAATATCACACAGACACCCTAAAGAGATCACTGAATAAACCACGTGACCTCTTCAACCTGGTCAAATCCCTCTCAAAGGAACCTTCTCCCGAACAACACAGTGAGATTCATCCACAGAAATTCGCTGACTACATGCAATCCAAGATAGTGCAAACTAACAAGGTGTCAACAGTCCCGTTCCAAGAACCAACGAATGCAACCCCACTAAATAATTTCTCTACACCATCCACTAAATGCATCGAGGACACCATAGCATCTCTCAATACCTCCACTGCACAAACGGACCCATGCCCAGCTTTTTGGATTAAGGAGCTACGTTGTGCGTTCAGCCCCTTCATTGCAAATCTAATGAACCTCTCATTCACAACAGGGTACTTCCCTGCAGCACTCAAGCAGACTTCCATCAGGCCACTTTTGAAAAACCCCAAGCTAGACCCGCAAAAGGTCGAATCTTATAGGCCTATAGCTAGCATTCCCCTCTTAGCCAAGATAATTGAGAAGGAGGCACAACGGCAAATCCAAGATCATATAGACACCACAGCTCCCCTAGATCACTGCCAACATGGGTTCAGAGAATATCATGGGGTCGAGACCCTACTCACTAACCTATTCAACGACATTATCACAGGCATTAACAACATCCGACAAGGATTTGTACTCGTCTTCTTAGACATCGCTGCGACGTTCGACTCGGTAAGCCACGAAATTCTCCTCGGACGACTGAAAGAGAAAGGTATCTGCAACAGTGCATTAGAATGGTGTAACTCTTATCTGGATGGAAGATGGCAATATGTGAAGTCCGGTACAGAAGAGTCAAAACGCTTCCAGCAAAAGCAAGGTGTGCCTCAGGGTTCCTCATTGTCTTCCCTACTATTTAATATATACATGCAGCCCATCTGCGACATCATAAGATCTTTCAAAGTCAACTGCTTGATATACGCAGATGACATTCTCTTATATATGCCTTTCTCTACAACTCAATTAGACCTGGCACCGTTGGTAGACTGCCTCAATTCGGTCTCAGAGTGGCTCCAATCACAAAACCTTCGCATTCAACATAAAAAAACAGAGGTGCTCTTCATCTCCAAAGACCCCAACTTCACCCCTCCAGCCCACGTCAGTGTCAAGGGAGCTGACCTACAAGCTAAAGAAACAATAAGATACCTTGGAGTTACATTGGACCAACGTCTGGATATGAAACATCACATAAATAACATAGTCAAAGCTGTATACTTCAAAATACGCTCGCTCAGGCATATGCGCTCCCTGTTGGACCCGGACGACTTCCGAACCATATACCAAGCGCTAATCCTGCCACACTTCGACTTTGCAAATGCCATATTACAAGGTCTCCCTCAATCCACTCTTAGCCCATTACAGATGGCCATGAATGCCGCAGCAAGAGTCCTCTACGGAGCCTCCAGAAGCGACCACGTAACTCCCATTCTTAAACAGCTTCACTGGCTCCCCATCCATGGGAGGATCATCTTTAAAACCCTAGTCCTATCATTCAAGGCAATC
Organism: Ichthyophis bannanicus; assembly: GCA_033557465.1. Taxonomy (NCBI): domain Eukaryota; kingdom Metazoa; phylum Chordata; class Amphibia; order Gymnophiona; family Ichthyophiidae; genus Ichthyophis; species Ichthyophis bannanicus. Next base: position 389,145,145 of record CM066036.1, read on the forward strand.
AAGGGTATCTCATCCTCCTCACTCACAGATCTGATTCACACTGTACCCCCCAACAGATCCAGAAGAGCAACAGCCGTAAACCTACTGACTACCTCGAAAGCGTCGACAAAGTGCAACATGACAACCTCAAACAGAGCCTTCAGTTTCTATGTCCCCAAATGCTGGAACGCTCTACCCTCCGACATAAGGGCCATTACTGACCTACTCCAGTTCAGGAAGGCACTCAAATACCACCTCTTCCTTCAATACTACCCTACCAGCAATTGAACCAGAGGAAGTGACCCACTCATGAACACACCATACCGTTCTTTATATTACTAAGACTCTATTCTGTTCTATGTAATTATCTCATGTATATAGTTTACCCCGGTTCTCCAAGTTTGTACTCCTGTTCAATGTAAACCAAACAGCTTGTTGTTATGGTCTTTATGTTATAATGTAAACCGCGCTGATGCCGAATAGTGCGGTATATAAGAACTTGTAATAAATAAATAAATAAAATAAATAATTGAGCTTTAAAACACCACCAAGTCTGTCTATTCTAAACTCAGAACTCTGCGAAATCTACGCCCCCTCCTGTCCACTGAAACATTCCACTCAGTCTGCCAGGCCACCATCACTCCACTATTCGACTATTGCAACTCCATCATATACCAAGACCTTCCCAAGTATGCTCTACTCCCACTACAACTCGCCTAGAATGTACCATCCGGCAAATATCCAGACAAACTTCCATCACACCAATCCTCAAACTCGTCCACTGGCAACCCATCATATCAAGAATAAAATACAAGAACCTCACCACCACCCAGAAGGCACCAAGCAACCAATCTTCTGAGCACCTTCAAATACTAATCCATACTCCAAAGACCAACAGACTAAGAAGGAACACCACACAGAATGTCCTCAGTTTCCCATCCCAGCCAAATTTGCAAGAGCAACCAAAACACATAGTAACATAGCAAATGACGGCAGATAAAGACCAGTATGGTCCATCTAGTCTGCCCAGTAAGATGGCCGGAGTAAGATGGCAGGAGAAAGTGCCACTCTGTGCAGGCCACCCCTCCCCATGTCTTTGTTTAGGGGTGAACACACCGCTCCAAGCAGGACACCCCTATTTGTTGAGAAGTTAGATGGTTCCGATAATTTTGATATTATTCTGTTGCTCTAAATGGATCCAGTGTGTCTGTCCCATGCCATTTTGAATTCTGTCACTGTATTTGCCCCCACCACCTCCATTGGGAGGGCATTCCAAGCATCCACCACCCTCTCAGTGAAAAAGTATTTCCTGATATTGCCTTTCAATTTTCCACCTTGCAGCTTCATGTTATGCCCTCTCGTTTTACAGCTTCCCCGTCTTTAGAAGAGGTTTGTTTGTTCATTATTTCTCCTTAAGTATTTAAAGTTCTGAATCATATCTCCCCTATCCCTCCTCTCTTCCAAAGTGTACATATTTAGGTCTTCAAGTCTCTTCTCGTAAGGCTTCTGACGCACGCTCCAAATCATTTTGGTCTCCTTCCTCTGAACAGTTTCCATTCTTTTTACATCCTTTGCAAGATACGGTCTCCAAAACTGAACACAGTATTCCAAGTGAGGCCTCACCAGTGACTTATACAGTGGTATTAGAACCTCTTTCTTTCTGCTGGTAATTCCTCTTTGTATGCAGCCCAACATCCTCCTGCCTTTTGAGACCGCCTTGTCGCACTGTTTTGCCACCTTGAGATCTACAGAAATAATCACACCAAGGTCTATCTCCTGATCCGTGCACACCAACCTCTCGCCCCCTATCGTGTACATTTCTCTTGGGTTTCTGCTACTCAAGTGCATGACTCTGCACTTCTTTGCATTAAATCTTAATTGCCAAGCATTAGACCATTCTTCCAGCTTTTGTAGATCTTTTCTCATGTTAAGGACTCCCTCGGGGGAGTCCACTCTGTTGCAAATTTTTGTGTCATCTGCAAAAAGACAGACCTTTCCTTTCAGTCTTTCAGCAATATCACTCACAAATACATTGAACAGTGCCGGGCCCAGGACCGAACCCTGGGGCATCCCGCTAATCACCTTCCTTTCCACCGAGTGAGCTCCATTTACCATCACCTTCTGTCATCTATCAGTCAACCATTTTCTGATCCAGTTTACCACCTTGGGACCCATCCCCAAAATACTGAGTTTATTGATAAGCCTCCTATGAGGAACAGTATCAAAGGCTTTGCTGAAATCCAGGTAGATGACATCCATCGCATGCCCCTGATCTAGTTCTCTGGTCACCCAGTCAAAGAACTCAATCAGATTTGTTTAGCAAGATCGTCCTTCGCTAAAACCATATTGCCTCAGATCTTGCAACCTGTTGGTTTTGAGAAAGTTCACTATTCGCTCCATCAGAAGTCCCTCTATTACTTTTCCTGCCACCGAGGTAAGGCTCACGGGCCTGTAGTTTGACACTTCTTCCCTGTCACCACTTTTGTGTAGAGGTACGACATCAGCCATTCTCCAGTCCTGAGGAACTACTCCTGTTTCCAAGGAACTGTTGAAAACATCCTTTAATGGCCCTGCAAGAACCTCTCTGAGCTCTTTCTGTATCCTGGGATGTATCCCATCTGGTCCCATGGCCTTGTCCACTTTCAGTTTCGCAAGTTGTTCTAACACATCTTCTGTGAATGGTGTGGTATCTACTTCATTCCCATCTTTATATTTGGGAGTCACAGTTGGTCCTTCTCCAGGATTTTCTTTAGTAAAAACAGAGCAGAAGTATTTGTTTAGCAATTCCGCTTTTTCAATATCCCTTTCCATGAGTCCATTCCAAGCACTTCTGAGTCCTGTGATTCCACCTCTGATCTTCTTCCTTTCCTGAATATACCTGAAGAAAGTTTTGTCGCCACACTTCACATCTTTAGCCATCTTTTCCTCTGCCTTTGATTTTGCTATCCTTATTTCTCTTTTTGTCTCTTTGAGTTTGATCCTGCATTCATTTCTGTGCTCCTCTGCAAGCTATACATGTTACAGAGCACTCATACTTTATGCACTCACCTTCTGGAACTCTCTACCCCCCATACTAAGAAATATCAACTCATTTGTGGACTTCTGAAAGAAATTTAAAAAACACCTCTTTCAAGAACAATTCGGCACTGAATCCCAGTGGAACACAAACCAATATGACCTTTCACAAACAGGATTTCTCCTACCCCCCTCCTTGAAGTTCCCCCCTCTAGCCTATACCAACTGCATAAATAGTTTCAATGCCTTGTTTTCAACTTAGCTAACCTTTTTATGCTTACAAGTTCTATTTCTTCCAGCTGTATGTTGTTGTTGTTAAGTGCCGTCGAGTCGGAGTCGACTCATGGCGACCCTCTGGATAGCTATCCTAAATTGTGTTCGGTCTTCAGTCATGCGGCTCATTGTTGACAGACTGGTACCCGTAGCTGCTGTTATTGTAGCAATCCATCTCATTGCTGGCCTTCCTCTTTTGCGTTGACCTTCTATCTTGCCAAGCATGATGTCTTTCTCTAATGATCTCTCTCTTCGCATGATGTGTCCGAAGTATGAAAGTCGAAGTCTTGTCATCTGAGCTTCTAAAGAAAGCTTAGGTTTGATCTCTTCTAGTACCGACTGGTTTGTTCTTCGGGCAGTCCATGGTATACACAGTATTCGCCGCCAGCACCATAATTCAAAGGCATCAATTTTCTTCCTGTCTGTCTTTTTCCACTGTCCAGCTTTCACATCCATATGATGTTATTGAAAATACCATGGCTTGAACAAGTCGAATCTTTGTATGGAGAGAGACATCTCTGCTCTTGAGAATCTTATCTAGGTCTTTCATAGCCATTCTGCCAAGAGCAATGCGTCGTCTGATTTCTTGACTGCTTGTTGCTTCTTTATTGATAGTTGATCCAAGTAGGTTAAAGTTGTTCACGATTTCAATTTCTTCTCCTTCAACGATGAACCTGTTGATTATGCCAGTTGTCATGATCTTTGTCTTCTTTACATTAAGGTGCAGGCCCATTTTGAGACTATGTTCTTTGATTGTGAGAAGCAAATGTTTCAGATCATCTTCACTTTCAGCCAGTAATGTGGTATCATCAGCATAGCGAAGGTTGTTGATGAGTCTTCCACCAATCTTCACACCTCTGTTGTCTTCATACAGTCCTGCTTCTCTGATGATTTGTTCTGCATATAAATTAAACAGGTAGGGGGAAAGTATGCAGCCTTGTCTTACACCTTTGCTTATTTTAAACCATTCTGTTTCTCCTTGTTCCGTTCGAACTGTTGCTTCTTGATCAATGTACAGATTACGCAAGAGAACGATCAGGTGTTCTGGTATACCCATGCTTCTTAATGTGGCCCAGAGTTTCTCATGGTTTACACAGTCAAAAGCCTTGCTATAGTCGATAAAGCACAAATAGATATCCTTTTGGTATTCTTTAGTCTTTTCAAGGATCCATCTCACATCCGCAATGATGTCTCTCGTTCCTCGCCCTTTCCTGAACCCTGCTTGCACTTCAGGTAGTTCTTGTTCTAGGTATGGCTGTAGTCTCTTTTGAATAATCTTCAGTAGAATCTTGCTGGCATGTGGGATCAGAGCGATTGTGCGATAATTTCCACAGTCAGTTGGATCACCTTTCTTTAGTATTGGTATAAACACAGATCTTTTCCAGTCAGTTGGCCATGATGTTGTCTTCCATATTTCTTGGCAGAGCCTTGTAAGTACGGTAACAGCTGCATCAGATTGCTGCAATACTTCTATGGGAATGCTATCAATGCCTGGTGCTTTGTTCTTTGATAAGGCTTTCAATGCTGCTTCAACTTCTTCTTTCATCACCAATGGTTCCTGATCATAAGGTATATTTTATTTATTTTATTTAACAATTATTTCTATACCGCTCTTTCACAAGTATCAAGTGCGGTTTACAATGAACATTATGTTATATGGTATGGGTAGTATCATACCAAGTCATTTTACATAGAACAGGTGAACTAGGTACAGGTAACAGTATAATATTTAAACAGTAAATTATTAGAACGTTAAACTATTAGAACATATGTACATAGTAGATATTTACAATTATCATATATCGCTTGTAGGTGTAAACATTAATTTAATCTTCAAGGCACGTAGTTATATAATGGTTGTATTTGCTAGTTAACCTGTGTCTCTTTGTGTAGTCTGGCTAGTTTCTGCTCCTTTGTTATAGTGTAATGAGAATAAATGGGTTTTCAGTTTTTTTCTAAATTCCTTTATGTCTGATAGTAGGCGAATGTTGTCAGGAAGGTTATTCCAGAGGATAGGTGCTGAATGAGAGAAGGCTCTCATGTTGGTTTGTTTTCTAGCTTTTGTGTAGTCTTTTGGTACTGTAATAGTGTTTGTGTATCTACTCCTTTGTGATCTTTTATCTATTTCTAAATTGATGAGTGTATTGAGTACTGATGGCGCTAAGTTATTTATTAGTTTAAATGTAGTTAGTAGAATCTTGTATTTTATTCTGCTGTGAATAGGTAGCCAATGGAGTTCAGCCAAGATCGGTGTGATATGTTCGATTGAACTTATATTCATTATTATCCTTGCTGCTATGTTCTGAGTTAGTTGTATCTTTTTAATGTTTTGCTTTGTGATGCCATTAAGGATTAAATTTGCAAAATCAAAATGTGGGGTTATGATAGCTTGAATTATGGTTATGAAGTCTTGTAAGTGAATTAAAGGTCTTAGTTGTCTCAAGGTCTTAAGTTTGTAGTGTATGTTTTTTGTTAGATATTTTATGTGTGAATCCATGTTAAGCTTATTGTCAAGTATCACACCTAGGTATTTTATTTCTTGTTTTATGTTGATCTCATGGTTATCAAGTGTGATGGTGCTTGGAGGTGCGTATGTTTGGTTTTTAGTAATATATAGTACATCAGTTTTTGAGAAGTTAATGTGTAGGTTCTGATCGCTGAGCCATATTGTTAGTTCTTTAAAACATTCTGTTATTTGTTGTAGTGGAGGGTGTGGGATTTTAAATGGGAGGTAAAACATTATATCGTCGGCGTAGATATGATAATGGACGCCATGACGTTTAAAGATGTTGCTGACTGGTTGTAGGTAAATGTTAAACAAAAGTGCTGATAGTGCGGATCCCTGTGGGAGGCCTTGTGTTTGGTTGAATGTGTTGGATGTTTGGTTAAGAATTCTTACTGTTTGGGTTCTGTTTGATAAGTAGGATTTAAACCAGTTATAGACAGTGGATGTAATTCCTATTTGTTGAAGTCTGTTGAGCATTGTTATATGGTTTACGCTGTCAAATGCGGCAGAGATGTCGAGGAATACTAGTATGAAGGCTTGTTTTGTGTCATCAATTCCTCTTAGTAAGGTGTCGTAAAGGACTGTTAGCAATGTTTCAACCCCATGGCATGGTCGGAAGCCATATTGGTGTTCGTCAAGGAGGTTCAAGGTGTCAATAAAATCCTGTAGTTGGGTTTGAACTATTTTTTCAATAAGTTTGGCCATGAAAGGAATGCTCGATATGGGTCTGTATGATTTTGGGGATAATTTGTCTAGTGTTTTATTTTTAAGTATTGGTCTTATTTGAACATGTTTGAGTGATGGTGGTAAGTATCCTTCATCTAGTGAAATGTTAACCATGGGGAGGATGAAGGGAGAGAGTATTGAGAGTGTCTTTTTTATCCAGTCAACTGGGCATGGGTCAAGATATGATGTGGTTGTATTGATGTTAGATATGGTAGCTTTGAGTGTGGTCTTTGAAATTTGGCTGAAATTGGACCAGTTATGAGAGGTTGTGTGCTTTATTTCAGTGTGTGTTGTTGAGGGGTTATTTGTTTGTATTTTTGTTTTATTGATATAGTATTGAGCTAAGTCTTGTGGGGTAATATCTATGGATATTTCATCTGAATTGTATGTTTTGTTTGTTAGCTTCTGTATTATACAGAACAATTCTCTTGGTCGGTTAATTGAGTTATTGAGTAAGTTAGAGTGGTAGTTTCTCTTAGAATTGTCTATTGCTACTTTATATGTGTGTAGAGTATTTATGTATTTCTCATAGGTTGTTGGAGATTTGTTTTGCCTCCATTTCCTTTCTTCCATTCTTAGTTGTCTTAAGATTTTTAAGTGTCATGTTGAACCATGGGGCATCCTTTTTATCAATTATATTGTCGTTTCTATTATGTTGAGACAGGTTAGGTTTTTTTATAGGTTTATAGGTATAGGTTGAAACGGCTGTTGGTCCACTTGATCTTTATCATATAAAAACTCCGTATATTCCTTCCGCCTTTTCTTGATCTTCTCAGCATCATTCAACATAGAACCTTGAGCATCTTGTAACATTCCAATTCGAGGCTGGAACTTTTTCTTTAACTCTCGCAGCTTTAGGAAAGCCGATCTTGTTCTTCCTCTAATAGTTTCTGCTTCTATTTCCTTGCAAGTGTCATTGTAGTACTTTTCCTTGTCCTGTCTTGCTGCACGTTGGAAATCTCTGTTGAGTTCTGTGATTGTCTTTCTTTCTCCTTTGGCTTTAGCTTCTCTGCGTTTCTGGGCAATTTTCAGAGTTTCTTCCGTCATCCATTTTGGCCGTTTTTGCTTTTTCACCTTTTGTAGAGACTTCTCGCTTTCTTCCAGCACAACCTTCTTGATGTCATTCCATAACTCTTCCGGAGCTCTGTCATTTGTATCTAAGGCAGCAAATCGATTTTGCAGGCAGTCTTTAAATTCCAGTGGTATATTCTCAAGGTCATATTTTGGTGCATTCATGAGTGGTTTGCTCTTTTTCAACTTTAGCTTGAGTTTGCATACTAGTAGTTGATGATCTGTACCACAGTCAGCTCCAGGTTTTGTCTTTGTTGATGTTACAGAGCTTTTCCATCGTTGACTTCCACAGATGTAGTCAATTTGATTTTTATACAATCCATTGGGTGAAGTCCATGTGTACAGTCGTCGCTTGTGTTGCTGAAAGAAGGTGTTTGAGATGAATAGATCATTGGTCTTGCAGAATTCTATCAATCTTTCTCCAGCTTCATTTCTGTTGCCAAGTCCATATTTTCCAACTATTTTGCCTTCTTCTTTGTTGCCAACTTTTGCGTTCCAGTCACCCATGACTATCAGGATATCCTGTTTGCATGTTCTGTCAATTTCAGCTTGTACTTGTTCATAGAACTCTTCAATTTCATTCTCTTCTGCAGCTGCTGTTGGGGCATATACTTGAATTATAGTTGTGTTGATAGGCAATCCTCGTAGACGAATAGAGATTAAGCGTTCGCTGACTGCATTGTATTTCATTACAGTTCTTGCAAGTTTCTTCTTTATTATAAATGCAACACCAGTTCTTCTTTGTCTTTCATTTCCAGCATAGTAGACCATGTGATCATCTGATGCAAAGTGCCCGATGCCAGTCCATTTCAGTTCGCTGACACCCAACAGATCAAGTTGTACACGTTCCATTTCATTCTTGACCACTTCCAACTTCCCTTGGTTCATGCTTCGTACGTTCCATGTTCCAATGTGTAAGACATCTTTACAGCTTCTGACTCTCATTTCATGCACAGCTACATCAGCAGTCAGACTTCCCGAAGGCTTTGATCCAACCACATCATAAATGCTGGCTTTACTCTGAAAAGTCTTCAGCTCTTCCCCAGTAGCTAGTTGAGTGCCTTCCGACCTGGGAGTCTCATCTTCCAGCACCATAGCACAATTTGTTTTGTTGTAACTATCCATTGGGTTTTCATGGCAAGATACAGAAGTAGATTGCCGGGCCTTCCTTCCGCGCAGTTTAAGTTTGGTGTTGTTGCCGTTGTCACAGAAATGTGATCCTCCGCCGTCAACACTATCCCATTCTGCTGCTGCCCAGAAGGGTGGTTTGTCTTCGTCTGGCACCTCAGCTGAGACCTGTCCATCTTGGGAGACCCTGCCAGTAGTTAAACTACCGATAGTTTAGCTCTCAGCATCACTGATGCACACAAGCCCTCACAGCACGACAAGCTGCAAACCAAGTGCAAACCAGCTGTATACATAAGTGCAATGTACTCAAAAAGTTTGTTGTATTCACTCAGTTAAATGTAAAATGTTTTGACTGGTAGAATAAATAAAAATAAAAATTAGGAAATTAGTTTAAAGAATACTAAAAGGGGCAGCTGCAAAGGTTAACGATTCATATCAAACATGGGTTTGTTTAAAAATACTATCTATCTGGGAAGTCCTGACCAGATGTATTCTCATGCTGAAAAGTGAAAGGAGGGCCAAACAACTGCCAGCATGGTTTAAAGGTGGAGGTCAGAGAGGCCATTGTAGCCAAAAAAGGTTCTTTCAGGAAATGGAAAGAATGAGCCAAATGAAGAAAATAAGAAACATAAGCACTGGCAAGTTAGATGCAAGGAAATAAGGCAGGCAAAGAGAATTTGAAAAAAAAAGCTTGCTGTGGAAGCAAAAATGCATAATACAAATTTTTTCAAGTACATTTGTAGCAAAAACCCTGCAAGTCAGTTGGACCATTAGATGATAGGGGGGTAAAATGGGCAATAAGGGAGGACAAGACCATAGCAGAGAGACTGAATGAATTCTTTGCTTCGGTCTTTACTGAAGATGTAGGGATGTTAATAATGGCTGAAATGGTATTTAAAGGTAATGTATCAGAAGAATTGAAAGAAATATGGATAAACCGGGTAGTAATACAACTATTTGATAAACTGAAAAGTAGCAAATCACCTGGACTGGATGGTATACATCAGAGGGTGCTGAAAGAATAGAGATTGCAGACCTACTATTAGTAATCTGTGAACTATCATTAAAATTGTAGTACCGGAACATTGGAAAAATGGCCAATGTAAAGACAATTTTTTTTTTTAGGGTTCCAGGGGTGATCCGAGAAACTACAGACCGGTAAATACAACATCAGTACAAGACAAAATGGTTGCCCCTCAGCCGGTTGATGGGCCAAGCGGGCCTCTCGTTTGTACCTGGGCTGTCTGCCCCTTGCAATGTGCTCCTCAGCCAAATAAGCTAGCATCAGTCATCAGAAGAAATCACTGGTGATCGTCCAGGGGAAGGCTCTTTAGCTGCTCCCACCATCACAGGCTGGTTCATGTGTGTCCACACTCGGCTGGAGACAGAAACACTAGGGTAGTATGGTCCTAGCTGCCTAAGATATAGTTTCAGGATGAGGTCATAAATCAAATCTCAAGATTTTTTTCCCTGTCTCCCAGCAACTAGTGCATATCTGGAATGACCATTCTCCCTAGAGGCGGCTTGAATCTTTAAAAATTAAAGAAAGGACTTTGGTTTGGCAAACACGGATAGCAGATGCGTGTGAAGCAGCTCTTGGGTTTCTCCCCACATTGGATATAATTCAGCTGGTTTATTGAACTTTTTTACCTAAGATTGATTTCATGCTGAAAGCATTGTGGCGAAACCATCAAAGACCATAAAAAATCTATGTGGCAAAAGTCTAAGTCAAAGGGCAGGAAGTAGTGGGGGCCTCTTGGCTGTGAGCTAACTGGATGAAGGAGGGGCAGAAAGAGCATCAGATCTCCTCACAGTGCTTCAGATCATCAAGAAAAATTGTGGACTGAATTCTGGATAAGATCGAGGAGAAATTCGCTGTGGCAACTGAATGAGGCCAAGGCCTGCATTGGAAGAACAGAGAACCTACACACGGGCCTGAAGGGAGAGATGACCAGGCTACAGAAACAGATTGGATGGCTTCAGAAGGTAGAGGACCATGAGAACCAGGATTGGTGGTCAAATATGCGGATGTTTGGGATCCCCAAAGGAGAGGAAAGAGTAGACCTGAGAGTGTGTGTGCATGGTTTGATTGTGGCTTGCTTCCCAGAGTGTCCTTCATCGTAGCCATATGAAATTGGCTCCCAGTCCTAAGCTGAATAAAATATAAGCTACTAATTGTAACTTTTAAATTAATAAATAAAATTTCCCATCTTTTTTAGCAATCCTCCTCCACACCCAACCAGATGTTCGAGTCCGCAGACAAAATGCTAGCAACTCCCTTGTAATCCCCCAATGTATCCGCAAGACAAAACAAACTACAAGCTCCAGAGCCTTCAAATATACTGCCCCCAACCTCTGGAACTCGCTCTCACACTTTGCTCAATCAGACTTCCAGACAATTAGGACAGACCTCAAAACATACCTCTTTTCTACTCAATACAGAAACTCAGATTTGAGCCCAAATACAGACATGTCCTCACAAACACGCACCTCCAACAATCACAAACTCAATGCAATTCTTCTAACCTGAAATTTTGTACATAGTTTATCATCGTCCTGTAATAGGCTAAGTTTGTAGCCAAATGTATAGCCAACTATTTTGTTGCTCCCAAAAGGTTACTATGTAAAAAGATCTATTATCTGTAAACCGTCCCTGATCTTTGGAAGGGGCAGTATAGAACAATCAATCAATCGATCAATCAATCAATCGACGACCCAAGAGCTCCAGGTGCACCCAGAGGCGATCTGTAGACCACAGATCTTTGTAGTCAAACTTCTGCAATTCCAATTATTATTTGAGAAGCCAGGAAAACAGGCCATGCGATCTATAAGGGCTGGAAGGTGTTTATTTACCCAGATCTGGCGATGGAAGCAGTACAACGATGCAAAGAACTTTTAAAACACAAGGACTCGCTAGCGCAGAAGGGATAAAGATGGTAATGTGATACCAGCCCATCTTACCCTGGTGGAACATGGTTTTCCCATCTCCAGAGGCCATGGATAAGTTCTTGAGTTCCTCTCAGTATCACTGAGGGGGCTGTCAGAACAAGGCCAAAGCATTTGAATCAGCCCTCAGAGTAACAATCAGCAGGTCCGCAAAAGAAAGGAATTGCACTACATATTCAGTAGACCAGGACAGGGGCGAGGAACAGCTAGCGCTGGAGACCACCTAAAAAGAATCGGCTAAACAGTTGGATGCCGATAAAGGCGGCGCCTGATCACAAAGACTGGATTTTTTTCTCTGTTTTGGACCTGGAACACTAAAGCAGAGGGGGGGGGGATATACTAACCCTTGAAAGTAATGGTTTTAAACCTGTGAGTAACCAGCCCTGGAAGACGATGGCCATGATTATCAGAGGGTACAGAAGATGTCTACTATGGAGTGGTGATTGAACCAAGTGATAAGATGACCCACATCGGGCCCCCTCTTATAGCAGACTTTGGCTGGAAACAACATAAGAACATAAGATATGCCATACTGGGTCAGACCAAGGTCCATCAAGCCCAGTATTCTGTTTCCAACAGTGGCCAATCTAGGTCATATGTACCTAGCAGTTTCCCCAAGGGACACAGGTTCCACAATGCTTGTATTGGTTCAAGCATTGATATCCTGGGTCCCTTCTTAATGCTTTATGGACCTTTCCTCCAGGAACTTGTCCAAACTTTTTTAAACCCAGCTACACTAACAGCCTTTACTACATCCTCCGGTAACAAATTCCAGAGTTTGATTACACGTTGAGTGAAAAAATATTTTCTTTAATTAGTCTTAAATAGTTTACCCTGTAGCTTCATTGCATGTCCCCTAGTCTTTTTATATTCTGATAAGGTAAACAATCGATCTACGTTTACCCGTTCCACTCCGTTCATTAATTTATAGACTTCTATCATATCTCTCCTCAGCCGTCTCTTTTCCAGGTTAAAGAGCCCTAACCTTTTTAGCCTTTCTTCATAGGAGTATCCTTCCATCCCCTTTACCATTTTGGTGGCTCTTCTCTGAAACTTTTCTAAAATCGCTATATCCTTTTTAAGATACGGTAACCAGAATTGCACACAATATTCAAGGTGCGGTCTCACCATGGAACGATATAGAGGCATTATAATATCTTTTGTTTTATTTTCTATTCCTTTCCTTATCATACCTAGCATTCTATTTGCTCTCTTGGCCGCCGCTGCACACTGAGCCGAGGGTTTTAACATGGTATCCACAATGACGCCTAAATCTTTTTCCTGGGTGGTGGTTCCTAATGTGGAACCCTGCATCGTGTAACCATAGTTTGGGTTGTTCTTCCCTAGGTGCATAACCTTGCACTTGTCCACATTAAATTTCATCTGCCATTTTGATGCCCAGTCTTCCAATTTATCAAGATCCTCTTGCAATTTTTCACAATCCTCTTGGGTTTTAACAACTTTAAATAGTTTTGTGTCATCTGCAAATTTGATAACCTCACTCATTATTCCACTTTCCAGGTCATTTATGAATATGTCAAAAAGCAGCGGACCCAGCACAGATCCCTGGGGTACACCACTATTCACCTTTCTCCATTGGGAAAATTGGCCATTTAGCCCTACCCTCTGCTTTCTATCTTTTAACCAGTTCCTGATCCACAATAGTACACTGCCTCCTATCACATGACTCTTTAGTTTTGCCAAAATTCTCTGATGAGGGACCTTGTCAAAGGCTTTGTGAAAGTCCAGATACACAATATCAACCGACTCACCTTTGTCCACCTGTTTATTCACTCCTTCAAAAAAACATAACAGATTAGTAAGACAAGATCTTCCTTGTCTAAAGCCATGTTGGCTGTCTCCCATTAGGTCGTGACTATCTACATGCTGAGTAATTTTATTCTTTATGATGGTTTCTACCATTTTTCCCGGTACTGATGTCAGGCTCAACGGTCTGTAGTTTCCCGGATCACCCCTGGAACCCTTTTTAAAAATTGGTAGCTGAAAAGGTCAAGAAAAAGAGGGAGGCCTTCATGAAATACAAGAGTTCACAGAGAGAAGACGACAGGCATCTATATTCGGAAAATCTTAGAGAAGCCAGCAAAGTAGTTAGGAAAGCAAAGATTCAAAAAGAGGAGGAAACAGCCAATGCAATAAAATGGGGGGATAAGACATTTTTCAGATATGTTAGCGAGAAGAGGAAGAGCAAAAGTGGTATTGTCAGACTCAAGGGTGAAGGGGAGGAATATGTATTTATTTATTTATTTTATTTGGTTTTATATACCGCACTATTTAAGAGTCAGAGAGGTTTACATATGTAGAATATGTTGAAGCTGATGAGGATAAAGTGGAATTGCTTAACAAATATTTCTGTTCTGTGTTCACAGATGAAGAAACAGGAGCAGGACCACAGAAAACACCCACAAACAGAAACAGAAGCGAGGGACATCTTGAACAATTTTCAGAAGACTGTGTTCGTGAGAAACTAGCTCAACTTAAAGTAGACAAAGCGATGGGACCGGATGGGATACACCCTAGAATACTGAGGGAACTTGGGGACGTTCTAGCAGCTCCACTGACTGAGCTTTTCAATGCCTCGGAGTCGGGAGTAGTGCCAAGGGACTTGAGAGAGGCTCATGTGATGCCTTTACACAAAAGCGGAAGTAAGGATGTGGTTGAAAACTACAGGCTGGTTAGTTTAACTTCTGTGGTGAGTAAATTATTGGAAACACTGTTGAAAGAGAAAATAGTGAGGTTTCTGGAGTCCAGCGGATTACAGGATCCGAGGCAGCATGGATTCACCAAAGGCAGGTCTTCTCAGACAAATCTGATTGATTTCTTTGACTGGGTGACCAGGGAGTTGGACCGAGGGAGAGCTCTAGATGTGGTGTATTTAGATTTCAGTAAAGCCTTTGACACTGTTCCTCACAGGCGACTTATAAACAAACTGAGCACCCTAGGGATGGACCCTAAAGTTACTGCTTGGATTAGAAATTGGTTGTGTGGGAGGCGACAAAGAGTACGGGTAAATGGAGCTCACTCTGAGGAGAAGGATGTTACCAATGGTAATGGTGTGCCCCAGGGATCTGTCCTTGGTCCGATTCTTTTTAACATCTTTGTTAGTGATTTATTTATTTATTTATTTCTATTCTCTCTCTATTCTGCATCAGTGCGGTTTACATTGAACAAACTGAAATTACATTGAACAGGGCATTATAACTTGGAGATAACGATTTCACAGGGAATATGGGCTATGGAGGGTTAAGTGGCTTGCCCAAGACCACAAGGAGCACCTGTGGGACTAGAAAGCGTAGTTACTCACCTGTAACAGGTGTTCTCCAGGAGCAGCAGGAATCAGTCCTCACTTATGGGTGACGTCGGCGCCGACGGAGCCCTCGCGGAGCAATTTTCCCCAGCTTTCAAAGAAAGCCTTTGGGAATTGCAGCGCGCATGCGCGGTCCTCTTCCCGCCCAAGGGTGCCATCTTAGCCAGTCAGATGACATAGCTAAAAAAGACAGCATAAAAATTTGCAAAAAAAGTAAAGCAGACGATTGCAACTCCAAGGGGAGGAGGGAGGGTTGTGAGGACTGATTCCTGCTGCTCCTGGAGAACACCTGTTACAGGTGAGTAACTACGCTTTCTCCAGGACCAAGCAGGAAGTCAGTCCTCACTTATGGGACTCCCAAGCTTAAGGCTACCGGAGACCCTAAGCACAAAAATGAGCTCCCTCTAGCTCAGCAGCACAGAAGGAAAGAATCTTCGCTGAATTATTACCCACCGGTAGCCCACATACGGGATGGAGGGTAGGAGTTGCTCAGATCTCAAAGAGATTACGGAGGACTGCCTGTCCGAAAGCACTGTCCCTGCGGGACTCCCTCTCGAGACAGTAATGGACCGCAAAAGTCTGGCTCGAAGACCAAGTAGCGGCCCGGCAGATGTCTGCCAGCGGAACAGAGCGGAGGTAAGCCACTGACGTGGCCTTTGCCCGAACGCAATGAGCCGTGACTCGACCTTCCAAGGAGAGTCCGGCTGCCCCATAAGCCCAAGTGATACAGTCCGCAACCCAGATGGACAGAGTACGCTTGGAGACCGGGAGCCCCAATTTATTGGGGTCAAAAGACACAAAAAGCTGAGCAGCTTTACGGTGCTCCCGCGTACGGTCAAGGTAGAAGTTCAAAGCCCTTCAACAGTCCAGGGTATGGAGGACCGTTTCAGCTCGGCTGGAGTGTGGTCTGGGAAAGAAGGTTGGAAGTACCACCTCCTGATTGATATGAAAAGGGGAGACCACTTTTGGAAGAAATTTTGGGTGAGTCCGTAGGACTACCCTATTTTTGTAGAACCGAGTGTAGGGGGGATCAGACACGAGGGCCTGCAATTCACTTACGCGTCTAGCGGAAGTGAGGGCTATCAAGAACAGTGTTTTCCAAGAAAGAAAACGGAGAGAACAGGTAGCCATAGGTTCAAAAGGCGGACAGGTGATCCGCTGCAAAACCACATTCAGGTCCCAGTCAGGCGCTGGCGGGCGCAGAGGTGGTTTAAGTAGAAGGAGACCTCTGAGAAACCTCGCTACGAGAGGGTCGTTGGAGAGAGGTCTGCCGTCCACCGGCACATGATGTGCTGAAAGAGCACTGAGGTGAACCTTGACGGAGTTGGACTTAAGTCCCAGATTAGAGAGGTAAAGCAAGTACTGCAAGACCACCCACACCAGGCAGGAGAAGGGATCCTGAGACTGTCGGGTACACCAAACGGAAAACCGACGCCATTTAAGGGCGTAGCATTTGCGGGTAGAAGGTCGTCGCGAAGCTAGGACGACTTCCTCCACCTCTGCCGGCAGGAGAAGGGGAGCGAGGACTACCCTCTCAGCAGCCAGGCCATGAGGTTGAGAGACCCGAGGTTGGGGTGTAGCAGAGACCCCTGATCCTGAGTGAGGAGATCCGGTTGTAACCCCAGAGGGAATGGATCCTCCACCGCTAATTGCAGCAGGAGCGGAAACCACGGCTGTCTGGGCCAGCGAGGGGCCACCAGGATCATGAAGGCTTTGTCTCGGAGAACCTTGAAAAGAGTCCGAGAGACTAGCGGGATGGGAGGGAAAGCGTACAGAAGGCTCCCCGACCATGATAGTAGAAAAGCGTCCGCCGCAACCCGAAGGGGGTGTGGCTGACAGAGCAGAAGCGAGGAAGTTGCCGGTTGTGAGGACTGGCAAAAAGATCCACCGTGGGGAGGCCCCACTTTAGGAAGAGCTTCTGAACTACCAAGGGATCCAGACGCCACTCGTGCGGCTGGAGGATCCTGCTGAGTTTGTCCGCCAGGTAATTCTCTTGGCCTGGGAGATAAACTGCCTTGAGGAGAATGCCGTGACTGACGGCCCAAGAGCAGAGCTTCTGTGCCTCCCGGCAGAGGAGGAAGGAGCCCGTGCCCCCCTGCTTGTTCACGTAGAACATGGCAACTTGATTGTCCGTCTGGACAAGGACGGACTGGTGAGAAGTCAGGTGGGAGAAGGCCTTGAGAGCCAGGCGGATCGCCCTGAGCTCCAGGAAGTTGATCTGCTGAGCAGACTCCCACGTGGTCCAGAGGCCCTGAGTACGTGCCCCTTGGCAATGTGCTCCCCAGCCCAGGAGGGATGCATCTGTGGTCAGCACCCGGGCCGGCTGAGGTGACTGGAAAGGCATTCCGAATATCAGGTTCGGCTGCTGAAGCCACCACCGGAGAGACGAGATCAGCGGCTCGGAGACGCGCACTAGGTCTGCTAGGCCGCCTGTGGCTTGTCGCCACTGCTGGCGGAGACACCATTGAGCAGGCCGCATATTCAGGCGGGCATTGGGGGTCACATGGACGGTGGAAGCCATATGGCCGAGTAGTCTCAGGAAGCGCCTGGTGGAGACCAGGGGCTGGCTGCGAAAACGGTCGGCTAGGTCCATGAGCCGTTGAGCCCTGTCGAGCGGTAGGTACGCTCGTGCCTGAGGAGTGTGCAGCCTTGCGCCGATGAACTCGAGATCCTGTGAGGGGAGCAAAGTGGACTTTGCGAAGTTTATAACAAAGCCCAAGTACTGCAGAAGAGTCACCGTGCGGCGTGTGGCGTTGGTGACCTCCGGAGCGGACGCTGCTCTGATGAGCCAGTCGTCGAGGTACGGAAAGACATATAGGCCGTGAAGCCGGAGATGGGCCGCCACCACCGCGAGACATTTTGTGAAGACTCGCGGTGCGGAGGACAGGCCAAAGGGCAGTACTCTGTACTGGTAATGATTTCCTGCCACCACAAACCTTAGGTATTGGCGGTGGCTTGGGTGGATGAGGATGTGCGTGTAGGCATCCTTTAGATCCAAGGAGCATAGCCAATCTCCCTGCTGGAGGTAGGGCAGAAGGATTCCAAGGGTAAGCATTTTGAACTTCTCCCGCACAAGGAACTTGTTGAGGTTGCGCAAGTCCAGGATGGGTCGGAGGCCTCCTGTTCTCTTTCGTATTAGAAAATACCTGGAATAAAAGCCTTGACCTTTTAGGTGGTGGGGCACCGGTTCCACCGCCTGTTCCTGTAGAAGACCTGCTAACTCCTGAAGGAGTAATTCCCTGTGCAGAGGGGGTCGTGGAGGTTCTCCCGGAAAATAGGAGGGAGGGACCTGGTGGAAGTGGAGAAGATAGCCTTCTCGCACGACTTGAAGCACCCAGGCATCTGAGGTGATGCTGGACCACCTGTGGGCGAAGTGAACCAGCCGGCCTCCGGTGCTGGGAGGAACCAGCGGGGGGGAGAGGCTATGCTTAAGGAGTCAAAAACCCCCACCCTGCTGAGCAGGGGCTGGTGGTGCAGGCTTGGGGGCTTGCTGCCTACGGGACCCGTTACCCCGTCCCTTGGCCTGCTGGCCCTGTTGGGGAGCTGCCGGGGCCTGATAATGGGGCTATTGTTTGTAGGCAGCCGCCTTCCTCGGGTAAAAGGACTTTTTTCCCGAGCCCTTCTTTTTCTGGGAAGGGGCGGAGGTCTTCCTAGAAAGCCTGGTCCTGGTGAGAGTCTCCGTCTCAATTTGTGCAGCCTTTTCAGCCATGGGCTTGCCAAAGAGGTTTTCGCCTCAGCAGGGAACATCGACCAACTTGTCCTGCACCCAGGGCTCAAGGTCAGACGACTGAAGCCAAGCCTGTCGGCGGGCACCGATGCCGGCTGCGGCCACTCGAGCCGATGCTTCAAAACCATCATAGGCTGCTCGGGATATGAATTTTGAGCATTCCCGAATGCCAGTGGACAAGGCCAGGAACCTCCGCAAGGGTTCCTCGGACAAACCAGCGGAGAACCCGGCTAGCTCTTTAGCCAGGTCTCGGAGATACATGCCCATGTATAGCTGGTAGGTCTGGACACGACACGCAAGCATAGAGCCCTGGAAACACTTCTTACCAAGGCCATCCAGGTTACGGGCCTCCCTGCCAGGAGGCACCGAGGAGTGCATCTTCTGGCTCTTAAGACGATGCATGGCCGATTCCACTACCATGGAATGGTGTGGTAGCTGTGCTTTTTGGAAGCCAGGGCTCTTGCGGACTCGATAGATAGAATCGCCCCGCTTGCTCAGGACCGGCGAGGTGGCCGGACTCTCCCACATGCGGAAGAGTAGTCGTTCCAGCATAGGAGGAACCGGTACAGTAAAGTGTTCCCTTGCGGGAGAGTCATACTGGAGGGCGTCGAACTCTTCGGCTCGAGGCTCCTCCTCGGGGTCCGCAGGGAAGGCCAAAGCCTTGGCCATATCCCTGACGAAGTCCGAGAACCGGGCATCCTCCGGGGGGGACTGCTTCCGAGGTTCGGACTCCGGTGAGTCCGAGGGGACACACCGAGTCCGGAAAGAATCAGGCGACTCTTCCTCCTCAGACTCCCAGACCGACTCCGACGAGGACTCGGTGCGGTCGGCCCGGGCATGGCGCGGCGCCTGCCCCCCCGACGCCGAGGGAGTCGGCGACGGCGACCTCGGTCCCGAATGGGAGGCCGAGGGTGACCTCGACCGAGGATCGACTCGAGTTCGCATCGACTCGAGGATCGGCTCGGTCTCCGGGGTCGACTTGGACGTCGACGTCCCGGCGGTCGGGGCAGCGACGCCAGCGAAGCCAGCGAGCAGTGCCCGCTGCTGGTCCATGAAGGCAGACAGTCTGCTCTCCAAGGCCGTCAACCTGAGTCAGAGCTCAGGTGACCGAGCAGCCCCCGACTCGGGCCCCGACGGCGTCGGGCCCGACGTCGGCTGTCGCGGAGGCGAGTCCAGGAGGACCACAGGACTTACCCGAGCAGGCAGCTCCGACTCCAGGCGAGGTCGCTTCGGGAGGTGCTCCTTCTCCAAGGACCCGGGGCGGCTATCGGGGCTATGCGACCCAGCCCTCGCGGAGCCAGGAGCGTCCACCGATGCCGCCCTCGCGGGTTTCACCTTACGTCGATGGTCCCCGGAGGGAGAACCCCTGTCGGAGGAACTCCGGCGACGGTCCGAGCTGGAACCTTTGGACGCGGAGGCCTCCGACGAGGTCCGGGTACGGCTGGGGTCAGCGAAGATCCTATCCCGCTGATGCCGCCGACTTCTCAACGCTTTGGAGGACATTTTGCCGCAGGGCCCACAGATCATTTCTTCATGATCCGGGCCCAGGCAGCGGAGGCAAAAGTCGTGTGTGTCAGTTAGTGACATATTTCGGTCACACTGACTACACTGCTTGAAACCACTGGCAGCCATCGGGGGAAAAAGGGGCCCCGGCGAGGTCAAAGGACCGGGCTGCCAGGGAAAAACCGAAAACGAAAACTGACTAAGTCAGAAAAACCGAAAAAGAATAAAATTATGAAGAAATATCAACTTTTTCGCGGGGACAAGACGGGGACGTCTGTAGGGCTCCGCGGAAAAAAGAAGACTGGCTAAGATGGTACCCTTGGGCGGGAAGAGGACTGCGCATGCGCGCTGCAATTCCCAAAGGCTTTCTTTGAAAGCTGGGGAAAATTGCTCCGCGAGGGCTCCGTCGGCGCCGACGTCACCCATAAGTGAGGACTGACTTCCTGCTTGGTCCTGGAGAAACCCCAGTCCTTCCAGCCCAAGGTTGCTGTCCTCTAGTGGGATTTGAACCCCCGACCTTCCGGCCTGAAGTACCTTGCCCCAACCACTAGGCCACTCCTCCACTCCATATAGTGTTATAGCAGAAGGGCTGTTGGGTAAGGTTTGCCTCTTTGTAGATGATACCAAAATCTGCAATAGAGTAGACACCCAGGAAGGTGTAGATAACATGAGGAGGGATCTAGCTAAGCTTGAAGAATGGTCTAGAATTTGGCAGCTGGGATTTAATATTAAAAAAATGTAAGGTCATACATTTGGGCTGCAGCAATCTAAGGGAGCAATATAGTATAGGGGGTGAAGTACTTTTGTCCACTAAAGAAGAGCAGGACCTAGGCGTGGTTTTGTCTGATGATCTTAAAGTAGCTAAACAGGTAGAAAAGGTGTCGGCAAAAGCTAGACGGATGCTTGGGTGCATACGGAGAGGAATGGTTAGCAGAAAAAAGGAGGTGATAATGCCTCTGTATAAGTCTTTGGTGCGACCTCATTTGGAGTATAGTGTGCAATTCTGGAGACGGCACCTTCAAAAGGATATAAACAGGATGGAGTCAGTACAGAGGGTGGCTACTAAAATAGTTAGTGGTCTTTATTATAAAGCATATGAGGACAGACTTAAGGATCTTAATATGTACACCTTAGAGGATAGGCGGGATAGAGGTGATATGATTGAGATGTTTAAATACCTCCATGGCATAAATGTACAGGGGGAAAGCCTCTTTCAATTGAAATCAAGTTCTGCTATGAGGGGACATGGGATGAGGGTGAAGGGGGATAGATTCATGAGTGATATGCGGAAATATTTCTTTAGGGAAAGAGTTGTGGATCCGTGGAATAGTCTCCCAGTGGAGGTGGTAGAGATGAGGACAGTATCTGAATTAAAAAAAGCATGGGACAAACACAGAGGATCTCTAAAGAAAAAAGGGGACTGTTGTAGTGGTTGATATGGAAGGACAGACTAGATAGGCCATGTGGTCTTTTTCTGTCGTCATATTTCTATGTTTCTATCCCGAACAGACTACAGAGTACAGCTGGGCAGAAGGCACTGTCCCGGTGGGACTCCCTCTCCAGGCAATAGTGCAAAGTGAAAGTGTTCGCTGAAGACCAGGTCGCAGCCTGGCCAGATGTCCGTCAGTGGCACCGAGCGCAGTGAAGCTACCGAGGCTGCCTTGGCTTGGATGCCATGTGCTGTGACCCACTGATCCAATGGGGCACCCACCTTCACGTGAGCAAAGGCAATGCAGTCCGCCACCCAGGTGGAAAGCGTGCGTTTTGTGCCAGAGCAGGAGTGGGAACCATGGCTGTTGAGGCCACAAGGAAGAGACAAGGATCACAGACGCCTGCTCCCGCTGAACCTTGTGGAGGGTCCTCACAATGAAAGGAGTGGGAGGAAATGCGTAAAGAATCCCGGTGGTCCAGCTCAGGAGGAACGCATCCGGGGCCTCCCTCCTCGGGTGCGGAATTGGTCTGCAGACACAGGGGAGCTGCATGTTCATCGAGCTGGCGAACAGATCCATGGTCGGGATCCCCCACCGATGGAATAAAAGGCCGGCCACCTCCGGGTCCAGCCGCCACTCGTGAGGGCGCAGGATCCTGCTGAGTTTGTCCGCGAGAACGTTCTCATGGCCCGGAAGGTAGACCGCTCGTAGGGTCATTCCCCGACAGAAGGCAAAGGAGCAGAAGAGGACCTCCTCACGGCACAGGAGGAGGGAGCCTGTGCCCCCCTCCTTGTTGATGTAAAACATCACTACTCAGTTGTCGGTCTGCACGAGCACCGACTTCGATTTCAGATGGTCCTTGAAAGCCTTCAGGGCCCATCGGACGGCATGAAGCTCAAGCAAGTTTATTTGTTTTTGGGAATCTTCGGGCAACCATCGCCCCCGAGTGCACAGCACACCACAGTGTGCTCCCCACCCCAGCAGGGAAGCATCTGTCGTCAGGACGAGTTCCTGCTGATGGGTTTGGAAGGGCAGCCCCCAGAAGAGGTTGCAGGGGTCCTGCCACCAGTCCAGGGACCTGCAAAGGTTGCGGGAGATCTGAATGGGATCTCTGAGGTGATCTGAGCACTGAGGCACCACTGAGCTGTCCACTTATGCATGCAGACGTGGGGAAGCACATGGACGGTGGAGGCCATGTGCCCCAGGAGGCGCAGCATAGTCCGGGCCATAAGCCGTGTGTTGCTCTGGACCTGAGCCACCAGGGTTTGTAGGTGCTTTGCACAGTCCGCTAGCAGGAAGGCGGTCGCTCGCTAAGTGTCGAGGCGTGTGCCGATAAACTCCAAGGTCTGCACCAGCTCGAGGTGGGACTTGGGGTAGTTGACTAGGAACCCCAGGCTTTCGAGAAAAAAGGATCACGCGCAATACCACCGATCGAGCTTCTCCAGCCAAGGGCCCCTTGATGAGCCAGTCGCAGAGGTAAGGGAAGACAGGTATGCCCTGCCATCTGAGGGAGGCAGCTGCCACGGAGGGGCACTTTGTGAAGACTCATGAGGCAGACGCGAGCCCAAAGGGGAGTACCCTATATTGGCAAAGCTCTCCCTGCACCCTGAAGTGTAGGTACTTCCTGTGCTGGGGGTGGACCAGAATGTGGGTGGAAGCGTCCGAGATCCAAGGAACATAGCCAATCTCCCTTCTGGAGGAAGGGCAGCAAGACACCAAGCGATAGCATTTTGAACTTCTCCGGCACCAAAAACGTGTTCAACTTTCTGAGGTCGAGGATAGGCCGTAGGCCTCCCATCTTTTTTGAGACAAGGAAGCACCGGGAATAGAAGCCCTGACCTCAAAGGTATGTCAATACCCTCTTGACTACCCGCTGGGCGAGGAGGTTGTCCAGCTCCCACTGCAGGAAAATCAGGTGCGCTGAGAGTCGAGAAGGCTCTGTTGGGGAGAGGGGAGGGGGACGCCTGTAGAGGTGGAGGTGATACCCATCTCATATTACGCTTAGAACCCAGGTGTCCGACATGACGAACGCCCACCGAGGGGATAAAAAGGACAGGCGTCCCCCCACCGACTGCGAAGCTGATGAGGGGCGAAAGGCTACGCTGCTGGCGTCAAAAGCCCTGGGCTGGCTGGGGCGGCGCCGCGGTTTGGGTCTTGGGCCCTTGAGGCTTGCGGTGACTATGGGGAGCCTTTCCCTGCGTTGCTGTGGTCGGCGCGGGAGTGGGTGGGTCACCCAGGTAAGGTAGGCCCTTCCTTGGGAAGAACGGCTACTTAGCTTGTTGCTTCTTCCGAGGTAGGGAGGATGTCTTGCGCGAGAGGCAGGTTCGCATTACAAACTCTGTTTCTATTTCGGCAGACTTATCTTCCCATAGGCTTACCTTAGAGTTGTTTGGCGAGGCAGGGGACGTCCAGGAGCTTTTCCTGGACCCACTGCTCCAAGTTTGAGGACTGGAGCCATGCCTGGCGTCAGACTCCCGCCACCCAGGCTGAGGATTCAAATCCGATGTAGGCGGCACGGGAATGGCTCTTGACTCCCTACCTGGTGGAACCAAAGAGTGCGATTTCAGGCTCTTTTGCTTCCGCATCGCCGATTCCACCACCATGGAGGTGTGGGGAAGCTACGTCTTCCTAAACCCGGGGCCGTGCTGGACCCTGTACATCGCGTCGAGGCGCTTACTCACAATGGGAACCAAGGCAGGTGTCTCCCACATGCAGAATAGCAGCCTGGACAGAATGGGAGGAACTGGGACAGTGAGAGACTCCTGAGGCGGAGACTCGTACTATAAGATATCAAGCTCTTCGGCTCAAGACTCCTCCTCGGCCTGGGTAGCCAGGTTGAGGGCCAGCGCCATGTCCCAAACAAACACTAGAAAGGATGTGTCCACGGGCAGCGAACGCCTCTGAAAGGTGGGCGGGGACGGGACCGAAGGGAGGTCCCTGTGTGCGCGGTTCTCCGGGGAAGTATCCCCATCTGACTCCCAACCCGAGAGATCAGAGGAGGAGTCCAATATGGGTTGGTCGCTCTGTCCAGAGGCAGAGGCCCGCTTGGAGCAGGAGGCCCTGGAGGACCTCACCCCCGAGAAAGAGGAAGGCGAGCGAGACCGATGCCAAAGACCCTCACGAGGCCCACGGCTCTCGGGGGTCTCCAAGGTGGGTTTAGACAACCCTCCCAAGCGAATCTTGGTCTCTAGGCAAGAGCCAGCCATGCTGGGTGTGACAGACTACTAGGCAGCTAAAAAGGCAGAAACGCTACGCTCGAGTGCCAGCATATCGGACTCCCACAAGGGTGTGGGGCCCTGCGACGCTGACCCAGGGGTCACTGGGTCGGGCATCAAAGAGGAGAGGGGGTCCTTGCCGGGACGACCCTCAGGAGACCTAGCGTCATCGCCAGAGACCTCCGTGTCTGTATGAAGTACCTTACAAGGCCGCTCCTTGTCCGACTCTCGGGAATGCCAAGGGGGGGCTAAACGAACGAGTGCGGGAGCGCGCGTGCTTGTCCAGAGCCCCCGACAGGGACTTTGAGGCCTTCTTCTTACACTGCTCCACTTCAGGGGACCACTGATGGGAGTGCCGCCTTGAGCGTGGGACCGAGATTGGGGATCCCACCAGCGGAGGGACGACCGGGAGCGCCACCGGGGATTCCGAGGCAGCCTTACGGAAAATGTCATCAGACTTCTGCTTACGACTTTGCAGGGCTTTGGAGGACATTTTCTTACAATCTTCAGGAACTACAGATGATTTTAATGTTAGTTTACAGATTACTAATAGCAGGTCTGCAATCTCATATTTCAGTTCTTTCAACACCCTTGGATGTATACCATCTGGTCCAGGTGATTTGCTACTCTTCAGTTTATCAAACAATTGTAATACATCTTCCCGGTATATCACTGTTTCTTTCAATTCCGCAGGCCTTGAAATACCAATTCTTGAAATACCACTTCAGTCATGGGTAACATCCCTATATCTTCCTCAGTAAAGAAAGAAGCAAAGAATTCATTCAATCTCTCCACTATGGTCTTGTCCCTTCTAGTGCCCCTTTTACCCCTCTATCATCTAACGGTCCAACTGACTCTTACACAGGTTTTTTGCCACAAATGTACTTGAAAATGTATTATGTGTTTTTGCTTTCACAGTAAGCTTATTCTCAAATTCTCTTTGCTTGCTTATCAATGCCTTGAATTTAATTTGCCAGTGCTTGTGCTGTTTCCTGTTTTCGTCATTTGGGTCTTTTTTCCATTTCCTGAAAGATGCTTTTTTGGCAATAGCAGCCTCTCTGACCTCACCTTTAAACCATGCTGGCAGTTTTTTGGACTTCCTTCCACTTTTCTTAAAGCATGGAATACAGCTGGTCTGGGCTTCCAAGATAGTATTTTTAAACACCACCCAAGCTTGATGTAAGTCTTTGCAACTGCTCCTTTTATTTTTTTTTCTTAACTATTGTCCTCATTTCATCATAGTCTCCATTTCGAAAGTTAAAAGGTAGTACTGTGGATTTCCTTACCATGCCTCCTCCATTAATTAAATCAAACGCGATCATGTTATGATCACTACTGCCAAGTGGCCCCAACACCCTTATCTCTTGCAACAGCTCGTGTTCTACTAAGGACTAGGTCAAAGATGGCTTTTCCTCTTGTCAGTTCATGAACCAGCTGCTCCAAGAAGCAGTCATTTATTTCATTTAGAAACTTATCTCCCTAGAATGTCCTGCCATGACACTGACCCAGTCAGTATCGGGGTAAATGAAATCACCCATTATTATTACTGTGCTCTAATTTTTGTTAGCTTCCCTGATTTCTTTGAGCATTTCATCATCCATTTGTTCATTCTGGCCAGGCGGTAGATAGTACACCCCTACTGCCATCGCCTTCCCCTTTTTACATGGAATTTCAATCCATAGAGATTCTACAGCAAATTTTGTTTCCTGCAAAACTTTAATCCTTTGTGGCTCTCTAACATAGAGCGTAACCACTCCACCAATTTGATCAGCTCTATCATTACAATATAGTTTATGCCCAGGTATCACAGTGTCCCACTGGTTGTCCTCTTTCCACCATGTCTCTGAGATACCAATCATATCTAACCTCTCATTTAGTGCTATATATTCTAACTCTCCCAGCTTATGTTTTAGACTTCTAGCATTTCCATACAAGCATTTTAGAGACTGTATTTTATTCATATTAATCTGGCTATCAGTAGGCAGGGGGAATTTGCAATCTTTAAGCTCTGTCTGCTCTGTACTCAAGGGCATTTGGGCTACTTTTGTCTTTATTGGAACCTCTCTGCTGATATGCCCTAACTTCATTCTTTTGGTAGTATCCTTCAAGGATACATTGTTCCGAACCATGCACTCTTGGGCAACTGTCAGCTCTCCCCTATTATCTAGTTTAAAAGCTGCTCTATCTACTTTTCAAAGGTTAATACCAGCAGCCAGGTTCCATCCTGGTTAAGGTGAAGCCCATCCCTTCAGAAGAGCCCCTCCTATCCCCAGAATGTTCCCCAGTTCCTAACGAATCTAAAACCTTCATCCTTGCATCATCGTCTCATCCACGCATTAAGACTCCCAAGCTCTGCCTGCCTTTTGGGCCCTGCGTGTGGAACGGGAAGCATTTCGAAGAATGCTACCCTGGAAGTTCTGCATATCAACTTCCTACCTAAAAGCCTAAATTTAGCCTCCAGAACCTTCCTACAACATTTTCCTACATCATTGGTACCGACACGTACCAAGACAGACTCCTCCCCAGCATTATTTAAGACCTTGTCCAAGTGGCACATGTGGTCCGCTACCTTCGCACCAGGCAGGCATGTTACCAGGCGATCCTCATGTCCACCAGCCACCCAGCTATCTACATGCCTAATGATCAGATCACCAACTATAACGGCTGTCCTAACCCTTCCCTCAAGGGCACATAGCCCTGGAGAAACATCCTCTGTGCAAGAGGGTTTTACATCACCTGGAGGACAGGTCCTAGCTACAGGATCACTTCCTGCCACACCAGGGTGATGCTCTCCTGTCATGTGACCTCTCTCCTCCATGGCAACACGGATGCTGCCAGACTGGAGGTGCGACTTCAGGACTATATCCCTGGGGGTCTCTATCTTCCTTATGTCCTCCAAGTCTGCTACTCTAGCCTCCAGAGATCGGACTCGTTCCCTAAGAGCAAAGAGCTCCTTGCACCTAGTGCACATCTAAGACCCCTCACCAACTGGGTGAAAATCATACATGTGACACTTAATACAAAAGACTGGAAAGACCCCATCTCGCTGCTGGACTGCTGTCTGCATCTTAGTTTTAAGGTTGTGTTTAGATATTTAAGTTCTTTACTTACTAAGGGTTGTTGGGGATACTTATACTAATAAAACTATACCTAATATGTTTAATGTTCTTTGTTCACCTGAAGCTTAATTAATCTCAGGTCCTTAACGTATGCATGATGAGGATAAACAGCTGCATCTGAGAGTGAATATGGTACCTCCTTTACTTTAAGAGGTGTAAGCACTTATAAATGTACAATTACCCCAGGGGTGGATGGGTGGGTGTGAGGGAGGGAAAGAAGACCTATGAAAAGCTGGCTGCTAGACAGTACTCTGTCCTGTGCTTCTAAGATAATCTATGACCAATTTCCAGGGGGATTCCCACAGCCCTTGCTTGGATAGAGGGAGTCCTGGGGTCTAAATTTAACCAGAAAGATCTATTCTGTGTTATAAATTGAAACTGAAAGCTCTTTGTTGCTACTAAGCCCTGACTGATTTAACAAACACACTAGGTTCACAGATTAATCAGCTTTAATCTAAAGAATTCCTTTTTCCTCAAGATTTAGAAAAATTCCCATAAGTAAACACTTACAATTGCAGATCTCTCTCCAGAAATAGCACCCCCTTTTTGTAGTCCTTCAAGCAGTAGTGGGAACAAGGGTTGCTTGGACCACCTGTGGGCGATCATCATCACCAATGCCCTTTCTTTCTGAATTTTGAACAGAGTTATGGTGACCAGGGGAGTCGGTGGGAATGCATACAGCAGGAACGCGTCTGCTGCCATCCGGTGCAGCTGCCTGGAGTAGAAGCAAGTCACATGCACGTTGTCCAGAGAGGCAGAGAGGTCCATCTCGGGCCAGCCCCAAAGGTGGAAGAACTTCTCCGCCACTCGTGAGGGCACAGGACTCTGCTGAGTCTGTCAGCCAGGTAGTTGTCCTGGTCCAGGAGGTAGACTGCTCACAGAAGCATGCCACTGCGCACTGCAAAGCTGAGGTCTACTACAGCCTTCTGGCAGAGGGAGTATGAGCCCATGGCCCCCTGATTGTTTATATAGAACACTGCGACCTGGTTGTCCTTCTGTTCCGCAAGAGGGAGCGGAATTAACGTGGGGCGGGTGATACTGCACGGAGCTCCAGGAGGTTGATCTGTAGTAAAGACTCCTCCCTGGACCAATAACCCTGAATGTGGTGAACTCTGCAGTGAGCTCTCCAGCCCTGAAAAGAGGCATCCGTGGTCAGGGTACTCTGTGGTGGGGGCACCTGGAAGGGCATTCCTGCCTGAAGGACGCCCAAGTTTTGGCACCAGTCGAGGGATCTCGCAAGCTGGCAGGAGACCCTGACTCTGTCCTGTAGTTGGCCCATGGCCTGGGTTCACTGAGAACACAGACACCACTGGGCTATCTGCATGGACCATAGAGGCCAGGTGCACCAGCAGGTGGAGGAGGTGGCAAGCCGGTACCATTCTGCAGTGTTGAACCTCCCCTGCCAGCTGTTTGAAGGAGGGGGGCTCTGGCCTGCAATATGTCCAGCTGAGCACTGATGAACTCTAGGGTCTTGCACCGGAGAGAGATGTGATTTGGGGTAGTTGATAATGAACCCCAGGTGCTGCAGGAAGAGGATGATACATTCTGTGCCCTGACTGGCCTCTGCAGTTGTGCCGCCTTTGATGAGCCCGTCGTCCAAGTAGGGGAAGACTAACACCCCTTGTAGGTGCACATGGGCGGCTATCACTGCTAGACACTTTGTGAACACTCAGAGAGGAGGCCAGGCCGAAGGGAAGTAACCTGTATTGGCAGTGGCCACCCCTACCTTGAATTTCAGGTATTGCCACTGAGATGGGTGGACCAGGATGTGGGTGTAGGCATCCTTTAGGTACAAGGAGCAAAGTCAATCTCCCTGGTGGAGGTAGGGCAGCAGTGTCCCAAGGGAGAGCATTTTGAATTTCTCCCTCACCAGGAATTTGTTCAGGTCTCAGAGGTCCAGGATGCGCACTGGTTCTCCTGGAAAAAGCCCCAGTGGTAGCAGCTAGAAGCAGAGGTGGTACCCTCCTGCATCACCCAGAGCGTCCACTGATCAGAGGTTACCAAGGGCCATCTGTGGGCAAAGAGTGCCAGGAGGCCCCCTGTGGGCTGGTGAGGGTCTCCCGGGGGGAGGGAGGCCCCGCTCTTGGAGTCAAAATCTCCCACCAGGTTGAGCCCGAGTTTTTGGGAGCCTTTGACTTCCTGGGTCTGTGTCCCTTGCCCTTGGGCTGGGATTCCTGCTGCTACTGGCTTGGGAAGGCTTGGTAGTGGTAACTCTGATGGAAACAGCCCTTCTTCCTTGAGGAAGTTGGCCTTTTCCCCAAGGCTTTCTTTGACATCCTCTGCCTGGTCACCACCTCGGCCTAAATCTCGGCCGCCTTATCAGCCATAGGCTTCCAAAACAGGTTCTCCCCGGTGTAGGGGACATCAAGCAGCTTTTCCTGGACCAACTGCTCAAGGTCCGAGGTCTGTAGCCAGGCGTGGCGCTGAGCAGCAATGCCAGTGGCTGCTGCCTCTATCCTATCGTAAGCGACCCGGGACAGGAACTTAGAGCAATCCCGGATGGTTGCCACCAAGGACTGGAAACCTTGCAGGGTTTTCCTGGTGAGTCCTGCTGAGAAGTCAACAAGCTCTTGAATGAGGCTCTTAAGATACATCCCTATGTAGAGCTTATAGGTTTGTATCCGGCAGCCCAGCATGGATCCCTTAAAACACTTGTACCCTAGAGCGTCGAGGGCTCTGGCCTCTCTACTGGGGGCACAGAAGAATAAGTCTTCTGGCTCTTGAGCTTTTGCTTCAAAGACTCCACCACCATGGAATTGTGGGGAAGTTGGGCCTTTTGGAAGCCTGGCTCCTCTTGATGTGGTAAATGGCGTCAAGGCATCGGCTGACCACTAGCACCAAGACCAGGGTCTCCCACATCCGAAGGAGCAGCCATTCGATGATGGGCTGCACCGGCACCGATAGAACCTTCTTTGGCAGAGACTCATACTGGAGGATCTCCAGTTGTTCGGTACATCGGTCCTCCTCTGACACGGTTGGGATCAAGAGGACTTGGGCCATGTCCCAGACGAAGTCAAGGAATGCATGTCCTCAGGTGGGGAATGGCGTCAGAGTTCCAGGGTAGACAACTCCAAGGCGATGTAGTCAGTCTCAGTCTGACTCAGAGGGTGTCGAGGAGTCTGGGGCTCGGAGCTCCCGTGCTGTGAGGCCTGCGTCAGGGAGCCAGGATCCCCAACCGATCTCAGGTCAGACTCCCGGAAACTAACCATGGGGAATAGGGACTGGGACCCTGATCGGTGCCAAAGGCTTGACAACCGGGGACGCCACCGCAGTCGGGGGGCCTGGTTGTCGTGGCAGATGATGCGGACGAGCCTGACATCAACAGCTGCATTGTCAGGATAGCAGAGATACTCTGTTCCAGTACTGCCTTTGTGGCCTTGATGCCAGAAGGCTCCGCAGCTATCGGCGTCGGCCCTGAGGATTTCAGGCCCAGCACTGACGCTCTAGCGAGGGTGTCCTCTATGGAAGACAGTGGCTTCGGGGAGCCTCACAATGACATCACTGGCCGATGACTCCTTCCTCGAGATCTTAGGTGGGTGCTGCTCTGAGTCGCTCAAGTCCCTCTGCGGGACTTTACTGAGTTTCCCTGGTGGAATCTTAACTGGCTTCAAGGATTTTTTCTTTTTCTTGCCAGGATTCAGCATCTTTTAGGAAGAGCCGCTGCTGTGGTACTCCGAAGATGCCCAGGCCTCACTGGAGGTGCTTGGCTTTGGGCTCAGGGTCAGGGCTGAGCCGGACCATGGGAACATCTCCTGCAACTCCGATCAAGCAGCAGTTATGGGTGTCTGTGACAGATATAATTTGACTGCAACAATCACACTTTTTAAAGCTATTGGGAGACATGGTGGCTCATGGTGTACTGAAGGGCAGTATATAAAATTTTAATAAACCATAAACAACTGGATGGGGTCGACGACCCCCGAGCAAAAAAGGGCGCAAACGCCAGTGGAGGCAGACCTCGATGAAAAAAGGGAGCAGAGAAAAGCGCCGGCTCAAGGCAGGAAGAGGAACCGGTAGGCAAACCGGGGAATACTAAACTAAGGATACGTTTTTAGGAATTTTTCGGGGGAAACAGGACATGTGTCCATTGGGCTCTGCAGAAAAAAGGAGACTGGGCAGGAAGGGGACCACGCATGCGTGGTAATATTCCCAAAGGTATGTTATATAATCATTGCGTGCGGAGGTATCCCTGATAGACAGGTATCCAAAAGGCTTAAGATCAAAGATATTGAGGAAGATCCAAGACATCAAGCAGTAGCATGCTGCATTAACAGAAGACCTGAAATTTATACGTTCCAACAGTAAATTTAACGTAGCAGCAGAAGTGTAAAAACTGGGAAGATATGAAGAACACAGAAAGTATAGTTACTCACCTGTAAAAGGTGTTCTCCAGGGACAGCAGGAAGTCAGTCCTCACATATGGGTGATGTCGTCAACGCAGATGGAGCCCTGCATGGAGCATCTCCCTCAGCTTTCAAAGAAAGCCTTTGGGAGATGCCAGCATGCATATGTGGTCCCCTTCCCGCCCAAGGGTGCCATCTTGCTTAGTCAGGTGCCATAGCTAGACCCAACCAAGAAGATGGCCAAATATTTACAGCAATTCCAAGGGGAGGAGGGAGGGTTGTGAGGACTGATTCCTGCTGTCCCTGGAGAACACCTGTTACAGGTGAGTAACTATGCTTTCTCTGGGAACAAGCAGGAAGTCAGTCCTCATATATGGGACTCCCTAGCTCCAGGCTACCGAGGACCGGCATAAAACAGGGGCATGGCCCAGCCATGGGCAACCGCAGGCGAATCCTGATGACAGACTTGAGGGACGCCAGTGTCCAGGGAGAACCAGGACTCAGATAGCCTGAACAAGAAGGGTCGGAGGGCAGAAGTTGCCTAAACCCCAAAGAGGTTACGGAGTACAGCTGGCCGAAGGCGCTGTCCCGTTGGGACTCCCTCTCCAGGCAGTAGTGGGCTGCAAAAGTGTGGACGGTGGATCAGGTGACAGCCCAGAAGATGTCTGCCATGGGCACCGAATGGAGACTGGCGACAGAGGTCACCATCACCCGGACATTGTGTGCCGTGACTTGACGTTCCAGAGGGTTACCAGCTCAACCGTCAGCGAAGGCAATGCAGTTTGCCACTCAGATGGATGGTCCGCTTGGTGAAAGCCAGCCACAGATGGCTGGAGTCGAAGGAGACGAAAAACTGTGAGGCTTTACGGTAGCCCTGGGACTGATGCAAATAGAACAGGGCTAGTTTGCAGTCCAGGGTATGGAGGACGGCAGACGTCAAGTCAGCGTGGGGCCGTGGAAAGAAGAGAGGCAGTACTACCTCCTGATTCAGATGGAAGTCTGAGACCACCTTCGTGAGAAACCTCGGGTGAGTGGGAAGCACAACCCTGTTCTTGTAGAATCTGTTGTAGGGTGGCTTGGCCACCAAGGCCTGAAGCTCACTAACCCTGCGGGCAGAGGCGAGTGCCACCAAGAAAGCTACCTTCCAGTAAAGGTAGCGTAAGGAACAGGCAGCCAAGGGCTCAAAAGGTGACTTAGTAAGCTGCACCAGAACCACAGTGAGGTCCTATTCTGCCGGGGGTAGCCGGAAAGGAGGTTTGGAGAGCAATAAGCCCCGCGTGAATCTGGTGATGAGAGGCTGCATCGAAAAAGGCTTGCCCTCCACAGGATGGTGGTTGGCAGAGAGTGCACTCAAATGCACCTGGACGGAGTTGGGCTTCAGTCCAGACCAAGAGAGATGGAGGAGATATTGAAGGACCGAATGCTCTGTGCATCACATGGAGAACCAGCATCACTTGAAAGCGTAAGTCCATCTCGTGGAGTCTAGGATTTCCTCCATTTCCTTGGAGAAGTTAAGGGGAGCTAAGGTGACCCGTTCAGCCACTAGGCCACGAGGGACAGAGTTCCCAAGTTGGGATTCCTGTGTCAGCTCCAGAGAGGGACCGGGTGTTCTGTCAAGAGATGGAACAGCAATGACAACCAGGGCTGCCTGGGCCACCTTGGGGCCACAAAAATAATCAACGCCCTGTTCCGTTGGGCCTTGAGGAGGGTTCGGCCTATCAAGAGTGTGGGAGGTTAGGCATACAGCAGGTCTCCCGACCATGAGGGAAGGAAAGCATCTGCTGCCACCCAGGAGGGGTGGGGCTGAGGACTGCAGAATCGGGGCAGTTGAGCATTAGTCGGGCTGGAGAAGAGGTCCAGGCTGGGAGAACCCCACAGCTGGAAAAGCCCATGCACTATCTCTGGGTTCAAGCCCCACTCATGTGGTTGAAGGACCTGCCTGTCTGCCAATACATTGCTTTGGCCCATTAGGTAAACCACCTTAAGGAGAATCTTGTGGCAAATCACAAAGAAACAAAGGGCCACAGCCTCCTGGAAGAAGCGGTAGGAGCCCGTGCCACCATGCCTCACACAATTCAGGAAAGCCCTCAAATACCATCTTTTCAATAAGTATCTCATAGAACCAACTCACTGAGATAGAGAGCCAATCCGCTAAGGAAATATATGGTTTCCCAACAACATGCCATGAAAGTTTCTCTAACAACAACATGCCATGAAAGTTTCTCTAACCCTTAGTGGTTCATTTGTATCTACTGAATCCCTACCATATGACTCTATGTAACAATATTTGTAAATAGTTTACCACTGTTATCCAAGATTATGTAGCAAATGTTGTAAATAGTTACCCCTGTTATCCAAGTTTCTTACCCTGTTATCTGTAAACTCATACATGTTATCTGTACTGAGCATTTTTGTTCCATGTAAACCGCGCTGATGCTGAATAGTGCGGTATAGAAGAGACCGTAAATAAATAAAATGCTTGTTCACGTAGAACGCAGTCACCTAGTTGTCCATCTAGACAAGCACCAACTGGTGCTGCAGGCAGTGCCTGAAGGCCCTGAGAGCGAGGAAGACTGCTCTGAGAGCGAGGAAGACTGCTCTGAGCTCAAGCAAATTGATCTGCTGCTGGCTCTCCTCGGAGGATCAGGCCCCCTGAGTACAAAGCTCTTCACAATGGGTGCCCCAGCCCGCCAGGGAGGCCTCTGTCATGAAGACCCTCTGTGGGCTCAGAGGCTGAAAAGCCATCCCCACTTGCAGTTGCTAAGCATCTTGCCAACAGGTAAGGGACTCCATTAGCTGTCGAGACTCTGTTTCAGAGTCGTCCAGTGGACTGGGAACGGAGGCACCACTGAGCCACCCTCATGTGCAGGCGGGCATCAAGCACCACGTGGACCGTGGAGGCCATGTGGCCCAAGAGGTGAAGCAACATCCAGGTCGACACTGCGTGGTTTTTCGCAGTACTTCAGCCGCGAGCCGATCTGCTCTATTGAAAGGGAGGAAAGCCCTGGCCTGGATGGAGTCGAGGCAGGCCCCAATGAACTCCAGCACTCAAGTCGGGATGACCTGGGATTTCAAACGGTTAATCACAAAACCCAAGTGCTGCAAGACCTGAATGGTACAGCTGGTGACCTGCCCGGCATCCGAGGCCGTGTCCCCTTTTAGCAGCCAATCGTCGAGGTAGGGGAAAATGCAGGTCTCTTGGAGGCAGAGGTAGGCCGCCAACACCACCAGACACTTGGTGAAGACCCTTGGGGCAGAGGCGAGGCCGAAGGGAAGAACCCTGTACTGGCAGTGGTTGCCTCAAACCACAAACCGCAGGTACTTTCTATGAC
Organism: Ichthyophis bannanicus; assembly: GCA_033557465.1. Taxonomy (NCBI): domain Eukaryota; kingdom Metazoa; phylum Chordata; class Amphibia; order Gymnophiona; family Ichthyophiidae; genus Ichthyophis; species Ichthyophis bannanicus. The sequence continues at coordinate 389,180,783 of CM066036.1, forward strand.
TGGGATAGATAAGGATGTGGGTTTTAAGCATCCTTTAAATACAAGGAGCATAGCCAATCTCCCTGTTGGAGGTAGGGCAACAGTGTTCCAAGGGAGAGCATCTTCTTGCACACCAGGAACTTGTTAAGATTCCTCAGGTCCAGAATGGGCCTCAGACCCCCCCCTCCCCCCCCCCAATCCATCTTTTTCAGGACCAGGAAGTACCTGGAAGAAGCCTTTCACCCTTGAAGGGCAAGGCACAGGTTCCATCGCCCCATCCTTGAGGCGGCCCGTCAGCTCTTTCAGTAGCAGGGCCCAGTATATAGGAGACCGAGGGGGCTCCCCAGGAAAAAAGGGTGAAGGAGTCTGTTCCAGGCGCAGACGGTAGCCCTCCTGGATGACCTGGAGGCCCAGGAGCCGGTGGTGATGTGGGCCCACCAGTGGGCAAAGTGGACCAGGCGTCCCCCTGTGGAATACTGGTCCTCCAGAGGAAGGAGGACTATGCTGATGGCGTCAAAACCCCGACCCAGGTTGGGCTGGAACCGGTGTCGGTCTTTTGACCCTTGGGTTTGCGCGATCCCTTGCCTGTGCCTTTGTCTTGGAGACCCTACTGAGGGGTCTGGGCAACTGGGTAGGCAGGGTAGCCCCAATACTATTGACATTTCCAGAGGAAAGGGGGCTTCTTCCTGGGAAGAGTGGATATTTTCCACGAGACATGAGTCCGAGCGACATACTCTGTCTCGATCTCGGCCGCCTTACCCTCCATTGGCTTGCCAAAGAGCTGTTCGCCGAGGCATAGGACATCCAGGAGTTTCTCCTGTACCCACTGCTCAAGGTCTGATGATTGTAGCCAGGTCTAGCACTAGATTCGAAGCAGTCTTAAGCGGCTCTGGAAAGGTATTTGGAACACTCCACGGCAGACTGTTAGAGCCTGAAAACAACAAAGATGGTCCCCATCGAAGCCAGCAGCGTAGCCGCCAAGCTCCTTGGCCAGGTCCCACAGAAACATGTCAATGTAAAGTTAGTAAGTTTGGATGCAGCAAGCCAGCATTGAGCCCTGGTAGCATTTGTGCCCCAGGGCATCGAACATGTGGGACTCCCTGCCAGAAGGCACCGAGGAGTGCATTTTCAGGGGGGGGGGTTTTGCTGGCGCATGGTCGACTCAACCACCATGGAGGTTTGTGGGAACTGCGTCTTGCGGAACCCCCGCTAGACTCTAAACATCGTGTCGAGTTGTCGGCTCACAAAGGGGACAGAGGCTGGGGTCTCCCACATCCGGAGGAGAAGCCTAGTGAGGATGGAAGGCCTGTACAAGGCAGTCCAATTCCTCCATACGCAGGTCCTCCTCCGACTCAGTTGTAAGGGAGAGAGCCCGTACCATATCCCAAACGAACTCGAGATAAGAGGTATCCTCAGGCAGGGAACGGCACTTGGCAGAGCAGTCCGTGGAGGACTCTAGGTCCTCTGGCTGCAAAAGGGCCGGCAACTCTAGTCCTGGATGCTTCAAGGCATGGGCATGGCCAGAGCCACTCGCCTGTGAAGATCTCACTCTCGAGGATCAGAAGTGAGACCGAGACCCTCGCCGGGAATCCACCCAAGGCATCTGGCTCTTGGCAATCGCAGAAGCAGCCTGGGGAGTCCTCGAGGTCGAGGTCCCTGCGGTCTCACTGGGGCTGGGGGTCGGCACCCGCTGTGATGCGAGCAACACAGAAACGCTGTGTTCCAAGGCCAACATGTCTGCTTCCCACTCGGGGGTCACAGATATACACCAACACTGGAGTGACTGGGTCAGTCGAAGAGGACCTCAACAAGATGGACCTCGGGAGACTGCAATCCATTGCAAGAGGCCACAACTTCGTCCCTGGACACCTTCCGAAGGCATTCCTGCTCAGATTCCTCTAGAGCTCTGTGGGGACACTAAGGGATGAGGCACAGGATTTCCCATGCTTGTCCGCTTCTCCAGCGAGGCTCTCGAAGTCTTCCTCCTCTTCCTATGCGCATGGAGTGTCAACGGGCCTGCGGAGGGGCTGCGAGGGCCTTACGCAAGTCCAAGGATCCGTGTGGGGCTTTCGGGCGTGAGGCTACTAGGGAAACCTGAATTGAGTCTGCCTTGTGGAAGATGTCGTCCTGCTTAAGCCGACGGCTCTGTATGGCCTTAGCGGACATTTTCTTGCACAAGGAGCATTCCTCCGGGTCGTGGTTGGCGCCCAAACATCGAAGGCAACAATCATGAGTGTATGTGAGTGACATGTTTTTGGAGCACCAATCACATTTCTTAAAGACAGTGGCCATTTGGGGAAAAGGACCCCAGCGAGGTCGAAGACCCTTGACGCAACCAGCGGTTAAAAAAGGTGCAAAATTGCTGTGATGGAAAAAAATCAAGACAAAAATGTACCTTGAGGCCCAGTGCGTTTGCAGCGGGTCTCGGGCAGGAAAGCAGCCAACGCAAGTTGGAAAAGTACAAAAATAGTACGAGAAAATCAACTTTTTTCCAGGTGGATGAGACAAACATCTGTAGGGCTCCGCGGAAAAAGGGAGACTGAGCAAGATGGCACCATAGGGCGGGAAGGGGACCATGCCTAAATGGTGGCATCTCCCAAAGGCTTTCTTTGAAAGCTGGGGAGATGCTCCACACAGGGCTCCGTCGACGTCACCCATATGTGAGGACTGACTTCCTGCTTGTTCTTGAAGAAAAGAAGGATATCAAAACTACTTACTTAGAGAGAACCCAAAACAATTCTACAGGGAATTGGTTAATACAATTAATATGGTAAAAGCACCACCAACCAAAGCCGAATCAGAAACCTTCTGGAGAAAACTATGAGGACCGTATAAAGCACAATCAAGAAGCAGAATGATTACCCTGCGTACAGTAGCATTCAGAAAACACAAAACAAACCTATGGAATGACCTGCAGTAACAAGAGCTAGAAAGCAGGCTAAAATGAGCCCCAAGCTGGAAGAGCTCCGGCCCAGATGGAGTAACCAACTTTTGGCTCAAATGGTTAATGTCATTCCACCAAGACCCAGCAAACTGGAAGAGGAAATTAGACTTACCTGCTAATTGTTGTTCCTTTAGGAACTCCAGTCTAGTCCCGGAACTCTGGGTTGTATCCCTTCTCCAGCAGCTTGGAGACTGAACGTCGTCATCTCTTTTGTGATGTCACCGGTATATGCCCTCCGGATCCGCCTCCTGACACCAGTTTCCTACTGACAAAGCAGACTCAGCGGAGCAACAATTAAGTAGAACGAACTGCAACAATCTTGTAACTAACTCATAACAAACCATAGGGAAACCGGCTGTTCAACCAGCTGCCCCTTTGTCACCCCGGCTTTCGTCCAACCCCATGAGGTTCCTTCTTCCTTCTTTGGGCGTATGGGGGTCCTGCCAACCCCACCCTTTTGACACTACAAATCACCACCTTACTTGTTAGCGCATCTTGCTTCTGGCAATCGCCTGCAAACCAAACAGGGAAGGATACGGGACTAGACTGGAGTTCCTAAAGGAACAACAATTAGCAGGTAAATCTAATTTCCTCTTCCTTATCGTCACTCCAGTCTAGCCCTGGAACTCTGGGTAAGTACCAGAGCAGTACAGAAACAATTCATTGGGAGGGACCTGCTAGACCAGCATGAAGCACCGCCGATCCAAAACAGGTATCCCTTTCCGCCTGTACATCCAGATGGTAATGCTTACAAAGGAATCCAGCGATGACCATGCCTTACATATCTCCACCGCTGGTACCAACTGGAACTCAGCCCAAGATAAAGCTTGAGCCCTCGTAGAATGAGCTCTGAGCCCCTCGGGAACCTCTCTGCCCTTCAAAATATAGGCAGACGCTATTGCTGCTTTCAAGCATCTGGCTATGGAAACCTTAGAGGCTGCTTGGCCTTTCCTGGGTCTGCCAAACAGCACAGTCTATCTGATCTTCGAAAATTTGCGGTTCTACGCAGATAAACCTTCAACGCTCGATGAACATCCAGTCGATGCAACCTACCCATTGCCGAGCCCGAGGCCCGCTCCCGAAACACCAGCAACAAGACCGCCTGATTGAGGTGAAAAGCCGAGACTACCTTCGGCAAAAACGACGGAACGGTCCTCACCACCTTGGAATCATAGAAGGATAAAAAGGGCTTCCTGCAGGACAGGGCTTGCAACTCCGAAATTCTGCGAGCCGAGCATATAGCTATCAGGAACACCACCTTCAAAGTAAGATCCTTCAACGACGTTGCCGATAAGGGCTCAAATGGCTCCTTCTCCATTGCATCGAGCACAAAACGACAGGCTCCAGCTGGGCACCACCTGCCTACAAGGAGGCCGAAGCAGAGAAACCGCCCTCAAGAATCACTTGACATCCGGATGAGAAGCTATCGCCTGCCCCCGAATCTTACCTCTATAACACGTCAACGCTGCCACCTGCACTCGTAAGGACGAGGCCGCTAAACCCTTATCCAAGCCGTTCTGCAAAAAGGCCAACACTTGCGGAATAGATACCCGCAACGGCTTTAACTGCCTGCCCACACACCAGGCCTCAAACACTTGCCAAATTCGCACATAAACCAGAGAGGTAGATCTCTTTCTGGATCTCAACAAAGTGGCTATGATGGGTGCAGAGTAACCTTTGGCTCTCAGCCTAGCCCTTTCAATAGCCAAGCAGTAAGAGAGAATTGATCCACTTGAGGCATGCATAGGGGTCCTTGAGACAGTAGATCCCCCCGCAGGGGCAGACGCCATGGAGCTCCCAGTATGAGCCTTTGCAAATCCGTGTGCCAAGGTCTCCTCGGCCAATCCGGAGCTACCAATATCACCGTTCCTCTGTGATGCTCTATGCAATGCAGCACCCTTCCTATTAAACACCCCAGGGGGAAACATGTCCGACCAGCTCTGCAGGAGAGCATCCAGGCCTTCCGACATCCTTTCTCTTCGTCTGCTGTAAAAGCGCACGACCTTTGCCGACCGGAACGTTGCCATGAGATCCATCACCGGTGTCCCCCACCAGTCCACTAACAGCTTGAACACATCCTGATGGAGAACCCATTCGCCTGGGTCTACCTTCACTCGACTCAGGAAGTCGGCCTCCACATTGTCTACTCCGGCCACATGCACCGCCGACAGTGCCAGAAGATTCTTTTCGGCCCACTAACAGAGCTGCTTCCGCCTCCATGGCGATACTGCTGGTGCCACCCTGCCAACTGATATAGGCTACTGCCGTGGCGTTGTCGGACAGTACTCGAACGGCCTCGTTGCGTAGAAAAGCTTGAAACGCCAGTAGAGCCAGGCGCACTGCTCTCAGCTCTAGCCTGTTGATTGACCAGGTCTTCTCCAATTCGAACCATTGACCTTGGGCATATCGTCCCTGGCAGTGAGCCCCACATCCGGCGAGGCTGGCATCCGTTGTCAGGGGCATCCAGGAAGGCGTCTCCAATGGCATACCGCTGCCAAGAACCTCCGGCTTGAGCCACCATTGTAAGGCTTGTCGCATCTCCAAGGGACAGGGCAGCTTCCGCGACAATGGGTCGTGCTGATGAGACCACCTCCTGAGCAAGAACCTGCATATAATGCCACGCTACGGGGGTAGGTCTGGCCAGAAACTGACGGACTAACGATCTCAAACTTTCCACTCGCTGGTGCGGCAGAAAACCTCTTCCCGCCTCTGTATCGAACAAGTCTCCCAACTTCGTCTCAATGTCTGGAGTGACAGAGTTGCTCTTGGACATATTGACCACTCAACCTAGACTTTGCAGGAGTGCTACTACTCTTGATGTAGCCGCCTCGCTTTCGACCCTGGATTTTGCTCAGATCAACCAATCGTCCAGATACGTGTGTACGAGAACGCCCTCCTTCCTCAGTGCTGCCGCTATGACTATCATCACCTTGGTAAACATCCTCGGGGCTGTCGCCAACCCAAAAGGTAAGGCTCAGAACTGGAAATGCCCCATGGGCACCGCAAACCTGAGGAATTTCTGATGCTCCCTTCGAATCAGGATGTGACGGTACGCCTTCGATAGGTCCAGGGAAGTCAGAAACTCCCCCTTCTGGACCGCCACTATCACTATACTCGAAGACACCGATTTACACCCCTGAGTTCCAAAATTGGTCGAAATGACCCCTCCTTTGGTACTACGAAATAGATGGAGTATCGACCGGACCCGCATTGGTCTTGAGGCACTGGCACTATAGCTTTTAACTCAAGCAACCTCTCGACCGTCGCTCGCATGGTGCTGCACTTGATCCGCGACTTGCACGGGGACTGAACAAAGAATTCTCTTACTGGACATTGGAACTTCAAAGCGTACCCCTCGCGAATGAGCTCCAACACCCACTGGTCGGAGGTAATCATGACCCAGGCAGGGTAAAAATCCCGCAGCCGACCCCCTACGGGAACTAGGCCTGCCTGGGCCCTCCTGATCTCATTGCGACTTTTGGGAATTCACGAAAGAGGTCGAGGCCCCAAAACCCCTGGTTCCTGCCCGGGAATCTCCCTCAGGGCGCTTGGTTGAATCTCGAATATTTTTATTTATTTATTTACAGTCTCTTATATACTGCACTATTCAGCATCAGCGCGGTTCACATGGAACAAAATGCTCAGTACATTTAACACGTATGAGTTTACAGGTAACAGGGTATAAATAACTTGGATAACCGGGGTAACTATTTACAAAACATACTACATGGGATCATATACCGAAAGCGCCTAAACTCCCTCTGCTGCCCCCTGCCAGAAGAAATAGGTCGCCTTTGTTTCTGCTTGCCTTCCGGAAGCCTGCCACCTTTAGACTCCCCAAGATCCTTTACCAACTTTTCTAAATCCTCTCCAAAAAGCAACTTCCCCCGGAAGGGGAGCCTGCTCAACCTGGACTTCGAGGAACCATCCGCTGCCCAGTTGCGCGGCCACAGGTAACGCCGCACCGCCACTGCCGATGCCATGCTCTTTGGTAAGCCTCGAATGAGATCATAGTGGACCATCCGCCAAATATGCTGTCCCCGACTCCAATCTTGCTGCTTCTCCCGAGTCATCCCCGCTTTGATCGCCTTGCACTCGCTGAGCCCAGCACAGGCAGGCTCTAGCTACCCAAGCTCCACAAATAGCTGCCTGGATCAACAAGGCATTAACATCAAACACCTGTCTTAACAAGGAATCCAGCTTCCTATCCTGTGAATCCTTGTGCGCCGCACTACCCTCTACTGGGATGGTAGTCTTCTTAGTGACCACCGAGACGGCCGCATCCACCTTAGGGGGGACTTAAACAGCTCCTGATCTTGATCCACCAGAGGGTAGAGTCACCCTGGAGCCTTTGAGCGCGGCCTCCGGTAAATCCCATTCTTCTTGAATCATTTCTCTAATCATTCTATACACCGGGAAGGCTCTCTGGGTCTTCATAAACACTTGCAACAGTGGATCTTCCAACGTCGCATCCTCTGCCGGCTCCGGCGACGGCATATTCAGCGCCTTTAGCATTTCGGAAATAAGTGCGGGCAATTCGTCCCTTCTAAACACTCTCACGACCCTTGCCTGATCCTCTGTCCGTGATCTCTCCTTCCTCCAACTCATCTTCCACGTCCAAGCAGAGTTCTCCCTCATCCGATAGAATTCCCTCAGAGTCCAAGTACCATTCCTGCTGCTCCTTCTCCAGCCTGGCCTTCTTAGCCGGACTACCTGGCCTCCCCACAGCCAAAGGAGTCCCCGGTCTCTTACTTCCGCGGGCCTCTCATGCAGAACTCATCCCCAGCTCCTTACGCTGGTTCCCAAAAACCTGCTGGATGAGAGCTACAAATTCCGGAGAAAAAATGCCCGCCAAACCCCCCGATAGGGCTGCCAGCGAGGCTGGCAGATCTGGGGCCCGAGGACGGCCCAGCCACGGGCTCCTCCGAGCCCAAAACTGGCACAGATGGATCCTGCATGCTTGAAGTTCTTCTGACCCTCAGCCGCCCCCTCCAAGTCATGCTCCATAGTAGTAGCCAGCTGCATGCACTTTTTACAGACCCCCATGTCCGCTGAAGTTCCCCTTCTGGAGCCGCAGATCAAACAAACTGGTTTGGAAGACATGCCCCACAGCTTATGAGAGGAACAGTTTCCTTCCTCCCCCTTTTTTTTTTTTTTTTTTTAATAAAAAACGTAATGGCTACCCTTGCTCTTTCCAGACCCCCTCCGAGGCCGAAAAAACGCTTTAGCAGAAAAAACGAGGCTTCCCGTGCAAACCACGGAGCTCCTGCAGGCCCAGCTAACTGCCCAGCGCTTCCCGCACTGACGCCACGCAGCAGGGCCCAAAATCAGGCTTTATCTCTGCGCCTTACATCCACTGCTCACTAGCAGCTGCTGGACACCCCATATCTCTTCTCACTGTCCCCACTCCACAAACACGGTTCGTTTCTCGTGTCGGGAGCCGGAAGAGACTGACAGGTAGAGAATCCCCGGCTTTGCCTTCCATGCTCCACAGGCGCGCTCTATCGAATGGGCCGGTAGCAGGCGTCACTGTCCCGCCTAAAATCAGCCATCCGCTAACACCGATCGAGGGCCAGTTCTCTGCTTACCGCGTGCACTGCTGATAGTGGCGGAAGCAGGAGACCACCCCGAAGCAGGCAATCGCTTGCTTCCTGCCGCCTGAATCTCCTCCCAGCGCCGCCAAGCAAATCATCTGCTGGCACTTACTGACGGCTCAAGCGGGCTCACCCCCAATTCAGGCGGCTCCTGTCCCCGAAAGGCAAAAGGCAAACAAAGAACAAAAAACAAACAACAAAAAAAGGGGAAAGGAGGGAGAGGGGGCCTGAGGGTCCAGAAATGGAAAGACCTCCCGTCTAGCCACCCAAGTAAAAATTAAAAACCTCCCTCCTCCTTTTTCCTTTTTCTTTGTACCCAAACACTGTCCTACACCTATTTCTCCTTAATTGTCCCTCTGTTGAGGCTGGACCTCCAGGCTCATCAATCCTCCCGCTGCTTGGAGACTGAACAAACTGGTGTCAGGAGGCGGATCCGGAGGACATATACCGGTGACATCACAAAAGAGATGACGCTGTTCAGTCTCCAAGCTGCTGGAGGAGGGATACAACCCAGAGTTCCGGGACTAGACTGGAGTGACGATAAGGAAAAATCAATTGTTAAAGCAGCCATATTTAACACTGCAATGCCTTACTACAGGAAGAACATGTCTCCTTCCAAAGTGGATCCAAGTAATATTCCCAATAATTACAGACAAAAACTTGTTTACTTAAATCTATAAGCTGTTCACTGCAAGAGATGCAGACAGAATATATGATCATATCAAGTGCAAAATCATTGCAATAGAACAAAAGGGCAATAAGGGGGCAGCATATGGAACCAAGGACCAGTTAATGTTGAATAAGGCCATCATGGCCAGTGCTAAGAAAGGCAGAAATCTCAGTACAGCATGGATTGATCATAAGAAAGTTTTTGACAGTGTCCCAGACTCTTGAATAATACATTGCCTTGAAATGTATAAAATAAATCCTGGTTTGATAGTGTGCATTAAGTTCACTATGACAATGTGGCAAACCACACTTTTTGAGATATGAATATGGTCAGTGCATCATTCCTAACATTAAGATCCAGTGAGAAATATTTCAGGAGATTCCCTGTCGCCATTTCTGTTTTCTGTGGCACTTAATCCAATGAGCACTCATCAACCTTTTGGGATACCGATGTAGCCTGAACCCTAAAGAAGGTAACAACCCAGAAGCAACATTCCATCTACTATTTGTAGATCTGAAGCACTACAGTTCCAGTGACCAACAATTAGAGCAACTCCGTGTGGTGAAAAGCTTTTCTGATGACATCAGGATGATTTTTGGCCTTGTCAAATGTGCTAAGGCAACTTTTTTTTTTTTTTTTTTAAAGAGGAAAATTGAGCAAAATGGAAAACATCTCCTTGGCTGAAGGCTGTGATATCAAGGAATCTTGAACAGGACGGCATACGAATAGAGAAAGGAATGACACTCAAGCAGAAATTACTGAGAGAGATAATCAGCAAAGAATATTATAGAACTTTAAAATTGTTATTGAAAAATGCTTTAACATCATGGAATAGGATACAAGCCATCAATCAGCTCGCAAATTCCTGTACCGTCATACAGCTTTGGGATTGTGGACTGGCCTCAAAGATCTCAAAAAACTGTGTGTGGGAACAAGAAAACTCCATGCCCATGAAGTAATTTAGAGGAATCAAGGAATGCCAAAACTGTACATTCCTAGAGCTGAAGGAGTGCTAGGCCTCAGAGATTGATTATACCTACAGAGCTACTATCATAGGCCTCCAGGCCTACCTGACAGCATCATCAGATTCATATCCACAAAAAGTGCTGAAATATACAAGTAAACATCCATAATTTGTCTCCATCAAACTTGGACAAGCGTTCCTATGACTAGAAGGAATGACAGAATCCACAAGCACACAAAGGAAAGGAAGCAACAGAATTTGCTAAATTAGAGAAAAACATTCTTCAAAGAATTAGATAAGCAACTGAGGAAAAATAAGTGGCAAATGCACAAATACAGTGGGAAATAGGAACGCTTTGTTGATCAAGTACGGACACATGAATAGTTAAGGAGAAGTGAACTGAAACTGAAGGATTAGAGATCTATAGTTGCAGCCAAGGACAGAAGATTATTGCTGAAATGGTTTACAGCGTGCACTGGAAAAAACTGGCAAAACAGACATATGTCAATTCTGTAAGAAAGACCTGGAAACATAGCTAACTCTAAAATTCTGATGGCGGAAAATTTCTACACAGGAAGGCACAACAAAAGTAGCACATCTCGTCCATTGGAAACTCTGCAAACGGTACATCACTGTCCCTGAAAGGCACTGGGATCATGACCCCAAGAAAATTACAGAGAATAAAGAGGTTATGATCACCTGGGACATTTCCATTCTGATGAATAAGAAACTGGATGCAAGGAAACCAAACAGTGGTAGAAGAGAAAAACACCAGAACAATGTTGATAAAAGAGGTGTATGTTCAGACAGATTATTCTGTGAATTGTATGGAGAGGCAAAAGATCCTGAAGTACCAAGAAATGCAGTCAGAGACCAAAAAAATGTGGCAGAAAGATACAGAAATATTTCCAATTGTATTGGAAGCCACAGGCTTGATAAAAAAGAATTTCCAAACACATCTTGACAAATTACCCATATACATCTTATGAACTTCAGAAAGAAGTGCTCTTTGGCACACTGTAAGTACTATGGCAAGCATTAGCAGTAAATTTGAGGGGCTGAGATCATACTCTACATACTCTGGCTTAGAAGTGAAGTTCACAACTGTCATGGTATGCGCAAAACTAAATCACCAAAATCCAAAGGCCAGTGCAGGTGCAACTTTCATAATCCAAGCATTAATCATCTGTCATCAAAAAAACTCCCTTTAGTCTTTACACTTTCTCTAATACTAAATATAAAATATTTCATTTCTATTTTTCATCTCTTTTTTTTCCAATTTTCTTAACAGAGGTCTACCAACTGGATCGTTTTTCTTTCTTGCAAAAATAGGGCACCAATTCTCATTGGTCAGAAAAACCCCTCTATCCTTTATTTATGCTTTTCTCTGTTTATTTAAACAATTTATTTAAAAGCCCCCATTTTATCTGTGTCATCAAAGCATTGTTATTCAAAAAAAGATGAAAACTTATCTGGATTCAAAAACTGAAGTCGACAATGCTGGTGGTTAATTCACACAGTCTTAACTCTTTGGTCATACAACTGAGGTGGCCCCACTTTACCCTATGGCTGTTTCAGGGGTATGACCAAATGATTGGAGAAATTAGGTGTATAGAACCTAACGTTTGAGATAGCCAGATAATCTGGAGAAAACTTTACTTATTTCTGCAGGCAAACTAATTACACCAACAGTGAAAAATGATCCCCAACATAATGAATCATAATTACATGTCCTTATAAGCCGTAACTGTAGGAAGAAAACACATTTATACTGATACTTTTACCGTAGTGTTGCTGCCATCATAGTGGTCACTCTGGGTGCTGTTAACTCCAAGATAATTTGAAAGAATCTGGACAAGTTGAAATTATACCTTCCCAAACAGCACATTAAAGTCCATTGATCCCAGTAATGGTAATGAAATTACTTTTTCAATTACTGACTGTCAATTCACAACGATTGTAACCAATGAAGTTATTAACATTGTAGAAATTATGTCTTCTGGAGCATTTGAAGGTTCATATAAAGAGCCCTAAACATAATTTAAACTTCATAAAAAGAGCTACACGGTTACCCAAAGACAAAGATTATTAGCTCTTGTGACTGTCTTCGCCAATCATTCAACTAAGTACTTTGCCGCTCCAGAGTAAATGAGGCTTCCAAACTCTAACCGCAAGGGAGAGGTTTTAAAACTCCCAGGTAACAGACTGAACGGGAAACTCAAAATGATTAAGAACAGCTGCTTCACTCAGCATCAAGTGTAGAGGACGCTTTCAAAATATGTTGAATCAAATGGCTGTATGACTCTAGCAAAAAAAATAGCTTCAAAAGATGCTTTTACACCATTACAATCGTTAATAAGAACATTGCTGTTTTTTATGCTGCTTCATGTCATACTGAATCGAACTATTACTGCAGAACTGTGATCTTGACAGTTCTTTGTATTCGGGTAAGCGTGTAGCTCTTTGTATGAAGTTTCAATTATGTTCAGAGCACTTTATATGAACCTTTAAATGCTCCCAGAAGACATCATTGCTACAATGTTAATAACTTCAATGGTTACAATCGTTGTGAATTGATTAGGAAATGAAGAGGGGGAAGGGGGGATGAAGATGACCCCAGGGGGAACTTAAGCGTAATCTTGTGGACTGTGTCATGGGAAGTAGTCAACCAAAGTCTGGGCCCTCCACATACATACATTTTCCTGCTTCCTCCTCTGTTAACAGTCTCCCTACACACATTCACACACTCTTGACTGCCCAACTTTCACTACCATAGAAACCGTCAAATGAAAACAGAAGAGGAAATACAAGCTGTTTTAATAAACAATACACTAATAGCATAGGCTAAAAGAAAAATTCAAATTAAGCAAACTTGGAAGGCAGCCAAATGCAAGAGCAAGCAAGCATGCCCCTTCCTCCTCTCATATACTTAACACCTTTAAAAGTTATCATCCAAATTAACATAAAAACAGAAAAATGAAGACAGAAAAAGACCACATGGCCTATCTAATCTGTCCTTCCATAACAACTACAACAATCCCCTTTTTTCCTTTAGAGATCCTCTGTGTTTGTCCTATGCTTTTTTGAATTCAGATACTGTCCTCATCTCCACCACCTCCACTGGGAGACTATTCCACTGACCCACCACTCTTTCCATAAAGAAATATTTCCGCATATCACTCCTGAATCTATCCCCTTTCACCCTCATCCCATGTCCCCTCATAGCAGAAAGAGAAATTAGACTTACCTGCTAATTTTTGTTCCTTGAGGAACTCCAGTCCAGTCCCGCACCTCTGGATAGTGTACCTCCTCCCTCAGCTTGGAGACTGGGCATGTCAGAATCTTGAGGCCACCTTACATATACTGCTGGCACCTCCCACCAGCTCCCAGTGACCTATCGACAAAGCAGAACTAAAGGAGCAATAAATAAGTAGCACAATTGTTAACTAAATACATTAACCAAATATCTAACCCAATTGTTCCCTCCTGCTAACAGAGGAGACTGTTCCCTCCATTGCCGGAAAAAATCTGAAAACATCGGAAGAAAGATAAAGACAAAGATAAAAATAAAGAGGCAGCGCAACAGCGCGCCACCAGAAGAAAAGGTAGTAATAGCCGGCTAAAATTAACTCGCACCGCACTAAGCTAGCAATTATCACACCCCTTGACTGTACATACCGCAATTAAAACAGGCTGTGAATTGTCTACCCGGGTGAGATTCGGGCCTGGACTGGAGTTCCTCAAGGAACAACAATTATCAAGTAAGTCCGATTTCTCTTTCCTTATCGTCCCTCCAGTCCAGTCCCGCACATCTGGGATGTAACAGAGCAGTAACTTAATGGGAGGGACCTGTCAAACCGGCTCGCAAAACTGCCGATCCGAAGCAAGCGTCTCCTGCCTCCTGAATGTCCAGACGATAATGCTTACTGAAGGTATGCAAAGACGACCACGTGGCAGCCTTGCATATGTCAACCAGAGGAACCAAAGTATACTCCGCCCAAGAAGTAGCTTGAGCCCTGGTAGAATGCACTCGCAAACCTACAGGGGACCTGACGACCCTGTAAAATATAAGCTGAAGAAATTGCTTCACGGACCCATCTGGAAATGGAAGCCTTTGCCGCCACTTCGCCCTTACGCGGCCCACCAAGAGAACAAACAACCGATCACACTTGCGAAAAGGCTCCGACGCTTTAAGATTATTTATTTATTTATTTATTTATTTGCAGTCTCTTTTATACCGCGCTATTCGACATCAGTGCGGTTTACAATGAACATAAGAGTTGCACATCTCAATTTCGTGATTTGTGCTTACAGTGAAACAGGTATAATAACTTGGGTATACATTAAACAGGAAAATTAAACTTGGGTATGCATTAAGCAGGTATAACAGGTAAAATAGGGTATAAATAACCAGTCCCTTAACAAGGAGACACAATGAATAAATACAGTCTACTTTATGCAACAATATAATGAGTTATGCGGCACTGCATAAGTTTCTCATGGTGGTTGGAGGAATGATGAAGAACCCTCTTTATATCTAGTAAGCAGAGAGCACAGTCCGAGATGCTGTCCTCCGCCGCCCGTAAAACAGGCAAAGACACTGGCTGACTCACATGAAAAGCTGAGAGCGCCTGAAGTTAAGGTTCCACCCAATTGAACAAGTCCTTTGCTTCCTTTTCCAGAGCCGCAGCTGCTCGTACAGCCCTGCCGGTTGACCAATGCCACCGCGGAGGCATTGTCCAACAAGACTCGGACCGATCGTCCCAGGAGATTGGCTTAGAATTCTCTGAGCGCCAACGCTATTGCCCTAAATTCCAGCCGATTGATTGACCATTGAGCTTCCTGAGCACTCCAGCATCCTTGTGCAAACAATTCCCCGCAATGAGCCCCCCAACCCGACAAACTGGCGTCGGTTAGGACCAGCACCCACTGCGGTTGCTCGAGAGGCATTCCTGTGGCTAAACTTCCTGGACGAAGCCACCAACGAAGGGTCTTCCTGACCCCTTCTGGACAGGGCAGGCGTCTTGTCAGGGAGTCCTCCTGATGAGACCAGCGACGAAGTAATGACCTCTACAACGGTCGCATGTGTGCCCTTGCCAAAGGGACTACCTCCAGAGTGGCTGCCATCATCCCAAAAACCTGAAGATACTGCCAGGCTGTTGGCGCCGCGAATTTCAAAAAACTGCGCACCCAAGAACAGAGATTTTGGGCTCGGTGCTGCGGAAGAAACACTGATCCCACTCGCGTGTCGAACCGAAAGCCTAAATACTCCAGAACCAGAGAGGGTACCAACTGGCTCTTGGCCACATTGACTACCCAGCCGAGGCTTTCCAAAGGCTGCACCACTCTGGAAGTAGCCTGCATACTCTCTGCCCTGGACTTCACTCAGATGAGCCAATCGTCAAGATAAGGGTGTATCAACACCCTTTCCTTGTGCAACGCCACCACCACTACTACCATTACCTTGGTGAAAGTTCGAGGCACTGTAGTGAGACCGAACGGTAATGCCTGAAACTAAAAATGTCCTTGACGCACCACAAAGCGAAGAAATCGCTGATGGGCCACTCTGACTGCAATGTGAAGATATGCTTCGGTGAGCTCGAGAAACGTCAGGAACTCTCCCTTTTGCACTGCTACGATGACAGATCGCAATGTTTCCATGCAAAAGCGAGGCACCCGAAGTGCACAGTTCACTCCCTTGAGATCCAAAATAGGACGAAAGGACCAGTCTTTTTTGGAAATCACGAAATAAATGGAGTAACGACCGCAGCCGAACTGGTCTGACAGCACCGGAACCACCGCTCTTAGCTGCAATAACCAAGTGAAACACTCGGTCGGTTATTTGTGAGGGGTATGCTCTCAAATTCGAATAATTATTGGTCGGGCGAATTCGAGAGCATACCCCTTGCGAATGACTTCCAATACCCAACTGTCTGAAGTTATTTGGACCCAGGCTGGAAGAAACTCCTGCAATCATCCTCCTACGGACTGAACTGCAGCCTGGACACTCCTCGCTTCATTGGGACTTCATGAAACCTAAGGACAAGGGATAAGCGAAGCTTCTGCCCACTCCCCAAAATCCTCTGAACGCTTCGACCCCGAGAGGGAAACCTCCCCCTTTGGAAACTTCCCAGTCTGGAGATTCGCAAATGCCGAAATTCGTGCACCTGCCCTCGAGAAGGAATTGGAGCCCAACTGGGCCTCGGCTTATCTTCCGGCAAGCGACCGCCTTTGGATTCCCCCAAGTCCATGAACTCTCCAAACAAGAGCTTCCCCTTGAACGGGAGCTTGCTAAGTTGAGATTTGGAGGAACTATCAGCTGCTCAATTCCGTAGCCAAAGATAACGTTGAGTGACGCCATGCTATTGGACAGTTCTTATAAGAACATAAGAGGGAGGAGTGGCCTAGTGGATGGGGCAAGGTACTACAGGCCGGAAGGTCGGTGGTTCAAATCCCACTAGAGGACAGCAACCTTGGGCCGGAAGAACTGGGGTTTCTAGTCCCGCAGGTGCTCCTTGTGGTCTTGGGCAAGCCACTTAACACTCCATTGCCCATGATCCCTGTAAGTATTAGTGTATGTGTCTCATATCCCCTTGTGTTAAATGTATCCCCAAACCGCTTTGACCCGGTGAAAAGCGGGATATAAATGCAGCTAAATAAATAAATAAACATATGCCATACTGGGTCAGACCAAGCTACATCAAGCCCAGTATCCTGTTTCCAACAGTGGCCAATCTAGGTCATACGTACCTAGCAGTTTCCCCAAAAGACACAGGTTCCACAATGCTTGTACTGGGTCAAGCATTGATATCCTGGGTCCCTTCTTAATAATGGTTTATGGACCTTTCCTCCAGGAACTTGTCCAAACCTTTTTTAAACCCAGCTACACTAACAGCCTTTACTACATTCCTCCGGTAACAAATTCCAGAGTTTGATTACACATTGAGTGAAAAATATTTTCTTTTATTAGTCTTAAATAGTTTACCCTGTAGCTTCATTGCATGTCCCCTAGTCTTTCTATATTCTGATAACGTAAACAATCGATCTACGTTTACCCATTCCACTCTGTTCATTAATTTATAGACTTCTATCATATCTCCCCTCAGCCGTCTCTTTTCCAGGTTAAAGAGCCCTAACCTTTTTAGCCTTTCTTCATAGGAGTATCCTTCCTTCCCCTTTATCATTTTGGTGGCTCTTCTCTGAACCTTTTCTAATAAAGCTATATCCTTTTTAAGATACGGCGACCAGAATTGCACACAATATTCAAGGTGCGGTCTCACCATGGAACGATAGAGGCATTTTAATATCTTTTGTTTTATTTTCCATTCCTTTCCTTAGGATACCTAGCATTCTATTTGCTCTCTTGGCTGCCGCTGCACACTGGGCCAAGGGTTTTAACATGTTATCCACAATGACGCCTAAATCTTTTTCCTGGGTGGTGGTTCCTAATGTGGAACCTTGCATTGTTCAACCATAGTTTGGGTTGTTCTTCCCTAGATGCATAACTTTGCACTTGTCCACATTAAATTTCATCTGCCATTTTGATGCCCAGTCTTCCAATTTATCAAGATCCTCTTGCAATTTTCCACAATCCTCTTGGGTTTTTACAACTTTAAATAGTTTTGTGTCATCTGCAAATTTGATAACCTCACTCATTATTCCATTTTCCAGGTCATTTATGAATATGTCAAAAAGCAGCAGACCCAGCACAGATCCCTGGGGTACACCACTATTCACCTTTCTCCATTGGGAAAATTGGCCATTTAGCCCAACCCTCTGCTTTCTATCTTTTAACCAGTTCTTGATCCACAGTAGTACACTGCCTCCTATCCCATGACTCTTTAGTTTTGCCAAAAGTCTCTGATGAGGGACCTTGTCAAAGGCTTTCTGAAAGTCCAGATACACTATATCAACCGACTCACCTTTGTCCACTTGTTTATTCACACTTTCAAAAAAACATAATAGATTAGTAAGACATCTTCCTTGTCTAAAGCCATGTTGGCTGTCTCCCATTAGGCCATGACTATCTACATGCTGAGCAATTTTATTCTTTATGAAGGTTTCTACCATTTTTCCCGGTACTGACGTGAGGCTCACTGGTCTGTAGTTTCCCTGATCACCCCGGAACCCTTTTTAAAAATTGGTGTTACATTGGCGATCCTCCAATCTTCAGGTAATTAGAGATGATTTTAATGATAGTTCACAGATTACTAATAGCAGGTCTGCAATCTCATATTTCAGTTCTTTCAACACCCTTGGATGTACACCATCTGGCCCAGGTGATATGCTACTCTTCAGTTTATCTAATAGTTGTAATACATCTTCCCGATGTATCGATATTTCCTTCAATTCTTCCACACCTTTAAATACCACTTCAGTCATGAGTAACATCCCTACATCTTCCTCAGTTAAAACCGAAACAAAGAATTCAGTCAGTCTCTCCGCTATCGCCTTGTCGCCTCTTAGTGCACCTTTAACTCCTCTATCATCTAATAGAACAACTGACTCTCACAGGTTTTTTGCTACGAATGTACATGAAAAAATCTTTATTTCGCATTTTTGCTTCCGCAGCAAGCTTCTTCTCAAATTCTCCCTTTGCCTGCTTTATCAATGCCTTGCATTTGACTTGCCAGTGCTTGTGCTGTTTCCAGGTTTCGTCGTTTGGCTCTTTTTTCCATTTCCTGAAAGATGCTTTTTTGGCAACAGCCTCTCTGACCTCATCTTTAAACCATGCCGGCAGTCTTTTGGACTTCCTTCCACTTTTCTTAAAGCATGGAATACAGCTGGTCTGGGCTTCCAAGATAGTATTTTTCAACAACACCCAAGCTTGATGTATGTCTTTAACCTTTGCAACTGCTCCTTTTAGTTTTTTCTTAACTATTTTCCTCATTTTATCATAGTCTCCCTTTCAAAAGTTAAAAGGTAGTACTGTGGATTTCCTTACTATCCCTCCTCCACTAATTAAATCAAAGGCGATCATGCTATGATCACTATTGCCAAGTGGCCCCAACTCCCTTATCTCTTGCACTAGATCTGGTGTTCCACTAAGGACTAGGTCTAATATGGCTTCCTCTCTGGTCGGTTCATGAACCAGCTGCTCCAAGACGCAGTCATTTATGTCATCTAGGAACTTTATCTCCCTAGCATGTCCTGCCGTGACACTGACCCAGTCGATACCGGGGTAATTGAAATCACCCATTATTATTACTGCGCGGTAACTTTTGTTAACTTCCTTGATTTCTTTGAGCATTTCATCATCCATTTGTTCATTCTGGTCAGGTGGTCGATAGTACACCCCCACTGCCATCGCCTTCCCCTTTTTACATGGAATTTCAATCCATAGAGATTCTATAGCAAATTTTGTTTCTTGCAAAACTTTAATCCTTTCTGACTCAATGCCCTCTCTAACAGAGTGCAACCCCTCCACCAATTTGATCAGCTCTATCATTACGATACAGTTTGTACCCAGGTATCACAGTGTCCCACTGGTTGTCCTCCTTCCACCATGTCTCTGATATTCCAATCATATCTTACCTCTCATTTAGTGCTATATATTCTAACTCTCCCATCTTATTTTTTAGACTTCTAACATTTGCATACAAGCATTTTAGAGGCTTTATTATATTCATATTAATTTGGCTATTGGTAGACATGGATAATTTGGGCTATTTAAGCTCTGTCTGCTCCATACTCGAGGGCATTTGGGCTACTTTACTCTTTTCTGGAACCTCTCTGCTTTTGGTAGTATCCTTCAAGGATACATTCTTCCGAACCATCCGCTCTTGGGCAACTGTTGGCTTTCCCATATTATCTAGTTTAAAAGCTGCTCTATTTATTTATTTATTTATTTATTACAGGCTCTTATATACCGCTCTATTCAGAATCAGCGCGGTTCACAATATAACAACATACCATAACAACAAACTGTTAGGTTTTACAGAGAACAAGGTCAGAGAACTTGGATAAAACATGGGACGTCATTTCTGCAACTATTTACAAGAGTATTTACAAGAGTATTTACAAGTATACATAACAGGATATGTTCTTAGTTTGGGTAGTGATTGAGATTGGTTAGTTGGTCAAGTAATATTGGGGGAAGAGGTGGGATTTGAGAGCCTTTCTGAAAAGGGATAGATCAGTGATAGCACGAATCTCTGGGGGTAGAGCGTTCCAGTACTTAGGGGCATAGAATCTGAAGGCCCTGTTAGATGTCACTGATAGGCATTTTGTCGCTGCTTTAGGGATGATTAGAGTATTTGTTGATATCGTTCTCCTGGATCTGTTGGGTGGGACGGCCTGAATGAGGTCTATTAGAGAGGAGGAGGTGATACTTTTAGTGGCCTTGAAAGTTAGTAGTAATGTTTTGAACAATATTCTGCCATGTATGGGGAGCCAGTGGAGTTGCTCTAGGATGGGTGTTACATGGTCCCTTCTTGATGCTCCGTAGAGGACTCTAGCAGCGGTATTCATGGCGAGTTGCAAAGGGTTTAATGTGGAGTGTGGGAGGCCTTGGAGAATGGCATTGGCATAGTCAAGGTGTGGTAAGGTTAAGGCTTGAAATATAGTTCTGAAGTCATCAGGATCAAGCAGGGGGCGAAGATGTCGAAGAGTCCGGATCTTGAGGTAGATTGCTCTGACTACGTTGGTTATGTGTAGTTTCAGATCCATGCGTTGGTCAAAAGTGACTCCAAGGTAGCGAATGGAAGGTTTTGATTGGAGCTCAGCTTCTTTCACCTTTATATGGGATGGGGGGGTGAAAAGTGGGTCCCTGGTGATGAAGAGAACCTCGGTCTTTTTGTGTTGAATTCGGAGGTTCTGGGATTGAAGCCATTCGGATACTGCATCAAAACATTTAGCTAGTGGGGAAAGGTCCATATGAACTGTGGAGAAAGGCATGTATAGGAGGATGTCATCTGCGTATATCAAGCATTCAACCTTGAAGGACCTGATGATATTGCAAACCGGTTGTATGTATATATTGAAAAAGAGTGAGGATAGAGATGATCCTTGTGGTACGCCTTGCTTTTGGTGGTAAGGTGTGGATGTTGTGGTCCCTGAGGTAACGTACTGCCATCTCTGATCAAGGTATGACTTGCACCACTCCAGGGCAGTGTTATTGATGCCTTTTTCTTTTAGTCGCCCTATTAACAGATCGTGATGTACAGAGTCAAAAGCCGCAGCAATGTCTAAGAAGATGAGAGCAAAGCCTTGGCGGATGTTATCAATGCCTGTGATGATGTTGTTGCAGAGAGTGGTAAGGAGGGTTTCAACACCGTGGAACTCTCTGAAGCCATGTTGGCAGTGGTCAAGAGGGGAGACGGTGTCAATGTGGTCCTGTAACTGTCTTTGAGCTTCCTTTTCAATTATTTTCGCTAGAAGGGGTATGCTAGCTATGGGTCTATAGGATTCAACCTTTTGTGGGTCGAGTTTGTGGTTTTTCAAGAGGGGTCTTATGGATGTTCTCTTGAGGGCTGGTGGGAAGGAGCCGGTTGTAAAGGATAAGTTCATCATTTTAGTGATGATGGGGCTGAGATCTTGGCGTAGTTCTTTTATCCAGTGGGCTGGGCAAGGGTCAGTTTGTGCAGTAGTCGTGTTAAGAGCAGCGATGGTGTCTTCAACATGTTTTCTGGATGGTGTGGAGAACATGGATAGGTTTGATATGCATATGGTGACTTGAGAGGAGATTGTTGCAATGTTGTTGGTTTGAAGCAACTTGGATTGTAGGAAATCGGCGAATGCTTGGGGATGGATGGGTTCAGGATGTTTTGGTGAAGGTTCTTTAGATAAGGTTTTGACTAAGTTGAAAAGATCGCGTGGTTTATTTAGTGATCTTTTCAGCGTATCGGTATGGAATTGTTTCATCTTGGCCATGACTGACTCCCTGTGCACAGATAGATGTGCTTTATAGGCTGCTTGGTCTTCTGAGGAGTGTGAGCGACGCCATCGTTTCTCCAGTTTTCTTAGGTGTGTGAGGGAGGCTCGTAGGTCAGGGGAGAACCAAGGAGAAGATTTTCTTTTCTTTGGGTTGTTACCCTGGACTGGTTGCAGTGCAATGGTACTGATAGTGCTGTTCCAGGATGTGATCAGATTTTCCAGATTGAGAGAGGTGTCATGTAGGAGAGGGAGGGTTTCCATAACTATATGTTCTTTGTTGAGGGTTTTGAATTTTCGAGATGTTACTCTTGTTGAGTCAATGGAGTTATTGTTTCTGTGTGGTGACTGTTTGCCATTAATGAGGATGGGGAAGGTGATTAAATTATGGTCTGACCAAGGTACTGGGGTTACAGAGTTGTCAAGTCTATTGTTGGAGTCGAGAGCTGTAAGAGGGGCAAAGATCATGTCAAGGATGTTTCCTCTCTCGTGCGTGGGGGTGTCAACAATTTGCTTGTATCCCAGTTCGTTGATTGCTTCAAGGAGGGCTGAGGCGTGGCTGGGATGTAGTGTTGGGAGATTGAGGTCTCCTAATATCCAGTTGGGAATGTTGGGCTTGCAGTGAGTTAGCTGCTAGGTCTAGAATGTAAGGTAGGTCGTCCGTGGAGGGTGAGGGCACTCTGTAAATTAAATTGATGAGGCATTGTTCATTTGTGATGGTTAATACGTCCATGCTGTTTGAGCTTGTGGAGTCCACGGTGTGGAAATTTAGGTCATTCTTGGTAAGTATGAGAATGCCTCCTCCTCTCTTGCTCTCTCTATGTTGGGAATGGGCAGAGAAGTTGGGGGGTATGAGTTGGTTAAGGATTACATTATCCGCGTCAGATAACCAGGTTTCGGTTATCATGAGGACATCTAGATTATGAGAAGAAATTGTGTCAGTGATGACTGGCCATTTCTTGCGGATAGACCGTGCATTTATGAGGGCACAGTTTAAGTAAAAGGGTTGAGGGGGTTCCTCTTGCTTATTTTTCTTTGGTTGTTGAAGGGCTATATGTATCAGGTGAGAGTGGCGTGTGGGGGTCTCTATTCTTGAGTTGGGATAGGAAGATTCTGCTCTTCTTTTTCCATGACTCAGAAGTATTGGAATTTGGTGAGCCGTGTGATATAAGGCAAGGGCTTCGTTGAGCCAGCTTGTGAGAAGGAAAAGGCAGATCGCCAGGGTATTAAATGGTAGAGCCATTGGGGGTTTTTTGAAGTGGATGAGGTAACTTTCTGTGAGGGATTCTGTGATTCTGGTGCTTTCTGTGAGGCTACTGACCACAGTAATAATTGAAACAACAGTGAAAATTGAATGGTACAGGCAACAGTAAAACTGAATGCAACAATGCTAGATGGATCTTACTGGCAACAGTAATAATGGAAAGTAACAGTGATAGTTGAATGGTACAGGCAACGGTAAAATTGAATGCAACAATGGTAAATGTATACTATTGGTAGCAGTATAAGTGAAAGCAATAGTATTAATACAATATAATAATTATTATGGTATGTTACTGAAACCTTTTTTAAAGGTTAATGCCAGCAGCCTGGTTCCATCCCAGTTAAGGAAGAGCCCTTCCTTTCCCCAGAATGTTCCCCAGTTCCTAACAAATCCAAAACCCTCATCTCTGCACCACTGTCTCATCCACGCATTGAGACTCCGGAGCTCTGCCTGCCTTTTGGGTCCTGCACGTGGAACGGGAAGCATTTCGGAGTCTTCTAATGAGGTCATAATGCAGATCTGCCAGATAAACTGCTACAGATTCCAACCTAGTTATGTCTGTCACCTGCTCCTGCGACTGTTCTGCAGTAAGCTGCAGGCACTGCAACCATCGTAGACACGCTCTTGCTACCCAAGCTCTACAAATGAACGCTTGAAGGGATAAGGCATTGACCTTGAAGGCCTGCTTTAACAAGGAATTTACTTTGCGGTCCTGTCCATCCTTCAGAGCCGTACTGCCCTCTACCGGAATGGTCGTCTTCTTGGTGACTGCTGACAAAGTGGCATCTACACGGGGAGACCGAAAGGACGCCTGCTCCCGATCAGACAAGGGATAAAGTCGAGTCTTGGCTGGACTCCCCCTAGACCTGACTCTGGAAGGTCCTATTCATCTTGAATCATCTGCCTTAACACACGGTGGACCGGAAAAACCGCCTGCGTCTTATGTATCTGCTTGGATGATAGGATCTTCCACCGACTCCTCTCCCGCCGGCTGATCAACCGCCAGATTAAGAGCCTGAAGGGACTCCATAATCAAAGCTGTCAGCTCTTCTTTACGAAATACTCTAATAATCCGCCCTTGGTCCTCCGGCTCTGGAATCTCCCCTTCCTCAAGATCTTCTCCTGCTACTTCAGGATCCTCTAAATCCTCACCATGAAGCCATTCAGCCAAGGCTGGCTGATTACAGATCGAGTACTCTTTGCGTGTCTTCCTATCGAAGCCTCAGCCTTGTCAGCCGAGGAACCTGTGCCTCCGGCCCCAAGGCCAGAGAGATCCGCAGCGACCCCTTGCTGCTGCAGACAATAGGCTTGATGTAATAGAAGCACAAAATCTGGAGAGAAGCCAGGTAGAGTCCCTCCCCCTACAATAGAAGGCACCGAAGGAACTGGAACTGACAGGGCTGCCACTTGCGGAGAGACCATAGTCTCCAACAGGGCACTCACCTCCATAGAGACCTGAGCCCCCTTTGTCGCCGAAGATGACCCCTTCCTTGGACTTATCCTGAAGTTCCTGTTCCATGTTAAGCGCTTCGGTAGTACAGCCACGGCACACTCCGGCCTCAGATACAGTCCCTCGCCGGGTGCCACAGACAAAACACTGCGGACGTGGAGTCATGAGCCTTAAAAGCCCTATATGAGCCCTATATGCCTAAAAACAAAAAACTGACAGACAGAAATACTCTTCTCTTTTTTTTTCAATTAGCACAACACAGTTAAACTGCAAACAAGGAAATAATAGCCCCAAAAACACAAAAAAAAACAGCTACAGGGCACTGAAAACAAGAAAAAAAAACAAAAAAGAAATCAAGGCAATAACAGAACGAGAGAAAAAAAAAATGCGGGAACTAGGTCGCACAGCGGTTGTATTACTAAAAATTACCTCGGGACGTGCATGCGGCAGCAGGCCGCGCCTGCGAGACACCCCCAGAGAGCCGCTACTGCCCACTCTCACCTCTGGGCCACCGGAACGGAAGAAATCACCGGGAAGACAACTGGGCTGTCAGCGCTCAAAAAGCTTATGCAGACAGAAGTGGCAGCGCAGTTCAAGGCCCGCCGACGGCTCCTGCGTGTCAGACACGATCGGGAGCCGACCAGGACAGAGAAATCTCTGCAATTACCTAAGCTCTCCTCCGTCCAGCCCTGGAGGGCAGTGAAGCCAGAAATGCCGTCGACGAAGGACAGAAGGGAAAGTCTCCTCCCGATGCTCCCCCCTCTGCTTAAAACCGGTACTTTTTTTTTTTAAACAATCTTAACTACATTAAACCCAAATAAACAAAACTCAAAGGGGAGAAACGATCCAAGATAACAACTTCCTAACCTACCCTAATAATCAAGCTCCTTATTTGTCACTCCAGTTAGCCCAGCACCTAGGCTCACTACCGCCTCTCGCTGCTTGGAGACTGAGCACACTGGGAGCTGGTGGGAGGTGCCAGCAGAATATGTAAGGTGGCTTCAAGATTCTGACATGCCCAGTCTCCAAGATGTGAGAGGAGGTACACTACCCAGAGCTGTGGGACTGGACTGGAAGGACAATAAGGAACTTGCTTTCAATCAAAAGAGACTCTCCCTCTGTGCATTTATGCCATGGAGATATTTAAACATCTCAATCATATCACCTCTATTCTGCCTTTCTTCTAAGTTGTACATATTCAGATCCTTAAGTCTGTCCTCATATGCTTTATAATGAAGACCACTAACCATTTCAATAGCCACCCTCTGTACTGACTCCATCCTGTTTATATCCTTTTGAAGGTGCAGTCTCCAGAATTGCACACAATACTCCAAATGAGGTTGCACCAAAGACTTATACAGAGGCACTATCTCCTCCTTTTTTCTTCTAGCCATTCCTCTCCCTATGCACAAAAGCATCCTTCTAGCTTTTGCTGTCGCCTTTTCTACCTGTTTAGCTACTTTAAGATCATCAGACACAACCACTCCTAGGTCCCGCTCTTCTTTAGTGGACAAAAGTACTTCATCCCCTATACCATATTGCTCCCTTGGATTGCTGCAGCCCAAATGCATGACCTTGCATTTTTTAACATTAAATCCCAGCTACCAAATGCTAGACCATTCTTCAGGCTAAGCAAGATCCCTCCTGGGTGTCTACTGTATTGCAGATTTTGGTATCATCCGCAAAGAGGCAAACCTTACCCAACAGCCCTTCCGCTATATCACTAATAAAAATGTTAAAAATAATCAGACCAAGGACAGATCCCTGGGGCATACCACTGCTAACTTCCTTCTCCTCAGAGTGAGCTCCATTTACCTGTATCCTGTGTCGCCTCCCACTCAACCAATTTCTAACCCAAACAGTAACTTTAGGGTCCATCCCTAGGGTGCTCAGTTTGTTTATAAGTCGGCCTGTGAGGAACAGTGTCAAAGGCTTTACTGAATTCTAAATACACCACATCTAGGGCTCTCCCTCAGTCCAACTCCCTGGTCACCCAGTCAAAGAAATCAATCAGATTTGTCTGACAAGACCTGCCTCTGGTGAATCCATGCTGCTTCGGATCCTGTAATCCGCTGGACTCCAAAAATCTCACTATTTTCTCTTTCAGCAGCGTTTCCAATAATTTACTCACCACCGAAGTTAAACTAACAGGCCTGTAGTTTTCAACCACATCCTTACTTCTGCTTTTCTGTAAAGAGACCACATGAGCCTCTCTCCAGTACTTTGGCACCACTCTCGACTCCAATGAGGCATTGAAAAGGTCAGGCAGTGGAGCTGCTAGAACGTACCCAAGTTCCCTCAGTATTCTAGGGTGCATCCCATCCGGTCCCATCACTTTGTCTACTTTAAGTTTAGCTAGTTTTTCACGAACACAGTCTTCTGAAAATTCTTCAAGATACCCCTCACTTCTGTTCCTGTTTGTGGGTGTTTTCTGAGGTCTTGCTCCTGGGTTCTTCATCTGTGAACACAGAACAGACATATTTGTTAAGCAATTCCGCTTTATCCTCATCAGCTTCTACATATTCCTCCCCTTAACCCTCGAGTCTGACAATACCACTTTTGCCTTTCCTCTTCTAACATATCTGAAAAATGTCTTATCCCCCCCCCCCCCATTTTATTGCATTGCCTATTTCCTCCTCTTTTTGAATCTTTGCTTTCCTGACTACTTTGCTAGCTTCTCTAAGTTTTTCCAAATATAGATGCCTGTCTTCCTCTCTCTGTGATCTCTTGTATTTCATGAAGGCCTCCCTCTTTTTCTTCATCTTTTCAGCTACTTCTTTGGAAAACAATAGTGGTCTCCTTTTCCTTTTACCTTTATTTACCATTTTAACAAAAAGGTTGGTTGCCCTTAAAATATCCCCTTTCAGTTTTGCCCACTGTTTTTCTACATCCCCCAGCTGTTCCCATCCCGCTAACGACTCCCTGAGGTATTGGCCCATCTTGGCAAAGTTAGTTTTCCTAAAGTCTAAGACCCTCACTTTTGAATGTATTCTATCAGCCCTAGTCCTAATACTGAACCGCACCATCTGGTGATCACTGGATGCAAAATGATCTCCCACTATAGCATCAGAAACACTTTCACCATTGGTAAGCACCAAGTCCAGTATGGCCCCTTCACATGTGGGGTCTGTTACCAATTGCCTGAATAGTTCTCCCTGTAGAGAATCCAGGATCTCCTTACTTCTAGATGATACTGCAGCAGGAATGTGCCAATCAACATCAGGCATATTGAAATCCCCTATCAGTATCACTTCCCCTTTCCTAGCAATGTTGCGTATATCTTCAATTAACTCTCCATCCACCTCTTCCTCTTGTGAGGGAGGTCTGTATACCATGCCAATGCAAAAAGATTTCTCTTTCCCTCTTTCTAGTTTAACCCACAGTGCCATACTGGGTCAGACCAAGGTCCATCGAGCCCAGTATTCTGAATAAAGTATAGCCTGGTATAGTTAAATCACAGTCAAGGTTTTCTGTGAACCATGTTTCTATAACTGCCACTAAATCTAAGTCAGCCACTCCCATTAAAGCTTCAACATCTGGGATCTTATTTCCCATGCTACAAGCATTTGTACACACCGCTTTCCATATGTTTCCCCCTTTACCTGTTTCCATAAATGTATTTAATGTTTCACTTACCCGGGGGCTTTCTTTACCCATCCCCAACAAATCTAGTTTAAAGCCCTCTTCAGTAGATTAGCCAGTCTGCTACTGAAGACACGTCGACCTTTCTTGGACAGATGGACACCATCTCTGCTCTGCAACCGTTAGAACAGCATCCCATGGTCCAAGAAACCAAAACGCTCTCGATGACACCATCCATGCAATCATCTCCAGGATGCGAGCCTCTCTGCCTTGGCCTTTACCCTCAACAGGGAGGACTGACTTGATCACCTATCTGCTTCACCCTCTGTCCCAGAGTAATGAAGTCACTTTTGATATGCTCAGATGGATACCTGGCAGTATCATTTGTGCCAACATGGATTAGCAACATTGGGTAATAGTCAGAGGGCTTTATGAGTCTCCGCACACTCTCCATAACATCTTGGATTTTGGCATCTGGCAGACAGCATAACTCTCTGGACATCAAATCTGGTCGGCAGATGGACGCCTCAGTACCCCTCAGAAGAGAGTCACCAAACACCACTACCCTTCGCTTCCTTGTGGTCACTGATTCTGCAACTTTGGGGTACTTGACCTTTGGTTCTTACCTTTCCAGGGATGCTTTCATCTCCTCCACCTTCCAGGGCTGCATAATGGTTCTTCAATTCAAGGGCTGGAGAAGTTGGATTGGTGATTCTGCAGGCCCTGGTGACTCATGTCCAACCTTCGTCATTCTGTAGGTACCCAACTTCTCCTCTGCTGGAGAGCCTGGATGTTGCAAGAAGCATCTCATCAATCTACTTCTCACTGTCTTGAATGCTTCTCAGCCTCGCTACCTCCTCTCTGAGTTCCTCCACTTGCTTCCTGAGAGCTTCAGCATGCAGGCACCCTGCACATGGAACCGGTCCTTCAACCGGCATTGAGACCTCTGCCTGGACAGAGGCAGAAGCTGTAACAGGGGCAACAGCTTTATCAATATGATTTTTCCCAGCCATTGTTCAGTTCGTGGAGCTTAGGTATCAGTTAAAACAAAAGAGAGAGATCTAACAAAGTACCAGCCGGTTTCCCAGCTGTCCTTTCAGAGAAAACAGTTAAATCTCTTTAAGTATGTTCAAAATGTGCTGTTCGAAGTCCCTGTTTGTAATTAATTGGGGAGGTGCCCTATAAAGCAAGACTGCTCACTAGGGGTGGGTGGGAGAATAGGGAGGGAACTCCTGATTAGGTGTCAGCAGCTTCAAAGAGCTGAAAAAGATACTAAAGCAGAGTTTTAAACCTACCCCACTAAAGAAAATATTTCTTTTAAATTAAAGCACTTAAAAGAATGTAACTTTGTATTAAAAATGTACCTAAACCCTTTTAAGAGCTCCCAGGCAGAGAGCTGTAATTTAAAAAGCCACAAACTCTTACCTTTGCCTGAAATGTAGAGCCCCTGTTTGGAATGCAAGCTCTTAGTGTATTCGCCTCATGTGGCTTAAACTAAAGAAGAAAAAAAATGTAACACCTGCATAACTGTTTTCTGGTGAACGACCGACCGTTCACCTACCTTCCATGATTGGAAGAGGATGCTCCTGGGAACTGAGCTCACTTTGGTGCACTGCAATCAAACCCAGACAGCTGCATGCAGCCATTTTCTGCGACAGCAGTATGCGCTGCCCAATGATTTCTCCTCCAGCTAGATGTGACTCACGTGCTGGGGCAGGAGCTTCACGCTTTTCTAACCTTATCTGAAACAGAGCTCCCTACCCTTGCATGCTGGCCTTGAGAGGGTGTGCTTTCGCTCTATCTATATAGACACTGCTCTTGCCATTTCCCCTACATCTCACTGCATTCAACCTCGTTTACCATTACATCCTCCTCCAGAATGCCCGTCTCTCCAGAACAGTTCTTTTTTGGTTCACATCCTCTTTCTCAGGACACTCATTCCATTGGCAATTCTACTTCCTCTTCATACCCGCAGGGCTCTGTCCTCTCCCCTCTGTTCAACATCTTTCTCAGTCCCTTGGCCACTCTCCTCCAATCCACTGGTCAATCTTTTACATCTATGCAGATGACATTCTCCTCATAAGATATATGAACGCCTGCCACCCAGATATCACACATTAATTCCAGCCTACAGGAAATCTCCACCTGGCTTCATTCCAACTCCCTCTGTCTTAATCCAAAAAAAAAAAGCCCCAAACCCCACAGCCACCTGGATCACTGAAAGTGGCCCCGGTTCCTTCCCTGTCCCCCCCCCCCAACACCTTTTGGGCAGCTCCCCCATAGCCTTACAGCCCATCTTCCAGTACTTAGGTATCCTCAGACGCCTATCTTTCTTTCTCTGCCCAAGTCAGATAAGTGGTGAAGTTCTCCCTTGGAGCCTTGCGTCGTTTCTACACTCTCCACCCTTTCCTAGATCTTCCAGCTCAAATTTCAATTATCCTTACTACTGTCATCACTTGACTGGACCACTGCAACATAGCCTATGCAGGGATTCCTGTCTACGAGCCAAGTTACAATCCATCCAAAATACTGCTCTCCGTATCTTGTGCCATGCAAAGAAGTTTGACCATGCCTCTCCTCTTATGATTCAGCACCACTATTCCCAATTTCCGCTTGAATCCAACATAAAATCCTAACCTTAACACATAAGTCTCTCCATGGCAATTCTCCATCATACCAGCAATTCTCCATCATACCTGTCTGATTTAGTAACTCTCTACGCCCCTCCTCGCTGCTTGCGCTTTACACAGTAACAAATTAGTCATTCCCTCCCCCTTCCAAGGCCTGATATGAACATGCTAGACACTCAGCTTTTTCCTTCATAGTGCCTTTGTTCTGGAATAGCCTCCCTTCCCTAGTCCATTTGGAGGTCAGTTTCAAGAAATTCAAAGTTCTGCTGAAGATGCTGCTTTTTAATGAAGCCTTCAATGTGGGAGGAGATAAGGGGAGTTGACCCCTCGTGCCTTTGTTCTTGTCCTTACCCCACTTTCCTTGTTCTGCTTTCTTGTTAACACCCCTGCAGTTCCTTTCTTTTTCTATTTTTAATTATTTTATTCTGTAAACCGCCTTAATGATATTCTAAAAGCAATATATCAAGTCTAAATAAACTATGCTGAGCAGTAGCAAGAGACACACAGGCCTCTCTGATCCCACATGCAGGTGGTGCCACCTCTCCTCATAGTTTTCCCCCTCCATTGATCTCAGTGTCATTTGCTCAGAGGTGACTGTGTTGCTGATTAGGTGCAATGCTGGCTCTCCCCACAGCCCATCTCTGAACAAGAATCACCGAGATCAAGGGAGGGGACAGACCATGGAGAGAGGCAGTGTGCCTGCATGTGGGATCAGAGAAAACTGTGCCTCATGTTACTGCTCAGCAAATGTAAAAGCAGCAGCTAGCAGAGAGGTGATGGGACTTTATTTATGCAGCCTATATATAGCTGGTGCCAAAATTCCAAACATGCTGAGCCTCTATTGCAGGACTTGACAAATTTTGTGTGGATTTAAGAGCCAGGCCAAAATCTTAAGAGCCAGTGCTTGTGAACGCCTCATGCCCACCCCCTATTGTTTCTCACACTGGTCTCATATTCTCAAATCTCATGAGACCAGCGCCAGAGTTCCTATACCACAAGGCATCATTAGGGAGAAATACAGATAACAGTGTTAGCTTCAGATATTAAGGGTCTGTACCTGTGTGTGGTGCAACTATGGTTTGCCTGTATGTGTGTAGGAGGAAATGTGATAAGTGCCTTTGTGTGGGTGGGGCACATGGTATCTGTGTGTGGTACGAAGGTGAGGTACCTGTGTGTGTATGGTGTGGAGGTGAGGTGCCCATTTGTGTGTGTACAAGTCTGTTGTGCGGAAGTAGGGTGCATATATCTTTGCATGTTTGTTGTGCAGAGATGGAATGCTTATGTATGTGGTGTGGGGGTGGGGACGGGGACAGGATGCTTGTGTGTGTAATGGGGGAGGGAAATGCACCTTTTGGCAACACCTTACACTCTTCTCTTTCCCTCCAACCTCTCTCCTGCTGGTTCCCTTCCTCTGTTATCCTTCTAGACTCTCTTCCTTTCACCAACCACCCCAGCACTACCATCCCCTACCCTAAAATCTTTCCATCCTCCTTTTTAAAATAGGCCCCCCTGCCACTTTAAATGGTCCCCGTCTTCCCAGCCTTATTGAAACTGCCCCCCCCCCCCCCACACACACACATACAACCTTGTACTGCAGGCCACCGGGCCTCCCTCTTTTCTTCTGCCTGCTGGGGACAGGATCCCCACAGGCAGACTGCTCATCTATGGGCTGCCCCTTCTCTTCTGCCTGTGGGAGATCTGACCTCCCACAGTCAGAAGAGAAGAGGACTTTGCCACAGTCCCCCTTCTCTTCTGCCCATGGGCACTGCCCCCCAAACAAGTTGCCACAATGATGGCCGCAAAGCTTATCTGCCCACAGAGATCCTATCTCCCACAGGCAGAGAAGGGGATGCCCACGGGTTAAGTCGCCTAATTTCATTTGACTGCTTAATAAGTGATAAGTCGAGGATACAGGCTTACTAGCATTGACTGACATTTCTTTTTTTTTTCCTTTTTGTGTTGAAGATGGGATAGTGAAACTGATCACAGTATAATAGTCTGCTGGTTATGGCTATGATACTGCACTGTCAGGAACTGTGGCCCCATTAAACCAAGGTGGGTTACTTTGTAAACTTGCATTGTCCACCTATGAATTAAAAAAAAGTGTTAAAAAAATTAATGAAATGGCAGGGTCAGACCATCTACCTGAAGAGTTCTACAAGGATCAGATAGAATCTCTATTAGTAGCAATTTTTAAAGACACTGGAAGACAGCATGTCCTTCTGGCATCCAATTCCAAAGCAACAATTACAATGACCCCAAAAGAGGGTAAAGACCCAGCATTCTAGTCACTATAGACCCATTTCTCTACTAAATATTGATTATAAATCCTCAAAGATATTGCATTTTAAATTAGAGTCTCATGTTTACCTCCATGTTAAAGCCCTGTTATCTGTAAACGTAGGCCAGACTTGTCTGACCAAGTGTTATATTGTTTTAATGTAAACCGCACTGATGACAAAGAGCGCGGTGTATAAGAACTGTTAAATAAATAAATGCATAAGATGGTACATACAGATCAAAGGGGGTTCATTAAAAACATATTTGGGGCAAATAATGTGCAGAAACCTATTAGTATTACGCACACTGTCAGATGAGGATGCCCAATATTCTGTCTTTGCCTTAGATGCCAATAAAAGATCTGCTAAAATTGAGTGTCCTTTCCTGTTTGCTGTTCTTAAAAGGGTCACTTTTAGTAGACAGTTTTGTGGATAGATTGAGATGATCCATGCTGCTCCCATGGCTTCTGCATTACAAGGGGTTGTTAAGTCTTTGGCTTTCCCTATTTCCTCTACTTTTTTTAAAACTAAAAATAAATAGATCATGTTGAATGTCATTGTTTTGAATGTGACTGGCCAAAATTTCA
Source organism: Ichthyophis bannanicus (assembly GCA_033557465.1). Classification (NCBI taxonomy): domain Eukaryota; kingdom Metazoa; phylum Chordata; class Amphibia; order Gymnophiona; family Ichthyophiidae; genus Ichthyophis; species Ichthyophis bannanicus. The sequence continues at coordinate 389,214,597 of CM066036.1, forward strand.
TGTAACACATACATTTTTGCTCTGTAGGTCTGAAGCTGGCATGTCACAAAACAACAGATTTCACGACAAAAGTGCCGAGTAGTGATGAAATCTCTTTTCTGACAAGGGAACTCAGCCAAACAAATTTATGATATGTTGGCTACATTAGATGCTAAGTGTCCTTCCTAATCTATAGTCAAGAACTGAGTTGCTAAGTTTAGGACAGGACTCAGCACTCAAGACAAAGAACGTCCTGGGAGACCAAGTGAGTTGACAATTTCAGGAAACATAACCTAAGAAATGCCATACTGGGTCAGACCAAAGTCTATCAAGCCCAGTATCCTGTTTCCAACAGTGGCCAATCCAGATCACAAGTACCTGGCAGATACCCAATGTTCACAGCTTCCACAATGCTCATCCTGGGGTAAGCAGTGGATTTCCTGGTCCTCTTTAATAATTGTTTATGAACCTTTCCTCCAGGAACTTGTCCAAACCTTTGATTGTTTATGTTATCAGAATATAGAGAGACTAGGGGACGTGCAATGAAGCTATAGGGTAAACTATTAAGACTAATAAAAGAAAATATCTTTTCACTGAATGTGTAATCAAACTCTGGAATTTGTTACCGGAGGATGTAGTAAAGGCCTTTAGTGTAGCTGGGTTTAAAAAAGGTTTGGACAAGTTCCTGGAGTAAAGGTCCATAAACCATTATTAAGAAGGGACCCAAGATATCAATGTTTGACCCAGTACAAGCATTGTGGAACCTGTGTCTTTTGGGGAAACTGCTAGGTACGTATGACCTAGATTGGCCACTGTTGGAAACAGGATATTGGGCTTGATGGACCTTGGTCTGACACAGTATGGCATATCTTATGTTCTTAGAAATGCACACAATATTCAAGGTGTGGTCAAACCATGAACCAATACAGAGACATTATATCATCCTTGGTTTTTATTCTCCATTCCTTTCCTTATGATTCCTAGCATTCTATTTGCTTTCTTGGCCACCTCTGCACACTGGGCAGAGGGTTTCAATGTGTTATCCGTGATGATGCCTAAATCTTTTTCCTGGGTGGTGGTTTCTAAGGTGGTACCATTGCATTGTGTAACCAAAGTATGGGTTGTTCTTTCCTAGGTGCATAACTTTGCACTTATCCACGTTAAATTTCATCTGCCATTTGGGCACCCAGTCTTCCAATTTATCAAGGTCCTCTTGCAATTTTTCACAATCCTCTTGGGTTTTTAACAACTTTGAATAATTTTCTGTCATCTGCAAATTTGATCAACTCGCTCGTTATTCCCATTTCCAGGTCATTTATGACTATGTTAAAAAGCAGCAGGCCCAGCACAAATCCCTGGGGTACTCCACTATTTACTTTTCTCCATTGAGAAATTTGGCCATTTAGCCCTACTCTCTGCCTTCTATTTATTTATTTTAACATTTCTTATATACTGCCTTTCATGATATCAAGGCGGTTTACATTGAACAAACTGAAATTACACTGAACAGGGCATTATAACTTGGAGATAACTATTTTACAGGGAACATGGGCTATGGAGGGTTAAGTGGCTTGCCCAAGACCACAAGGAGCACCTGTGGGACTAGAAACCCCAGTCCTTCCGGCCCCATCTTTTAACCAGTTTCTGATCCACAATACTACACTGCCTCCAGTCCCATGAGTTTTTAATTTTATCAAGTGTCTCTCATGAGGGACCTTGTCAAAGGCTTTCTGAAAATCCTGATACACTATCAACCGGCTTACCTTTGTCTACATGTTTATTCACACCTCCAAAAAACATTACAGATTAGCAAGACAAGACTTTTCTTGGCTAAATCCATGTTGGCTTTCTCCCATTAAACCATGACATATACATGATCAGTAATTTTATTCTTCAAAATGGTTTCTACCATTTTGCCTGGTACTGTCGTCAGACTCACAGACTTGTAGTTTCCCGGATCACCCCTGGAACCCTTTTTAAATATTGGTGTTACATTGGCCATTCTCCACTCTTCAGATACTACAGTTGATTTTAATGATAGTTCACAGATTACTAATAGTAGGTCTGCAATCTCATATTTCAGTTCTTTCAATATCCTTGGATGCATACCATCTAGTCCAGGTGATTTGGTACTTTTCAGTTTATCAAATAGTTGTAATACATCTTCCTGGTTTATTGATATTTCTTTCAATTCTTCCAGTACATCACCTTTATATACCATTTCAGGCATGGGTAAATTCTCTGCATCTTCTTCAGTAAAGAATGAAACAAATAATTCATTCAGTCTCTCCACTGTGGCCTTGTTTTCATTTAAGTGCCCCTTTTTACTGCTCTATCATCCAATGGTCCAACTGACTGTCTCACTGTTTTGTTTTGTTTTTGCTACGAATGTACTTGAAAAAGTTTTTATTATGCATTTTTGCTTCCAAGGCAAGCTCTTTTTCAAATTCTCTTTGCCTGCCTTATCAATGCCTTGCACCTAACTTGGCAATGCTTATATTGTTTCGAGTTTTCGTCATTTGGCTTCTTTTTCCCCATTTCTTGAAAGATGCGTTTTTGGCCGCAACAGCCTCTGACCTCGCCTTTAAACCATGCTGGCAGTTTTTTGGCCTTCCTTCCACTTTTCTTAAAGTGTGGAATACAGCTGGTCTGGGCTTCCAAGATAGTATTTTTAAACGCCATACCTTTGCAGCTGCTCCTTTTAGTCTTGTTAACTACTTTCCTCATTTTATCATAGTCTCCCTTTTGAAAGTTAAATAGGAGTATTGTGGATTTCCTTGCCGTCCTCCTTTCATTTATTAAATCAAATGTGATCATGCTATGATCACTATTGCCAAGTGGACCTAACATCCTTATCTCTTGCATCAGATCCTGCAAGCCACTAAGGACTAGGTTCAAAATAGCTTCCCCTCTTATTGGTTTATGAACCAGCTGCTCCAAGAAGCAGTCATTTATTTCATCTAGAAACTTTATCTCCCTAGCATGTCCTGCTGTGACGCTGACCCAGTTGATACCTGGGTAATTGAAATCACCCATTATTACTGTGTTGTAACTTTTGTTAGCTTCCCTGATTTCTTTCAGCATTTCATTATCCATTTGTTCATTCCAGCCAGGCAGTCAGTAGTATACCCCCATTGCCACTGTCTTCCCTTTTTACATGGAATTTCTATCCATAAATATTCTACAGCGTATTTTGCTTCCTACAAAACTTTTATTCTATGTGACTCAATGCCCTAACAGAGCGCAACCCCTCCACCAATTTGATCTACTCTATCATTGCGATATAGTCTTACCCAGCTATCACAGTGTCCCATTGGTTGTCTTCCTTCCACCAAGTCTCAGATATATGGATGATGTTCATTCCATGATCCTGGAGGACTGAAGAATATCAGCTAAAAAGATAGCAGAGAAACTAAAGATATCCTGAGAATGTGTGGGCTATATCATCCATAAAATATTACACAGGAGGAAGCTCTCAGTCAAATGGGTTCCCAAATGCCTCAATGCTAACCAGAAGCGTGATCGAGTGGTTGCTTCACATGCCATTTTGGACTGGAGTTTTGGATCATCTTATCATGGATGAAATTTGGATCCATATGTATAATCCAGAGACCAAAGAACAATCCAAAGGAGTAAAGAGCGTGGTTAGCCACATCCTCAGACGTTCAAGACTCAAATCAGCAAGCAAAATGATGGCATATGTCTTCTGTGACAAAGATGGAATTTTGCTCGTTGATTACCTGGAAAAGGGTGCAACCATCATGCAAACTACAATGTTTTACTTCTGGACAAACTGAAGCGAGAACTGGTCTCCAAATGTCGAAGCAAGCTTTCAAAAGGTGTGTTTATGCAGGACAATGCTTCTCCTCACCCTGAAACCATCATGCAGCAGAAATTAGCTGATCTACGCTTAAGTGCTGAAACACCCAGCATACTCACCTGACATGGCCCCTTCTGACTTACTGCCTGTTCCCTAAGCTCAAAACACATTTGAAAGGAAGAATGTTTTCAAGCATTGAGGCCACCATATCCAATAACCAATTCTTTTCCACTGCATCTGTTCTTACAACATTCAAGATATTGTAGTTACACCTCTCTTCAAAAATCCTTCACTGGAGCCTACCTGCCCTTCCAGTTAACATCCCATCTCCCTCCTCCCTTTGCATCTAAACAAGTTCCTGGAGGAAAGGTCCATAAACTATTACTAAAGAGGACCAGGGAAATCCACTGCTTGCCCCAACAGCGTAGTTACTCACCTGTAACAGGTGTTCTCCAGGGATAGCACGCGGGCTCCGTCGGTGCCGACATCACTTATGGGTGACGTCGGCACCGACGGAGCCCACGTGGAACAATTCCACAGCTTTCAAAGAAAGCTTTTAGATTGCTGCCACGCATGCGTGGTCGTCTTCCCACCCAAAGGTGCCATCTTGCTCAGTCAGATCCCATAGCTAGAGCCCTACTAAGCAGGTGGCAAGGGAAAGACAAAAACAGCAACTCTTCAGGGGAGGTGAGAGGGTAGTGAGGACTGATTCCTACTGTCCCTGGAGAACACCTGTTACAGGTGAGTAACTATGCTTTCTCCAAGAACATGCAGGAAGTCAGTCCTCACTTATGGGACTCCTCAGCTACAGGCTACCTAACCTGTAACTCAAAAACGCCTCTGCGAGGCCGTGAGCAGAAGTTGATGCCTGAAGGAGCCCGAGTCTTCGGGTCCCCGGGGCGAAGCTCTCGGTAGCCGTCGAGAATTGCTTACACCCGGAACAGATTACGGAGTGCAGCCTGGCTGAAGGCGCTGTCCCGGTGAGACTCCCTCTCCAGGCAGCAGAGCACAGCGAAAGTGTTCACTGAAGACCAGGTCATAGCCCGGCAGATAGCCGACAGAGGCACTGAGCATAGTGCAGCCACCGAAGCCACCTTGGCCCGATCATCATGCGCAGTGACTCTCCGATCCAAAGGGGCGCCCGCCTTTGCCCCAAGCAATTGGGATCGTAGGCAACAAAGAGCCAACCAGACTTACGGTGAGTCTGGGTGTGCTGGAGGTAGAAGGCAAGAGCCCTCTTGCAGTCATGAGTATGTAACACTGCCGAGGCCTGGTCGGTATGTGGTCTCGGGAAGAAGGTTGGTAAGACTATCTGCCTGAGACAACCTTTGGCAGAAACTTGGGGTGGGTGCGGAGGACCACCCTGTTCCCATAGAACCTGGTGTAGGGAGTCTCAGCCATGAGGGTCTGAAATTCACTGACTCGTCAAGCCGAAGACAAAGCCACCAGGAAGACCACCTTCCAGGAGAGGTGCCGAAGTGAGCATGTCGCCATCGGCTCGAAGGGTGATCGTGTAAGCTGCATGAGCACCATCTTGAGGTCCCACTCCGCCGGGGGAGGCTGGATGGGAGACTTGGAAAATAAGAGGCCACGCATGAAGCGGGAGACCAAGGGCTGCCCCGAGAGGGGTTTCCCCTCGACGGGGAGGTGGTTTGCCGAAATGGCGCTCAGGTGTACACTGAAGCTCGGTCTCGCTGAACCTTGTGGAGGGTCCTCGCAATGCGAGGAATGGGAGGGAAAGCGTAAAGAAGTCCGGAGGTCCAACTTAAGAGGAACGCATCCAGGGCCACCCTGCTCAGGTGCAGAACTGGGCCACAGAAGCGGGGAAGCTGCGCGTTCACCAGGCTGGTGAACAGATCCATGGATGAGGTCTCCCCCCGATGGAACAAGAGGTCGTTAACCTCTGGATCCAAGCGCCACTCGTGTGGGCAGAAGATCCGGCTGATTTTGTCCGCGAGGACATTCTCCTAGCCTGGGAGGTAGAGTCATCCCCCGACGAAACGCAAAGAAGCAAAGGAGGATTGCTTCCTGACAGAGGAGGCGGAATCCTGTTCCCTCTTCCTTGTTTATGGAGAACATGGCTACCTGGTTGTCTGTCTGCACAAGCACCAACTTCCCCCTCAGGCAGCCCTTAAAGGCCCTCAGGGCCCATCGGACCACCCGAAGTTTGAGCAGGTTGATCTGCTGCTGAGACTCCTCGGGCGACCACCGCCCCTGGGTGCACAATGTGCCACAATGGGCTCCCCAACCCAGCAGGAAAGAATCCGGCATCAGGACGTGCTCGTGCTGTGGGGTCTGGAAGAGCATTCCCCGAAGGAGGCTTCGGGAATCCCGCCACCAATCCAGGGAGTTGTGGAGACTGTTGGAGACCCGGATAGGGTCTCTGAGGTGGCTGGAGGCCTGGCACCACCGGGCTGTCCACATGTGGACGGTAGAGGCCATGTGCCCTAAGTAGGCACAACATGGCCCGTGCCATAATCCAGGACCTGTTCTGGACCTGGGCCGCCATGGCACGGAGGCGGTCTGCCCGGTTCACAAGCAGGAAGGCGGTCGTTCGCTCTGTGTCGAGGAGTGCACCGATGAACTCCAAGGTCTGCACCGGTTCGAGGTGAGACTTGGGGTAGATGACCAAGAAGCCGAGGTATTCGAGGAGAAGGATCGTGCACGACGACATCAGGGGGACTTTGTCGGCCAAGATCCCCGTGACGAACCAGTCAGTCATCGAGGTAGGTGAAGACGGGTATGTCCTGCTGCCTGAGGAAGGCGGCGGCCGCGGAGAGACACTTTGTTTAGACCCGTGTGCAGATGCGAGCCCGAAGGGGAGCACCCTGTATTGGTAGTGCTCCCCCTTCACCCTGAAGCGCAAATAATGCCTGTGTTGGGGGTGGACTAGGATGTGGGGTTAAGCGTCCCTGAGATCCAAGGAGCATAGCCAATCGCCCTGCTAAAGGAAAGGCAGCAGGACACCAAGCGATAACATTCTGAACTCCCACACCAGGAATTTGTTTAGGTTCTGGAGACAGAGGATGGGGCGTAGGCCCCCATCTTTTTCGGAATGAGGAAGTAGCGTGAATAGAACCCATGGCCTCAAAGGTGCAGCGGTACCTTCTCGACCACCCACTGGGCGAGGGGGTTGAATAGCTCCCGCTACAAATAAGTCTGGTGCGAGGGAAGCTGAGTAGGCTCCACTGGGGAGAACGGAGGAGGAAGCCTGTCAGGTGAAGACGATATCTGTCTCGGACCACCTGGAGGACCCAGGTGTCCGACGTGTTTGATGCCCACTGTGGGGCAAAAAGGTCCAGGCGTCCCCTCACCGGCAGAAGTGCTGCCGGGGGGCGAGAGACTATGCCGTCAGTGTCAAAAGACCTGAGCGGATTGGGGTGGCGCTGGTGGTTGGGCCTTGGGCCCTTTAGGCTTGCGGTGGCCATGCACTCCTCCCTTCCCCTGCGTGCCGGAAGCCAGTGCAGGGATGGGCAGGAAGGGCAGGTATTCACGGTAGGGGAGCCTCTTTCTTTGGAAGAACGGCTTCTTGGCTGTCTGCTTCTTCCGAGGGAGAGAAGAGGTCTTACAGGAGAGGCAGGTTCAAGTCACGAACTCCGTTTCTATCTCAGCGGCCTTATCTTCCATGGGCTTACAAAACAGTTGTTTTCTGAGCCAGGGAACATCCAAGGAGCTTCTCCTGGACCCACTGCTCCAGGTCCGAGGACTGAAGCCACGCCTGGTGTCGGGCCCCAATGCCTGTTGCTGCCACTCGGGCAGAGGACTCAAAACCATCATACGTGGCATGGGAGAGGTACTTCGAGCACTCCGTGAAAGACCTCAGGAGGGTTTGGAATTAAGAAGGGGTTCACCCCCGATGCCTGCGGAAAACCCGCCGAGCTCCTCGGCGACGTTGCGCAGGAACATACCCATATACAATTGGTATGCCTGAATGTGGCATGTGAGCATGGACCTCCGATAGGCTTTGTGCCCAAGGGCGTCGAGAGCTCTAGACTCCCTGCCCAGCGGGACCGAAGACTGACTTCAGGCTCTTTTGCTTTCGCACTGCCGATTCCACAACCATGGAGGTGTGCGGAAGTTGGGTCTTTCTGAACCCCAGGCCAAGCTGGATCCTATACACAGCATCGAGGCGTTTGCTCACGATGGGAAACGAAGCAGATGCCTACCACATGTGGAGGAGCAGCCTGGACAGGATGGGAGGAACCAGGACAGTAAGAGACTCCCAAGGCGGGGACTTGTACTATAAGATGTCAAGCTCCTCAGCTCGCGGCTCCTCTTCAGCCTGCGTAGCCAGGCAAAAAACACCAGAAAGATGTGTCCTCGGGCGGCGAATGCCTCTGAGAGGCAGGCGGGGATGGGTCCGAAGGGAGGTCCCTGTGGGCAAGGGTCTCAGGGGAGGTATCCCCATCCGACTCCCAGCCCAAGAGGTCAGAGAAGGAATCCGACTTGGGCTGGTTGCCCTGTCCAGAGACCAAAGCCTGCTTGGAGTCAGAGGCTTTGGAGGATCTCGCTCCCGAGGAACAGGAAGGTGAGCGAGACCGACACCGAGGACTCTCACGAGGCCCACGGCTCTCGGGAGTTTCTAGGGCGGGTTTGGGTATCCCTCTCGAGAACCTCTGTCTCAAGGCGCGGGCCAGCCGTGCTGGGCATGAGTGCCTGCTGGGCATCTAAGAAGGCAGAAACGCTATGCTCTAGTGCCAGCATTCGGGACTACCACGTGGACATGGTCCCCTGCGACGCCGACACCAGGGTTACCAGATCAGGCGTGGAGGAGAAGATGGGGTCCTCACCAGAACAAGCCTCAGGAGACTGGGCGCCATCGCCGGGGCCTCCATGTCTGTATGAGGTACCTTTCGAAGCCGCTCCTTGTCAGACTCTTGGAAATGCTGGGGGGGGGGGGGCTGAGCGACAGAGCATGGTAGCACTCGCGATTGTCTCGAGCCCCACGACAGCGACTTCGAGGTCATCTTCTTCTTACGCTTTTCCACTTCAGGGGACCCCTGATTGGAGTGCTGCCTTGAACGCGGGGCCAAAATTGTGGATCCCACCAGCAGAGGGACGACAGAGGGTGCTGCTGGTGATTCCGGGGCTTCCTTCCAGAAAATGTCATTGGACGTCTGCTTACGACTTAGCAGGGCTTTGGAGAGCTTTTTCTTGCAAAGACAGCAGAGCTCCGTGTCATGGTCGGACCCAAGACACCAAAGACAGCAGTCATGGGTGCCCATGAGCGACATGTTTTTGGAGCATCTGTCGCATTTTTTAAAACCGGTGGCCATTGGGGCAAAGAGGACCCCCGCTAAGTGGAAGACCTTTGCGGCCAGCGGTTGAGAGAAAAAAATCGCACAAAGCCCGCAAAAAGGGAAAATTCACACAATAGGACATCCCCTCACTCAAGGGAAAAGTAGAGCAGGGGAAGGATAGGTAGAGGACCGGTGTTACTGGAAAAACCACAGGCCAGAGGCCGAAAATGAAACACTTTTTCCGAGGGACGAGGACGTGCGTCCTAAGGGCTCTGCGGAAAAAGGGAGACTGAGCAAGATGGCACCATTGGGCAGGAAGAGGCCCACACATGCATGGCAGCAAACCCAAAGGCTTTCTTTGAAAGCTGGGGAATTGCTCCGCACGGCTCTGTCGGTGCAGTCACCCATAAGTGAGGACTGACTTCCTGCTTGTTCCTGGAAAAACAAGCATTGTGAAACTTGGGTGTCTTTTTGGGAACATGGATTGGCCACTGTTGGAAACAGGATACTGGGTTTGATGGACCTTGGTCTGACCCAGTATGGCATATCTTATGTGCTTATGAGCAGTTCACCGCTGCCTTCTCAACCTTTTCCTCTCAAGCCTTTCTGGATACACTGCAATCTAGCTTTCATCCTCTACATTCTACAGAAACAACTGTTGCCAAAATCTCCAATGACTTATTCCTTACCAAATCCAAGGGCATTGACTCCATCCTTCTCAACTTATCTGCTTCTTTTGATGCCGATGATCATCACTTTTTCTTCGACACCCTGTTCTCACTTCGATTTAGGAACTCTGTTCTATCTTGGTTTTCCTCCTATCTTTTCCATCACACCTTTAGTGTATATTCTGATAGATATTCCTCCACGGCTATTATGCTTTCAAGTCAGTGTACCTCAGGGCTCTGTCACGGGATCTCTTTATTTCTTTTTGTACTCACTCCCTTAATACCCTGATGTCCTCCTATGCTTCCTGCTCCACCTACAGTATCCAAGAGGGAGGCAGAGCTCCAGAGACTCGATACATGGATAAAACTATGATTCAAGGAAGAGGGGTTTAGATTTGTTAGGGACTGGGCAAACGTTTGGGGAAGGGAGGGACTTTCCAAAAGGATGGGCTCCACCTTAACCAGGATGGAACCAGGCTGCTGGCATTAACCTTTAAAAAGACATCAGAGCAGTTTTTAAACTAGAAAATGGGAGAAAACTGATGTCTAAGTAAAGAGCAGACAGAGTTGAAGGATTCCAAATTGCCTGTCAACTGTATTATTGTAACCAAAAAGAAAAGATAAAATAAAATAATAAATACCTGGAGGATGTATTTTTTTTTCTCTTCAGCCAGCAGCAATTTTTTTTAATTTTTTTTTTAAGGGAGCCATGGCTGCTCAAAGGCTGTTGATTGCAGCCTTGCTGTATTTTCCAGGGCCCGTCCCAAGGCTCTGGAAGAAAGTCTAGACAAGTGTTGGAAAGCCACAATATATGTTTATTTTAATTTTTAAAAGGATGATATAGCTGTGTTTCCCAGAGTTTTTTAGTAAAAGGGGCATGGCCATTGGCAAGAATGACCCGAAAATAAAACTGGCTAGTTTTAAAGTTTAAAGTGGTTGGAGGATATGGGGAAGGTCAGAGGATGGTGCCGAGGCCACTGGGGATGTTTTTGGGTATTTTGAGTTGATTTAAAGTTGCAATTTGACTTGTTATAAAAAATGCTTTTTCAAATCACGTAGTTTAAAAAAAAGGGCCTAAAAGTGATGCTACAGCTAAATAAAAATGAATTATAAAGAAAAGTTGTGAAAAATATTGATTTTGATGTTAAAAACTTTAGTTTTTCAATGTAAAAAGTACCAGGATCTACTGGCAAGAGGAGGGATTTGTTGGTTTACAATGTAGCATGTTGGCCAGCTGTAATTGCCTATCTCTGCAGACATACACACTGAACTCAGCTCACAGACACTGGATGAGAGAAAGAGCAGATTTAAAAAATGTAATAGGGCTCCACATATTTATTTATTTATTTATTTATTTATTTATTTATTTAGAACACATTTATATACCGCTCTTTCCCAGGTATCAAGTGCGGTTTACATTGAACAGAAAAGTTGTTAAGGTACATGAAAGTACATGTCCTAGACGTTTTACATGAAACAGATGTTAACTTTTTACATTTAACAGTATAATTAAGAATTCTAACAGTGATGTCATCCATCTTGATTAGTTGGATGTATCAGAACTTTATACAAATGCATCAACTTTATACAAATTTACAAAGTTTTTTTTTTTTTTTTTTTTAACTTATGGATTGAATCGCATGAGAATCACCTTATGATATCATATTATGTGCTTATATGATCGAACAGGTGTATATCTTACAAGTTTTTATCCTGTGTCAATTTGTGTGGTTTGGCCAACCATGGGTGTATAATGTAAGGTAAATAGATGTGTTTTTAATTTTTTCCTAAATTCTTTGATATCGGTTAGTAGACGAATGCTATCAGGTAGGTTATTCCAAAGCACCGGTGTATAGTGTGAGAAAGCCCTGTTATTGGTTAGTTTTCTGGCTTTTTTATAATCTTTTGGTATTGATATTGTATTTGTATTCCTACTTCTTTGAAATCTCTTGTTTGATTCTGTGCAAATTAGGTTATTGAGTACTGATGGGGCAAGTTTATTTATTAGTTTGAAGGTGGTAACTAGTATTTTGTAGTGTATTCGTTCATGAATAGGCAGCCAGTGGAGTTTAGCAAGGATAGGTGTAATGTGCTCTCTTAGATTTATTTTCATTATAATTCTTGCCGCTATATTTTGAGTTAATTGGATTTTTTTTAATGTTTTTTTGTGTGATACCCTGTAGAATTAAGTTTGCGAAGTCAAAGTGCGGGGTAATTATTGCTTGTATTATCGATATGAAATCATGTAGATGAATTAATGGGCGTAATTGTTTCAGGATCTTAATTTTGAAATGTATATTTTTTGTTAGGTTTTTTATATGTGCGTCCATATTGAGTTTGTCATCAAGTATTACACCTAGATATTTTATTTCTTTTTTTGTTTTAATTTCATGGTTATTTAGTGTGATGGTGTTTGGTGGTGTATATGTTTGGTTTCTTGTGACATAGAGAATATCTGTTTTTGTGAAGTTGATATAAAGGTTGTGGTCTTTGAGCCAAGCTGTTAGGTCATTAAAGCAGTTTATTATTTGTTGAATTGGTGGGTGTGGGATTTTGAATGGTAGGTAGAACATAATATCGTCGGCGTAGATGTGGTATCGTACACCATGGCGTTTAAAAATGTTGCAGACTGGTTGAAGGTAAATATTGAATAATAGTGCTGATAGCGCAGATCCTTGAGGAAGGCCTTGTGTTTGGTTAAAAGTATTTGATGTTTGATTATCAATTCTCACTGTTTGAGTTCTGTTTGTTAAGTAAGATTTAAACCAATTATGTACATTGGATGTTATTCCAATGTGTTGGAGTCTGCTTAGCATTGTCGCATGATTAACACTGTCAAAAGCAGCGGAGATGTCTAAAAAGATTAATATAAATGCTTGTGTGGGGTCATCAGTTCCTCTTATTAATGTGTCTATGAGTATTGTTAGTAGAGTTTCCACTCCGTGATGTGGACGAAATCCATATTGGTGTTCGTCAAGGAGGTCTATGGTATCGATGAATTCTTGTAATTGAATTTGGATTATTTTTTCAATGAGTTTGGCCATGAAAGGTATACTTGAGATGGGCCTGTAAGAGTTTGGGGAAGTCTTGTCAAGGTTCTTATTTTTAAGAATTGGTCTTATTTGGACATGCTTTAAGGTTGGGGGTAGGTAGCCAGTTTTTAATGAGAGGTTAACTATGGGAAGAATGAAGGAAGAGAGTGTTGGGAGAGTCTTTTTTATCCATTTTACTGGACAAGGATCAAGGTAAGAGGTTGTTGTATTTATATTTGATATGATAGTTTTGAGAGTTAGTTTTGTTACTTTATTAAAGTTTGACCAAGTACCGTTAATGTTAAGGGTCACCTCAGTGTATATTTTTGGGGGCTCTAATTGTGGTTTAGTTTTGTTTATATAATATTGTGCTAGTACTTGAGGAGAAATGTCAATAGATGTTTCATGTGTGTTGTGGGTTTTGTTGGTTAAATTCTGGACTATACTGAACAGTTCTCTTGGGCGATTCATAGAGTTAGTTAGAATTTTAGAGTAATGGTTTCTCTTGGCTGTGTCGATTGCTTTCCTGTATTCTGTAAGATCATAAAATAGAAAATTGGAAGGGAGAAGGAGAAAAAGGCATTTAAAGTAGAATGGAACTAGTTGATGAGGTATCAGGATAGCAGTACTGTTCCACAGAAGATGGAATTTTAATGAGACTGTTTTTTTTGTGGCAGTTAGTGTGTGGGCTTGAATGTATATGGATATACACTACTTGGTGTGACTGAAGAGGCCTCTGGATAAATTTTGGAAAGTTTGATAGGTTTTGTTTGAGACTGAGTATAGGATTGCCATCTGGCTCCAGATGCGCCCAACAGGCTTGATCCAATCCTGGGTTTACTCCATTGCATGCAGGGACACGTAGTTCTAATTTCTCCATTGCATGCCATAAGAAAAGCAAGACTACAAATCCCTGCATGCAATGGGGTAAACACAGAACTGGAACAAGCCTGTCAGGCGCATCTGGAGCCAGTTGGCAACCTTGACTTGAGTATGAGAAAAGGGTGAATGAAATAAAGTGATTTAAAGGTTTCAAATGGAGAATCTCTGGTAGGTTTAGGTGAAAGTTTGAAGAGAACAGATTGAACATTTAAGGAGAGGGTGAAAGCTTAAAAAGAAGTTTAAAAGAAGAAAACTAGTAAGATTCTTTGGTTTAGAAAATTAAAATGTGTTTTATTTCCTAATTAGAAGTGTATAATGAGTTTGGGTGGAAATAACAGCATAAATAGTTGAATGTAGGTTAGAGAAGAACATAGATGCTTATGGATAAAAAAATAAAAAGGGGTAAGAGGAGATTGAAAAAAATTTTAAAAATATAAGCTTTTCCCTTTACACATCCTAATAATTGACCGCCAAAGTGAAGTATATTAAAAATAGTACAATATTTTTAGGTATTTAATTATATACTGCCCATATAATTTACCCAGCACAATACACGCAATGGACACCAGTCAAAAACAAATTCCCCAACATACCCCAACCTAACTCAAAAACAACGAAACCTTATCTAAGATTAATTAGAATTAAAACTACTCCCATTGCAACACCCTCTAACTCCAGCAAACTAACCTCCCAAAATTGCCTGTTAATAAATGCCAGATCCATTAAGAACAAAACAGATATTATACAGGACCTAATCATTGATGAAAAACCCGACTTACTCTGTATTACAGAAATATGGCTAACAGATACAGACACTGTCATCCTCAACATGCTAAGCACACCAGGTTATAATCTGTTTAATTGCCCTCGTACTAATAGAAGAGGAGGGGGAGTGCTAATAATTGCAAGAGAACATAAAATTATCCAAGAGCTCACAGAAGTCATTAGAAGGAATTGACATCCTCAGGGTAGAGAAAGCATAGTCTTCACATATGGGTATCGTCGGTACCGACGGAGCCTGCGCGGGAACGCTCCCCAGCGTCCAATTAGAAAGCTTTTGGGAGCATCCCACAGCGCCTGCGTGCTGCCTTCCCGCCTTTCCCAACTGCCTCTCTCCAGTTGAGTTTTAAAGCTGAGACAGAGAGAGAGAGAGAGAGAGGGAAAGGGAAAGAGATAGATAAAGAGATACAACTCCTAGGGGAGGTGGATGGGTTGTGAAGACTAAATTCCTGCTGTTCCCGGAGATCACCTGTTACAGGTGAGTAACTATGCTATCTCCAGGAACAAGCAGGAATGTAGTCTTCACATATGGGGACTCCCTAGCTTTAGATGCCAGGGAGAGACCCCAGAAGTTGTGTGTCCCTGTGCAAGGGCTCCACTTCCCCCCATGGATCTCTGGCATCCAACCAAGGATGGTGGGTAGCAGTTGATTAGGTATGGAACAGGTGTTGGAGAACAGCCTGACCAAACAAGGCATCCCAGCGGGAGTCCTTGTCCAAGCAGTAATGGGCTGTGAAGGTATGAACTGAGGCCCAAGTGGCTGCTTGACAGATGTCGTCGATAGACACAGAGTGCAGATTAGCCATTGAAGCTGCCATGGCTCTCACATTGTGAGCTGTGACATGGCCCTCCAGAGGAAGATTCTTACTCTGGTAGGCAAAGGAAATACACTGTGCAATCCAGTTGGACAGTGTTCTCTTGGAGACTGGAAGTCCCAAATGAGAAGGATCAAAAGCAACAAAGAGTTGAGAGGACTTTCTATGTTGCTGTGTTCTCTGCAAGTAAAAGGCTAAAGCTCTTTTACAGTCCAAAGTATGAAGATTCCTTTCTGCATTTGATGCATGAGGCCTTGGAAAAAACTCAGGCAGGTAGACCGCTTGGTTAAGATGAAAAGGCGAGACCACCTTTGGCATAAAAAGTGTGGAGTCTTGAAGGACTAGAAAAGGGGACTGTTATTTCTGGAGAGAGATCTGCAATTGTGAGTATATACTTCTGGGAATTTTCTGAAAGGAATTCTTTCTATTAAAGCTATTTAATCTGTGAACCCACTATTTTTTGATAAATCAGTCAGGGCCTAGTAGCAGCAGTTTAAGTTTAAATTTAAAACACAGAAGAGAACTTTCTGGTTACATTTCATACCCAGCAGAAAGCTTGTAGTTTAAATTTAATAGTCACTCAGGGCCTAGCATCAGCAAAGTACTTTTAGTTTAAATTTAAAACACAGAAGAGAGCTTTCTGGTTAAATTTAGAACCCAGCAGAGAGCTTGTAGTTTAAATTTCATAATAAGTTAGAGCCTAGCTGCAGCAAAGAGCTATAATTTAAATCAAATAAGAATATAGATTACCTCAGCAGCACAGGACAGTGTACTGTGTAGCAGCCCTCTTTTAATAAGTGTTACCTTTTACCTTACCTCTGTAACAAGCGATGGCTGCCAGCTGGACCCGCAACGAACTGGCCGCCAGCCCCTTCTCGAGACCAGCTTGCAAAAAATCTAACACCTCTGCCACAGAAACCGCCAGGGGACGCTTACCTCACTCCTCGCACCAGTTCTCAAATATACGCCAAACACGCACATACGCTAAGCAGGTAGACTGCTTGCAGACCTTCAACAGTCGATATCACGGCCCTCGAGTATCCTCTCTTTTTCAGCCTTGACCTTTCAATAGCCAGGCCGTAAGCGAGAACCGACCCACCTGCGGCATCCTTAGTGGGCCCTGCCTGAGAAGATCCTCCCGGACCGGGAGCTGCCAGGGGCGGCCCACCAGCAACTGGACCAGATCTGCATACCAGGGCAGCCTCGGACAGTCTGGTGCTATCAGGATTACTACCCCTCGATGCGCCTCTATCCTGTGCAGAACCCGACCTATGGAGCGCCCAGGGGGGAAACACATACAACATCCCCTCTGCGGGCCACCTCTGAACCAGAGCGTCGAGCCCTTCTGACATCCTTTCTTTTCTCCTGCTGAAGAATCTGCCTGTCTTGGCCGACGACCACCGCGCCATCAAGTCCATCACCGGCTGCCCCCACCAGTGCACTATCTGGTTGAAGACGTCCTGACAGAGCTCCCACTCGCCATGGTCCACTCTGTGCCTGCTGAGATAGTCTGCTGTCACATTTTCCACTCCAGCGACATGCTGAGCCAACAGGGCTAGCAGATGCTCCTCGGCCCAAGCGAACAAATCGGCCGCCTCCTCTTCTAATAGTCTGCTGCCCATGCCGCCTTGCCGATTGATGTAGGCCACCGCCGTCATATTGTCTGAGAGAACCCTGACTGCTTTCCCCAGAACCAAGGAACAGAACTCTCTGAGGGCCAGCGTCACCGCCCTCAACTCCATCTTGTTGATGGGCCACCGAGCCTCCTGAACACTCCAAACCCCTTGGGCAAAATGGCCTTTGCAGTGAGCCCCCCAGCCTGACAGACTCGCATCTGTTGACACCTGAATCCAACAAGGTGACTCTAGAGACATTCCCTTCTCCAGGTTCCCCGGTGAGAGCCACCACCTCAAGGACTCCCTGACCTCCGCTGTACATGGAAGCACTGTCGTCAGAGACTGCATCTGATGGGACCAGCGCCGAAGCAGCACCCGTTGCAGAGGCCTCATATGAGCCCTGGCCCAAGGAACCAGATCCAACGTCGCCGCCATGGTCCCCAGAACCTGCAAATAGTGCCACACTGAGGGTGCCTCCCGTGCTAGAAACTCTCGCACCAGCCGACGAAGGCTCTCTACCCTGTGAACTGGCAGAAACACCTCACCCACGCTTGTGTTGAATCTTGCTCCTAAGTACTCCAGTTACTGGGAGGGTGTCAACTTGCTCTGAAGAAATGCCACCACTCTGGCCGTCACCCTCATACTTTCCTCCTCGGACTTGGCTCTGATCAACCAATCGTCCAGATAAGGATGGACCAGGACGCCCTCTTTGCGCAGGGCCGCTGCCACCACTGCCATCACCTTCGTGAACATGCGAGGAGCCGTCGCCAGGCCGAACGGCAACGCCTGAAACTGAAAGTGACCCTCCGGCACCGCAAACCGCAAGAACTGCTGATGGGCGGCTCTGATGGGAATGTGTAAGTACGCCTCAGTGAGATCGAGCGAGGTAAGAAATTCTCCTAGTCGCATCACTACTATCACTGACCTCAGAGTCTCCATCCGAAAGTGCGGTACGCGGAGACACCGATTGACGTGCTTGAGATCTAAAATTGGACGCCAGGAGCCTTCCTTCTTGGAGACGACAAAATTAATCGAGTACCGACCGCAGCCGCGTTGATCGCCTGGCACCGGAACTACGGCCCCCAGCGCCACCAACCTCGACAGTGTTTGTTCTACTGCCGCCCGCTTGGCTACCGTCTTGCACGGAGACTGAACGAAAGAAGGAAGAACTGGTCTTAAGAACTCCAGAGCATAACCGAACTGGATGACCTCCAGAACCCATCTGTCTGACGTAACCCGGGCCCAGGCGGGAAGGAACTGCAGCAAACGCCCTCCTACCGGCAGCACCCCCATTGTCTCATTGTGGCTTCTTCGGGCCCGAGGAAGCGGAAGAGGCGCCAAAACCCCTTCCTGCTCCTCGAAACCCCCGAAAACCTTGGCTTCTGGAAGAGAATCGGCCCCTCAGAAAGGAGCCCTGGCGAGACGGTCTAGGCCTCCTGACGTCCCGCTGTTGAGAACGCCCCCCCGGAGGCAAAACGACCCTGCCGTGGCTTATCCTCTGGAAGTCTACCCCCCTTAGACTCCCCCAGATCATTTACCAACTTGTCCAAATCCTCTCCAAAAAAGCAGCTTCCCCTTAAAAGAAGCCTGCTAAGGCGAGCCTTGGAAGAAGCATCGGCCGCCCAATTTCGGAGCCAAAGGTACCTACGAGCCGCCACCACAGAAGCCATATTCTTAGACAAACTCCTAATCAGATCGTATTGACTATCCACCAGGTACGCCGTCCCCGACTCTATGCGTGCGGCCTCCCCCAGCGCTCCAACTTGTGACTCTCCAGCCCCCTGTAACTGCTGTGACCACCGCAAGCATGCCCTGGCCACCCAAGCTCCGCACACCGAAGCCTGAAGGGCCATAGAGCTAATGTCAAAGGCCTGCTTTAGCAAAGTGTCCAGCTTCCGATTCTGAAAATCCTTCAGTGCTGCACTGCTCTCCACCGGGATGGTGGTCTTCTTGGTCACGGCTGCCATCGCCGCGTCCACCCGGGGGGACTTCAACATTTCCTTCTCTGCCTCTGGTACGGGGTACAAGCATGCCATGGAGTGCACGCCCCTAAGGCCTGCTTCGAGCTGATCCCACTCCTCCTGGATCATCTGCTTGACCACCTTATGTTCGGGAAATACCTTCTGAGACTTCCGGACCGCCTGAATCAATGGGTCCTCCAAGGCTTCCTTGTCCTCTGGAGCCCCCACGGACATGTTCAAGGCCTTCAAGGACTCCCCAATCAGAGCAGGTAACTCTTCCTTGCGAAATACCCTCACAATTCTTGCCTGCTCTTCCGGGATTTCTCCCTCCTCCCATTCTCTATCGGATTCCACCAATTCAGACTCTGGGGAAAGGGGCTCCTCTTCCTCCGGTCTAGGACGCTTGGAGGGAAAAACAGCCTCCGTCAGAAACCTGTCCAACAACTGCCTCTTACGGGAACCCCCAGGACCTTCCTGCTGTCTCATACAAAAAGCCTTATGCAACAAGAGGACAAACTCCGGAGAGAACCCCCCAAGGCAGCCCTCTACCGAGGAAGGGCCTGGCTGGGGTTGGGAGGGAATCGGGAGACCTAAAGGAACCGATGACAAAGACCCCTCGCCCCTGGTCTCCCCTAAAGGCTCTACCGACTGCGCCGCCCCGGCAGCTGCCGGGAGCAAGTCATTACCAGAAAGAAGCTCCTGTTCCACAGAAAGTGCCTCCAACGCGCAGCCCCTGCATACTCCGGTCTCAGACACCGCCCCCCTGCGGGTCCCACAGACCAGACATTGAGGGCGAGCAGGCATAGCTCTGCTTATTACTTCTGTTTCCGTTTCTTCTAATTTTTTTTTTAACACACTAATGCTTAGAATAGAGAGCAATCATGTACATAAAATATCTCTCTAGCTCATAGATTAGACAAATTATATATATATATATAAATAAAAACAGAACACCCTTAACCAAGAAATAAAGGAAACCAAAGAAATAAAAGCTATAAGGCCCTTCCCCCCACCGAAAGAGCTGATCCTGCCAAGATTACACCGCCCGATCCAGCACAGGCCGCCTTGGTCCTTGCACAGGAAAAAAGATCTCGCTGCTATCTCCCCTGCTGTGCCGCGAGCGCAGAGAGCCCGGGCCCACTCCTTCCACGTGGCCTAGCTGCTCCGCCTGCGGCCGTCTCCTTACCGCTAAGATCCGCAGTGCTCTGCAAGCGTCTCCAAAATGGCGCAAAGAGAAGAGAGAAGCCGCTGTCTTCCCGCCCTCTTGGAGGGGGGGCCAAACACTAAAAACCCTGCTACCAGTAATAAAAAGAAATAAAGGTATAAGAAGTCCAGAAGACTTAAAGAAACAAAAGCTTAAACCAGACAAAAACCTACACCTCTCCAGCTAACTAGATCACTAGGTTGCTGCTCTCTCCAGCTGCTTGGAGACTGAGTACTGAAGCTGGTGGGTGTGCCAGTGGGTTATATGGGTCCTGGTGATGTCAGAAGATTGATTGACTCAGTCTCCAAGAGAGGCACAACCATAGATGCAGGGACTGACCTGTAGAGGCGATCAGGAATGACCTGGAAAGTGGAATAATGAGTGAGGTTATCAAATTTGCAGATGACACAAAACTATTTAAAGTTGTTAAAATCCAAGAGGATTGTGGAAAATTGCAAGAGGATCTTGATAAATTGGAAGACTGGGCATCAAAATGGCAGATGAAATTTAATGTGGACAAGTGCAAAGTTATGCACCTAGGGAAGAACAACCCAAACTATGGTTACACGATGCAAGGTTCCACATTAGGAACCACCACCCAGGAAAAAGATTTAGGCGTTATTGTGGATAACATGTTAAAACCCTCGGCCCAGTGTGCAGCGGCGGCCAAGAGAGCAAATAGAATGCTAGGTATCATAAGGAAAGGAATTGAAAATAAAACAAAAGATATTATAATGCCTCCTTATCGTTCCATGGTGAGACCGCACTTTGAATATTGTGTGCAATTCTGCTTGCCGTATCTTAAAAAGGATATAGCGTTATTAGAAAAGGTTCAGAGAAGAGCCACCAAAATGGTAAAGGGGATGGAAGGATACTCCTATGAAGAAAGGTTAAAAAGGTTAGGGCTCTGTAACCTGGAAAAGAGACGGCTGAGGGGAGATATGATAGAAGTCTATAAATTAATGAACGGAGTGGAACGGGTAAAGCACAGTTACTTACCTGTAACAGGTGATCTCTGGGAACAGCAGGAATAAGTCTTCACATATGGGTATCGTCGGTACCGACAGAGCCTGCGCGGGAACGCTCCCCAGCATCCAAAAGGAAAGCTTTTGTGAGCATCCCACAGCGCCTGCACGCTGCCTTCCCGTCGTTCCTATCCGCCTCTCTCCAGTTCGAGTTTTAAAGCTGAGACAAAGAGAGAGTGAGGAAAGGAAAGAAAGATAGAGAGATACAACTCCTAGGGGAGGTGGGTGGGTTGTGAAGACTTATTCCTGCTGTTCCCAGAGATCACCTGTTACAGGTAAGTAAAGCGTAGTTACTCACCTGTAACAGGTGTTCTCCAGGAGCAGCAGGAATCAGTCCTCACTTATGGGTGACGTCGGCGCCGACGGAGCCCTCGCGGAGCAATTTTCCCCAGCTTTCAAAGAAAGCCTTTGGGAATTGCAGCGCGCATGCGCGGTCGTCTTCCCGCCCGAGGGTGCCATCTTAGCCAGTCAGATGACATAGCTAAAAAAGACAGCATAAAAATTTGCAAAAAGAACATAAGCAGACGATTGCAACTCCAAGGGGAGGAGGGAGGGTAGTGAGGACTGATTCCTGCTGCTCCTGGAGAACACCTGTTACAGGTGAGTAACTACGCTTTCTCCAGGACCAAGCAGGAAGTCAGTCCTCACTTATGGGACTCCCAAGCTCAAGGCTACCGGAGACCCTAAGCACAAAAATGAGCTCCCTCTAGCTCAGCAGCACAGAAGAATAGAATCTTCGCTGAATTATCACCCACCGGTAGCCCACATCCGGGATGGAGGGTAGGAGTTGCTCAGACCTCAAAGAGATTACGGAGGACTGCCTGTCCGAAAGCACTGTCCCTACGGGACTCCCTCTCGAGACAGTAATGGACCGCAAAAGTCTGGCTCGAAGACCAAGTAGCGGCCCGGCAGATGTCTGCCAGCGGAACAGAGCGGAGGTAAGCCACTGACGTAGCCTTTGCCCGAACGCAATGAGCCGTGACTCGGCTTTCTAAGGAGAGTCCGGCTGCCCCATAAGCCCAAGAGATACAGTCCGCAACCCAGATGGACAGAGTACGCTTGGAGACCGGGAGCCCCAATTTATTGGGGTCAAAAGAGACAAAAAGCTGAGCAGCTTTACGGTGCTCCCGCGTACGGTCAAGGTAGAAGTTCAAAGCCCTTCTACAGTCCAGGGTATGGAGGACCGTTTCAGCTCGGCTGGAGTGTGGTCTGGGAAAGAAGGTTGGAAGTACCACCTCCTGATTGATGTGAAAAGGGGAGACCACTTTAGGCAGAAATTTTGGGTGAGTCCGTAGGACTACCCTATTTTTGTAGAACCTAGTGTAAGGGGGATCAGACACGAGGGCCTGCAATTCACTTACGCGTCTAGCGGAAGTGAGGGCTATCAAGAACAGTGTTTTCCAAGACAGAAAACGGAGAGAACAGGTAGCCATAGGTTCAAAAGGCGGACAGGTGATCCGCTGCAAAACCACATTCAGGTCCCAGTCAGGCGCTGGCGGCCGCAGAGGTGGTTTAAGTAGAAGGAGACCTCGGAGAAACCTCGATACGAGAGGGTCGCTTGAGAGAGTTCTACCGTCCACCGGCACATGATGTGCCGAAAGAGCACTGAGGTGAACTTTGACGGAGTTGGACTTAAGTCCCAGATTAGAGAGGTGTAGCAAGTACTGCAAGATCACCGACACCGGGCAGGAGAAGGGATCCTGAGACTGTTGGGTACACCAGACTGCAAAGCGACGCCATTTAAGGGCGTAGCATTTGCGGGTAGAAGGCCGTCGCGAAGCCAAGACGACCTCCTCCACCTCCACCGGCAGGAGAAGGGGAGCAAGGACTACCCTCTCAGCAGCCAGGCCATGAGGTTGAGAGACCTGAGGTTGGGGTGCAGGAGGGACCCCTGATCCTGAGTGAGGAGATCCGGTTGTACCCCCAGAGGGATTGGATCCTCCACCGCCAGTTGCAGTAGGAGCGGAAACCACGGCTGCCTGGGCCAGCGAGGGGCCACCAGGATCATGAAGGCTTTGTCTCGGAGAACCTTGAAAAGAGTCCGAGAGACTAGCGGGATGGGAGGGAAAGCGTACAGAAGGCTCCCCGACCATGAGATCAGAAAAGCGTCCGCCGCAACCCAAAGGGGGTGTGGCTGACGAGAGCAGAAGCGAAGAAGCTGCCGGTTGTGAGGACTGGCAAAGAGATCCACCGTGGGGAGGCCCCACTTGAGGAAGAGCTTCTGAACTACCAAGGGATCCAGAGGCCCCTCGTGCGGCTGGAGGACCCTGCTGAGTTTGTCCGCAAGGCAATTTTCTTGGCCCGGGAGATAAACTGCCTTGAGGAGAATGCCGTGACTGACGGCCCAAGAGCAGAGCTTCTGTGCCTCCCGGCAGAGGAGGAAGGAGCCCGTGCCCCCCTGCTTGTTCACGTAGAACATGGCAACTTGATTGTCCGTCTGGACAAGGACGGACTGGTGGGAAGTCAGGTGGGAGAAGGCCTTGAGAGCTAGGCGGATCGCCCTGAGCTCCAGGAAGTTGATCTGCTGAGCAGACTCCCACGTGGTCCAGAGGCCCTGAGTACGTGCCTCTTGGCAATGTGCTCCCCAGCCCAGGAGGGATGCATCGGTGGTCAGAACCCGGGTCGGCTGAGGTGACTGGAAAGGCATTCCGAATATCAAGTTCGGCTGCCGGAGCCACCACCGGAGAGACGAGATCAGCGGCTCGGAGACGCGCACTAGGTCTGCTAGGCCGCCTGAGGCTTGTCGCCACTGCTGGCGGAGACACCATTGAGCAGACCGCATATTCAGGCGGGCATTGGGGGTCACATGGACGGTGGAAGCCATATGGCCGAGTAGTCTCAGGAAGCGCCTGGCGGAGACCAGGGGCTGGCTGCGAAAGCGGTCGGCTAGGTCCATGAGCCGTTGAGCCCTGTCGAGCGGTAGGTATGCTTGCGGCTGAGGAGTGTGCAGTCTTGCGCCGATGAACTCGAGATCCTGTGAGGGGAGCAAAGTGGACTTTGCGAAGTTTATAACAAAGCCCAAGTGCTGCAGAAGAGTCACCGTGCGGCGCGCGGCGTCGGTGACCTCCCGAGCGGACGCTGCTCTGATGAGCCAGTCGTCGAGGTACGGAAAGACATAGAGGCCGTGAAGCCGGAGATGGGCCGCCACCACCGCGAGACATTTTGTGAAGACTCGCGGTGCGGAGGACAGGCCAAAGGGCAGTACTCTGTACTGGTAATGATTTCCTGCCACCACAAACCGTAGGTATTGGCGGTGGCTTGGGTGGATGAGGATGTGCGTGTAGGCATCCTTTAGATCCAAGGAGCATAGCCAATCTCCCTGCTGGAGGTAGGGCAGAAGGATTCCAAGGGTAAGCATTTTGAACTTCTCCCGCACAAGGAACTTGTTGAGGTTGCGCAAGTCCAGGATGGGTCTGAGGCCCCCTGTTCTCTTTGGTATCAGAAAATACCTGGAATAAAAGCCTTGACCTCTCAGGTGGTGTGGCACCGGTTCCACCGCCTGTTCCTGCAGAAGACCTGCTAACTCCTGAAGGAGTAATTCCCTGTGCAGAGGGGGTCGCGGAGGTTCTCCCGGAAAATAGGAGGGAGGAACCTGGTGGAAGTGGAGAAGATAGCCTTCTCGCACGACTTGAAGCACCCAGGCATCTGCGGTGACGCTGGACCACCTGTGGGCGAAGTGAACCAGCCGGCCACCGGTGCTGGGAGGAACCAGCGGGGGGGGAAAGGCTATGCTGTGTGAGTCAAAAACCCCCACCCTGCTGAGCAGGGGCTGGTGGTGCAGGCTTGGGGGCTTGCTGCCTACGGGACCCGTTACCCCGTCCCTTGGCCTGCTGGCCCTGTTGGGGAGCTGCAGGGGCCTGATAATGGGGGTATTGTTTGTAGGCAGCCGCCTTCCTCGGGTAAAAGGACTTTTTCCCCGAGCCCTCCTTTTTCTGGGAAGGGGCGGAGGTCTTCCTAGAAAGCCTGGTCCTGGTGAGAGTCTCAGTCTCAATTTGCGCAGCCTTTTCCGCCATGGGCTTGCCAAAGAGGTTCTCGCCTCGGCAGGGGACATCGACCAACTTGTCCTGCACCCAGGGCTCAAGGTCTGACGACTGAAGCCAAGCCTGTCGGCGGGCACCGATGCCGGCTGCGGCCACTCGAGCCGATGCTTCAAAGCCATCATAGGCTGCTCGGGACATGAACTTTGAGCATTCCCGAATGCCAGTGGACAAGGCTAGGAACCTCCGCAAGGGTTCCTCGGACAGACCAGCGGAGAATCCGGCTAGCTCTTTAGCCAGATCCCGGAGATACATGCCCATGTATAGCTGGTAAGTCTGGACACGACATGCGAGCATAGAGCCCTGGAAACACTTCTTGCCAAGGCCATCCAGGTTACGGGCCTCCCTTCCAGGAGGCACCGAGGAGTGCATCTTCTGGCTCTTAAGACGATGCATGGCCGATTCCACTACCATGGAATGGTGTGGCAGCTGTGCCTTTTGAAAGCCAGGGCTCTTGCGGACTCGATAGATAGAATCGACCCGCTTGCTCAGGACCGGCGAGGAGGCCGGACTCTCCCACATGCGGAAGAGTAGTCGTTCCAGCATAGGAGGAACCGGTACAGTAAAGTGTTCCCTCGCGGGAGAGTCATACTGGAGGGCGTCGAGCTCTTCGCTCGAGGCTCCTCCTCGGGATCCGCAGGGAAGGCCAAAGCTTTGGCCATATCCCTAACGAAGTCCGAGAACCGGGCATCCTCCGGGGGGACTGCTTCCGAGGCTCGGACTCCGGTGAGTCCGATGGGACACACCGAGTCCGGAAAGAATCAGGCGACTCTTCCTCCTCAGACTCCCAGACCGACTCCGACGAGGACTCGGTGGGGTCGGCCCGGGCAGGGTGCGGCGCCAGCCACCCCGATGCCGAGGGAGTCGGCGTCGGCGACCTCGGTCCCGAACGGGAGGCCGAGGGTGACCTCGACCGAGGATCGACTCGAGTTCTCAGCGACTCGAGGATCGGCTCGGTCTCCGGGGTCGACTTGGACGTCGACGTCCCGGCGGTCGGGGCAGCGGCGCCAGCGAAGCCAGCGAGCAGTGCCCTCTGCTGGTCCATGAAGGCAGACAGTCTGCTCTCCAAGGCCGTCAACCTGAGTCCGAGCTCAGGTGACCCAGCAGCCCCCGACTCGGGGCCCGACGACGGCTGTCGCGGAGGCGAGTCCAGAAGGACCACAGGACTTACCCGGGCAGGCATCTCCGACTCCAGGCGAGGTCGCTTCGGGATGTGTTCCTTCTCCAAGGACCCGGGGCGGCTGTCGGGGCTATGCGACCTGGCCCTCGCGGAACCAGGAGCGTCCACCGACGCCGCCCTCGCGGGTTTCACCTTCCGACGATGGTCCCCGGAGGGAGAACCCCGGTCGGAGGAACTCCGGCGACGGTCCGAGCTGGAGCCTTTCGACGCGGAGGCCTCCGACGAGGTCCGGGTACGGCTGGGGTCAGCGAAGATTCTCTCACGCTGATGCCGCCGACTTCTCAACGCCTTCGAGGACATTATGCTGCAGGGCCCACAGATCAGTTCCTCATGATCCGGGCCCAGGCAGCGGAGGCAAAAGTCGTGTGTGTCAGTTAGTGACATATTTCGGTCACACCGACCACACCGCTTAAACCCACTGGCAGCCATCGGGGGAAAAAGGGCCCCTGCGAGGTCAAAGGACCGGGCTGCCAGGGAAAAACCGAAAACGAAAGCTGACTAAGTCAGAAAAACCGAAAAAAGTAAGAGGACTCGTGACCGGCGTCGCGAGTCCGGGCGGGAAAAAGATCGGCGTCGAACCGAAGGAAAAAAGGATAAAATAAAGAAGAAAATCGACTTTTTCGCGGGGACAAGACGGGGACGTATGTAGGGCTCCGCGGAAAAAAGAAGACTGGCTAAGATGGCACCCTCGGGCGGGAAGACGACCGCGCATGCGCGCTGCAATTCCCAAAGGCTTTCTTTGAAAGCTGGGGGAAAATTGCTCCGCGAGGGCTCCGTCGGCGCCGACGTCACCCATAAGTGAGGACTGACTTCCTGCTTGGTCCTGGAGAACTGTGCTATCTCCAGGAACAAGCAGGAATGAGTCTTCACATATGGGGACTCCCCAGCTAGAGATGCCTGGGAGATCACCCAGGTTGTGAGTCCCTGGGAAGGGCTCTACCTCCACCCATGAATCTCAGGCATCCAGCCAGGGATAGAGGGTAGGAGTTCATTAGGTATGGAACAGGTGTTTGAGAACAGCCTGACCAAACAAGGCATCCCGGCGGGAGTCCTTGTCCAAGCAGTAATGGGCTGTGAAGGTATGAACTGAGGCCCAGGTGGCCGCTCAACAGATCTGGTCGATGGACACAGAATTTAGATGAGTCATAGAGGCTGCCATGGCCCTCACATTGTGAGCTGTGACATGGCCCTCCAGAGAAAGGTTCTTACTCTGGTAGGCGAAAGAAATACACTGAGCAATCCAATTGGACAGAGTTCTCTTAGAGACTGGAAGTCCTAAATGAGAGGGATCAAAAGCAACAAAGAGTTGAGAGGACTTTCTATGTTGCTGTGTCCTTTGTAAGTAAAAAGAGCTCTTTCACAATCCAGGGTATGAAGATTCTTCTCCGCACTTGAAGTATGAGGTCTGTGATAAGGAAGCTTATCATAGTTCAGGAAGGAGCTATAAAAGAGGTGAATTAGCACTGAACAAGCAACCTGTCTTTGCTGGTAGAAATAATAAAACAGAATGTTTTCATAAAAGACTACCAGTCCCAGAATGCACCAGGTTTCAAACAGCCTATAGAAGAGCTGAAGTGGGGAAACGTGTGTTCAATCAGGAGAGCTCTGAGGTAATCCCCAATCACTCATCTCCAAGGGCAGGGCTTGATTCAACACAGCTGAGCTGTGCTAGGGTGGAGTATCCCTCTAAACAAGTTAAAAGTAAAACATATTCTACACAGAATCAGTTGAGGAACTCAGAGCTCAAGGACAGAGAGAGGAAGCAGCAGCATCAACGTGGAAGGAAGAAGAGGAAAACATCTTGGAGGTCTAAAGGAGCCCATAGCAGTACGTGTGTTGGGAGCATACTCCATTGGACTGGAGGAAGCCAGAGGAGTGGGGTTACAGAGCCAGGAATTCCCGGACGGCACCTGTGAAGGAGACGGCTGCATTTGGAAGGGGCCCTAAGACCAGTGCAAGAAGGTATGTGAAGAGAGACCCAGTGTCCAGGGATCTTGATTGGAAGGCTGGACATAAAAGCTGGACTACTTATTGGCCAGGATATCTGGAGAGGAAACCTAACAGTAAAGGAAGCTCAGGTATGAACTCTGATCTATGCCCTAGCTCCTCATCTGGAAGACAACAGGGAAAAAGATATTATCCTGAGAGTGCTTCATTAAGGAATTCCTCTGAGCCAGACCATGATATTGATTCTATGATAGTTGAAGAAGGAGATATTTTAAATGATCAGAATGAATACATGGATTGCTCTCTGTCTAGGCTGCTGTGGTAAAATACTTTCACAAATACAACAACCATCAAAAGGAAATATAACTTGTTCTTTTATCTACCCAGAAAAGTTTACAAGAAAGCTTTAGGGTAGGATTTGAGCCACATATAGAAAGTAAACCAGCAAAGGGGTTTGCAGCTGACTAATTGTTGGCAATTAAGCCATGCACAATTGCACGTGAGCTCTGAAAGGAAACTACTGTTTGTGTGTGAAAATACAAGAACGTTATCCTTGAAAAAGAACAGTTTTTGGTTACTTTTTGGGTTTTTTTTTTGCTTTTGGAGCACTGCTAACAGGTATTAGCAGGAGCCCTCAGAAAGACCTTTCTGTTTCCCATCAAGGTCTTTATTGTTTGATTGATTGCTTAAGAAGTTCAGTTGCTGATATCATGATTTGTTTTTCCTAAGTACAATACTGAAAGCAAGTATCCTTTTGTGTTACCAAGTAAATCTGTGTGGGAGAATTAACCCCATGAATAAAATATATTTTTTCTTTGCTTACACTCGAGCAACACAACTCATTATTTTGTGAACGGCTGATTCTGGTATGAATGGACTACATTCCCCACAATCCTTTGCAAGTCATAATAGTATTTTGCCTTTGCCAGGACTGTGGACATTCACGCCCAGCGCCCTCGTTTACAGGTCCTGGAAAAAAGACAGGTAAATAAACCTCCTGGTTCAGATGAAAAGGTGAGACCACTTTAGGCATAAAGTGTGGATTAGTCCTGAGGACTACCTTGTCATGATGGAACCTTGTATAAGGAGGATTAGCCACCAAGGCTTGCAGCTCACTGATGCGGCGAGCTGAAGTGACTGCAATGAGAAAAATAACCTTCCAGGAAAGGAATTTCAAGGAGGTAGTGGCTAAGGGTTCAAAGGGTGGCTGCATAAGCTGGCCAAGAACCAGATTCAAGTCCCATGCCACTGGCGGTGGTCTGATGGGAGGTTTAGTTAAAAGAAGGCCTCTCATGAATCTTGCTATAAGAGGATGAGAGGAAATAGGCTGTCCATTGAGAGGTTTAAGGGATGCTGCAATAGCACTCAAATGGACTCTTACTGAATTCGTTTTAAGGCCTGCATGGGATAAATGCAGCAAATACTCTAGTAAAGAATTCAGAGGTATTGCAAGAGGGTTAAGACCCTTCTCAGCACAAATGGTAAACCTTTTCCATTTAAAAGCATAGGAACGTCTAGTGGAAGGCTTTCTGGAAGCATGAAGGATATCCTTCACTTGCTGAGAAAGATGCAAATCTTGAAGGTCTAGGCCTTCAGCAACCAGGCTCTGAGGTGAAGAGACTGGGGATTAGGGTGCCACAACGTTCCCTCCTCCTGGGACAGGAGGTCTGGAGCAGATCCCAAGTCCAGGGAGGGAGCTTGAGAGAGATGCAGAAGTAGAGGGTACCACACTTGGCGTGGCCAATGTGGAGCTATGAGGATCATAGACCCCTTGTCTCTCTGAAGTTTGAACAGTGTCTTGGGAATTAGGGGAATGGGTGGAAAGGCATAGAGGAAGTTTTGCCCCCAATGGAGGAGGAAGGCATCCCTGGCCTGAACTCCCTGACACGGAATTCTGGAACAGAACCGGGGAAGTTTGGCATTCCACGGACTTGCAAACAAGTCTTTGTCTGGGGTTCCCCAAATTCGAAAGATCCTGGCTATCTGGTCCCCATGGAGGGACCATTCATGTGGAAGCAGAACTCGACTGAGTCTGTCTGCCCAAGAGTTTTGAACCCCTGGAAGATACACTGCCATGAGACGGATTTGATGCTCTCTGGCGAAGGCCCACAATCTCAGAGCTTCGTTGCAAAGCAACAGAGAGCCAGTCCCCCCCCCCCCTGCTTGTTCACGTAGAACATGGCTACTTGGTTGTCCGTGTGGATGAGGACTGTCTTGTAGCTGAGCAGGGTGTGGAAGACTCAGAGCCAGAAAGATTGCTCTGAGCTCTAAGAGGTTGATATGTAGAGATGTCTCCTGTGGAGACCAGATGCCTTGGGTGGAGAGATCTTGTAGATGAGCTCCCCAACCCTTTGGAGAGGCATCTGTTGTAAGGGTTGCTTGGGGTAGCAACTGTTGAAAGGGGGACCCCAGCAACAGATTTTGAGTGGACTTCCACCACTGGAGAGAGCAAAAGAGGCGACTGGAGGTTGCTATTTTGTCTGACAGGCACCCTGATGCCTGGGTCCATTGGGTGGACAGAGTCCATTGAGCTGCTCTCATGTGAAGGCGAGCATAAGGAACCACATGCACAGTGTATGCCATGTGGCCTAACAGTTGTAACATCTCTCGAGCAGTTAAATGGGATTTTAACTGAATCTGTGAGGCTAACTGCACCAAGCGTAGGCAACGGGCCTGGGGAAGAGAGGCCCTTGCAGTTGTGGTATCCAGCAAGGCCCCTATGAACTCTAGAGACTGAGTAGGGGTGAGATGGGATTTTGGAATGTTTATTACAAGTCCCAGATACTGAAGAACATGCCTTGTGCAGGCTAGGGAAGTCTGGGGCTCTGACTGGGATGGAGCTCGGATGAGCCAGTCGTCCAGATATGGGAATACGAATATCCCCAGAGTGCGTAGAAATGCAGCTACTACTGCCATGCATTTTGTGAACACTCTTGGTGCAGAGGCCAGACCGAAAGGAAGCACCTTGTATTGGTAGTGCTTTCCTCGGTAAAGGAACCGAAGGAACCTTCTGTGTGTTGGATGGATGAGGACATGGGTGTACGCATCCTTGAGGTCTGGAGAACAAAGCCAATCCTGACTCTGAAGGTATGGAAGGAGAGCACCGAGAGAAATCATCTTGAACTTCTCCTTGTATAGAAACTTGTTCAATTCTCTGAGATCTAGTATGGGTCTGTGGCCCCCTGTTTTCTTTGGGATAAGAAAGTAGGGGGAGTAGAACCCTGAGCCCTGCTGAAGAAAGGGTACTTCTTCTATTGCCCCTTGGGCAAGAAGGGTAGTAATCTCCTGACCCAGAAGGTCGAGGAGAGATGTTGGAGAATTGAACTGTCTCACTATGGTGTGAGGAGGAAGGTTTAAGAAATGAAGCTTGTACCCCTCTCTTATGATGGAGAGGGTCCATTGCTCTGCTGTGATTTGTTCCCACCTGGGAGCAAAGTGAGCTAACCTTCCTGGAATGGTGAGAGGCTCTGGTTCTTTTAGAGCCAGAAAGGCTAAGTTCTCTAGTTGAAAGTCAAAGGCCCTGAGAAGGCTGAGGCTGTTGGGCCGTACCAGTCCTAGCAGCCTTAGGCTTGGCCTGTTTTGGTTGTTGCTGTCTCTTTGTAGCAAAACGACCTGCAGAAGATGCCTGCTGACCATAGGCAGAATAATATCTCCCTTTTTTGGTAAAAAAACCCTTTTTGAACAACCTTT
Source organism: Ichthyophis bannanicus (assembly GCA_033557465.1). NCBI lineage: Eukaryota > Metazoa > Chordata > Amphibia > Gymnophiona > Ichthyophiidae > Ichthyophis > Ichthyophis bannanicus. The sequence goes on from CM066036.1 coordinate 389,246,473, forward strand.
TCTTAAAAGGAGCAGAGGTAGACTTTGAGAGTCTATCTAAAGCAGAATTTTCAGCATCCATTTGGGTGGCCTTTGCTTGCCAATCTTTGCCAAAAAGGTTTTCACCTGTACAAGGAAGGTTTCCTAGTCCATCCTGAACCCAGGGTTCCAAATCAGAAGCTTGTAACCAAGCAACTCTGCGTGCACCTATGGCAATAGCAGAGGCTCTGCTGGCACACTCAAAAGAGTAAAAGGCTGCACGGATGGAAAATTTGGAAACATCCTGGGCATGTTTAAGCCAGGTGAGAAACTCTTCCCTTTTATCTTCTGAAATAAAAGGAGATAAAGTTTGCAGATGATCTGTAACTTCTTTTAGAAACATCCCCATATAGAGACTATAGGAGTTGATTCTGGCAACAAGCATATTGGCCTGGAAAATTCTCCTGCCAAAGGCATCTAAGGTTCTGCATTCTCTTCCTGGAGGATTAGAAGAGTGCCTTTTTGTACTCTTTATCTTCTTCATAGCAGACTCCACCACAATGGAGTGGTGAGGAAGCTGAGTCTTATGAAAGCCAGGACAAGGAGGAACACGATACATGGTGTCCAACCTACGAGAATGAGGGGAGATGGTGAGAGGGGTCTCCCATATGCCCAACATGTGATCATAAAGAATCTCATGAATTGGTAAAGTGGCTGCCTCTTTAGGAGCCTTAGGATATTGTAAAATATCTAATTTTTTGGCTCTAGGCTCTGCTTCAGGGGCCACTGAAATGGAAAGGTCCCTGGCCACTTCCCTAATGAAGTCTTGAAAAGACAAGTCTTCTGGAGGAGACATTCTTCTTTTTGGAGAAGAGGGCTCCTGAGGAAGGATCACCGATGCTTCGACAGAGGCCTCTGATTCATCAGAGTCTTCAGAGGAATCGAAGTATCGTCTGTCTGGATGCTCTTGCAGAGCCCGATACGCATACCGGGTGGTATCGACATCGGGAGTGATCGGTACCGATTCGGTACCGATGGGCATCACAGAACAGTGTACCGCTGCAGTCGACACCGAAGCCGATGTCGATGCAATCAGTACCGGCACCGGAACCGATATCGGTACCGGTGCCGGAGTCGGTACCGGTGCCGGAGTCGGTACCGCCAACGGAGTTTGTTGCGGTACTGAAGGCGTCGCAGCTTGTATGAATGCTGTAATGGCACGCTGCATGGTCAGGATATTCTGATCCATCGACACCACCAATTTATTTATTTATTACAATTTCTTATATACCGCACTATTGTCAGCGCGGTTTACATACAACAAAATGACCATAACAAACTGTTTGGCTTCACATAGAACAGGAGAAAACAACTTGGATAACATGCTGCTGATTTACATAGAACAGGAGTAATAACTTGGATAAACGGGGTATGCAAACTAAACTACTTACATATGTACAATGAGATCGAGTATTGGGAATTCAGTGTGAACATGTGTACAATAGAGTTGATATATTAACTTGAGGGGTGAGGGAGAGGCACTTATGTAGGGGTAGGGTTAATCTGGTAGTATTGAGTAAATAAATGGGATTTGAGCGCCTTTCTGAATTGTGATAGGTCAGTAATCGCACGGATGCCTGGTGGTAATGCGTTCCAACATTTTGGGGCATAGATATTGAATGCCCTGTTAGATGTTGCGGTTGTGTACTTTGTTGAAGCCTTTGGAATTACTAGCACATTTGTAGATGGGGTTCTCCTTGTTCTGTTGGGAGGAGCGGGCTGGATGATGTTGGTTAATGAGGGGGAGGTGATGCCATGGATAGATTTGAAGGTGAGTAACAAAGATTTGAATGTAAGCCTTCCTTGTACGGGGAGCCAATGAAGTTGTATCAGGATAGGCGTTATATGGTCGCATCTTGCTGCTCCCACCAATATTCTAGCTGCGGCATTCATGGCAAGTTGCAACGGATTCAGAGATGACTGAGGGAGACCTTGAAGAATAGCGTTGGCAAAGTCAAAGTGTGGCAAGATAAGGGCTTGGTATATTGTCCGGAAGTCTTCAGGGCTTAGAAGGGATTGCAGGTGTCTGAGTGACCGGATTTTGAAATATACGGCTCTGACTATGTTGGATATATGGGTTTTCATATCTAGTCGCTGGTCAAGGGTGACCCCTAAGTACCAAATTGCTGATTTGGTTTGGAGCTCAGCTTCTTTAACCTTTATATGAGGTGGAGGGCGGAAATTCTGGTCTCTGGTGATAAATAGCACCTCAGACTTTGTGTCTGGAATGTCTGGAAGTCGGTACCAGTGGGAACCACCGGTACCCCAGAACATGGCAACAGGTGATCAGTCGAGGCCGAGCCATCGATGTCAACCTGTGACCCCATAGATGAAGCTTTGGAAGCTGGAGCCTCCCGCCGGGGTAATTTTGCCGGTGCAGATTCCTCGAGAGCAAGCCCGGAGGCATCTCGATACTTGGAGGGAGATCTACCCTTCGAGGACCAGCTGGACTTAAGTTTGGTTACCTGAGATCCATGGGAGGAAGAAGCAGCCCTGGAAGACATTAATGCCACCGAAGCTGCATCAGAGGGAAACAGGGTACTGAGCTTGGCTGCTCGATTCTGTAGACCTCTTTTAGACATCATGGAACAGGACTCACAATCCGCAATGGAGTGGTCAGGACCTAAACATTTTAGACACCATTCATGGGTGTCAGTGACAGAAATAGTGCCGCTGCACTTCGTGCACTTTTTAAACCCGGAGGCGGGCTTTTCCATGCCGAAAAATCTTCCTAGGCCTAAGGCCGAAGAAAGAAAAAATGCACTGAAGTGAGAACAACAGTAATTTTTTTTTTTTTTTTTTAAGAATAAAGACAGACAGACCGGCGGTACCGGTCCGGTGTCAAAGAAGGCAGATACGCGACCAAAGAAATAAAAGAAAATAAAGAAATTCTTCAGCGGTGACAGGAACACGACCTGCTGGCTCCGCGGAAAAGAAGAACTGGAGAGAGGCGGTTAGGAAAGACGGGAAGGCAGCGCGCAGGCGCTATGGGATGCTCCCAAAAGCTTTCCTTTTGGACGCTGGGGAGCGTTCCCGCGCAGGCTCCGTTGGTACCAACGATACCCATATGTGAAGACTCATTCCTGCTACAGGGTAAACTATTTAAGACTAATAAAAGAAAATATTTTTTCACTCAACGTGTAATCAAACTCTGGAATTTGTTACCAGAGGATGTAGTAAAGGCTGTTAGTGTAGCTGGGTTTAAAAAACGGTTTGGACAAGTTCCTGGAGGAAAGGTCCATAAACCATTATTAAGAAGGAACCCAGGATATCAATGCTTGACCCAGTACAAGCATTGCGGAACCTGTCTCTTTTGGGGAAACTGCTAGGTACGTATGACCTAGATTGGCCACTGTTGGAAACAGGATACTGGGCTTGATGGACCTTGGTCTGACCCAGTATGGCATATGTTATGTTCTTATGATGCGTCCTAAGGACTACCTTGTCATGATGGAACCTTGTATAAGGTGGATCAGCCACTAGTGCCAGCAACTCACTGATGCGACGTGCTGATGTGATTGCAATGAGAAAGATAACTTTCCAAGAAAGGAATTTCAACGAGGTAGTAGCTAAGGGTTGTAAAAGGGGGTGCTTGTTATGAAGGTACCATCACCTTGGCAAGTATGTAAATTAACTGTCTTGCAAAGGATTGTGGTTATTGAAGTCCATTCACACAAAGCTTGCCTTTTAAATAAATGAAGAAAATTGTAGTTGGTCGAGTGTAAGGCAAAATTAGAGTTTATTTATGGGGTGAATATTCCACACACAGATATACTTGGTAACACCATCCAGATAACTTCTCCAGGGTTTATTCAACATAAACAAGGCAACTGAAAAGCTTAGGTAAATAAGTATCAAAGTCCTTTATGGAACAGAAAGGTTTTCTTACAGCCACTGCTATTAAACTTCGTAGCAGTGCTGGGGTGGAAACAAACCAAAAAGGAAAATCTTCTTTATACAAAAAAAACAGCTCTCTTTATCCACACAGAAAAGAACTTTTATATTCCATGTGTGCTCGGCTTGTGCTGTGCTCTGCTCTACCAACAGGTGACAATCCTGATGCAATCAACAGCTTGTTCTCAGCACATGGGCAAACTTCCCCAAAAGCTTTCTCTTTCTAACAAAACTTTCTGGGGAGCCAATAATTAGAATGTTTCCTTTTGATGTTTGCTCTTATTTGGAGGATTTTTCTAAACTAACAATCTACACAGTGAACAGTCCATACAATTATTCTCTTCATCAGACATTAAACCTTGCTCCTGAAATTGCATGGGTTCAATTTCACTGTCTGGTTCAGAGGGCTTTACTGACCTCTATACAGAGAGAAACTGTTTCCCTGCTGTTTGCAATGCTCAGAGCTAGAGAAACGTTCACAGTTCATACCTGAATCCAGGCTGGCATCAGGCTGATTCCTTTGGTCTTCTGGCCAGTATGCAATAGAGCTTCTGTGTCCTGTCCTCCAGTTATCATCTCTGGACCTCAGGGCCTTTTCTCCATACGTCCTCCAAGAGGTATTTGGGCTCCTTTTCTCCTTAGCTGCAGACGACCTCTTCCTAGGTGCTGCTTGAGGATCCCTGACTGTGGATCTCCAGACCTCTGGCTTTCTCCAGTCCTCTGAAGGTCGTTTCCCCCAGGAATCTCTCCAGGTATACGTACTTCTCTGAGCTCCACTCTTGGAATGTCTGGTTCCTTGTCCTTGTTCCTTCAGGTTCAGGTTGTTCCTTCTGTTCCTGTTCTCCTCGCTCTCCTTGCTTCTGTTCTTCCTGCTCCTGTTCCTCCTCTCGTTCCTCCTTCCTGAAGAATCCCTTCTAGTTTTAAAGGGCTTAGATTGCAACTCCTCCCTTGCATTCTTCAGGTGTTGTGGATTAAGCTCTCTCCTAGAGAAGATGATTGATTAGGGATGACATAATGGTTTCTCTGATTAGACTCATGTTTTTCCACTTTAGCTCCTCTAGGGGCTTTCTGCAAACTGATGCATCCTGGAACATGTAGTCTTTTAGGGAAACAAGCTGTCTTATTTCTCTGACCTGCCAGCACAGGTCCCTTGATCAGAGTAAATTCCCCTCTTTTGTCCTTACTCCCTGAGCTTTGATAAGCTTCCTTATCACAGGGTTCGAAAGGTGGCTTCATGAGCTGACCAAGGACCAGATTCAAGTCCCATGCCACCGGTGGTGGCTTAATGGGAGGCTTAGTTAGAAGGCGGCCTCTCATAAATATTGCTATAAGAGGATGGGAGGAAATAGGTTGTCCATTTAAAGGCTTGAATGAAGCCGTAATAGCACTTAAATGGACTCTTACTGAGTTAGTTTTAAGTCCTGCATTGGATAAATGAAGGAGATACTCCAGTAATGATTCCAGAGGTATCGCAAGGGGGTTAAGACCCTTCTGCGAGCACCATATGGTAAACCTTTTCCACTTGAAAGCATAAGAGCATCTTGTGGAAGGTTTTCTAGAAGCATAAAGGATATCCTTTACTTGCTGAGGAAGGTTAAGATCCTGAAGATCTAGGCCTTCCAGCAACCAAACCCTGAGATGCAGAGACTGGGGATTGGGATGCCATAACATTCCGTCCTCCTGAGACAAGAGATCTGGAGCAGAGCCTAACTACAGAGAGGGAGCTTGAGAGAGATGTAGAAGCAGAGGGTACCACACTTGCCGTGGCCAATGTGGAGCTATGAGAATCATACGGCCTCTGTCTCTCTGAAGCTTGAATAGGGTTTGGGGAATCAGGGGAATGGGTGGAAAGGCATAAAGGAAGTCTTGACCCCAATGAAGGAGGAAAGCATCCCTGGCCTGAGAGCCCTGAGCCGGAATTCTGGAACAGAACCGGGGAAGTTTGGCATTCAATGGACTTGCAAAGAGGTCTATGTCCAGGGTTTCCCCAAATTTGAAAAATCTTGGCCACCTGGTCTGCATGTAGAGACCACTCGTGTGGAAGCAGAACTTGACTGAGTCTGTCTGCCCGAGAGTTTTGGATACCTGGAAGATACACAGCCAGGAGATGAATCTGATGCTCTCTGGCGAGGGCCCATAGTTGCAAAGCCTCTTTGCAAAGCGACAGAGAGCCTGTTCCTCCCTGCTTGTTCACATAGAACATGGCTACTTGATTGTCCGTGTGAATGAGGACCGTCTTGTAGCTGAGCAGAGTGTGGAACACCCGAAGAGCAAGGAAGATTGCTCTGAGCTCTAGAAGACTGATGTGTAAATGAGTCTCCTGTGGAGTCCAGGTGCCTTGGGGGGAGAGGTTTTGCAGATGAGCTCCCCAACCCACTGGTGAAGTATCTGTTGTGAGAGTTGCTTGGTGTGAAGGTTGTTGAAAAGGGGACCCCAGCAACAGGTTTTGAGTGGACTGCCACCATTGGAGGGACAAAATAAGGTGATTTGTGTTTGCTATTTTGTCTGACAGGCACCCTGATGCCTGGGTCCATTGAATGGATAAAGTCCATTGGGCTGCTCTCATGTGGAGGCGAGCATAAGGGACCACATGCACGGTAGATGCCATGTGGCCTAGTAGCTGTAACATCTCTCGAGCAGTGAGATGAGACTTTAGCACTGCTTGAGAAGCTAATTGCACCATGCGAAGGCAACGGGTCTGGGGGAGATAGGCCCTTGCTTTCCTGGTATCCAACAAAGCTCCTATGAACTCTAGAGATTGAGTGGGAGTTAGGCTGGATTTTGGGATGTTTATGACCAGACCCAAATACTGCAGGATACGCATTGTGCAGGATAGAGAAATTCTGGCCTCTGACTCTGATGGGGCTCGAATGAGCCAGTCGTCTAAATAGGGGAAGATGAATATTCCCAGAGTGCGAAGAAATGCTGCTACCGCAGCCATGCATTTCGTGAACACCCTTGGTGCTGAGGCCAAGCCAAAAGGAAGCACCCTGTATTGGTAGTGCTTTCCTTGAAAAAGGAACCGAAGGAACTTTCTGTGAATTGGATGGATGAGAACATGAGTGTACGCAACCTTGAGATCTAGAGAACAAAGCCAATCCTGACTCTGAAGGTACGACAGCAGGGTTCCTAGAGAAATCATCTTGACTTTCTCTTTGTACAGGCATTTGTTCAATTCTCTGAGATCTAAAATAGGTCTGTGTCCCCCTGTTTTCTTTGGGATAAGGAAATAGGGGGAATAAAACCCTGTACCCTGTTGAGGAATGAGACTGCTGAGACAACTGAGGCTTAGCAGTCTTTGCTTTCCTTTGTTTAGGTGGTTGCTGAGTCTTCCAGACAGGCTGACCTGCAGAACGTCCCTGCTGATAAGAGGGATAAAACCTCTTCTTTTTGGAGAAGAATGGTTTCTTGAAAGATTTCTTCCTTGCAGGATCAGCTGTGGCTTTGGATAATCTATCCAAAGTGGAGTTATCAGCATCCAACTCATTGGCCTTTTCTTGCCAATTTTTGCAGAATAGATTCTCACCTGTACAAGGAATAGTGCCCAGTTTGTCCTGCACCCAGAGCTCCAAATCGGATGCCTGGAGCCAGGCAATTCTACGTGTACCTATGGCAATGGCAGGTTCTGCTTATGCACTCAAAACAGTCAAAGGCTGCACGATTGACAAATTTAGAAACATCCTGGGCATGTTTAACCAGTGTGAGAAAGTCCTGCCTCTTATCTTCAGGAAGAAGAGGGCTCAAAACCTCTAAATCTCCTGTGACTTCTTTAAGGAACATTCCCATATATAAAATATAGGAACTGATCCTGGCAGAAAGCATGGAAGCCTGGAAGGTACGACGTCCAAAGGCATCCAAAGTTCTACACTCACGTCCTGGAGGATTAGAGGCATGCCTCTTTGCATGCTTGATCTTTCTCATAGCTGACTCCACTACAACAGAGTGGTGAGGCAGCTGAGTCTTCTGGAAACCAGGACACGGAAGAACCCAATACACGGTATCCAGTCGACGAGAGTGAGGAGAGGTGGTAAGGGGGTTTCCCACATTCTTAACATGAGATCATGTAAGATCTCGTGGATAGGCAAGGTAGCTGCCTCCTTAGGAGCCTTGGGATATTGTAGAATCTCCAACTCCTTTGTCCTGGGCTCTGTCTCAGGAGCCACAGTAATGGAAAGACCTCGAGCCACCTCCCTGATAAAATCCTGAAAGGAGATATCTTCTGGAGGAGACATCCTACGTTTGGGAGAGGAAGGCTCCTCCGGGAGAAGTATTCCGGTACCGACAGAGTTATCAGAATCCTCAGACTCCTCCGAGGATTCAAAGTACCTTCTGTCCGGATGCTCCTGTAGAGCACGATACCGGTACCGATCGAGATCGGTACCGGGGGGAATCGGTACCAGTGTATCGGTATCGGAAGGCATAACCTGACTGGGTGCCGGCAAAGCAGACACTGATGTCGATGCTGTCGGTACCGATACCGATACCCGTGCCGGAGTCGGTACCGATACCCGTGCCGGAGTCGGTACCGATACCCGTGCCGGAGTCGGTACCGATACCCGTGCCGGAGTCGGTACCTATACCCGTGCCGGAGTCGGTACCGGTTGAACTGTCTGACACGGTTCCGAGGGTATCGATGCCGCAAGGAGAGCCGCCAGACTGCGTTCAATAGCCAGGAATCTCTGGTCTATCGACGCTGCCGATGCCTGGGTGTCGGTAGCGGAGAAAACAGCCGGTACCCCAGAGCATGGCACCAGTAGTTCTGCCGAGGTTGAGGCCTCGAGAACATCCTGGAGCCCCGATAATGCTTTGGAAGCCGAAGCCTCCTGCCGGGGCAATTTTGCTGGTACAGAACCCTCAAGGGCAATGCCAGAGGCATCTCGATGCTTGGAAGGAGATCTACCCTTAGAGGACCGGCCAGACTTATGTTTAGTTACCTGAGATCCATGGGAGGAAGACGAAGCCCTGGAAGACGTTGATGCCACAGAAGTTGCATCGGAGGGAAAAAGGGTGCTGAGCTTAGCAGTTCGGTTTTGTCGACCCCTCTTGGACATCATAGCACAAACCATACACTCTGAGATGGAATGGTCAGGACCTAAACATTTAAGACACTACTCATGGGTGTCGGTGACGGAGATGGTACCACCACACTTGGTGCACTTCTTGAAACCCGAAGCGGGGTTTTCCATAATGGAGGAAATTTTGGGCCTAAGGCCCAAAATGGCGCATGCACCTGAGGAAGAAAGAATTGGAAAAAAAGAAGTAATTAGATCTTACCTGCTAATTATTGTTCCTGAAGGAACGACAGTCCAGTCCCTTTACTTCAGGGTTACGCAACCCTTCCAGCAGCTTGGAGGCTGAGCCCAACCTTTTTGGGGTGGAGCGGTATATATACCACTGGTGCCACCCACTAACTCCAGTAACCTACTGCAAAAGCAGACTTAACAAACCTAAGTAATTGTCTAAACGGAAATAAACCAACTAAAGCCAAAAACTCCATATACATTTTTTTTTTTTTTAACAGGAGTAGACAGTAGGAGAGAGGGTCAAGGGAGGAGGCAGGATAACTGCTACTGCATGGGCCTTTCCTCCCGCATGACCTACCCGCAAGACCTGAATCCGCCCTCGGACCGCAGTCCCGCCCCAAAGAAACGGCCGGAATGGCCCAACAGAGCTAGGGAGGGGAATAGGGACTGGACTGTCGTTCCTTCAGGAACAATAATTAGCAGGTAAGATCTAATTACTTCTTTCTTATCGTCACTCCAGTCCAGTCCCTTTACTTCAGGGAAGTACCAGAGCAGTACCAGCCCGGGCGGGATTTGCCATTCCGGAACGTAGCACTGCATGCGCAAACCTGGAGTCCGCCGAGCTCTGCACGTCTAGCCTGTAGTGCTTGGTGAAAGAGTGCAGAGAGGACCAAGTCGCTGCCCTACAGATATCCATAGGAGGAACTAGGCTGAACTCCGCCCAAGAGGTAGCCTGTGCTCGAGTGGTGAGCGCGCAGACCTCCTGGGACTTGCTTCCCCCTGAGGATATAGGCGGAGGCAATCGCCTCCCTGATCCATCTGGAAATTGAGGCCTTGGCCGCCGCCTCTCCCTTGTGAGGCCCTCCGAACTGCACGAAGAGTCGTTCGGATTTCCGGAAGGGCGCCGTGCGGGAGAGGTAACGCTTCAAGGCTCTGGGGACATCGAGCAGATGGAGCTTACTATCTCCCCCTCCTGGTCCCTCCGGCGAAAGAGACGGGAGAGAGATGGATTGGTTGACATGGAAGGGGGAGATCACCTTAGGCAAAAATGAAGGAACCGTCCGAAGGACTATCTTATCCTTGAGAAACGACAGAAAGGGAGGTAGAGAAGACAGGGCTTGTAATTCGGAGACTCGTCTAGCTGAGCAAATGGCCACAAGGAACACTGTCTTCAGAGTCAGATCCTTCAAGGAGGCCTTCTTCAATGGTTCAAAAGGCCCCGGCAACTAGGGCATTTAGTACCAGGTTGAGGTCCCAAGGGGGGATGACCGATCTTCGTTGCAGGCAGAGCCTTCTGACCGCTTTCAAGAACCTGACAACGTCCGCATGAGCTCCCAAAGCTTTTCCGCCCACCTTGTCCCTATAGCAAGCGATGGCCGCCAGTTGTACTCGCAAGGAGCTGTGGGCTAAACCCTTGTCGAGACCCGCTTGCAAAAATTCCAGCACCTCCGGGACCTAAGCTGACAGGGGGTTCTTCCGGCGTTCCGTACACCATGCCTCAAAGATACACCAAACTCTTACATAGGATAGACAGGTGGAGCGCTTCCTCGCGCTCAACAGGGTCGTAATAACTGCCGGCGAGTAGCCGCGCTTCAAGAGCCGCGCCCTTTCAATAGCCAAGCCGTAAGCGAGAATCGATCCACGTGTGGCATTTGGACCGGCCCTTGCCTCAGAAGGTCCTTCCTGACGGGAAGGCGCCACGGCCAGTCGGCGATCATCCTTACCAGGTCCGCATACCAGGGGCGACGGGGCCAATCTGGGGCAATAAGGATTACTAGGCCCCGGTGAGCTTCCACCCGTTGGAGGACCTTCCCGATTAGGGCCCAAGGAGGGAAGACATAAAGAAGACCCTCTGAGGGCCATTTCTGGGACAGGGCGTCCAGGCCCTCGGATATCCTTTCCTTCCGCCGACTGAAGAATCGGCTTACTTTGGCGGATGCGAACCGCACCATGAGGTCCATGACTGGAGGACCCCAAAGAGCTACTATCTGGTCGAAGATCTCCTGATGCAGTTCCCACTCGCCGTGGTCTATTTTGCACCTGCTGAGTTAATCGGCCGTGATGTTGTCCGTGCCGGCCACGTGCTGAGCTGAGAGTGCTTCCAGGCGAACTTCTGCCCACTTGAACAGGGCGTCCGCCTCCTTTTCTAAGGCCGGATTGCTGGTGCCGCCCTGGTGATTGATGTATGCCACTGCGGTGACATTGTCGGAGAGAACGCGAATCGCTTTTCCTAGCACTGAGGACTGGAGAGCCTTGAGCGCCCGAGCGACGGCTCTCAATTCTAGGCGGTTGATAGGCCATAGGGATTCCAACGCCGTCCAACGCCCCTGGACAAACTGTTCCTCGAAATGAGCTCCCCAGCCTGCTAGACTGGCGTCTGTCGTCAACAGCACCCACTTTGGGGATTCGAGGGGCATTCCGCGACTCTGATTCCTTGGGCACCTCCACCAGAGGAGGGAGTGCTTGGTTCGAGGCGCGCAGGGAAGCTGCCGGGACAAAGGGTGCTGTTGTGGAGACCACCGCCGCAACAGCGACCGCTGTAACGGGCGCATGTGAGCTCTGGCCCACGGGACTACTTCTATTGCTGCCGCCATGGTTCCCAGCAATTGCAGGTAATGCCGCACTGAGGGGAGCCGCCTGGCCATGAACTGTGAGACTAGGGTTCTTAGGGCCTTTATCCTCGTGCTGGACAGGAAGACCCTGCCTCTGCCTGTGTGGAACCTTGCTCCGAGATACTCGAGCTCTTGGGATGGAACCAAACTGCTCTTTGCGCGATTGATGACCCACCCTAGTTCCTCCAGAACTTGTACTACTTTGGCTGTTGCCCGGCGACTTTCCTCTTCTGATTTTGCCCGGATCAGCCAGTCGTCCAAATAAGGGTGTACTAAGATTCCCTTTTTTCGTAGGACGGCCGCTACCACCACCATCACCTTGGTGAAAGTTCTTGGCGCCGTCGCTAGTCCGAAGGGTAGCGCCTGAAATTGAAAATGACCTCGAGGTACAGCGAATCTGAGGAACTGCTGATGGGACCTTCTGACCGGGATATGCAAGTATGCTTCTGTCAGATCCAACGACGTTAGGAACTCTCCGGCCCTCACGGCTGCTATCACTGCTCGCAGGGTTTCCAACCAGAAGTGAGGTACCTTGAGACAGCGATTGACCTGCTTTAGGTCCAGGATTGGGCGAAAGGACCCCTCCTTTTTTGGGACGACGAAGTAAATCGAGTAGCGACCCGTACCGCATTGGTCTGGAGGTACCGGAACCACGGCCCCGAGCTCTATGAGGCGGGAAAGTGTTGATTCTATGGCTTCTCTTTTTATTGAGGAACCGCAGGGGGACTGAACAAAGGCTGGAAGTATTTGCTTTGCAAATTCGAGGGCGTATCCAGCGTAGTTACTCACCTGTAACAGGTGTTCTCCAGGAGCAGCAGGAATCAGTCCTCACTTATGGGTGACGTCGGCGCCGACGGAGCCCTCGCGGAGCAATTTTCCCCAGCTTTCAAAGAAAGCCTTTGGGAATTGCAGCGCGCATGCGCGGTCGTCTTCCCGCCCGAGGGTGCCATCTTAGCCAGTCAGATGACATAGCTAAAAAAGACAGCATAAAAATATTTGCAAAAACATAAGCAGACGATTGCAACCCCAAGGAGAGTAGGGAGGGTAGTGAGGACTGATTCCTGCTGCTCCTGGAGAACACCTGTTACAGGTGAGTAACTACGCTTTCTCCAGGACCAAGCAGGAAGTCAGTCCTCACTTATGGGACTCCCAAGCTCAAGGCTACCGGAGACCCTAAGCACAAAAATGAGCTCCCTCTAGCTCAGCAGCACAGAAGGATAGAATCTTCGCTGAATTATCACCCACCGGTAGCCCACATCCGGGATGGAGGGTAGGAGTTGCTCAGACCTCAAAGAGATTACGGAGGACTGCCTGTCCGAAAGCACTGTCCCTACGGGACTCCCTCTCGAGACAGTAATGGACCGCAAAAGTCTGGCTCGAAGACCAAGTAGCGGCCCGGCAGATGTCTGCCAGCGGAACAGAGCGGAGGTAAGCCACTGACGTGGCCTTTGCCCGAACGCAGTGAGCCGTGACTCGACTTTCTAAGGAGAGTCCGGCTGCCCCATAAGCCCAAGAGATACAGTCCGCAACCCAGATGGACAGAGTACGCTTGGAGACCGGGAGCCCCAATTTATTGGGGTCAAAAGACACAAAAAGCTGAGCAGCTTTACGGTGCTCCCGCGTACGGTCAAGGTAGAAGTTCAATGCCCTTCTACAGTCCAGGGTATGGAGGACCGTCTCAGCTCGGCTGGAGTGTGGTCTGGGAAAGAAGGTTGGAAGTACCACCTCCTGATTGATGTGAAAAGGGGAGACCACTTTAGGCAGAAATTTTGGGTGAGTCCGTAGGACTACCCTATTCTTGTAGAACCGAGTGTAAGGGGGATCAGACACGAGGGCCTGCAATTCACTTACGCGTCTAGCGGAAGTGAGGGCTATCAAGAACAGTGTTTTCCAAGACAGAAAACGGAGAGAACAGGTAGCCATAGGTTCAAAAGGCGGACAGGTGATCCGCTGCAAAACCACATTCAGGTCCCAGTCAGGCGCTGGCGGGCGCAGAGGTGGTTTAAGTAGAAGGAGACCTCGGAGAAACCTCGCTACGAGAGGGTCATTGGAGAGAGGTCTGCCGTCCACCGGCACATGATGTGCTGAAAGAGCACTGAGGTGAACTTTGACGGAGTTGGACTTAAGTCCCAGATTAGAGAGGTGGAGCAAGTACTGCAAGATCACCGACACCGGGCAGGAGAAGGGATCCTGAGACTGTTGGGTACACCAGACTGCAAAGCGACGCCATTTAAGGGCGTAGCATTTGCGGGTAGAAGGTCGTCGCGAAGCCAAGACGACCTCCTCCACCTCCGCCGGCAGGAGAAGGGGAGCAAGGACTACCCTCTCAGCAGCCAGGCCATGAGGTTGAGAGACCTGAGGTTGGGGTGCAGGAGGGACCCCTGATCCTGAGTGAGGAGATCCGGTTGCACCCCCAGAGGGATTGGATCCTCCACCGCCAGTTGCAGCAGGAGCGGAAACCACGGCTGCCTGGGCCAGCGAGGGGCCACCAGGATCATGAAGGCTTTGTCTCGGAGAACCTTGAAAAGAGTCCGAGAGACCAGCGGGATGGGAGGGAAAGCGTACAGAAGGCTTCCCGACCACGAGATCAGAAAGGCGTCCGCCGCCACCCGAAGGGGGTGTGGCCGACGAGAGCAGAAGCGAGGAAGCTGCCGGTTGTGAGGACTGGCAAAGAGATCCACCGTGGGGAGACCCCACTTGAGGAAGAGCTTCTGAACCACCAAGGGATCCAGACGCCACTCGTGCGGCTGGAGGACCCTGCTGTGTTTGTCTGCAAGGCAATTTTCTTGGCCCGGGAGATAAACTGCCTTGAGGAGAATGCCGTGACTGACGGCCCAAGAGCAGAGCCTCTGTGCCTCCCGGCAGAGGAGGAAGGAGCCCGTGCCCCCCTGCTTGTTCACGTAGAACATGGCAACTTGATTGTCCGTCTGGACAAGGACGGACTGTTGGGAAGTCAGGTGGGAGAAGGCCTTGAGAGCCAGGCGGATCGCCCTGAGCTCCAGGAAGTTGATCTGCTGAGCAGACTCCCACGTGGACCAGAGGCCCTGAGTACGTGCCTCTTGGCAATGTGCTCCCCAGCCCAGGAGGGATGCATCGGTGGTCAGCACCCGGGTCGGCTGAGGTGACTGGAAAGGCATTCCGAATATCAGGTTCGGCTGCCGGAGCCACCACCGGAGAGACGAGACCAGCGGCTCGGAAACGCGCACTAGGTCTGCTAGGCCGCCCGTGGCTTGTCGCCACTGCTGGCGGAGACACCATTGAGCAGACCGCATATTCAGGCGGGCATTGGGGGTCACATGGACGGTGGAAGCCATATGGCCGAGCAGTCTCAGGAAGCGCCTGGCGGAGACCAGGGGCTGGCTGCGAAAGCGGTCGGCTAGGTCCATGAGCCGCTGAGCCCTGTCGAGCGGTAGGAAGGCTCGCGCCCGAGGAGTGTGCAGCCTTGCGCCGATGAACTCGAGATCCTGTGAGGGGAGCAAAGTGGACTTTGCGAAGTTTATGACAAAGCCCAAGTGCTGCAGCAGAGTCACCGTGCGGCACGTGGCGTTGGTGACCTCCTGAGCGGACGCTGCTCTGATGAGCCAGTCGTCGAGGTACGGAAAGACATAGAGGCCGTGAAGCCGGAGACGGGCCGCCACGACCGCGAGACATTTTGTGAAGACTCGCGGTGCGGAGGACAGGCCAAAGGGCAGTACTCGGTACTGGTAATGATTTCCTGCCACCACAAACCTTAGGTATTGGCGGTGGCTTGGGTGGATGAGGATGTGCGTGTAGGCATCCTTTAGATCCAAGGAGCATAGCCAATCTCCCTGCTGGAGGTAGGGCAGAAGGATTCCAAGGGTAAGCATTTTGAACTTCTCCCGCACAAGGAACTTGTTGAGGTTGCGCAAGTCCAGGATGGGTCTGAGGCCCCCTGTTCTCTTTGGTATCAGAAAATACCTTGAATAAAAGCCTTGACCTCTCAGGTGGTGTGGCACCGGTTCCACCGCCTGTTCCTGCAGAAGACCTGCTAACTCCTGAAGGAGCAACTCCCTGTGCAGAGGGGGGCGCGGAGGTTCTCCCGGAAAATAGGAGGGAGGGACCTGATGGAAGTGGAGAAGGTAGCCTTCCCGCACGACCTGAAGCACCCAGGCATCTGCGGTGATGCTGGACCACCTGTGGGCGAAGTGAACCAGCCGGCCTCCGGTGCTGGGAGGAACCAGCGGGGGGGGAGAGGCTATGCTGAGCGAGTCAAAAGCCCCCACCCTGCTGAGCAGGGGCTGGTGGTGCAGGCTTGGGGGCTTGCTGCCTACGGGACCCGTTACCCCGTCCCTTGGCCTGCTGGCCCTGTTGGGGAGCTGCAGGGGCCTGATAATGGGGGTATTGTTTGTAGGCAGCCGCCTTCCTCGGGTAAAAGGACTTTTTCCCCGAGCCCTTCTTTTTCTGGGAAGGGGCGGAGGTCTTCCTAGAAAGCCTGGTCCTGGTGAGAGTCTCAGTCTCAATTTGTGCAGCCTTTTCCGCCATGGGCTTGCCAAAGAGGTTTTCGCCTCGGCAGGGGACATCGACCAACTTGTCCTGCACCCAGGGCTCAAGGTCTGACGACTGAAGCCAAGCCTGTCGGCGGGCACCGATGCCGGCTGCGGCCACTCGAGCCGAGGCTTCAAAGCCATCATAGGCTGCTCGGGACATGAACTTTGAGCATTCCCGAATGCCAGTGGACAAGACTAGGAACCTCCGCAAGGGCTCCTCGGAGAGACCAGCGGAGAATCCGGCTAGCTCTTTAGCCAGATCCCGGAGATACATGCCCATGTATAGCTGGTAAGTCTGGACACGACATGCGAGCATAGAGCCCTGGAAGCACTTCTTGCCAAGGCCATCCAGGTTACGGGCCTCCCTGCCAGGAGGCACCGAGGAGTGCATCTTCTGGCTCTTAAGATGATGCATGGCCGATTCCACTACCATGGAATGGTGTGGCAGCTGTGCCTTTTGAAAGCCAGGGCTCTTGCGGACTCGATAGATAGAATCGACCCGCTTGCTCAGGACCGGCGAGGAGGCCGGACTCTCCCACATGCGGAAGAGTAGTCGTTCCAGCATAGGAGGAACCGGCACAGTAAAGTGTTCCCTCGCGGGAGAGTCATACTGGAGGGCGTCGAGCTCTTCGGCTCGAGGCTCCTCCTCGGGATCCGCAGGGAAGGCCAAAGCCTTGGCCATATCCCTAACGAAGTCCGAGAACCGGGCATCCTCCGGGGGGGACTGCTTCCGAGGCTCGGACTCCGGTGAGTCCGATGGGACACACCGAGTCCGGAAAGAATCAGGTGACTCTTCCTCCTCAGACTCCCAGACCGACTCCGACGAGGACTCGGTGGGGTCGGCCCGGGCAGGGCGCGGCGCCAGCCGCCCCGACGCCGAGGGAGTCGGCGTCGGCGACCTCGGTCCCGAACGGGAGGCCGAGGGCGACCTCGACCGAGGATCGACTCGAGTTCTCATCGACTCGAGGATCGGCTCGGTCTCCGGGGTCGACTTGGACGTCGACGTCCCGGCGGTCGGGGCAGCGACGCCAGCGAAGCCAGCGAGCAGTGCCCTCTGCTGGTCCATGAAGGCAGACAGTCTGCTCTCCAAGGCCGTCAACCTGAGTCCGAGCTCAGGTGACCCAGCAGCCCCCGACTCGGGCCCCGACGGCGTCGGGCCCGACGTCGGCTGTCGCGGAGGCGAGTCCAGAAGGACCACAGGACTTACCCGGGCAGGCATCTCCGACTCCAGGCGAGGTCGCTTCGGGACGTGTTCCTTCTCCAAGGACCCGGGGCGGCTGTCGGGGCTATGCGACCTGGCCCTCGCGGAACCAGGAGCGTCCACCGACGCCGCCCTCGCGGGTTTTTCCTTCCGACGATGGTCCCCGGAGGGAGAACCCCGGTCGGAGGAGCTCCGGCGACGGTCCGAGCTGGAGCCTTTCGACACGGAGGCCTCCGACGAGGTCCGGGTACGGCTGGGGTCAGCGAAGATTCTCTCACGCTGATGCCGCCGACTTCTCAACGCCTTTGAGGACAGTTTGCTGCAGGGCCCACAGATCAGTTCCTCATGATCCGGGCCCAGGCAGCGGAGGCAAAAGTCGTGTGTGTCGGTTAGTGACATATTTCGGTCACACCGACCACACCGCTTAAACCCACTGGCAGCCATCGGGGGAAAAAGGGCCCCTGCGAGGTCAAAGGACCGGGCTGCCAGGGAAACCGAAAACGAAAGCTGACTAAGTCAGAAAAACCGAAAAAAGTGAGAGGACTCGAGACCGGCGTCGCGAGTCCGGGCGGGAAAACGATCGGCGTCGAACCGAAAGAAAAAAGGATAAAATAAAGAAGAAAATCAACTTTTTCGCGGGGACAAGACGGGGACGTCTGTAGGGCTCCGCGGAAAAAAGAAGACTGGCTAAGATGGCACCCTCGGGCGGGAAGACGACCGCGCATGCGCGCTGCAATTCCCAAAGGCTTTCTTTGAAAGCTGGGGAAAATTGCTCCGCGAGGGCTCCGTCGGCGCCGACGTCACCCATAAGTGAGGACTGACTTCCTGCTTGGTCCTGGAGAACTCTCGAATCACTTCCAGCACCCATTGATCGGACGTGACCCGGGACCAGGCGGGAAGAAATTGCCTCAGGCGACTGCCTACCGGCAGTCCGCCCACCTGGGCCCCCGGTATCTCATTGTTGTTTTCTGGGGGCCGAAGAAAAGGATGAGGAGGCTGAGAAACCTCTGCCCCGAAACCCTCGGAATCCTTGACCCCTAGCGTTAGAACGACCCCTGAGGAAAGGGTTAGGTCTGGTCGAGCGAAACCTCCGAGGTTCTCTAGGTTGGTTCCGAGCTGGGCCTGAGGGACGCGTTTGCTTGGGCCTGTCCTCCGGAAGCCTGCCACCCTTGGACTCACCTAGGTCCTTTACTAACTTGTCCAGGTCCTCTCCGAATAATAGTTTCCCTTTAAAGGGAAGGCGACTCAGGCGAGCTTTGGAGGAGGCATCGGCGGCCCAATTCCGGAGCCACAAATAGCGTCTGGCTGCCACAACCGAGGCCATGTTCTTTGCTAAGCTCCGGATGAGGTCATACTGGCTATCCGCCAAGAAGGCCGTACCTGATTCCAACCTCGCCGCGTTGGCTAGAACCCCATCGGAGGAGCCCTCCTCTGCCTGGAGTTGCTGAGACCACCTCAAACAGGCTCGCGCCACCCATGCCCCAGAAACTGAAGCCTGTAAGGCAAGAGCGCTCACATCGAAGGCTTGCTTAAGGAGCGTGTCTAATCTTCTGTCCTGGGCATCCCTCAAGGCCGCGCTGCCCTCTACTGGGATGGTAGTTTTCTTCGTCACTGCCGAAACCGCCGCATCCACCCTGGGGGACTTCAGAAACTCTTTGTCTGCCTCTGGGAGAGGGTAGAGACGAGACATGGCCCGGACCCCTCTTAAAGCTGACTCTGGTTGATCCCATTCCTCCTGAATCATCTGACGCACCACTCTGTGGACAGGAAAAACCTTCTGGGACCTCCTGATGGCCTGGATCAAGGGATCCTCCAATGCCTCATCCTCCGCGGTGGTATCCGAAGCCACGTTGAGAGCTTTCAGGGAATCATTTATTAAGGCGGGCAACTCCTCCCGCCGGAAGACTCTGATTATGCGAGAGTGGTCCTCCTCAGGGATCTCCCCTTCCTCCAGCTCCTCCTCTTCCTCCTTTTCCGAGACCTCCTCTTCAGGCATGTCCTGGGAAAGAGAAGTGAGGGGCTCCACAATCACCAGTCTGGGGCACTTTGAGGGTATCCCAGGGCCCTGAGCGTTAAACCTCATGAGTCTGACTAGTTTGCCTTCAGCCGAAGGACCCGCTTCTCCCGGACCAAGTCCCTTCTTACGCAAACAATAGGCTTGGTGCAGTAAGAGCACGAAATCAGGGGAGAAGAAATCCCCGACTCCCCCTTCTTCTGCGGGAAGGGAGGAGGGAGGTATAGGGGGAAGGGGAGCCTCTGAGCGAGAGGGAAGGGATAACTGGGACACTACTTCCCCCTCCGAGGGGTCCGAGGACCCCTGCGAGGCCTGGGACATGGCTAGGCTGATTTCTTGCTCTACTGAGGAAGCCACTGCAGCGCAGCCCCTGCAGACCCCTGCCTCAGATGCAGTACCCCTCCGAGTGCCACAAGATGGACACCTCGGTTTGCCCGTCATGCTCCTCAGGAGTAGCTAAATAGATGCACACCGTCCTGAGCCCAACCAACAGATTTACTTTTCAAATAAACCACTCAATAAATCAACAAATAAGTTAACAAAATAAATCAACAAAATAAACCCCCCCTAACCTAAGATTCCAGGCTCTGCAAATGCTCTCCGGTAACAGGAGGCAAACGGGGACACGGTAAAACCTTTTACATTAATTTTCAAATTAATTTATTAAAGTAATATCCAGAGACTGAAGAATAAATCTTTTTAAATTTTTTTCAGCCCATAAGCTGAATACTTGCGGTTTAGAGGCTTCTCTCCAGGCCCGAGGCCGCGATTCTCAGTAGTTGGCTCAACACGTGATAGGCCGCGACCACGTGGAGCCCTTAGCAGAGGAGCTTGCAAACAACTGCCCTTTGTGCTGTCCCGCACACTCCGACGGTGAAGGAGAGGCAGGGAACTGAGACCCGAACGATCCGGGGCCTCGTTCTACTCCCGGAGCTTCCCTCGCGGCTCCGGAGTTCGTCGCTGCCCTCTACCGCGCCGAGGTAAGAAAGAGGGGGGGCTGAAGGAAATAGCACACTCTCCCTCCTGCACGGCGAGTCCTCTAGCGCTCAGCCGCCGGCGGGGCTTCGGCGCGAGGACGGGCAGGTCTCCAGGCAGGACAGCAGAGGAACAGGCAGCACCGACAGCGAGAGGAACTCTGACCGTTCCTCCTCGCTGCTGCAGGAAATAAAGGAATTCTCCTCCGGTCCCCGGGCCGGGCCGCGGGGGGGGGGGGGGGAGAGGGAGAGGAGAGAAGGAGTACTCCGACAAGAGGAAGAAAAATAAAACTAAGGCAAGATTCCTAATGAAAATAAAGAAGTCTAACCATGCAACTTAGCAAAATTAATTAAATTAAATTAGATTTAAAAGAAGTTAGGACTCCAGTAAGCCCTAGGCTTACGGAACCCTCCAGCTGCTTGGAGGCTGAGAATACTGGAGTTAGTGGGTGGCACCAGTGGTATATATACCGCTCCACCCCAAAAGCACCAGTGGTATATATACCGCTCCACCCCAAAAAGGTTGGGCTCAGCCTCCAAGCTGCTGGAAGGGTTGCGTAACCCTGAAGTAAAGGGACTGGACTGGAGTGACGATAAGGAAGAACTAAATATAATTTTTTTTTTTTTTTAAAGAAAGAAAGAAGAACCGGCGGTACCGGTATAGCGTCAAGGAAGGCAGACGCGAACCACAAAAAAGAAGGAGGAAAAAAATTTTCTGCGGTGACGGGAACGACCTGCTGGCTCCGCGGAAAACGAAGAACTGGAGAGGAGCAGTTGGGAAAGGCGGGAAAGGCAGCACGCAGGCACTGTGGGATGCTCCCAAAAGCTTTCTAATTGGACGCTGGGGAGCGTTCCCGCGCAGGCTCAGTTGGTACCAACGATACCCATATGTGAAGACTACATTCCTGCTTGTTCCTGGAGATCAAAACTTTCACTATTTCTCTCATTTACAGACCACCCTCTGCAAAGCATGAAGCACTAGCAACAGCTCTTGAGGCAATCTGTGAAACCTCAATAAAAAAATATCAGATGATACTAGGGGATTTAAACCTTACATCACTCAATATCACAAATACAAATACATTCATGAAAGCTATGGATCAAATGGGATATCAGCAAATAATCCAGACACCCACACACAATAAGGGAAATGCCCTTGATATGGTTTTCCTACCTAAAAAGCACTCCAACAACATAGTAACAAGCCCAATACCAAAAATAACACAGGTACCATGGTCAGACCACCACCTTATCCAATTCACATTCGACATGGCAATACAACCTCTTAATACAGAAGATAAAACAAATACACATAAAAACATATTTAAAAAGCTGGATAAAGATGCATTAATAAAATCAATTTCATCACATATTAACACCGAAACTACAAATCTAGATGACCTAATAAAACAATGGAATAGCAGCAGTTTCCAAACAACCATCCAAAGCTTCCCCTAATGTAAATACCAAACCAAGGAATAAAACCGAACCATGGTATACTTCAGAGGTGGCCAAAGCAAAGAAAGACCTTAGAAGAATGGAAAAAAAATGGAGAACTAAAAAGACATTAGAAATCAAAGCACGATACTTACTATTACTTGCATCCTACAAAGAAATAATAAACTCTGCAAAAAAGAATTACCATACTAAAAAACTAAATAATGCTTTAAATAGACCTAGAGAACTGTTTGAGCTTATAAAGTCCTTTACCAAACCCACTAATGACTCCAATACGAAATACCCAATAAATGCCCAAACATTTGCTGATCACTACTCTAGCAAATTAAATCCTACAGAAGAAAAAACCTCCTATAAAATAATAGTAGACAGTGTATTTCAAAAGACACCGCAGACTACCAATTCAACAGATTTGTGGGCAAACTTTCATAAAACAGAACTTAAACAAATGCTAAACATAATTACAAACATAAATACCACTACATCCCCTCTTGACCCATGCCCGGTAACCTGGATCAAGACTACAAAACCAGAAACAGCACCCATAATACTAAACATAGTAAACCAATCTCTACTACAAGGAATTATGCCAGCAGAACTAAAAAGATCACTCATATGACCTATATTAAAAAACAAAACGCTCAACAAAGACGACCCATCTGCGTACAGACCCATATCAAGTATCCCATTCATAGCCAAAACCATTGAAAAAACAGTTCAATATCAACTACAGGAGCACACAGATGCGACAAATGCACTTGATGACCATCAATATGGTTTCCGACAATCTCATGGAGTGGAAACCCTTCTACTTGTCCTATTTGATAAGCTTTATAAAGGTATCGAAAATTCCAAGAAAATGTTCATATTGATATTCATTGACATAACAGCGGCCTTTGATTCTGTGAATCATAAGACTCTCATAAAAAGACTGGAATCAATAGGAATAATGGGAGCTCCCCTAAAATGGTTCACGTCACACATATCTAATAGAATCAACAAGTATACTTTGACCAAAACCTCTCCAATGCCTTCCCTCAAACACAAGGTATCCCTCAGGACTCCGCTCTATCTGCCATACTATTCAACCTATACCTAAGACCCATATGCACAATATTTCAAAAGCACAAGAATTAACTACCATTTATATGCAGACGATATAATGCTGTATACACAATTGGATATATGCAACCCAGATTATAGCCACATAGAAGCCTGTCTTAAAGAAACCCAGTTATGGCTTCAACAAAACAATATGATCATCAACCATAAAAAACCGGAGGTAATGTTTATAGCTAAAAACCCAGAATTTAAACACCCTCCCACAATCCTACTAAACAATATCCCCTACAACATCAAACAAGAGTTAAAGTACCTAGGTGTGACCCTCGATAAAACTCTTAGCATGGAAACCCACCTAAGATTATTAAACCAAACAATTTTCCACAAACTAAGAATCCTACAACCACTACGCAATATCATCGAACACTCAGACTTTAGAACAATAGTACAAACACTTATAACCCCACATATGGACTATTGTAATGGCATCTTACAAGGTCTACCTAAAAAATCAATCAACATACTCCAAATGGCCCAAAACGTCACAGCTCGGATATTGATGAATGTACGGATTTCAGATCACATCACACCCATACTAATGGAACTTCACTGGCTACCTATCCCAGCACGCATAAGATACAAAATAATTACAACATTCAAGTTAATTCACAATATCGCTCCATCTTTCCTCACCACACTTATTAAAATACAACCCAACAGAAAAAGACGTACACATAATCTAAACACTCTACAAATCCCACCTTCTATATACAAGGTAAAAATGAATACTAGCAATAGAACATTCACTTACCTAGCCCCCACACTATGGAACAAACTCCCTGACACTCTAAGAGCCAACAAAGACCTCCAATCATTTCGAAAAAACCTCAAAACTCACCTATTTCAAGAATATTATAATCTTATCATCTTATCAGAAATAACATAAATCAGATTATATTAAGCATTAATCATATCATGATGGTTTCCAACAACCTTATCAACATATGATATACCAAAGTTCAACAGTGAATATTAAAACGTAACCCATTAGGCATGTGAAATTTCCCCTTACACGTCACTGTAAATATTTTGTATATAGTTAACCAACCATACTCGTTTCTCTCAATGTGAATAGTTCAGAGTTTTTTTTTATTTTCTTATCGTTATATGTAACTGCTATACACGCAGAACTTAAATGTTTAAATGTAAACCGCTGCTGATCACTGGAAGGAGCGGTATAAAAATAAGTGCAAATAAATAAAGTGCTATCACATTCAAGATAGTTTACATTCAGGTTCTGTATATATTTCCCTCTTCCCCAAAGGGCTCACAGTCTTTCTTGGACATGAGGCAAAAGAGGGTTAAGTGGCTTAAGCCCACAAGGAGCACCTGTGGGACTAGAAAACGCCAGTCCTTCTGTCCCAAAGTTGCTGTCCTCTAGCAGGAAGTAAAAGGAAAATATATAATCTATAAAGTAGGGTTATAAGTGACGTTTTTTAAGGAAAGATTAATGAATGTTAGTGTATGATGGCATAACAGTGAAGGAGTGAGGTTTTGGTGCATGATTTAGGCTGAGGAGTTGAGCAGCAGTGGGAAAGCAAGCAATTGAAGTAAGGTTTGTGACTGAGTGGGTATGGGAGAGCTGAATGAGTGAATCTGTGAGAGATTTTTATTTTTTTCTATCAAGCAAGCCACAATCCTTCTGGGAAAATGTTCTGTGGACAAGTGAAACCAAACTTGAGCTCTTTGGCAATGCAGTCCAGCAATATATTTACAGGAGAGGAAATTAAGCTTATAAGGAAAAACACAGCCTTCCTACAGTTAAATATGGCAGAGGTTCCATAATGTTGTGGGGTTGTTTTGCTGCCTCAGGAACTGGAGGCCTGGAACATATTAAAAGAATCATGAAGTCAGAGGACTACCAAGGTATTTTACAGCAAAATGTGGCAGAAAGCTAGGTCTAGGTCAAAGGTCCTTCAGCAGGACAATGACCCAAAACATACATCCACAGAAGTACAAAAGAATGGTTATAAAGGAAGAAATGGGCTGCTATAGGCTGGCCAGCAAGGAGTCCTGATCTCAATCCAATCAAGAACCTTTGGAAAGAGCTGAAATTTGCCACTGGTAAAAGGAATCCTAGAAACATTCATGAGCTGGAACAAATCACAGTTGAAGAGTGGAAGAAACTACCAACAGACAAATGTAAGAAATTTATAGATGTCTTCAAGAAACGTTTGGAGGCTGTCATAACTGCCAAGGGTTGTGCAACCAAATGTTAGTGAAGGATGCCAATAACCCTGTCCAGGTCATTTTTTTTTTTCCTCAGATCTAAGTTACACAGAAATTTTTTTTTTGTGGTATATCTTTGAACATACTATTAAAATATTATGACGATGCTCAGTTAAAATACCACCAATTATTTCCCAAACTATTGTACATAACACATCTAAAATCAAGGGTGCCAATAATGTTGACCACAGCTGTAGATATTATCCATCGTATGCCACTTCAGATATGTTCATTAAGCATTATGCAGATAGTAGAATGGCTACATCAAATACAGCTATTTAGCATAGCTTAAGTATCTTATTGAAAATGACAAGATCCTCCTGTTTTTTTTCTGTTTGTTTTTGAGCTTGTGTGTTTAAACCTCTGTATACACTAGTCTGAAATTGAATTATTGCTGCATTTTGTCCATTTCATTACTAAAGGTATGAAAGCTCAACAAAATGAGGAGATATAGCAGGGAAGATCACTACACCATGTTTGAAACCATGCTGGCACAGCACCATAGACTAACATTAGCCTCAAAATGTGAGTTAATTTTACGCCACCTCAGACCCAGGAGCCTGAATCAGGTCAGGAGCTCCCAACTCATAGGGCCCCTGCTGCAGAACTCTAACTATGCACTACCCCCAGCAACTCACTAACCGGATTACTGAATGGGTGCAGGTAATTAAGTGGCTCTTGAGTATGTTACCAGATGGGTAGGGGATTCGCAGAGTAGAGTCTTTCTGGCTCAGGTGTCCTGTGTTGGATCAGAGAGCCTCCAATTTCTTTAATTCAATGGTTAGAGGTGCAAGTAAGACTTTACTATTCATTTTAACTTCAGTGATTAGCAGAACTGGCTTTAGGGGATGGCAAACTGAGCAACTGTCCTGGGCCCAAATATCACAGGGGATCTCAAGCCTGCAGATGGGCTCTGAGGCCTCCCTGGCTAGTTTCTGCAATGGGCCCTGCATGTAAACATAGCAGCAACCCTGGTGATTAGAGGTGGAAGTTAACAATTTACGACAACTTTTATCTCAGCTCCTAATGCAGTAAGATGAGCACTCACTTTGTTCATGCTTTTGGGTACACTTTTTATTAGTGTCCCTTTTTTTCCCCCATTTACTATTATTGAACAATCCAGCATAGATAATACAGCAACCCCCGTCTTGCAACCTCTTTACAGAAATGAAGGGCTTGAATATATCGATACCGATCCTCATTCGGTAGCTGGTATTCCAGTTGTAGGTCCTCAAACTTCACCCATTCCCCACTGGCCTTAAACTGCCCCACCACTCTCAACCCCATTTCAGCCCACCTCCAAAAGGTTGGATCAGAAGCACCAGGCGGGAAATCTGGGTTATCTACCAGCGGTGTGAATTTAGAGCACCCCTGGGTGCCATACCACCTACCTTGCCATTTCCGCCAACTCTGCAGTGTGAGAGTAACCAAGGGGTTCCCATGTTTTCTTCTAAAAGGATCCCCCCCTCTAAGCCATATGACACTCCTAAGATCCATCCTGTGGTCCCTTCCATGCCCCTTCATCTGCACCCATTCAGTTGAACCCCTCAGGTCCCATTCAAGCACTGCTCGGACACACGCGGCCTCATAGTATCTAGCCAGCCCAGGAACCCCATCCCCCCCCATCTTTTTGTTAGCACACAAGATACTTTTTGCTACTCGGGGCTTTTTTCCTTTCCAGATGAATTTCATAATCCTGTTTTGCACTTTCCTTATATACCCTACCGGGACCTCTATAGGCAGGTTCATAAGCAGATATAAAAGCCTAGGAACTACCATCATCTTAACCAGGATTATCCGTCCCAGCCAGGATGTGTCATACCTTCCCCATTCCTCTAGATCTCAAAATAATTTATTCCTAGCTTCCACATAATTTTCTTGAAACATTTTATTGCGTGCCGCTGTGATTTGTACCCCTAAGTATCTAATGCTATTCTTTGCCCATCGGAGGGGAAACCGTTGCCTCAAACGGTCCTCTTCATCTTTTTTTATGATTAGATTCAATACCTCCAACTTCGTGACATTCATATGGAAACCGGACACTTCTCCATACCCGCTAAGTTCCTCCAGGATCGTGCCTAGTGACTGCTCCGGGTCCGTAGTAAAAAACACCACATCATCTTGTGGGAATGCTGCCCTACCTGCACCCCGAGATGTCCCCCTGGTCCCGCACTCACTGGGCCATAGGCTCCATTGCCAGGATAAACAACAGGGGCGACAGGGGGCATCCCTGCCGGTTGCCCCTGTGCAGTTCAAACGCCCTCGTGATGGAGCCATTGATCTTTAAGCAAGCCATAGGTATTTTATATAAAATCTGAACCCACTTCAGGAACGCCCCTGTTATTCCAACCCTCCCTAACACTGCAAACAGAAAATCCCAATTCACCCTATCAAACGCCTTCTCTGCATCCACTGCTAAAAGAGCCAGTCCCTTCCGCCTTACTCCCCCCCCCCCCATTATATTTAGGGCCCTCTGATTGTTATCAGATGTATACTTCCCGGGGACAAACCCCAATTGGTTATGGTGTATTAATCTACTCAGATGCGGCATCAACCTATTTGCCAGAATCTTTGCAAATATCTTGAGGTCCCCCCTAGAAGGGAGATGGGCCTATAGGAGCCGCATTCAACTGGATCCTTCCCCTCTTTATGTAAGATACTGATCCCTGCCAGGCACATGGAAACCGGTATCATTCAAAGCAATCACGAAAGAGGAAATATCATCCATCATCTCCCGCCTGAATACCACCACCTCTCCGCTAGACCCCTGCCCTACAGAATGGATAAAGAAAACCAAAGACCTAAGCACACCATTAACCCACATTGTTAATGAATCCCTCAGCCAAGGACACATGCCAGACCTCCTCAAAACTTCAATCATCCGACCAACCCTAAAAAAACACAACCTGGATCCCCTCGACCCCGCCTCCTACAGACCTATAGCAAGCCTCCCGTTCACCACCAAAATCATTGAGAAGGTAGTCCAGCAACAGCTCCAAGAACATTTAGATACCAACAACATACTGGACCCGCAACAACATGGCTTCCATCCACTCCACGGAGTCGAGACCCTCATGACATCACTAATGAACACCCTCATCATAGGAACTCAAGCCAAACACTCTGGATATGCCATGATCTTCCTAGACATATCAGCAGTCTTCGACACCATCTCCCACAACATCCTCATACACAGACTACAAGCAATTGGCATCAAAGATACCGTACTTCAATGGTTCCACTCCTATCTAACCAATAGACAACAACTGATCTGCACAAACATATCAACCTCACCACCCTTCCAGCAACACCAAGGAGTACCCCAAGGATCCACACTATCTGCCAAGCTCTTCAACATCTACCTGCAACCACTCTGCTCAATCATACGCACCCACAACATTAACTATCACATCTATACAGA
Source organism: Ichthyophis bannanicus (assembly GCA_033557465.1). Classification (NCBI taxonomy): domain Eukaryota; kingdom Metazoa; phylum Chordata; class Amphibia; order Gymnophiona; family Ichthyophiidae; genus Ichthyophis; species Ichthyophis bannanicus. The sequence continues at coordinate 389,275,167 of CM066036.1, forward strand.
TGACATAATGCTCTATGCCCCAATCACAACCTCCAATCCAACAAATAAACACTTATCAGAATGCTTCACAGAAGTATCCAGCTGGCTACAAAAGAACAACCTATCCATCAACATAAAAAAACAGAAGCCCTCATAGTAACAAAGGACCTAGACTTCACACCACCTTCACACCTCAACATTGGAACCACACAAATACAAATACAACCACACAAAGTATCTAGGAATCATCATAGACCAAGCACTCACACTCAAGCAACAAATCAACTAATCAAAAACAGTACAACGCCTCAGACCTCTCCTTGAACCACAGGACTTCCGAACAGTGATGCAAGCCATGACACTCCCCCACCTGGACTACTGCAATATAATCTACCACAGACTACCAGCCACCCACACCAAACCACTCCGAATTGCCTTAAATACCACAGCAAGGATTATCCAGAAAGCAAAAAAACAAGACCGCATCACCCCAGTCCTGAGGGAGCTACACATACTCCCCCTCGAAGTAAGAATCAAATACAAAGCCGCCCTACTTATTCACAAAGCTCTCTACCAAACTCAAGACGTCCCAGCTCCGCACACTACTGCCCCGACCAGCCCACAACAGAATAACCAGACAAACCACCAACAACTCCCTCACTATCCCCCATAAACGAACCAAGTGCAATCAACGGACCTGCAACAGAGCTTTCGAACAATATGCACCAACCATCTGGAACTCTCTACCAAGTCACATCAGAAGCAACGGAGACCCCTCATCATTCAGGAAACAATTAAAAGCCATCCTAGTCCACGAATACCTCAGACCAGAAACAAGCACCCACCACTGACTACCCCCAACCCCCCCCCCCCCACCATTTCATCCCCCTAAACATATGTTCTAAGAGACAGTAACACAATGTCAATATCTATGTCCCAATTATTTGTTAAAATCATTAATGTTGGCCACCCGGTGATGGCCCCAACCCCAGAAGTTGATTATTGTCCAACCCCCCCCTTTTATGTTACACCGCTTTGACCCGGAGAAAAGCGGGATATAAATACAGTTAAATAAATAAATAAATCATAATCTCGTTGTTAAAGGAGTTATACATTCTTACCAGAGGCCCAACCAGGACTCCTGCAAAAATTTTGTAGAACTTATTTGGGTACCGATCTAACCCAGGTGCTGTGTGTCCCTGCAGGCCTTTAATCACTGTCAATGTTTCTTGTTCTCCAATCGCTCTCGACAGTTCCTCTGCCTCCTCACTAGAGAGCTATGGAAGTGTGGTCCCTTCCAAGTAATCCCGTATTTTTCCCTTCTCAGTAGGATTTTCAGGGCTATACAGTTCCTGATAGAGGAGAGGTTCGTCCAGTTCTATATCTTCCCCCCCACCCCCTCTCCCCCCCCCCCCACACAATACACCCCCCTTTCCCATCTTTAATTTTTGCTATAGCATTCCTCGTTTTCAATTTTTTTTACTTTGTGGGCCAACATCCTCCCTGCCTTGTTACTAAATTCAAAACTCTTCTGCTTCAGCATATTAAGTTTGTATCTGATATCTTGCATGCATAGTTCGCTCAACTCCCCCCGCAACCCTTGTAATTCCCTCCTCAACTTGGTATTAGCCGGCGTCATTTTCAGCTCTTTTTCCACTTTCCCAATTGCCGCCAGCAAGTCAGTTTCTTGCTGCAGCTGTATCTTTTTCTGATAAGCCCCCAACGCTATAAGCTGTCCCTGTGTCACCACCTTCAGGCAGTCCCAAACTACGCCTGGGGAACATTCCCCCGTATCATTCAACCTTACATACTCTTCTATTCCTTCCGTGATCCTCTGCACAACCTCTTTATCCTCTAATAGGGATTCATTCCGTTTCCACCACGTTCGGTTACACGCGGATACCCCATTTGGAGACCGCATACAACTGGTGCATGATCTGACCACATCCGTTCCCTGATATCACTTGACCTTACCCCAGCTAATAGGGAGTGGTCCATAAATATCATATCTATTCGTGAGTATACCCCATGAACAGCGGAGAAGGAATAGTCTCGCTGCCCCACATTCACTTCCCTCTATACATCCACCAAGTCCATTCCCTTTAGCAGCTTCTTCAGGCCAATTCTGTGCTGCTTGGGTTTTGAGGACGCTCCTCTGGAAGTACCTATTTGGGAATCTAAAGTAACATTAAAGTCTCCCCCCATAATCACACTCCCCTCACTCCTTTCAAGCAGTACTTTAATAGAGCTCCCGGAAAAATTCTGCTTGGTTAACATTTGGGGCATACACATTCACCAGGGAGTAGGTCCTCTGACCCCAATGGAGCTTAACTATCAGGTATCTCCCCTTTTTATCTCAAATTATTTCCCCCACTTGTCCTGAAATTTTTGCAAACATTAAGATTCCCACCCCTCCCTTCTTTTTTTCCACTTTATTGGAGGCAAAGAACTGCTAGAGGTACTGAGGGTGCCTTACTCGGATCTAGTCTCTAGAAAGAAGGTGCGTCTCTTGGATGAAAATAATATCACCCTTCAGTCTTGCGCACTCCTTCATTAGCAACTGCCTCTTTCTAAGAGTTGAAGCCTCTGGCATTCACAGTTAATAACGTTATTTCTGGCATCTACAGTGTTCATCTTCTATGAATTTACCCGCACCCTTTCCCTTAGATTCCCCCCCTCTCTCTCCTCACCTCCCACCCACCCCCTCCCTCCACCCCTCCCCCACCCTCTTCCTCTGTCCACCTAACCCCCCCTCCCAATTCCCCCTTTTGCCGTGGATCCACTACTAGATCCTCTCAGGTGACATCAGGCCCAGCAACCCCCCATCTCTCCCCTATATACAACCCTCACAGGGGACACATACACACATCTCATTTTTTGAATCCCCACCCTCTCCCCTTTACCTTCTCAAGAGTAAGATCATCTGCTCCTCCTCTAATTTAGGCATACATCCCACACATATAGGGGGCTCCTCCCCCTTCCTTACCAACCTCCCTTTACACTTTAAGCCTCACCCTGTACCATACCCCAACATTGCAAGAACACAATTGCAACACTGTTCAGTCCTTCATTTTATCAAATTCTGGCGCCTCAATCGCCTGGCACTCGGCTCCACTGTTGCTCAGAATTTTTTCCAGGGTCCCCACTTCCTCCTGTGACATCGGCCTAGCTGGCTGCTTCACAGGGAGATCTGTCCATCCAGCCTGCTGCATACTTGCTACCGCAGCCTCCACCAAGTGAACAGTCAGTTTTGGTATTTATGGTAAATTGCAAACCCACTGGAAACAGCCATCGGTATCTCACATTCTCTTCTCAGTTTCCTGGTCACAGTTTGGTATTCTCTGCATTTCCTTATAGTGAGACTCGATATGTCTGCAAACACTTCCACCTCCGCTCCCTGCCATTGGATCTTGCCCAGCTTCCTGGAAGCCATCACCACCAACTCCTTGGACCTAAATTCATGTAAGCAAACCACCACATCTCACACTTACATAAGAACATAAGATATGCCATACTGGGTCAGACCAAGGTCCATCAAGCCCAGTATTTTGTTTCCAACAGTGGCCAATCTAGGTCATATGTACCTAGCAGTTTCCCCAAAAGACACAGGTTCCACAATGCTTGTACTGGGTCAAGCATTGATATCCTGGGTCCCTTCTTAATAATGGTTTATGGACCTTTCCTCCAGGAACTTGTCCAAACCTTTTTTAAACCCAGCTAAACTAACAGCCTTTACTACATCCTCCGGTAACAAATTCCAGAGTTTGATTACACGTTGAGTGAAAAAATATTTTCTTTTATTAGTCTTAAATAGTTTAGCCTGTAGCTTCATTGCATGTCCCCTAGTCTTTCTATATTCTGATAATGTAAACAATCGATCTATGTTTACCCGTTCCACTCCTTTCTTCATAGGAGTATCCTTCCATCCCCTTTACCATTTTGGTGGCTCTTCTCTGAACCTTTTCTAAAATCGCTATATCCTTTATTCTCTCTTTGCGGTCCAAGCGCTCTATGGGCTCTGTCAACAGTCAGGCACACACCTTCCACCACCAGGTCAGCCGCCTTCAAGGCCTCTCTGCAAAACTCCTCCGCCATAGATATATAATTTACTGTGCCCTCTCTTTCCAGCAGGCCCCTTATTCTTATGTTTGCCCTCCGAAACCTGCTTTCTAGGTCTTCTACCTTTTGCCACAGTTCCTCTTGTGCCTCAGACAGAGAATCCAGGCGTGCCTCTATGGGAGACCACCAACCCTCTTGCTCCTCCACTCTGTTCTCCACCTCTTCCAGCCAAGCTCCCATCATTGCCATATCGTTTTTTACCTCTTGGAACCAGTCCTGGACTTCTTTCTTCAGCGCACTGAATTCTTGCCTGGCTGAGTCAAACCACTCTTAAGTCGGCCCGCAGTGCCTGGATCTCCCTCAATGTGCCGCCAGCAGCTCCATTCTCCTCTGCACTGCCAGGTTCACCACTGCTCGCCGCTATTTTTCCCACGTGGCCTTTGGCTCCCGCGGAACTCTTAAAAGCGAAAGCTTTGAGGTCTGCTCCCGACTTCTGTGCCGCCATCCGCTTTGTCTCTGCTGATCCTCACTCGAGCCTGTATCCTCCAATAACCGAAGGACTCTCGAATTCGGCTTGCTTCCCCCCCTGTGGGTGCTTAATTACTCGGGTTTGCCGGAGCACCATTTTCAAGTGGCCATCACCACGCTGACGTCACCGGAACTCAGTGTCCCTTTTTTAAATCACAATGTATTGGCATATTACTGCACGAGTTAATTTTTTTTTAACTTACAAATTACAAAAATGTGCATTTTTACTCATGCTTTCTACATTGGACTCAGAGTTCAATGAGAGGAGCAGAGAAATTAAAAATGAAAAAAAAAAAAAAAAAAAAAGATTAGACAGTGAAGAACACAGAACTCTGGAAATCTTTGTAAGGAATTTAATCAACCACCATTGCAATTTCATCAGGAGCATAGCATGAGGATAGTAGTGAGATTGACAGGAAAGCAAAGAAACTGTGGCAGTAATGCAAGGTAACATCTTAAGACCTTAGTGAAAGAGAGGCTATAAACTTTCTGGCATCTCATATTAAAATTTGCCTAGCTTTTTGAGTTTGCTGAATAAATTTCACATTTGCACAATAGCAGTTTTCTGTATGACAGAGTCACCTACTGGAAGAACTGAAATCTTCCTAAAAATAGGCTGCTACTTCCTTCTAATAGACAGTACTGAAGAGAAGAGGTTGCGATTCCAGACTTGACAGAGTAAAGAAATTGCTGTAACACAGCTCTAGTGGAGAAGGGCAAAAGCAGAACTGTTCCGCAGCCCTTGTAAAGCAGAGATTACCATTCTCTTGGGCTTCTCAATGAACTTCACTCTGCTCACGACCGGGGTGACCTCTCGGTGGCGGTTTCCCTTGATCTATCAGCCGCTTTCGAACTTGTTGATCACTCCCTTCTTCTAGCTCGCCTCCGTGAAGCAGGTCTATGCAGCACAGTCCTTCACTGGTTTCACTCCTTTCTTCACTCCCGGTCCTTCTCTGTCCACTCTTCCTCCCCTACTGCTTCTGAGCCCACTCCTCTTCTTTGTGGGGGTCCCCCAAGGCTCCGTCTTAGCTCCCCTTCTCTTCAATATCTTTCTCACACCTCTTGCCCTCCTAGTCCAACAACATGGGATATCTGCCTACTACTATGCCGGCGACTTACTTCTCCTCTATCACACCTCCCCCCTTTCACCTGACCTCTCTCCTCTCAACACCTGTCTTACCGCTGTCACCAACTGGCTCACTACTCACTGTTTGCACCTTAACCTCACCAAAACCCTTGCCATGTGGTTCACCCGGGATGCCTCCCCGCCCACACTTTCCCCCTCTTTCTCCGGCTCACCGGTTCCCATAGTCTCTTCCCTTCGCTACCTTGGTGTTCTTTTTGACCCTGCTTTAACTTTCTGTGATCATGTTGCACATATCTCACGACTCTCCTTCTTTCATCTCCGTCAAATCCGGGCCATCCGACCTTTCCTCTCTATGTCAGCCCTCACCACTCTCCTCCTCTCACTCGTTATGTCCCGCCTTGACTTTTGTAACTCAGTCTTAGCCGGTCTCCCTAATGTCCACCTCCGTCGCCTCCAACTTATACAAAATACCGCAGCCCATTTACTCTCTCACTCCTCCATCCGCGATCACGTCACACCTCTCCTTATCCATCTGCACTGTTTACCTATCAAATTCCGTATCCACTATAAAATCCTGGTACTTCTTCACCGAGTCATTCACACCCGCACACCTCAGTATTTGTCCAATCTTGTACGCTTACATGCCCCCGTACGCTCCCTCCGTTCTTTCCACCTCAACCACCTCTATCTTCCCTCACCCTCCGCTGCTCGACTCCAGTCCACCCGCTCATCTGCATTTTTCTTCCTGGCCCCTGCCCTGTGGAATTCCCTGCCTTCCTCTATCCGACTTGAATCTGAACACTCCACTTTTAAGAATAACCTCAAGACTCACCTCTTTGCCCGTGCCTTCGACCTGTCCGATCCCTTTGTGTGACCCACTCTTCTCTGTCCTCCCTTCCTCTCCCCGTCCTGTCCTGTTGTATGACTCTGCTCGTTTGCTTTCCTGTCTCATATTGTAACTTCCTTTCCTTTCTGAGCCTATTTTTACTATGTAATCTGCTGTGATGTACTTTCCTCAGCGGTATATCAAGTCTAATAAACAAACATACTAGGCTAAAGGGATGGAGCTGTTATAATAATTCCCCCTTCTGGGGTAGAAAATATCTCTCCTGAGGTGGCAAACAGAATTGGAAAAAGGTGGAGGGAAAATTATTAGATGAAGTCAGTCAAAAGAAGGGGTGCATCAAAGAAATAGGTCTGGTCCCTCAGCTGCACACCCAAAGCTGATCAATGTGGCAGAATAGGACTGATTGACTGGAGTCTGGCAGTCAATTAGGGTAGGAGATGGCATGGCCAAGGGCTAATTTTGTGCCAGTACTGGGATAGAAATTCTTAGATCTGCTAACACAGAAAGAGGGGTAAAGGCCATGAAAAGAATGCAAAAAGGAAAGGGCTGATCCCCGCCGACATCTTGTGTTGGTGGGAGGGGGTCTAGGAGAAGGTTTCTCTGAAACAATTGAGGAAGCCCCTGTGGATTATGTTGACGACTCAAGGGTCTGTTGAGATGTTCGCCCATGCCTCTGAGAAGAGTGAGGGGAGTGAGGGGAGACACCCCCCCCCCCTACAAGGGTATCCAGTAGGGGGTGGTAGTCAAACCCTTGGTTGGTCCTTGATGAGGATAGCGTTTGGGTCTTCTGTGGTTCTCTCACATGGGCAAGATTTGTGCTGACAGTTGTTCTTGTAGCGCTGGGGATTCTAGTAGCCCTTGTGGCTGCAGCTGTAGCAATTGTTATACTTGCATGAGTGGTTAGTCTTTTGGCTGCCGTACAGCTTTGAGGGCCTCTGGCAGTGCAGTCTATCGTTGGCAAGGGTTTGTATAGTTGTGCATTTGTCCGTGATGCCCTCCACTGTTTCCTTCACTTTACTTCCGAATAGACTGTCCCCAAGGCTGGGAGCATTGGCTATCCAATCATGGATGGCATCCCTCAGACCAGAGGCATTAAGCCATGCCATGCGATGATGACCGTACCTGCAGTGCGGGCAGCGGTCTCAAAGGCATCGAAGGCCGCCCTGGTCAGGTGCTTGCTGCAGTCCGCTATGTTGTGCAACAAGGGTGCAAAGAGTTCTTTTGTCTCATGGGGGAGAGGCGTGACAGTGTTCTTGGCTCATTCTAGTAGGTGACAATTTAAAACTGATGGGAGGCGACCTTCGCGTTCAGCATGGCACCTGAGAAAACCTTTTTGATGACTCCATCGAAGAGTTTGTGGTCCTTTCCCAGAGGTTTCTGATGTGAGCTCTTGGATCTTTTCAGCACAGACTCCATCACAATGGACTGGTGAGGGAGTTGTGCCACTTTGAAGCCAGGCACAGGCTGGATGTGATATATGAGCTCCAATCTCTTGGTGACTGTGGTGGTAGCCGCAGGTACCTCCCACGCCTTGTCCCTACAGCCCAAGAGTACCTGATGGATTGGCAGGGGCCCAAGGGCTTTGGGTGAACTAAGGTATTTTAGAATCCCCAAGACTTTGTTTCTTGGGTCCGTGGTGCCGTTAGGTGATAGACCGACGAACATTGGGTGCATGAGGTCTTCGGCAGGGGGGGGGGGAGCAGGTGGCGGTGTGTCATCCGAGGCACATTGTACTGCCCTTGTCCACTGAGCTCCAGAAGGACTCCTCAGAATACAGTATCATCTTCTTCTTGTGTGGGCAGAGATCCAAGTGGAGACTGGTGTCTGTGTGGAGTTTGTGGCAAGGTCAGGGCACCATGGGTGAGGTTGTCTGCCATGGCTAATTGTATCTGCGGTGGCGTTATCAGGAGCTGCTGGGCTAGGAACTTGGCCCAGAGCTCCATCAGGGCCCCTTGCTGGGCTGCCAGAGGTTGAATTGGGCTGGCTTCCTGTCTGTCTGGGGTGGCAAGGCAGAAGGCAGTCCCCTGGTGCTCACTGCCCGCTTGAGCTTCCAGATCCTTGGCTGTAGATGGAAGTCACGGTGGAGGAGCTGTATTTGGCTGTTCTCCTATGGTGGAGCAAGGGAGGAGCTGCAGGCTGTTCTGCTAGGATGCTGTCCCCAGGAGGTGACGTCATGCCAGCGATGTCAGGGGGAGGAGCTATGATGTTGGCGTCTGTGTGTATCATGGTGCTGGTGTTCGGAGTCCTTGTGGCTGCCTTGCTGGAATGTGGCTGGCAGCGTTGGAGTGCTCTCTGTCTGTCTGGGGGAGGGGGGCAGCAGAGAGTCCAAACGCTGCAGGAGAGAAGAGGTCTTGGCAGGCTGTGGCTCTGGAAGAAGTGCGAATGGGCAATCTGCCAACCTGGAAACAGGAGAGGCAGCAGAAACAATAAAAACAGCAGCGAGGGCAGAAGCAGCATCCGGGTTGCTGGCAGTAGAGGCTGCTGGGACGAGAAGTTCAGGCGTAGGAGGTACGGAGAACGGGCTTACTTGCCCCAGAATTGCCACATGGAGTGCTGTGACTGTGGGGGCTCCCTCGCAGCATCCACCGTGGCGCTTGATCTCCCCACCACAGATGACTTATGAAATCGCCTCTGCTCCTGTGGGTAAGGCAACTGAGGTTGTCCAAGGAGAAGGTAGCCACCCCACAAACTGGGCAGGCTCTGCTAGGACTACTTCACATCCTCGCTTACAGCTCAGGGCCAATCAGAAGACCAACGCTGCATACCTCACAACTTGTGGTGGCAGCAGACCCCTGTGACAGATATTGGTGACTAACCCTACTGGAGAATGAGCCGACCTCTTCCTTGCCTTCGTGAGGCCCCATTCATCATACCATGCCTGTCCACATGGGCTCCCTGGTGTACCACCAGAAGCCTCGCATCGATTGGGGCTGTTGGGGTGAACATCAGAATAAAGTTCAAGATTTGGTTATTTCAGTTGGAGAGTAGAGAGGTCCGTCTTGCTGGCAAGGTGGAAGAACCGAAAATGGCTAGCTAGGGGCGGGCCTGGGGGGCAGGGCCAGTTGGCCCATGCTCAGAAGGGCAAAAAGCCCTTCTGAGCTATGGAGAGTACTTCCGTCTCGGCGCCGTCGGATAACGTCACCAAGTGTGGCTGACTCATCCTGCTTGTCCTAGGAGAAATAAAGAGGATTCCTCTGAGCTAAGGGAGAGCTAATCCAGTCACTGGGGATGGCACATCTAGGCGTGGCTGACTTATACTGCTTTTCCATGGAGAAAAGGAAGGGTTCTTGAGAATGAGAAACAGTAGAACTATTTTGCTGGAAGTAAAAGAAAGCCCCCAATGCAGCATCAGCTCAGAGTTTGAAAAACAGGGTTAGATGGCAAATTAAGCAGTGAGGTAACAGGAAGCTGTTTCAAGGAAAGCCAGAAAAAAAACCACATTTCAGAGCAGTAAAAAAGGTAAAACAAAAAAAAAACCAATACATTAATACATTTTTCCTCTTGATTCTTTAATTTTTGGCTGGCATCTGCATTTTTCAGCACTTTTCCACCTCTTCCATGACAACAGTCTGAATTAGCCTTCGCATTCTTCTTTTTCTAAGATAGCCTTTTCTAGGTTGCAATATTTATACTTTAGTGATTGCCAGATTTGTTGCAGGCTTCACTCCCACAGTTATCTATGGAATTTACTGAAGGAAGCTCAAATACAGCCAGCTGGTGCTTAATGGAGTCCTTAAGTAACCAAACAGATGTGTGTCCTCCTCAGGAACTCTAAACAAGCTCTGGCCCCTGGCTTGTTTGGATTATGACTAGCACAAATGAAAGCATCAAAAACTCCAGGATGCTGGGTACATTCCAGTCCCGGCAGTATAGACTCTTAAGGGGAAGATTGACGACAGCAGCAGCTCAAATCAAATCAATATTTTATATATAAAAATCTTAAGAATGAGAAACTAATTCTAAGACATTGAGGTAGCAGAAGCAGCAGCTTAATTAAAAATGATTTTTCATGAAACATGTGTAGAACTAATTTATCAAATAAAAATTTGAAGTGCTCCTAGCCCTCAGCTTCAAGGTAAAGGCATGAATGGAGAAGGCAGCTAGCAAGCAACAAGGTCAAAGGTCAGATAAAAGCTTCCAATCCATACAGAATTGGTAAACTTTAAAAAGAAATGACAGTACCATGGTGTATGTCACACCAAAGGTAATCTTAGTACTGATCAGAACCATCAGTATGACAATTTGAGTGGAAGAACAAAATGTTATAATGGTCCTATACATTTAAAGCAAAGCTGGGCAAACTAGGTTCTATAAACCTACAGTATATCGATCTACAGAAAACCACTTGGCGTTCAAAATTATTTAACTGAGGAAGGTGACTGACCCACAGCCATCAAACTAAGGCTGTATGTCCTGGTCTTTGATGGATATAAACTGTGACAACAGAACCATGGCGTTCTGCCCCACCAACTCACTACCTAAATTACTAAATGGGCAGCAGGTAATTAAGTGGCTCTTGAGTGTGTTACTAGATTAGTGGGGAGTTCCCAGAGCAGAGCCTCTCTGTCCTGTGTTGGATCAGAGAGCCTCCAATTTCTTTAATTAAATGCCAAGAGGTGAAAGTAAGACTTTACTCTTCTTTTTAACTTCAGTGATAAGACACAGCACTGTGCAAACATATAAAGGCAGCAGTCCCTGGTCGTAGAACATACCATCTAATCAAGACAGACAGAAAAATACAAAAGAAACAAGGGGGTTCAAATAGGGAAGGAGCCAAGGAGAATATTTATTTTATTTATTTATTTAGCTATACTTATCTACCGCCTTTCATCGGGTCAAAGCGGGATTAGATAGTTGTAGATAGCTGTAGATAGTTTCCCCAGTTGAAAACCAAGTTGTATCACCCGTTCAATGTAAGTGCATAACAGTTTCCTTGTTCTGCACAAAACTTATCTGTAAACCGCACTGATTTTAAAGAACGCGGTATATAAAAGCAATAAAATAAATAAATAAATAAAATTAGGACCCAAATGCAGCCTCAAAACCTTTAGCATGGATTTGAAGAGGGGAGAAGAGACTTAGCATAAAGATAGAGGAAGTTTGTTCCATGCATAAGGAGCAGTAAGGTGAAAAGATTAAAGTCTTGAGTTTGCAGAAGACAAGGGCATAGAGAGAAGAAAGCCAGAGGAGAAGCAGAATTCACAAGGAGGGGTGTAGGGAGAGAGAAGAGAAGAAAGGTAATGAGGGGCAGTAGAGTGAATGCATTTATATGTTAGGAGAGATTTGAATTGGATACGGAAATGGAAGTGGAGCCACTGAAGGGATTTTAGAAGAGGGGTTTTATGAGTGTATCGGGGCTGGTGGAAGATTAGCTGCACAGCAGAGTTCTGGATAGATTGAAGAGGAGAGAGATGACACTGAGGGAGACCAGCAAAGAGGAGGTTGCAATAGTCAAGACGGAAGCTCACCAAAGAGTGGACAAAAGCCTTAGTAGTATGTTCAGAGAGGAAGGGATGATTTTTGTTAATGTTGTAGAAAAGTAACGACAGGTTTTAACTATATGTTGAATATGTGTGGAGAAGGAAAGGGAGGAGTCAAAGATGACCCCAAGGTTGCGGGTCTAGGAAAAAGGAAGGAGAGTGTTGTCAACAGTGATAGAGAAAGGAGGAAGGGGGGAGGGGGGAGGGAGGAGGGAGGTTTGGCGGAACAATAAGAAGTTTAGTTTTAGCCATGTTCAATTTTAGGCAGCTGTGAGACATCCAGGCAGCGATATCAGGTAAGTAAGTAGACATTTTTTGGAGCGATGGAGAGATGTCAGGTGTTGACAGATAGATTTCAGAGTCATCAGCATAAAGAGAGACACTGAGAGCCATGGAAAGAGATGAGGCCACTAAGGGACTGGGAGAAAAAGCGAGGGCCCAGAATAGATCCTCAAGGTACACCAACAGAGAAGGATGGAAGAAGAGGAGGAACCTCCAGAACAAACACTGAAATGCTCCACCCGCTCCTTGCGCAGAAGACCAATCAAGCCGCAGAAACAGGACTTTTAAACCTCAGCGCCGGGAGGCGTGAATCCACCATATGCTGCCCCCGATTGCCAACAGGGAGCAGGCCTGAAGCTCTTTCTGCTTCCTGCACCGAAGATCAATCAGGTCGCAGAAGCAGGAAGGGAGGCACACCCCCGTGCCTGAGGGCCTCACCAGAGGGCCCTTAGGTGTGGCCCTTGAGCGGGGCACTGAGCAGAAACGTCTATAGCACCCTCGCCACTCTCCAACCACCAATTAGCTTGAACAAATACCATCAGCCGGGGCCCCACATACAGAATCAGACAACAGTTGCAACAGGCACAGCTCCAAACTGAGTAAAGAACAGAGCCCCTACACCATCCTGCACTGCAAGACAAAAGGCCGGCTCAACCACTCTTGCTTTAAATCCAGTTGCCACTTGATCCCTTTGACATCCACCTGAAGACTAACCAGCTCTTAAATCACGATGCCCCACCCAACACCCAGGCAGCCATCCTCAAGCAATCACCACACTGTGCTGCACAGCCCATCCCCAAGGAGATACATGGTAAGCTCCACCCTTACCCCTACACAATCCCAATGCTACACCCCGACCACACCTGGCATGCCTGCACCAAAAGCCTGAAATAAGGGCTCCTGATAAGACCTTAAAAGAGGCCCAGTAACAAAACGCCTCAGCCAATCACCCATCATATCCTTTCCTCAGTCACAAAAGTGTCCAGTGATATACAAATACCCACACAAGCGCCTTCACAATGTATAAGAGAATACTAACTCTTACATTCCTTATACTCCTACTCCTCAAATCCCATGCATAAATGCCGGAGACCCCACCCTTTGCCAAACAGCATAGATGATTCCTATAATCCAAAGAAGTGGATATGAAATGAGGAGGATACATTTTTCCCAAAATATACATGGCAGATCACGCAGACTCATCCAAATAAATCCCATCAACACACCAAGAATAGCTCCAACTGAGACTTACCAACCTAACCCACTCAGATGTGCACTAATTAATGCTCGCTCCATTCAGAACAAATTCCATACTATACTTGACTATATACAAGACCAAGACAGATATAATATGCATCACAAAACTTGGCTCTCAGACACAATGTCATCATAAACCAAATGACCTCCCAAGCATACACTATGCACTATTGCATAAGGCCCTCTCTCATAGAGGAGGAGGTTTCCTCATTTGAGCAAAAATCACACCTCAAGTTCACAACCATCTCCTCCTAACACCATAAGAGTTTTGAATAGGAACACAGCACTATGCCTAATATACAGGGCACCAAGCTCTGTTCCAGAAGAACTCTCAGCCATCCTTGAGGCAGTCTGTGCCCACACAACACCGAACAAACCTCTCCTTGTACTAGGAGAACCAAATCTCCCCTCTCTATCCCAAAAGGATGCTACTTCATTTTTGGATGCTATGATGGACCTACACTACACCCAGATAGTAAACACCCCAATACACAAGAAAGGGGGAACACAATCTTATTTTCCTACCCACCCAATACATTGATCACAACCTACTGACACCCAGACACCACCCCAATTCCTTGTTCAGACCATCATCACATGATAAACTTCTACATTAATCCACCTGTGACAAAGGGATCATCAACCAGAACGCCAAAAGAAAATAAAAGATTTCGAACCTTCTACAAAGATGAATTTCCAGAGCTGGAACAGAACTCACTTGATCTAGACTTAGATTCTATCATTAATAATTGGAACTGCACACTCAACAATGCAGCAGTTGCCTCAAACAAGGTAATCCAAGACAGAAGGAAACAACACTCCTTGGTTCTCAACTGAAAAACCACCACCGAAAGAAGCTGCTAAGGAAGATAGAAAGAAAATGGTGTCAGAATAATAACCAGGAACACCTAATCAAATAAAAAGACATGCTAACTTCATACCACAACAAGATAAACAAATCAAAGGAGGAATATTATTCAAACCTAATCACAAAGTCACTGAAACCAAGAGAACGTTTTGAAATAGTGAACACGCTTATTAGCGTTCCAAAACAACCAAAGAACACCAATTCCACAGATCCACAAAATGGCAGCCATCTGATGCTAAAATTCAGAAGCACACCTTCCCCAGATCCTATTTCACTAGAAAGTGATGATCTTATCCTGGTAGATCTGCGGCATCCACACTCCAGGAGTACAAACTCATGGAACTCCTTTCGCATTCCATCTGAAGACCACCTGGAAGCCATCATAAGCAGCATAAAGACAACTACATCTCCTCTAGATCCATGCCCAACAACATGGATCAAACTCACAAAAGAATATCCAACACCCTACCTACTAGAAATCAGCCGATTCTCACACACAAGGATACCTACCTCACAACTTAAACAGACAATGACAAGACCCATTCTAAAACACAAGAACCTCGACACCAAGGATGTCAACTCATATTGGCCAATCTCAAGCCTTCCATTCATAACCAAAGTGATCGAAAAAGTAGTCCTGCAATAACTTCAAGACCACATAGATGAACACACTCCATTAGATCCATACCAGTATGGCTTCAAACCCAATTACATCACTCCTTGACACCATAACAATTGGCATAGATAACATACGACAAGGCTTCATCCTCTTCTTCACTGATATCACTGCAGCCTTTGACTGTCAACCATAGGACCCTGCTGCGAAATAGGAATCCACGGACTAGTGATGAACTGGTTTTTATCCTACCTATCAAACCGACAATAAGAAGTCGGATCCAGCAAACAATCAAGACCATTCACACAGCAATAAGGAGTCCCGCAGTGCTCTGCATTCTCGGCACAGCTCTTCAACATCTACATACAGCCACTGTTAACATTATGAAACACCACAATATCCAATACAAGATATTCGCAGATGACATAATGGTCTTTACTCCAAAAGACACAGAACAACCCAACTATACACAGATCATCTCATGTCTTGAAACAATGACTGGATGGCTTAAGGAACAAAACCTCAAAATAAACTTCAAAAAATCAGAGGCGCTACACATCATCAGGAACGTACTATTCTCCCCACCTGAATCCATAAACATCTCCGACTACACTCAGAGTCAAGAATGAAGTCAAATACCTTGGAGTGACATTTGACAGACAGCTCAATTTCAAGACCCACATCAAGAAAATGACCAAGGCAGCATACCAAAAGCTAAGAACCCATACACAGACTCAAGCCTCTACTCAATGACTGCAACTTTAGATCACTCTGCCAAGCCATTATAACCCCCATGTTAGATTATTGTAATATAATCTACCAAGATCTCCAGGAGAAAACACCCCCCACTTCAACTTGCAGAAAAAACACTACTGCACGCATAATAACCGGAACGGCAAGATACTGCCACATAACTCCTATGCTACAACAACTTCACTGGCTCCCAATAGCTACATGCTCCAAATATGAAGCCTTATCTTCAAAATAATCCACATCCTAGCACCCCCAGTTCTTCAACTACTGTTAAAAAAGACCCCAGAGGACAGAACAAGAACCACCGCAAATGACAACACCCTGAACATCCCCATGTACAAGACGAAAGCCAAACAGACATGTATGAGTGTATTTTCCATGTATGCTCCCTCCTTATGAAATGAATACGAGCCAGAGACTTATCAGACTTCAGAAAGGCAATAACGACATTCCAATTTACAGAATACCCCATAAACAATGGACACATACTGAAACACTTCAGTAGACAAACCCATATCCTCCCAACTATCTACCCCACATATATTGTAATAAAGCACCCCAACACTACTAAATTGCATTACCTGTTACCCCATATAATCCTCCAAGTTTAATCTCCCTTGTTCAATGTAACTTTTATTTATGCGTTCTGAATCCTATAATAAGGTGGGATAGATTTATTTGTTTGTTTTTATATACTGCTTTGTCATAGAAATCAGAGCGGTTTACATGGAACTTTAGAACTCCTGCGCAATGCAGTTTACATGGAACAAGAAATGTTTACAAATAACAATTGTAATTAACAATAAATAATGTAACTATTTACATGTGTTGTATTCTTGTTACTTTACAAGGGAGTGAGTGGTAACAGTGCGAAAATGGTGCGAATCGTTATAATGTAGACTGGAGGAAAATATGAACTTTATTGCTCACAATTATAGTATTCAGTGAAGATGAATGTCTTGAGATGTTTTCTAAATTGGGTGAGATCTTTGGTTTCTCTTAGAGTATTGGATATGTTATTCCAAAGGACAGGTGCGTAGAAGGAGAAAGCTCTGTTGGTGGTTGATTGATTTGCTTTTCTTGCATTTTTTGGGATGGATAGAGTGTTTTTCAGGTTCTCTCGTTGTCCTTGTGTATTGATGCATGTTTATTAGTGTGCTGAGGTATGTTGGTGCAATGCTGTATATTATTTTATAAATGTTTGTAAGGGCTTTGAATTTGATTCTTTGAAGAATTGGGAGCCAGTGAGGTGGAATAGAATTGGTGTCATGTGGTCGGATCTTTTGGCATGCATAATTGTACGTGCAACCGTGTTTTGAGCAAGTTGTAATGGTTTTAGTGTTTTCTTGGGGAGTCCATGAAGTATGCTGTTGCTGTAGTAAAAGTGTGGGCAAATCAGTGCTTGGGCTACAGTGCAGAAGTTGAAGTGGGACAGCAGTGGTCTCAGGTGCTGTACCATTTGGTTTTATGATAAATTGCACGGGTGGTCAATGTGGATGTGTCTGGTCAAGTCAAGCTGTTGATCTAGGTAGATTCCAAGGTATTTTATTTCTTTTTTAATTTCCAGTGTTGCGTTGTTTACATGGAGTGAGCAGGGAGGGTTGAATGCTTTGTTCCTAGTAATGATGAGTGCTTCAGTTTTCTTCAGGTTGACTACGAAGTTGACAGAATTGAGCCATGCAGTGATGTCATTGAAGCAGTTGGTGATCTTCTTATAGGAGGGGTCTGAGGTGTCTAAGGTTGTGAACAACATTATACATCTGCATAAATACATCATGAGACTGTATGATTTTGCAGATAGGTTGGAGGTATATATTGAAAAGTAATGCAGATAATGCAGATCCTGGGGGGGACTCCCTGAGGTTGGGTGAATAGGTTGGATAGATTGTTGTTGAAGTGTACTTGTTGGGAGCGGTTGGACAGGTAATTATGGAACCATTGTAGAGTGGTGCCACCTAAGCCAAAGTGCCTTAGGCGGTTGATTAGGATATTGTGATTTATCAAATGCCAAGGATATGTTGAGGAAAATGAGGATGAATGCATGTCACATGTTGTCAATTACTTGTATGATTGTGTCAAGTAGAGATGTTAGAGTTTCGACACTATGATGTGCTCTAAACCCGTATTGATGGGGGGTCAAGTGGGGCACTTGAGTCAAAGTCTTGGAGTTTCAGTAGGACTGATTTATCGATGATTTTGGATAGGAATGGTAGGCTAGATATTGGTCTGTAAAATGTGGGGCAGGATTTATTTAGGGTGTTTTGTTTCAATATTGGGCATATGGAAGCTCTTGTTAGGTTATTTTGTAGTTTACCTTGTGATAGAGAGAGGTTGATTATTCTTTGTATATATGGTGTGTGTTCTGATTTTGTTGATTTGATCCAGCTGACAGGACAAGGATCTATGACTGAGGTAGTGGTATTCAATGATTTGATGCAGTGATCTATCTAATCTTTGCTTGTTGGTGAGAATGAGATCCAGGTTGGAGGGCTGGTTGGTTCTGGGTCATAGAAGGTTGTGTTGCAGATCGACTTGATTTTTTATTTTTCTTGTAGTGATCTGCGTAGTGTTGAGCACTTGTTACTCATTGCTGTGTTTTCATTACTTGTTTTTTTAATTAGGTTTTAGATTATGAGGAACAATTCCCTTGGTTGGTTAAGGAATTTAGATAGGAGTTTTGAGTAGTAGTCTTTCTTTGTATCTAGGAGGTTCTGATGGTAATGTTTTTAATTTGTTCATGTTCTTGAGTCTGTCTTCATCAGACTTGGTGACTCTCCATTTTCATTCAGCTTTTCTTAGGTCTTTTTTCGTGTGTTTCAAGGACTGGCTGTACCAAAATTGGGAATTTCTGATTTTTTTTGTTAAAAGTCGGTTGCTTTGACGATTTACTGATGCTGCACTTAGAGCTATGCTACATGTTGATGTGAGGGCATCAATATTATCACTGGTGGTTGAGAGATCAGGAATTATTTTTCTGATTAATTCATCTTTGTCCAATTTTTTAGATCTGTTGTATGAGGAAAATTCCTTGGTATTTTTGGTTGGAGAGGTTTCTAGTTTAGTACTGAAATGTATGAGGTAGTGATCCGACCATGGGACTGGTTGAATATTTGTGATGGATATGTTTCCGTTCTGAGACCAGGTTTTAGGGTAGAAGATAAGGTCAAGAGTATTGCCTTTTGTGTGTTTGCAGTATGGATTTTTTGTTCATATCCAATGTCCTCCATTGCTTTAAGGAAGGATGTACATTGTACATTATTTAATGATGCAAGGTTGATGTCACCTAAGATGTGTTCTTTTCCTGGTGGTGCTGCAGAGCATGCAGTTTCAATTATGTTGTCCAGTGAATTAGTTTCAGAGGAAGAAGGTCTGTATATTAGGGTTACTGTCAGTTTTCTTGTGCTGATGGTTAGAATGTCTGAGGCCTCGTTACTTGAGGGGGATATTTGTTGTGCTCCTAGTGAAATTTTGCATAGGATAATTATTCCTTCACCCTTTCTGTTAGGCGTTGTACAGTGATAAATATTGTATTCTGGTGCTTTCAGATGGTTGAGGATTACTGTGTCCGTGTCGTAGAGCCATGTTTCAGTTAGGCATATGAAGTCTGGTTTGGAGTCATTCAGAAGGTCATGTATGATGGTGATTTTCTTCTTAAGTGATCTTGCATTTATTAGAAACCACTTTAATGGTTCAGGATGGTTTGGAGTTGCATTGGGCTGTTTGTGTTTTTATGGGTATGAGCAGAGATGGTCTTGGGTATTGGAGGTAGGGGAGAGGGGTGTACTGTACCTATTTCTCTGTTTAAAATGATAGTATATTATTGGTATACGCTGTTGAGGTTGGTAATAAGAAAGGGAGTTGGTTTGGTTGAAAGAGTTGCAGATTAGAATGGAGAGTAGGAAGGCTGCTGAGATTGTCAACATTATTATAGTTGTACTTGTTACGATGCATTTTGAGTATCTGAGGGATACAATGTGTTCAAGTGGAACAGTATTTGCAAGGTAATACAATGTATAAAGAAGTACTAGAGATACAAAATGATACAAGGTGATGCAGTACTAAGTGTGTTGCAGCAGTCAGCTCAAATACAGAACATAGATAAGGAAGATAAGACAGTACAGGGCCTCTAAAACAAAGAGAGGGTAAAGTGTAAAGGAGGAGGATGTGGTCAACAATATCAAAAGCAGCAAAAGGTTGGACTTAGCAAGGAAGAGATCACCGGAAACTTTGGCAAGAGCCATCTCAGTAGAAAGAAATGGACGAAAATCAGATTGAAGTGGATCAAGGAGGGCTTGAAAGGAGAGAAATTCAAGACAGCGGCATACAACAGCACATTTAACAATTTTCAAAATGAATGGGTGGATAACAGTGTCAAATGAGGGGTTTTTTTTGAGGAGAGGAGTGATTACAGCATGCTTGAAGGCTATAGGAAAGGTTGCAGTGTAAAGCAAAAAGTTGAGAATACGCAAAAAGAAAGGGATGACAGAGGAGATGGAGTTGAGGACATGGGTAGGATCAGAAGAACAGGTAGTGAATTTTGAGGAGGAAAGAAGAAAGGTTTCCTTAAGAGATTTTAGAAAAGGATGAAAGGGTGATAGACGTTGAGGGGAAAAGCTGGTAATGGAGAGGGGGTGAAAACGATTTAGTAGGGAACTGTAGAATAATCTTATGCACTTTGTCATGGAAAAAGTCTGCAAGGGCTTATGCTGAGAGAGGAAGGGGGATGGAAGGCAGAGGTACTTTAAGAAGAGAATCTAGAATAGAAAAGAGACAGCGAGGGTTAGAGGCAAGACAGTTATAGTCAGATGGAAAAAAGTTTTGCTTCGTGAGTGCAATGGAAGACTGGAAAGAAGAAAACATGAGTTTGCAGTGAAGAAAGTCAGAGAGAGCAGGATTTGAGCCAAGTGCGCTCAGCTGAGCGGGCACAGGAACATAGGCACCAGGTGGTTGAAGACAACAGAGGCAAGGTACAGTGCACCTCACAGGTGGAGCAAGGGCATCCAGAGTAGAGGGGAAAGTAGTACTATAGGAAGCTATAGCTTCATCAAAAGACTTAGAGGATAAAGTGAAAGAGAGAAGAGATGAGACAGCAATGAATCGAGTCAGTGGAAAAACTGCATGAAGATTCCTAAAAAAAAATAGCAGGAGATTGGGCGAGATTGAGGGAGGGGGGGGAGTAATGAAGAGTGAAACTTAACAGGTGACTATCATATAAGGGAAGAGCAGAGATATGGAAATTAGAAGGTAAACAGAGTAGAAAACGAGGTCAAGGCAGTTAGCAGGCTGATGAGTGGCAGAAGAGCAAAGCTGGAGGTTGAAAGAGGAGATAAGGGAAAGGAGCTTGGACATATAGGAGTCAGAAAGGTTATCAATATGAAAAATAAAGTCACTAAGAATAAGGGAGGGGGAAGAAGAATCCAGGAATAAGGAGAACCAATTGTCAAAATCAGTGAGGAAGGTAGAAGAGGATTTGTCAGAGGGTCTATAGATAACAGCGATCCAGGGAAGTAGGATATTAAAAAGACGGATGGAATAGACTTCAAAGGAGGGAAAGGAATGAGACTGAGGAAAAAGGAGGGGTTGAAATTGGCAAGAAGGAGAAAGTAGAAACCCAACACCACCGCCACGGCCATTAGGACGAGGAAAGTTGGAGAATTGATAGCCACCATGGCAGAGGGCAGCAATCGAAGCAGTGTCATTAGGGAGGAGCTAGTTTTCAGTAAGCGCAACAAAATGGAAAGCTCAAGAAATAAAGCGATCATGGGTAAAGGGAAGTTTATTAGAAGTGGGATGAGCATTCCTTAAAGCACATGAGAAGGGGAGAGAGGAGGGGAAAAGGAGAGGGATGTGAGGGAGTAAAGCGTAGTTACTCACCTGTAACAGGTGATCTCTGGGAACAGCAGGAAATGAGTCTTCTCATATGGGTATCATCGGCACTGACGGAGCCCACGCGGGAATGCTCTCCAGCGTCCAACAGGAAAGCTTTTGGGAGCATCCCACTGCGCCTGCGCCACTGCCTTCCCATCTCTTCCTCTTCAGTTGAGTTTATAGCTGAGACAAAAGGAGAGATAGAGAGAGATACAACCCCCAGGGGAGGTGGGTGGGTTGTGAAGAATCAATTCCTGCTGTTCCCGGAGATCTCCTTCCCATGCTCCTTGCTGGTCTCCCTTTGAATCATCTCGCTCCCCTTCAATCTGTTCAACACTCTGCTGCGCGGCTAATCTTCCGCAATCCTCGTCATGCCCATATTACTCCTCTCCTCAAGTCACTTCACTGGCTCCCTATCCGATTCCGCATCCAGTTCAAACTTCTCTTGCTGACCTATAAATGATTCACTCCGCAGCTCCTCAGTACCTTTCATCTCTTATATCCCCTTATAACCCCACTCAGGTACTCCGCTCTTCTGGTAAACTACTTCTATCTATGCCCCACTCTCTTACTGCTAATGCCAGACTTCGCTCTTTTCACCTTGCTGCACCTTACGCCTGGAACAAACTACCTGTGTCTGTACGCCAGGCACCTTCTCTGGCCCTCTTCAAGTCCAGGTTGAAAGCTCACCTCTTTGCTACTGCCTTTGGATCTTGACTAACCTGACCTACTTTCTCTCCCTTGTTCTACCCCTCCCTATACCTTCCGTGTTTCGTGTGTTTGTCTTAACTAGATTGTAAGCTCTGATGAGCAGGGATTGTCTCTTACAAGTCTGTGCTGTACAGTGCTGCGTACGACTGGTAGCGCTATATAAATGCTGAGTAGTAGTAGTAACTACGCTATCTCCAGGAACAAGCAGGAATGTAGTCTTCGCATATGGGGTCGCCCAAGCTGAGAGATGCCAGGGAGATGACCCCAGAAAGCTGCGAAACCCAGGTCGAGATAGGCCATGCTTCCTCCCATGGATCTCTGGCATCGAAACCCAGGACGGCGGGTAGGAGTTGTTCTAAATCTGAAAGAGATGCTGGAGAACAGTTTGGCCAAACGAGGCATCCCGCCAGGAGTCCTTGTCTAAGCAGAGTGGGCTGCAAAGGTGTGTACCGAAGCCCAATGGACACTGAGCAAAGGTTGGCCATAGAGGCTGCCATTGCTCTCCCATTGTGAGCTGTGACATGACCTTCAAGAGAAAGTCCCTTGCTCTCATAGGCAAAGGAAATGCAATCTGCAATCCAGTTAGAAAGAGTTCGCTTGGAAACTGGTAATCCAAGATGACTGGAGTCAAAGGCAACAAAAAGCTGAGAAGCCTTTCTATGTTGCTTAGTTCTCTGAAGGTAAAAAGCTAAAGCTCTTTTACAATCCAGAGTATGAAGATTCCTTTCTGCACTAGAGGCATGAGGCCTACGGAAGAATACAGAAAGGCAAACCGACTGGTTTAAATGAAAAGGCAAAACCACTTTTGGCATAAAGTGAGGGTGAGTCCTAAGAACTACTTTATCATGGTGGAACCTTGTATAAGGAGGATCAGCCACTAAAGCTTGTAGCTCACTGATGCGTCTTGCAGAAGTGAGGGCTATTAGGAAGATTACCTTCCAATAAAGAAACTTCAGAGATGTAGTGGTTAAGGGTTCGAAGGGCGGTTTCATAAGCTGCCCGAGGACAAGGTTCAAATCCTATGCCATGGGTGGTGGGCTTAATGGGAGGTTTAGTTAAGAGTAGGCCTCTCATAAAGCATGCTACAAGCGGTTGAGAGGAGACAGGTTGTCCATCAAAGGGCTTGTGAAAAGCCGCAATGGCACTAAGGTGGAGCCTTACTGAATTAGTCTTAAAACCAGAGGATTATAAATGGAGGAGATACTCTAGTAATGCCTCCACTGGAATTGAAAAGGGATTAAGTTCCTTTTTTGAACACCAGATAGAGAACCTTCTCCACTTAAAGGTGTAGGCACGCCTTGTGGAAGGTTTTCTTGAAGCCAAAAGGATATCCTTAACCAGCTGAGAAAGGTTGATGTCCTGAAATTCTAGGCTTTCAGCAGCCACGCCCTCAGGTGTAAAGACTGAGGATTCAGGTGCAATAGCGTCCCGTTTTCCTGGGAAAGAAGTTCTGGAGCACATCCCAACTCCAGAGGCTTGGCTTGAGAGAGACGTAGAAGCAATGGATACCACGTCTGTCGTGGCCAGCGTGGGGCTATGAGGATCATATGGCCCCTGTCTCTCTGAAGCTTGAATAGAGTTTTGGGAATGAGGGGAATGGGTGGGTAGGCATAGAGGAAGTCCTGACCCCAGTGGAGATGGAAGGCATCCCTTGCCTGACAGTTCTGAGCCGGAATTCTGGAACAGAACCGGGGAAGTTTGGCATTCTGAGGACTTGCAAAGAGGTCTCTATCTGGAGTTCCACAGATCCGGCAGCAGTACTCGACTGAGTATGTCTGCCAAGAAATTTTGTGTGCCTGGGAGATACACCACTAGTATTTATTTATTTGTGCTTATTTACCGCTTTTCGTGAATCAAAGCAGTTTACAAAGAACTCAAAGGATTGAATATTACATTAAACAAAAAATACATGTAACATTTTAACAGGGAGGATAGGGGATAAGGGAAGAATTAACTTAAATCAGCAACAGCTGATTTAAGTAATAACTATATACAGAGAAATAAGCATATATTTATTTATTTATTTATTTTATTTATTTATTTATTGTTCTTATATACCGCACTCTTAAAATCAGCGCGGTTTACATATAAAACAGAGATTGTGCAAATAAAGCACTTACAATGAACAGGGTAGATTAACTTGGAATTCAACTGATGATAACTATGTACAACAATACAGACCTATCTACAGAATGAATTTTACAGTATGTACATACATTAGTAAGGTTTACATGTTCATGGTTGGTAGATTGTTAATGGATGGTGTGTTAGAGGGCTGTGAATAGTGTAGGAGAAAGAGGTGATGTTTAAGCGCTCTTCTGAATTGGGCTAGGTCTTTGATGGCTCTAATGGGTGCAGGGAGTGCGTTCCAGCAACTAGGGGCATATAGCTTGACTGCTCTGTTCCTGGTTGTCTTTGTATATAATTTATATATATATAAATTAGTTACAATGAATTAGTAGTCATCTTGCAAAGTGAGAGGACTGTAGCTTTCCAAGGAGTATTTTAACTAGGTGACTGGTTCACCAAAGTGCTCTTTGAACAGAAATGTTTTTAGCAGCTTAAGGAAGGATTTAGGGTCTTAGTGTCTCTTACGAATAAAGGAAGTGAGTTTCATAATAGTGGGGCGTAAAGGGAGAAGGCTCTCTTGGATGTAGTTGAGTTGCAGCTTCTGAAATTAGCATGTAAATTAGCATTAGCAAATACAAAACTCTCTTAACCACATACAAAGCCATAATTAAAACAGCACCCCCGAACATAAATAACCTCATCAAAATAGAATCCACCCATAATCTCCAAAGGAGAGACCAGTTAAATAAACACCACTAAAAGAATTCATTAGAGCCAAAAAATCCACAAACAAGAAAGCCTTCTCCCATGCAGCCCCCATCTTGTGGAACACAATCCCAATAGAATTAAGACAATTACCTGAAATCATGGAGTTTAGGAAAAAACTTAACACACACTTATTTACAATGCACTATGGATCCGTGACAAACTCACCTCTCAGCTAGATAAAGGATAATCCTACTCCAGATAATACATTTTTCAACAAAGGAATGAAGTACTGTAGCCATAAAACAATGTATTGAGGACACCTGAATAACAACTCTGTATACAGTTAAATTCTGTTCATCTGTACATAGTTCACTAATTGTTAATTGTTACCTGTAATTTCCAAGTTTCAAATTGTTATATGTAAAAACAGCTCGCTCTGTTTATTGTTGTTCTATGGGAACCGCATCTGATCAATGGAAGGAGCGGTATATAAAAAATCTGTTAATTAAATTAAATTAATTAATTAAATGTGCCTCAAGAGAATTTCTATTGTTACTTCTACATGGTCTGTTTTCCAGAATGATTTGAATATACTCTCAGGCAGATGGCAGGTTCTGCTTGGAGGGATTTGAATATAGTGTGGAGTGCTTTGAATTTTATTATACTCTCAATCGGTAGCCAGTGTAGCTGCTTTAATATTGGGCTAATGTGCTCTTTCATAGAGGCTTCTGATATTACTCTAGCTGCTGTATTTTGAGCTAGTTGGAGGCGTCGGATGCTTTGCTTTGGGAGGCCCATTAAAATGGCATTACAGAAGTCGAAGTGTGGGAAGATTATAGCCTGGACTGTTCGGAAATCATTTGTGGAGAGTAGAGGTCTTAGATGTTGAAGCATTTTTAGCTTGGCATAGATGGCTTTTGTTAAGTTGCTCACATGCTTGGTGAAATTAAGCTGATAACACAGGTACACTACCAAAAAACTGCCTCCAGTTTTGCAACTGATTCCTATAGATTTTGGGGTGCTGAATCCAGGAAAAATAGCCAAAATGTTCCATCACGTCACGTTTTCTTGCAAAATTAGATTTCTTACCCATATAAGGAATGTTCACATAATTTCTTTTTAGCCGACTGCAGTTTATTTTCTTGGCCCAAAATAGAGGTTGTAATGGTTAACTAACTAGGAACACTCTCCCTCATGATATTTTAGAGCGTTTTGTATTCATTTTATACATTAACAGGACAATTGGGAGGCGGGGGGCTAAATCCAGTACTCGCGCTGGCGCATGTTCTTTCCTGTTCGCCTCGCCTCGTTCGCTCGCTCAAACACGGCGGTTGCGACATGAACGTTCCTGTCAAATTTCAGTTTCTTGCAAGTTCATTATTACCTTTTGTTTGCTCAGTCGTAATCCAGCTTTATTCCGAAGTGGTTCACTACAGTTGTAGTTTGCAGTGCTGTGTATTTGTGATGGCTCACAGAGCCAGAGGTTGCGTCAACTCTCCGGACAGTTTTTGTTTTATTTGTGGGGAATATACCGTGAAAAAGCGGCAGAGGAACATTTCTGCATTTATTTAAAAAGTATATTTCGCCTATTTCGGTTTGAAGTTAGGCGATCAAGACAAACCGTGGGCTCCTCACAAAGTGTGCAAGACATGTGAGGAAGATCTACGCTTATGGATGAAAGGTAAAAAACAAGCATTTCGTTTCGGAATACCTATGATGTGGCGTGAACAAAGAGACCACAGCAGTGACTGCTATTTTTGCTCTTGCATTGTGAAGGGATACAACTTAAAAAATCAGAAGGTAATAAGTTACCCCAACCTTCCCTCAGCAATTAGGCCTATGCCTCATAGCAACGAAGTACCTGTGCCTGAACCACCAAAATCTTTGGATCATATTTGTGTGGACGGTTCTGATCATGATGAGACTCATCAGATGGCTTTTCCCGATGAGTCCAGTACTTCCGAGTTTGAAACTGAACCAGATCCAAAACCTGAACTTTTCTCTCAAGCTGAATTGAATGATTTAGTCCGGGATTTAGGACTCCCAAAAGATGCTGCCCAACTGCTAGGTTCTCGGCTTAAACAGAAAAATCTATTGTCACCAGGAACAACTTTTTATTGGTACCGCAACCGCGAGACACAATTTTTGAAGTATTTCAGCAAAGAGGAAGATTTGGTATTTTGCAACGATATATACGGAGTGATGAAAAAGTTTAAACTCAAGTATGATCCTGCTGAATGGCGGCTGTTCATTGATTCGTCAAAAGACAGCATAAAAGGTGTTCTTCATAATGGCAACACATTCGCTTCAGTTCCTATTGCTCACTCTGTTATTCTCCAAGAAAAATACGAGAATTTGGCCCTGATTCTTCAAAAGATTCGTTATGATGAGCATAAGTGGATAATTTGTGGAGACTTTAAAATTCTATCCATGCTATTAGGGCAGCAATCCGGTTTCACCAAATATCCCTGCTTCCTTTGCTTGTGGGATAGCCGGGCCCGCGACCTACACTGGGGGAAAAAAGACTGGCCAATTCGGGAGTATTTGAGACCCGGTGAGAAAAATGTTCTTCATGAGAGCTTGGTACCTCGTGATAAAATTCTATTACCACCTCTCCACATTAAGTTGGGTCTCATTAAGCAATTCATCAAGTCCCTTCCAAAAGATGGTGAGTGCTTTCGGTACCTTTGCTCAAAGTTCCCCCGACTTTCTGAAGCAAAGCCAAAGGAAGGAGTGTTTGTTGGCCCTGATATAAGGAAACTCATTTCAGATGGAGCATTCGCTGAAACGATGTCTGAGAAGGAAAAAGAAGCCTGGGATTCCTTCAAGGATGCTGTTCTCAAATTCTTGGGGAACAGGCGGGATGAGAACTATAAGGATATTGTTGCCAGGATGCTCAATGCCTTCAAAGAACAAGGCTGTAACATGAGCCTGAAAGTCCATTTCTTGCACTCCCATGTGAACTACTTTCCCGAAAACGTGGGGGCGTACAGTGAAGAACAAGGTGAAAGGTTTCACCAGGTCATCAAGGACGCAGAGAGAAGGTACCAAGGAAGATGGAACACCACTATGATGGCTGATTTCTGCTGGTTGCTGCTGCGGGAAACCCCAGATGAAAAATACACCAAGCAGCGCACCAAGAGAAGCATTCGGGGGAAGAAGAAACGGGCCCACCAGGAGATTGATTGACCCAAGAATGACTTTAAAATCTAAACTGTGTTGACAAATATCGTGTTTTTACTAAACTTTGAAATAAAAATTTGCTAGTTATTACCACAGTGTCGGATCTCATTTATTAGAATTTTATTTTCACACCATCGGGTGTTTGTCTTCATGTATTGCAATGGTGCGGTTTGCGTTTTCTATTCTTACATACATACCTGTACAACATTTTTTGCACATTTCTTTGCTTTGCTTTGTGTCTAACCTCGCTCTTATATGCTCAATGTTTGTGCACATGTATGTGGCTGTTTTAAGTGCAGACAATTTTGCTACCATCACAGTGTGTTTTGTTGACATTACTCTATTCTTATGTGCTGCCTTGTTACAATTTTCTTTATTCTTATTTGAATAACTACTAAACAATTAGTATAAAGAATTCATCCAAGAAACTTTTATCTCGATCGCACTCAATCTGAAACGTTCACCTCAAACTGCTAACCCAATGTAGCAAAAAATCTGTACGTGATGGAGCAAATTGGTTACCAGATTTGGATTCAGCGCACCAAAAAACGTAAAAATCAATCGAAACAGAGGCAGCTTAAAAAAAATTTTTTTAGTGTACCTGTGTTATATTTCAGTACAAAGAGATGTTGCTTTATTGTCAGGGCTGGCTCAGCAGGCGAGACTAGGCAGTTGCTTAGGGCAGCAGCTTTCCAGAGGCAGCAAAGAGCAGCAGCAGTCAAATGAAAACAAAAGAATAGATCCTGATAGCTCTAACTCAAAGAGCTCATTATTTTAATTGCTAGGAGAATGGACCCGCACATATATACAGAGCTTAACATTTAAAAGTATGTTGCCTACTTACAGTTCTTACCGGATTGTTGTGGGAGGGATGGTATTGGGATGATCATGCTTGAGTTTAATTATCAGGATCTTGGGGGGGGGGCGGGGGGGGGGGGAGGAGTTGAAACGTAAGACTGAAAATTTGCCTAGCCCTAGAGCACCCAACATTCTGCAAGTTATGAGTTCAGAAGAGGCATTGCTAAATATAATGCTTTGGTAGAGTTTCGCTGACATGCATTTGAAGCTTTAAATGAATGCTCTAATAAAGAAAGAAAGAAACAACTAATGATTTTTAGACTAAAGTCACTAAACTAGCAGACACCAGTATTTTTCAGTGATTATTTCCAGACAAAGTTCATTTACTTCTAGTAAATATATTTGGTTTACACCAATAGAACACCCCTGATGATAAAATTGGGTTTTAGTTATAAGCGATAAACTCTGAAATTCGCAGCATTGACCCGAGTAGATTTGCCATCTGTGTTGCTCCTTCCACGCTGCCCCCATTGCAGTGTTTACACTTCCTAAAAATACCATAAAACAATAAATTGCTATTTTTCGGACCCAAAGAATGCACCTAATTGCCTGCGAAGATAAACCTCAAACATTTCAAATGCTACACGCAGTACACGCGCTGCGAACCCCGACAGCACCAGGCGAGGGCGGCGCGCGGCACAAAGAACACTGCGGCCGGAGTTAAGCGGGGGGCACGGAGAAGAGGCCACAGACGCCCAATATCCCCATCCCCCTCACCACAAATGCCCACTTACTTGCATTACAGCGGCGATGGGGCACTGCTGCTGGTGGCGGGTGACGGTGTGGGAGGCGGGGCTGGGCACAGTACAGAGTAGACATGCACCAGCAAAAAAAACAGCAACAGCCACATAGATATGCACTCACCAGCTCCGCTGCCGATAGCCCGTCCCCAGGCAGCAGTCCCGGAGCACCAGTCTCCTCCTCTTCGCTGGTGCGTGTGTTGCTCTCATCCAAGGCAGCACGTGGCACTGAAGGCTGGCTGAAGGAAGGATCCAAGGAGGTGCGTGGCTGGCAGGCAGGCACAAGAGCAGAAAGAGGCTGGCTTGCTGGCTGCCCCTCCCTTTTATTTCCCTCTAGCCTGCCATGATTCGTCAATCGTCAGTCACGTGAGAGGAGTGAGGGGCAGGGGACTCGGTGCAGACAGATTCGGAAGTGACAAATTACAGAATGGCAGTGGTGCAGCCGCGGCCTTAAACCCAAGGTTTGAAAACTCATGATATCGGTAATTTTTGTGCGCTCCTTTAAAAGTTGTGTGCGCTCGCTGGGCGAGGTGTGTGCGCGCGCACACGCGCACAGCTTAGAGGGAACAGTGGTTGTGAGGACTGATTCCTGCTATTCCCGGAGAACACCTGTTACAGGTGAGTAAATATGCCTTCTCCAGGAACAAGCAGGAAGTCAGTCCTCACATATGGGATTCCCTAGCTCCAGGCTGCTGAGGACCGAATCACAACAGTACCAACAGTGACCAGTTGGATGGCTGCAAGTTGCAGAAGGTGGGTCCCCGCAGAGACTCTGCAAGATCCTAGTGTCCAGTAACACTATCACTCCGGTAGCTTGAACACAGAAGAGTCGGAGGGCAGGAGTTGCCTACGCTTCAAGAATATTACACAGCACTGCCTGACCAAAGGCGCTGTCCCTGGAAGATTAGCTTTTCAGGCAGTAGTGCGCTGCGAACATGTGAATGGACGACCAAGTAGTGGCTCTGCAAACGTCTGGCACAGAACGGAGGTGGGCCACCAATGTGGCCATCACCCTCACACGATGCACTGTGATCCAGTGCTCCAGGGAGAGTCTCACCCTCTCATAAGCGAGAATGATGCAGTCCGCCACCCAAGAGGATAGGGTATGCTTGGTTACAGGGAGCCCCAGTCTGCTGAGGTCTTAGGACACGAAAAGCTGAGGTGCTTTGCGATGGCCCTGGGTCCGCTGCAGAGAGGACAGAGCCTGTTTACAGTCCAGTTTGTGGAGTATGAGCTCCTCCCTGACAGCATGAGGCCGCAGGTAGAAGGTAGGGAGTACTAACTCCTGGTTGAGGTGAAATGGGGTAACCACCTTCGGGAGAAACTTAGGGTGAGTGCGGAGCACCACCCTGTTCTTGAAGAACCTGGTGTACAGGGGGTCTTCCACCAGCGTTTCAAGCTCACTGAACTTGTGAGTTGAAGTCAGGGCCACCAAGAAGGCCACCTGAGGTGGCAGGTAGCCAGGGGCTCGAACGGTGGTCTGGTCAGCAGGGGCGGCCACCACTTTGTGAAAATGTTTGGCAATGTGGTCATGCTGAAGGGAAGTACCCTGTATTGGTAGTGGCCTTCCACTACCATGAATTTCAGGTATTGCTGGTGAGATGTATGGACCAGGATGCGTGTAAGCATTTTTTAGGTCCAAGGAGCAAAGCCAGTCTCCCTGGTGGAGGTAGGGCAGTAGTGTCCCAAGGGAGAGCATTTTGAACTTTTCCCTCACCAGAAGTGTTTTCAGGTCTTGGAGGTCTAGGATGGGCCTGAAACCCCCAGTTCTTTTGGGGAAAAGAGAGTACCAGGAGTGCTGGAGAACAGACTCTACTACCCTGTCCCTTAGTAGACCTGCTAGCTCTGAGATCAAGAGGGCCTAGTGAATGAGAGGTCGCACTGGTTCTCCTGGAAAGTGCTCTGGAGGTGGCAGCTGGAAGCGCCCATTGGTCTGAGGTGACCTCGGGCCACTTGTGGGCAGAGAGTGCCAGGCGCCCTCCTGTGGGCTGGTGATTGTCTCCCAGGGGGAGGAAGGACCCGCCCTGGGAGTCAAAAGCTCCCACCAGGTTGAGCCAGAGCTGGTGTCTGCGTCTTGGGAGCCTTTGGCTTCCTGGGTCCGTGTCCCTGGTCCTTGGGCTGGGATCCTTGCTGCTGCTGTCTTGGGAAGACATGGTAGTGGTGACTGGTGGAAAGGGCCCTTCTTCCTCAAAAGTTGGCCTTTTCCCCGAGATTTTCCCCGAGGGCATCAAGGGTAGAGGTCGTCTTTGAGAGCCTCTGACTGGTCGCCATCTCAACCACCTTGTCAGCCATAGATTTCCCAAACAGGTTCTCCCCGATGCAGGGGACGTCTAGCAGCTTTTCTTGGAGCCATTGTTTGAGGTTAGAAGTCTGCAGCTGGGCCTTGCGCCAAGCACTGGTGCCTGGGCTGCAGCCTCAAAACCATAGTAGGCAGACTGGGACAGGAACTTAGAGCAGTCCCGGATGGTGGCCACCAAGTTCTGGAACTGCTTCAGGGCTTCCCCAGTGAGCCCTGCTGAGAAGTCCTCCAGCTCCTGAATAAAGCTCTTAAGATATAAACCTATGAGCTCTACATAGGGATGTATCCGGCAGCCAGGCATGGACCCCTGGAAGCAATTGGGCCGCAGGGCATCAAGGGTTCTGGCCTCTCTACCCAGGAGTACAGAAGAATAATGACCCTTGAGCTTTTGCATAGAGGATTCCACCACAATAAGAGTTGTGGGGAAGTTGGGCCTTCTGGAAGCATGGACTCCTCTTGACGTGGTAGATGGCGTTGAGGTTTTAGCTGACCCACTGACACAGAGGTCAGGGTTTCCCACGTGCGCAGGAGGAACTGCTCGAGGCACTGACACCAACAGAGCCTCCTTTGGCTGGGATTCATACTGGAGGATATCCAGTTCTTCGGTGCATGGGTTCTCCTCTGACTCTTTCGGGACCGAGAGGGCTCGGGTCATGTCCCGGACGAAGTTGTGGAATGACACGTTCTCTGGTGAGGAATGGCGCCTGAGTTCTGGGTGAGACTGCTCTGAGGGGATGTCTCGGTGCCGAGGTGTCTTGGGAGAGGCCTCAACGTCAGTCTCCCAGTCTGAATCAGAGGGCATCAAGGAGTTCGAGGCTCAGAGCTCCCATGCTGTGAGTCCTGCATTGGGGAACCAGGGTCCACCGACAGGTCTCAGGTCAGATTCCCAGAAACTAGACAGGATGGACCAGACACTCGAGGACCGGGACATTGATCCAGTGCCCAGGGCTTGCCCGAGGCCGATAGCGCTCTGGGCTCAGCTCAATGCCCAGGGACGCCACCACAGTCAGGGACATGGTTGTCAGGGCGGAAGATGTGGACGAACCTGCCATCATCGCCTGCTGCATGGCCAAGATAGCAGAGACATTCTGCTCCAGGACCGTCATTCTGGCCTCGATACCAGAAGGCTACAGGCTTTTGGTGTGGGCACTGAGGATTTCGGGCCTGGTGCCAGCACTCTTGCGAGCATGTCATCAATGAGGACCACAGCCTCGCATGGTCACCGCTGGCCGAGGACTCCTTCCTAGAGACTTTAGGAGGTACTCTGCTAGGAGTTGCCCGAGTCCCGCTGCGGGACCTTATCGGGTTTCCCCGGTGGAACCTTAACTGGTTTCAAGGATTTTTTTTCTTTCTTGCCAGGGTCCAACGTCTTGCCGAAGGAGCTGCTGCCGCAGGACTCCGAAGATGCCCTGGCCTCATGGGAGGTGCTCAGCTTTGGACTCGTCATCGGTGAAGCCGGGGCTGAGCTGGATCGCGGGAACATCTTATCCTGCAACTCTGACCCTTTCTTGTTGGTTCACGGAGTCATGGCCTGACACAGGTCTCAGGAGGTACTGTCATGGTTCCGACTGACGCAGTGCAAGCAACATTGTGGGTATCTGTGACAGACATAATTTGACTGCAACAATCACATTTTTTAAAGCCACTGGGAGACATGGTGGATGACTCCCAGGCGAAAAAGGGTGTGAATGCCAGTCAAGGCAAGTCTCGATGGAAAAAAGGAAAGGGAGCCGAGAACAGTGCTGGGGACGACACTGGCTCAAGGTGGGAAGAGGAACCAGTACACAAACTGGGAAAAACTCAACTATAGGAGAGAGTTTTTAAGGGGAGGGCCAGCACCGCAGAACAGTCCCAGCCCGCCGCCTCCTCCGCCTGCTAGGACACATGACCTCCATGGTCCATGTCACACTCCTAGCCCGTCTGCACATGCAGACAGCTGAGTAGTGCCTGTGTTCAGTGGACCCAGTACATGGGCAGACTCTGGTAAAGGGTCAGGGTCACCTGCCAGCTGGTGAGGTCCCTCAACTGGTGGCAAGACCTGCGTCTCCTCCGAGCAGGAATACCCTTCCAGGCGCCCCCACCGCAGAGGATCCCTGACCACACATGCCTCTTTCCAGGGCAATGGAGTTCACCACACTTAGAGCTGCTGGTGCCTGGAGGAGTCTCCTACAGGTCAACCTTTTGGAACTCCGGGAGGTATTTCTTGCCCTACGTGCATTCCGCACCCTCTTGCAGAACAGACCTTTTCTAGTCCAGACAGAAAAACAGGTTACAATGGTTCTACATAAAAAAGCAGGGTGGGCACAGACTCATACTTCCTCTGCCAGGAGGTAGCAACCGTCCTCTCCTTTGCAGTACACAATGGCATGCTCTTGCAAGTAGTCTACCTCCTGGACCAGGACAGCTACCTGGTGGACAGACTCAGCAGAGTCTTACAACCTCACGAGTGGCGTCTCAACCCCACAGTGACGGAGAAGCTCTTCCGCCTTTGTGGCTGACCCGAGATAGACCTGTTTGCCTCTCCGGACAACACGCAGCTGGCTCGCTTCTGCCCAGGCAGTCGCACCCACAGAGGGTAGCGGCAGATGCATTCTTGATCTCATGGTCCGAGGGACTGCTGTATGCATTCCCACAGACTCCTCTGGTCGCCAAGATGCTGTTCTGAATTCAGAACGAGAGGGCATCAGTGATACTAATCGCCCCCAGGTAGCCCAGGCAACCCTGGTTCCCAATATTGCTCTTGCTGGTGGTGACACTCCCAGTCCTCCTGGGCTGAGCCTCAGATCTCCTGACTTATTTATTTATTTGGGAACTTTTCTATACCAGAGAACAGGGGCGGTTTACAGAGAACAGCCCATCAAAACCATTACATTGAACATATTGTAACACGGGAACTATATACAATAAACAATTAAAAATAGAAACTATTTACAATCTTATAGCTTATCTAATCGGTATTCAGGTTTTATTAGGAGGAGGGCGCTCTCCTGTACCACAATGTGGGGTCACTGACTCTCATGGCCTGGCTGCTGAGAGGGTATTCTTGGCCCTGCTCAACCTGCCACAAGAGGTTGAGGAGATCCTGCTGACCTCAAGGAAGGCTTATGCCTTTAAATGGCGCAGGTTCACTCTGTGGTGCGCGGAGAGGAAGGAGAACAATGAAATCCTGCCACATACAGCTGGTACTCCAGTACCTTGCTGTGCATCTGTCGCGCACAGGACTGAAGTCTAACTCAGTCCGGATACATGTGAGCACATAGCCGCTCACCATCACCCTGTAGGGGGCAAGCTCTTATTAAGCCAGCCCCTGGTCTCCAATTCCTATAGGGCCTTCTGCTATCCAAGCCCCCTATCTGCCCTCCAGCGACAGAATGGGACCTTAATGTGGTGCTCTCCCAGCTGACCAGACCACCGTTCGAGCCCCTAGCTACCTGCCACCTCGGATACCTATCTTGGAAGGTGGCCTTCCTGGTGGCCCACAGGGTCAGCGAGCTTCAAGCACTGGTGGTAGACCCCACGTACACCAGGTTCTTCAAGATCAGGGTGGTGCTCCACACTCACCCTAAGTTCCTCCCGAAGGTGGTATCCCCATTTCACCTCAATCAGGAGGTAGTACTCCCCACCTTCTACCTTTTGCCTCATGCCGGCAGTGAGGAGCTCACACTGGACTGTAAACAGGGCCCTGTCCTATCTGCAGCGGATCCAGGGCCATTGAAAAGCATCTCAGCTTTTTGTGTCCTGTGACTCCAGCAGATGGGGGCTCCCTGTAACCAAGTGTACCCTATCCTCTTGGATTGCGGACTGCATCGCCCTCGCTTATGAACAGGCAGGACTTTCCCTGGAGCACCAGATCACAGTGCATCACGTGAGGACAATGGCCATGTCGGTGGCCCACCTCTGTTCTGTGCTAGTGACGGAAATTTGCAGAGCAGCAACTTGGTCATTCATTCACACGTCTGCAGTGCTCTACTACCTGGAAAGAAAATCCAACAGGGACAGCATCTTTGGTCAGGCAGTGCTGCGTAATATTCTTGGAGTGTAGGCAGCTCTTGCCCTCTGACCCTTCTGTGTTCAAGCTACTGGAGTGATAATGTTGCTGGATGCTAGAGTCTTGCGGAGTCTCTCAGCAGGGACCCACCTTCTGCAACTCACAGCCACCCAACCAGTTGTACTGTCATAGTTCAGTTCTCAGCAGCCTGGAGCTAGGGGCTCTCATAAGTGTGGGCTGACTTCCTGCTTGTTCCTGGAGAAAGCATAGTTACTCATATGTAATAGATGTTCTCCAGGGATAGCAGGAATCAGTCCTCACAACCCTCCTTCCTTTCCTGGAAGTTGCCATCCTTCCTTTTGATTTGACTGCCGTCTTAACTATGTCATCTGACTGAGCAAGATGGCACCCTTGGGTGGGAAGGGGACCAAGCATACATGGTAGCATTCCCAAAGGCTTTCTTTGAGCACAATTTTCCAAGTGAGGCCTCACCAGCGATTTGTACAGTGGCGTTAGTAACCCCCCTCCTTTCTGCTGGTAATTCCTTTCTGTGTGCAACCCAGCATCCTTCTGCCCTTGGCCACTGTCTTGTCACACCGACTCATCACCTTGAGATCCTCAGAAACAATCACTCAGAGGTCCTTCTCTTGGTCTCTGCACACCGACCTCTCGCCCCCTAGCACATACAGTTCCCTTGGATTTCTGCATCCAAAGTTCAAGACACTGACACTTTGCCATTCAGCCCTTCAACAATGTCATTCACAAATACATTGAACAAGACCAATTCCTGAGGCACACCACTATCACTTTCCTTTCATCCGAGTGAGTTCTGTTTATCATCACCTTCTGTTGTCTGTCAATTAACCAATTTCTGATCTTATTCACCACCTTGGGACCCCATCCCCAGGATGTTCAGCTTATTGATAAGCCTCTTATGAGGAACAATAGCAAAGGCTTTGCTGAAATCTAGGTAGATCACATTTATCGCATGATCTAGTTATCTGGTCACCCAGTAAAAGAATTAAATCAGATTTGTTTGGCATGATCATCCTTTGGTAAAACCATATTGCCTCGGATCATGCAACCCATTGATTTGAGAAAGTCCACTATTCTGTCTTTCAGGAGCACCTCCATGACTTTTCCCGCCACAGAGGTAAGGCTTACTGGCCTGTGGTTTGTCACTTCTTCCCTATTACCACTTTTATACCACATTAGCTCTTCTCCAGGCCTGTGGAACCTCTGTCTCCAAGGATTTATTTAAAACATCCTTTTAAAGGCTCTGCAAGACCTCCCTGAGCTTTTTCAGTATCCTGGAATGTATCCCATCCGGTCCCATGGCTTTGTCCACTTTTCAGTTTTGCAAGCTGTTCCAACACTTGCTCTTCTGTGAATGGTGTAGTATCTACCCCATTCCCTTTTGTATATTTGTCAATCACAGGTGGTCCTTCTCCAGGATTTTCGTTAGTAAAAACAGAGCAGGAATATTTGTTTAGCATTTTGCTTTTTCAATGTCACTTTCCACGAATCCATTCTCGGTTCTGAGTCATGCAATTCCACCTCTGATCTTCCTCTTCTCCCGAATATACTTGAAAAAAGTTTTGTAATCACGGTTTAGATCTTTAGCCATCTTTTCTTCTGCCTTTGATTTTGCTATCCTTATTTCTCTTTTTGTCTTTTTGCTTTATGTTGTATTCTTTTCTGCGTTCCTCTGTTTGCGAACTTTTGAATTTTGTGAAAGCTGTGTTTTTTGCCTTTATTTGTGCAGCTACTTATTTAACTTTCTTCTATACTGTGCTCTTTAATATCAGTGCGGTTTACATAAAACATATTTTGTGCAGTGTAGGCGACCTACATTGGACATACAGTAAACAGAGGATTATGTACAGTTTTTAAACAGGGTAAACTAAACAAAATCACTCTGAAATATGATATGGAACATCTCTAATATTTACATACTGGCACTGCTGTTTACATACTGGGTCTGTTATGCTCATGGTGTCAATCGGGGGAGAGTATTCCTACTTGTGGGCTGGGCTGGGTTCAGTATCTACGGGGTGGCTGCTTGGGGGGTGTCTGCCTGGTCCCATGGGTGTGGCAGACTGTGGAAGGTCGTCAGGTTCATTGTAGTATTGAAGGAACAGGTGGTGCTTCAATGCCTTCCTAAACTGGGAGATGTCACTAATGGCCCTTATGGCAGGAGGTAGGGCGTTCCATCTAGCGGGTGCAGAGAGCATGAATGCTCTGTTTCTGGTTGCTTGCAAACATTTCGTGAGTGCCCTTGGGAGTTACAGGGAATTAATAGCAGCTGATCTTGTTCTGTTAAGGGGGGTGGTCTGAATGAGATCTGTAAGTGAAGTGGAAGAGCATTTATTGATGGCTTTGTGGGTCAGCATCAGCACCTTGAATGAAATCCTACACTGGACTGGGAGCCAGTGCAGATTTTTCAGGATTGGGGTTGTTCCCTCCTAGATGCCCCGTGGAGGATTCTTGCGGCCACGTTCATTGCTAGTTGCAAGGGATTCAGCGTGTTTTTTGGGAGACTGTGTAGTATGGCATTCGCATAGTCAAAGTGCGGGATTACTAGCACTTAGTAGACTGTTCGAAAGTCTTCCAGTTCTAGCATTTGTCTCATATGGCGAAGTGTCCTTATTTTGTGTATATTGCCTTGACCATGTTGCTTATTTGGGCCTTCATATTGAGCTGTTGATCCAGCGTAACCCCGAGGTACCGAATTGTGGGATTGCTTAGGAGCTCCGCGTCCCTCACCTTCAGTGAAGTTGGAGGAATGAAAGTGGTATTCCTTGTGACAAAGAGGACTTCAGTTTTCTTAAAATTTATTCTTAGTTTCTGCTCGTGTAGCCAATCGGTGACAGCATCGAAGCAGGCTGATAGAGGTGATAGGTCTGGTTGGTCTGTCAGGAAAGGCATGTAAAGTAGCACATCATCGGCGTATATTAGACAGTTGATGTTGAAAGAGCGGATGAGGTTACATATAGGCTGCATATACACGTTGAATAGTAGGGCCGACAGAGATGAACCCTGTGGTACGCCTTTATCTCCAGGAACAAGCAGGAATGAGTCTTCACATATGGGTACGTCGGTACCGACGGAGTCTGCACGGGAACGCTTCCCAGCGTCCAATCAAAGAGCTTTTGGAAGCATCCCACCACGCCTGCGTGCTGCCTTCCCACCTTTCCCAACTGCCTCTCCTCAGTTTTCGTTTTTCCGCGGAGCCGGCAGGACGTC
Organism: Ichthyophis bannanicus; assembly: GCA_033557465.1. Taxonomy (NCBI): domain Eukaryota; kingdom Metazoa; phylum Chordata; class Amphibia; order Gymnophiona; family Ichthyophiidae; genus Ichthyophis; species Ichthyophis bannanicus. The sequence goes on from CM066036.1 coordinate 389,314,594, forward strand.
CTCCTGTCACCGCAGAAAATTCTTGTTTTATTTCTTTAGTTTTCTTGTGGTCGCGGCTGTCTTCCCGACGCCACCGGTACCGCCGGTGTTTTCTTTTCTTTTCTTGTAAAATCTTCCTTTTTCAAGGAATATTTTTTCATCATAGTGTCTTAGGCCTTTTAGGCCTCTTCTTTTTCCTTCATGGAACCGCCAGCCACTTTCTCCAAGAAATGTTCAAACTGTGGCGGTACAACTTTATTTTTAGACTCTCGAAGTCGGTGTCTAACCTGCTTGGGTCCTGACAACAGTTTGAGAAGAGGTCTTCAATATCGAGGTTCCCTCGATACACGGTTTCCCTCCAGCTTCGGGGCACCGTCCCCTTCTTCTACACAGGATCAGGTAACCCACAAACAGTCTGTTAAGACTAGCCAGCCCTCGAGTGGTAGGTCTCATGCACAGCATGTAGATGGCTCAGGCCTTGCCCTCGAGGGCCTACTGGCTTCAAAACCCCGGCGAGAGTCTTCGGTCTCAAAAGCCTTTCAGGGGTTTCAGGTTGTTCGTGGGGCTCACCCCTCACAGAACATACCTGAGCTGTGTCCGGTGGTGGCATCCTCTTCGAGCAGTACCGATATCCCGACATCGGCACTGGTGTTGGATGAAACACTCCTCACCAGGGATGGTCAGCTGGCGTCCTCGGTGCCTTCGGGACCGGTGGATACACTCCAGACTGACCTTCCATTATCGGTACCAGCACCGATACTACCACCGACGTCTGTACCCTCCAGACGTGCATCGATAGCCTCGCTTCCTTCGATGCCGAGTCTGGAATCGATCTCCAGTCTGGAGGACTGGGTACCGACTCGCCTTGGTACTGGCTCTCGGTGGTACCGAAGGCTCGGTTCCGATGATTCGGATCCGCAACTCTCGGTTCCCTCGAGGCCCATTGAGTTGCCACTGGTTGACCTTCATTCACCGGTATCAGACACGGTACCGAAGTCGGTGCCGATGTCTTCATTACCCTTACGGTCGGTGTCTTCCATGCTTTGCTTATCGATGCCGAGTTTAGAATCGCTCTCTAGTCTGGAAGACTCGGTACCAATACACTTTGGTACCGACACCGATCGATACCGGTGGCTCAGTACTGAGGATAGCACCCGGAGGTTTTCGGTTACCTTGGTACCGATTGAACTGTCTCCGATGACTGCTCCGATGTCTTTGTCGGGCTCGACTCCGACTTCGGTACCGGTATTGGCATCGGTACCGGTATCCACAGTAGCATCGTGGCCAACTCCAGCCATGCTTTTTTCAACAGGATCGCTCCCTTCTATGCCAAGCTTGGAGTCGATACCTGGCATGGACAATGTGGTAATGACGGTCGCTGCTCCTGACAGCCAGTACCGGCGACCATCCTTTAAGCATTCCACACTGCACTGTGCAGGATCTTCTATTCCTATATATCTGAATAGCTCTGTCGGTGCTCAGGCTAGTTCTTCAGATCTAACCTGTCCAAGGGAAATTCCTGTTGGGGAACCCTCTTTTCAGAGTTTCCTCCTGGATATAGCAAGATCTCTTGCCATTCCTATCCCAGGACATGATCCTGCACAGGGCTCTCTTTCTCCCAAAGCAAAGGAGATCATAATGCTTCCTTTGCATCATTCCTTGCAGGATCTCCTTCTAGGAATGTGGGAAACACCTTTAAGGGTACCCCCACCTTCCAGAACAACTGATCTCTTATATCAAGTGCCCCCCTCTCCAGGGTTTCAAAAGACTCAACTTCCTCATCATTCCATAGTTGTGGAATCAGCAATGAGGCGGGTAAAGAGCAAGAAAAAGCACTCTTCTTACCCGCCAGGTCGTGAGTCTAAGACACTTGATGCCTTTGGATGTCAAACCTTCCAGACGTCTGCAAGAATTCTCTCATATATTTTCTATATGAGTCTATCTCTTGAGGAGGTCACAAAGCAATTACATCTTTTGACTCCTTCCCTTCCAGAGTCCAAGAGTGCAGACTATTCTTCACTGCTCAAGCATCTCCAGAATATCTCTTGGTTTCTTACTCGTGCTTCCCTAGACTCTTTTGAGTCTGTTAGCAGGACTTCTGCTATAACTATAGGGGCATGACGTAGAGCCTGGCTCCAAGCTTCAGACTTGGACAAATGGGCACAGCACAGACTGGGACATACTCCTTGCACTGGAGACAATCTTTTCAACAAGGAGTCTTTACGTCAGGTTACTCAGTTCTCCACTGACTTACCTGTTCCTAGGGGCTGTTCTGCACCTTCTTCTGTCCCAGTAGGTAGGAAATGTCCTGCCAAACTTTCTTCCCATAGGAGAAGAAGGTTTTATGCATCATCTGCCCATCATACAGATGTTCCCAAACAGGGGAAGCATCGTCCTGGTCTGCAGAGTTCAACCTCTCACCAGGCTCAGCAAACCCAGCAACCACAGGGTTTCTGATCAATCCATCAGATGCTTGTGACTCTTGGGATTATGTTTATGTTTGTTTATTGATTTGATTGACCGCCCTTCAAAATAGCAGAGCGGTTTACAGTGATAATAAAATATTACAGTAACAGCAAGGCACAAGGCCGGAAAAGTAGAAAGAAAGTTACAATTACTTTGTAGAGAGAAAATAGGAGAGCAGGTTGATATCAAAGGGTATAGGAAAAAAGGTTAGGGGTGAGAGGAGGGAGGGCCAAAGGCAAGGGAGAAAAGGTGAGTCTTTAGATCCAGCTTGAAGGTAGGGTGATGATGTTCCAGGCAGAGGGCGGTGGGAAGGGAGTTCCAGAGGGCAGGGCCTAGAAAAAAAAAAGCTGAGGAACGGGTAGAGTGCAGGTGGGCTAGGGAGGGAGGGGGTAGTGTGAGACGGTTGAGATGAAAGGAACGGGGAGTGTGTCTGGGAGTGTGAAAGTGGATGAGGTCAGCCAGGTATTGAGGAGTGGAGGTGTGAAGTGCTTTATGAACAAGGGTGAGTAGTTTGAACTGAATGCGGAAGGAAATTGGTAACCAGTGAAGGCAGAAAAGAAGGGGGATGACGTTGTCTCTGGGGGAGGAGTGGGACACGAGTCGAGCGGCTGTATTTTGGATTCGTTGAAGACGTGACAGTTGGAGCTTGGTGAGACCAGTGAAAATGGAATTGGCGAAGTCAATGCGAGAAATAACCAGTGATAGAAGCAGAGTAGTAAGAGCAGAGGGAGAAAAGAAAAGGACGAATTGCCCGGATCTGACGGAGGTAGTAGAAAGAGGTTTTGGAGATATGGGAAATGTGGGCTGAAAAGGAAAGGTCAGAATCGAAAAGTACACCAAGATAACGAAAAGTAGGAACAAGAGAGATAGGTGAACCAGAGAAAGAGGGGGCCAGAGAGGGGGGCTGATGACCGTGGGAAAACCAAATAGCAGTAGTTTTGGAGGTGTTGAGATGGAGGCAGTTATTAGTTAACCAGTCGGAGACAGCAGTTAGACACAGGTTTAGGGGGGCAAGATCAGGACAAACAGGGGAGGTGTGATAGAGAAGAAGAATGTCATCTGCATAAAAGAAGGCCGTGATCCCAAACTGTTGTATCAACAAGGTGAGAGGAGTCAGAAAGAGGTTGAAGAGCAAAGGTGCGAGAACGGAGCCCTGTGGGACTCTGCAGGGAAGGGGAAAAGGGTCTGAGGGGGGAACGGATGGAGAGGAGGAAAGGACTGCAGCAGATCTAGAGGAAAGAAAAGAGTGGAACCATCGATATACAGTGCTACAGAGGCCAGCTTCACGTAGACGAGACAGAAGAAGGGAGTGATCAACCAAGTCAAAGGCGGCAGAAAGATTGAGAGCTACCGCCACCGAGATATCACCTCGATCGTGTGCAGAGAGTTGGTGAAGGCAAGAAGAATAGTTTCTACACTGTGCCCAGGACGGAAGCCAGACTGACGAGGGTGAAGAAAATTAACAGAATCCAAATGGTGAGAAAGCTGTGCGAAGACAATCTTTTCCAGAATTTTTGAAAGAAAGGACAGATTAGAAACTGGGCGGTAGTTGGCAGGGTCCAGGGGATCAAGAGAAGGTTTTTTAAGAATTGGGCGGATATAAGTGCGTGCTTCCAGGAGGTGGGGAAAGTGCCCGTGGAAAGACTAGAGTTCAGCATGGCTAGAAGATATGGAAGGAAAGACAGAGAAGGAAGGAGCAACCAGGAGGAAGGGATAGGGTCAAGAGGGCAGAAGGTCTTGTTAGATGAGGAGATGAGGTGGTGAAGCTCAGCTGTGGTAGTTAAGGAGAAGGAGGACCAGGTGTGAGACAGTTGGGAGGTGGGGGGGGGAGGAGGCAACAGGGGGCGGGGAGGAGATTGGTGGGGGGAGGGTAGGTAGGGAGGCTCTTAAGGTAGAGACTTTGTTACTGAAGGCGGAAGCAAGAAGGGAAGGGGGGGGGAGTGGGATGTGCGGGCACAGCAGAGGAGGTAGGAAGAAGGGAAGTGAGGAATCTAAGGGTAGAGTAGAGATGCCGGGTCTGGTTAGGGGCGTTGGCAATGGCAGCAGAAAAGTAAGAGGACTTGGCAAGGTGAACCTCGGATCGATACTGAGAGTGGCGGGCTTTGAAAATAGATAGGGTGGTTGGAGAGGGGGACTTACGCCATAGCCTTTCAGCTCTCCGTAGTTGGGAGCGGAGGAGGAATAGACCAGTATGATACCAGGGCTGGGAAGGGCGGCGTGAGGCTGGGCGTGGGTGAAGAGGAGCAATGCGATCGAGGGCGGCAGAGAGAGAGGAGGACCAGATAGACGCTTGAGAGTTAGGGGATAAGGAAAGGAAGTCGGAGGGCAGTAAGTCTGTGGCAGGAGGCAACTGCTGGGCAGTGGAAAGAGAGATAGTGCGGGATAGACATGGAGGGAGAGAAGAGGAGGGTGGGGGAACTAGAGCTGGGGCCGCAGGATGAGAGCAAAAGACTGTCAGGCAGAGATGGTCTGTCCAGGGAAGGGGGAAGGAAGTCAGGTTGTCAAGAGAGATGGTGGAAGAGGAAAGGGTCAGGAATAGATCAAGGGTGTGTCCAGCAGAATGAGTGGGGAAAGAAACGTGCTGTTGGAAAGATAGGTCGTGAAGGAGAGCAAGGAAGGCATGTTCCCTGGAGGATGAGGGGGAGTCGAGGTGAAGGTTAAAGTCACCAGCAATGAGGAGGTGAGGAAAAAGTAAGGAGAGGTCTGAGATGGAACGGAGGAGAGAGTCCCAAAGATCGGGGTGCAGGGCAGGGGGCGCGTAGATGAGAAGGATATGTGTTGAGGGGGAAGTATGAAGATGGAGCAGAAGAGCCTCAGGGTAGGAAAGAGAGGGTGAGAAGATCTGAGTGAAGGAGAGAGAAGACCGGAGAATAACGGCCACCCCGCCGCCAGAGCGGCTGGTGCGGAGGACGGAAACTGCAGAAAAACCTACGGGTAGGCAACGGGCAAGGAGGGGATCCTCCCCCTCTCTCAGCCAGGTCTCGGTGAGGAGGGCAAGATCTAGTGATGTCCGAGTGATAAGGTCTTGAATGAGAAGGGATTTTTTTCTGAGGGAGCGGCAGTTGAGAAGGCCAAGCTTAAGGGAAGTGCAGGAGGGGGGAGGGGAGAGCGCAAGGATATGCAGGAGTTCGCAGGGAGGAAGCACAGTAGTGAAGATTAAGAAGGCAGCGGGATCGATAACGAGCATTCGGGGTTGGACGGTGACCCCAATGAACAGGTATATGTGACATGGGGTGAGCAGTAGAAGGAAGGGAAGAGGTCAAGGTGCCAGAAAAAAATAGACAGCAGGAGGAGGACAATACCTGGGGGAGCCAGAGGACCGTGTCAGAGGTGGAGAAAACGGTGCTCCCAGGTCCAGTGGAGGTGAAGAGGCAAAAAGCTAGAAGAGGAGAAGTACAGAGCATGGGATTAGAATTGTGGCCTCCGCTGCCGGAGCGGCCCCAAGGAGCGCACCTTAGAATCTGCAGTTGCTTCTTCTCAATAAAGGCAATCCACTGCTGTCATTCTAAATCCTAAACATGGATCTCTTCCCGAAAGACATCCATTCTTTCTATGCTATGAGCTGTCAGGATGTTCATGCTTCTAGGTCACAGGGTTCTCCTCTTTTTCCTGCTAAGGAAAGAGGTCTATCCACTATCAACCGATAGTTTCCTGTGCCAGCATGTCTTTTTTCCTTTCTATAAACTTACTACTTTGTAAGTTTTCTTCAGCTCCATTCTCTTTACCCTCTTACCAGGTTTTTCCTCTGTAAGAGCGGTATTGCTTCACTGAGGGGTTTTTTCTTCAACCTCTCTAGTTTTCTTACTTTTCCAGTACGGAGTTCTCTTCTCTGAGTTGACTCCTCTTTTTCAATCTTGCTTTGAAGCAGTTCATCAGACACGTCCAGAGTTTTCTACTCTTGTTTGTCTGTTCTTTCTGTTTTTAAACAGTACCATTCTTCTGCTGTCTGGCAAGCAGCTGCCAATGCAGGAGCCTTAATGTTTGGACCACTGGTTCTTGTTCACCAGCAACCAGATTTGTCCTCCACTAACATTCTGTCTGGTCTTAGTAGTGGCTCCAAGTCAGTGCTGTCATCTGTCTTGGAAATTCTTTCACTACAAGCTTGTTGGATTGTCTTCTCTTTCTGCCATCTCCATTCCCCTGGTTTTGGCAGCATAGTTGACATAGGTACTGGCTCTCCTGCAGCCAGTTCTATCTCCTCATTCTCCTGCATCATGCTCTCTGCAATTCTACAGAGAAGCTCTCCACTATGGGCCCTTGCTAGAGAGCATGGGGGGCTTTTTCTCCAACAACTATACTAGATAGTTGAAAAAGTTTTTTTCAGTCATGTCTCCCATGACTAGAAAAGTTCTCCTTTTTAATATAAAGGACATAGGCCTCCTCTTACGTGAAAGCTTAAGGAGTTGCTAATTCCCTGCTTTGGTCCATAGTATTTCCAATAGGGAATATGTTTTCTCCTTCCAGCTCGTCCTCATGGTAAGAACGCATGATACCTTTTTGCCCTTAAGCAGGTCAGCATGGTATCTCATTCCTATGCGTCTTCTGTTCACTTACCATGCTAGAGTTCTAGAATACTCGGGACTTGCTGGCTGCAGACTGATATCATCCTCTGCTTTTCACGTAACCATCCTGGTTATTCTACTACCTAGCATCCCTGTAGCCATAACCAGTAGGAATTGATTCTCTATATATCTTCTCAAGTAGGTTCCACCTTCTTGTTATTAGATGAATCTTTCCTCTCCACATTTTCCTATGTGAATACCTTTTTGTAGGCATATCTCTGTCTGCTTCTTTGCAGACTTCCATATAGAGGCCTATATATTCATACCTATAACACACATCTTACAGATGTCTATGTCTATCATTTGTGTGTATTTTATGCCCTTCATATCTCACTATAGATATATTATCATATATCTATATATCTATATCTATTTATAATGTATATCTATATATATCTATATGTATCTGTCGAGATATTTTACTATCGGTAGATATGTATTCTGCTTTATCTACCTGACTGTCGAGGCTCATATAGCTATATGATTCTGACAGATGGGCTTTACCCATACTTCTGCTATCCAGCATGTTTTGGGGTCCTACACTCACAACCACTTGGGTGGTAGTTAACACCTACCATAACCTTAAGGTTAGGTACCTCTGAAGCTCTCCATGTTCCAATATCTCTCCCAGCTGACTTCAGTTAGGAGAGACATTGCGGATCTTCAGCTAATCACAGGCTCTAACGCCTCTGGCGTTTGTCCTTTCTTTTGGGATACAAGGGGTTCCCATACCCTTTCTCCCCACAAGGACTGGGCCTGTTTGTCCAAATCGGTTAGCCTTTCTCTTTTTGTTCCTAAGAGTGAGCCACTCTGCTACCAAAAGAGTTCGACTTTTATCATAAAGCCTTCCGCTGAAGGCCCACCGTTTTTGTACTACCCCAGTTTCTTACTGGGGTTACCTGTTACCTTTCAGGATTCTGACCTCCATTGTTTTTCCTACAGGTTTACTACCTCCACTTACAGTGAGGTCCTTCTCGAGGTTCCTCTACTGGGTTCCCCAGTAGATCCCATGAACCTCCATACTCTCTGAAGTCTTGTTAGGGGAGGTCCATATTGCAATATTTTTTCTTTGCAATATCATTGATGACAATTATCATCCACACATGGACTCCTTGTCTGCAATCCTATGCTAGGTTAACTGTTCCACAGCACCTTTCTCTCTTCAACACCTACCCTCCATCCTCAGGATGCCTGGTGTTGTGGGGGGATAGCATGTTCCAACCTATGACATGCTGGGACTCCAGGCATCTCAGCTTGGGAGTCCCCCCATATGTGAAGACTCATTCCTGCTTGTTCCTGGAGATAGCACAGTTACTTACCTGTAACAGGTGATCTCTGGGAACAGCAGGAATAGGTCTTCACAACCCACCCACCTCCCCAGGAGTTGTATCTCTATCTATCTTTCCTTTCCTCTCTCTCTCTTTGTCTCAGCTTTAAAACTTAACTGAGGAGAGGCAGTTGGGAAAGGCGGGAAGGCAGCACGCAGGCATGGTGGGATGCTTCCAAAAGCTCTTTGATTGGATGCTGGGAAGCGTTCCCGCGCAGACTCTGTCGGTACCGACGTACCCATATGTGAAGACTTATTCCTGCTGTTCCCAGAGATCACCTGTTACAGGTAAGTAACTGTGCTTTCTTGAAGGAAAGGTGATGAAGCGGAGGAACCGGTGCGCACATGCTGCCATCGATCTGTTAAGTACGAAGCACACCATGCTAGTGCGTTGCCCTGGACGCCCTTCTCTCTGAGACGGGTGAAGAGTATTTCGTGGCAGACAGTGTCAAAGGCCGCTGCAATGTCTAGGAAAATCAGCGCAAACCCTTGTCTGATGTTGTCTATCCCAGTGGTCAGCAGTGTTTCAACCCCATGTGCTTCCCGGAAACCGTGCTGGCAGGGGTCGAGGGGTGCGCTGTCCTCAATATGTTGGTGGAGTTGCCATTGTACGACCTTCTCAATGATTTTTGCCATCAGTGGGATGCTTGAAATCGGCCTGTAGGAGTCTATCTTTGCTGGGTCCAGCTTGCTATTTTTTAGTAGCGGTCTAATGGCTGTTTGCTTCAGGCTATAAGGGAACGACCCAGTTGAGAATGAAAGCCCAATGAGTTTGGAGAGGAAAGGGCTAAGCTCCGCCCGGAGGGATTTTATCTTTGGAGAATCAAATATAATAACATAGTAACATAGTAAATGATGGCAGATAAAGACCAGCATGCAGGCGCACCCGCCACTCTGTGCAGGCCATCCCTCCCCGTGTCTTTGTTTAGGGGTGAACCCGCCGCTCAGTGTAGGACACCCCTAATTGTTGAGAAATTAGATGGTTTTGTTTATTTTGATTTTATCCTGTTGCTGTAAAGGGACCCACTGTCTGTCCCATGCCACTTTGAACTCCATCACTGTGTTTGCCCCACCACTTCCACCAGGAGGGCATTCCAAGCATCCACCACCCTTTCAGTGAAAAAGTATTTCCTGACATTGCCTTTCAAGTTACCACCTTGCAGCTTCATGTTATGGCCTCTAGTTTGACAGCTTCCCCGTCTCTGGAAGAGGTTTGTTCGTTATTTCTCTTTAAGTATTTAAAGGTCTGAATCATATCTCCCCTATCCCTCCTCTTCCCCAAAGTGTACATATTTAGGTCTTCAAGTCTCTTCTCATAAGGCTTCTGACGCAGGCTCCAAATCATTATGGTTGCCTTCCTCTGAACAGTTTCTATTCTTTTTACATCCTTTGCAAGATATGGTCTCCAAAACTGAACACAGTATTCCAAGTGAGGCCTCACCAGTGACTTATACAGTGGCATTAGTACCTCTTCCATTCTGCTGGTAATTCCTCTTTGTATGCAGCCCAACATCCTCCTGGCTTTTGCCACCGCCTTGTCGCACTGTTTTGCCACCTTGAGATCTATAGAAATAATCACACCAAGGTCTTTCTCCTGATCCATGCACACCAACTTCTCGCCCCCTATCGCGTACATTTCCCTTGGATTTCTGCTACCCAAATGCATGACACTGCACTTTTTTGCATTAAATCGTAGTTGCCAAGCATTAGACCATTATTCCAGCTTTTGTAGATCTTTCCTCATGTTAACCACTCCCTCGGGGGAGTCCACTCTGTTGCAAATTTTGGTGTCATCTGCAAAAAGACATACCTTTCCATTCAGTCTTTCAGCAATATCACTCTCAAATACATTGAACAGTGCCGGGCCCAGGACCGAACCCTGGGGCACCCTGCTAATCACCCTCCTTTCCTCCGAGTGAGCTCCATTTACCATCACCTTCTGTCGTCTGTCAGTCAACCAATTTCTGATCCAGTTTACCACCTTGGGACCCATCCCCAAACTACTGAGTTTATTGATAAGCCTCCTATGAGGGACAGTATCAAAGGCTTTGCTGAAATCCAGGTAGATGACATCCATCGCATGCCCCTGATCTAGTCAATCAGATTTGTCTGGCAAGATCATCCCTCGGTAAAACCATGTTGCCTCGGATCCTGTAACCCTCTGGTTTTGAGAAAGTTCACTATTCGCTCTTTCAGGAGTGCCTCCATTACTTTTCCTGCCACCGAGGCCTGTAGTTTGACACTTCTTCCGTGTCACCACTTTTGTGTAGAGGTACCACATCATCCATTGTCCAGTCCTGAGGAACTTCTCCTGTTTCCAAGGATCTGTTGAAAACATCCTTTAACGGCCCTGCAAGAACCTCTCTCTTTCAGTATCCTGGGATGTATCCCATCCAGTCCCATGGCCTTGTCCACTTTCATTTTTCCAAGTTGTTCTAGGTTTGCTTTTCCTCTTGTTTTTATTTATTTTCCTTATATTTGTATCTGGTGCCCCTTTTATTACTCCTTTAGCTTAGCCCACTGTAATTCCACTTCCCTTATCTCCTCCCATCCCAATACAAGCATTGTGGAATCTGTGTCTTTTGGGGAAACTGCTAGGTACGTATGACCTAGATTGGCCACTGTTGGAAACAGGATACTGGGCTTGATGGACCTTGGTCTGACCCAGTATGGCATATCTTATGTTCTGCAAACTCCTCCTTCAGGGATGGCCATTTTTCTGAAGTCAGCGTTTTTGAAATTCTGGAACTTTGAGCTTGCTGTGATCGGACTCTGCCTTGGCATCGCATCTCTGCATCTCAAACCACACACCATCACAGTGTGATGATCGCTGCTACTCACATAGGCACCCACCTGGAAATTTGACACACTATCTCAGTTGGTGACTACTAAATCCAGCATTCAACTTTCCCTGGTCGGTTCTATCACCCCTTGTCTAAGCAACGCTTCTTGGAAGACAGCCATCATTTTTTTTTACATCTTTCCAGATTTGCAGTAGGAATACTTCAATCCACATTGGTTAGATTAAAATCACCCAATATGATAACTTCCCCCTTCATGGCTACCTTTGCAGTATCAATAATCAAGTCTATTCATTTTCTTCCGTTTGAGTTGGAGGCCTGTAGACTACACCACTATGGATCATAGTGCCATCTCTTTCCAACACAATCCACAGCGCTTCTTCTTTTCCCCATGTTCCCTGCTTTTCAGCAGCTTTAATATTTGCTTTTTATATATAGGGCTGTTACTCCTTTTCTGCTTGTCTTAAGGGCTCTAATGTTCTCTCTGTTGTATCCCGTATCCCAGAGAAAGCTGGATTAGCTCTTTGTTGTTCTAAAGATAGATACCTCATTACAGCGCTTATTAAGCGCACAACTATTCCATTGAAAAACTGTGCTGTGCTAAAGGAGTCTCATGATTGGAAGACAGACCCTTCTTAAGAACACCTTATGGCCTTGGCCTTGGGTTCCCATGTGCCCCTTTTTTGCAGACCTGGTGGCCAGAGTGCATGTGCGCTGGATTCTGTGAGTGCCGGATAGCCCAGAGACTGTTAGATTGGAGTTTGGTGTTACGTATATGGTGGTTGCTTTCTCTTTGACCTGATCAGGATCTCCTTCATTTCCATGGCATCGGTGGTGGTTTTGACTTCATAGTTGGTCTGCTGAGGCAGCCTCCAAGTTGTGACTGAAGAAGCTCCTCTTCAAGGGCAGGATGCTCTTTAGGGAGGATTTCCAGAAACTGGTGAAAGATCTTAGAGTGTCATCCTTAGGCTCTTAAAAGACAGGCACTAGGGCTGTCTCTGAAGGATACCACGTAGAGCTTGGATACACCCTCTTCTCTCTACCTTTTCTAATTCTGCTGTATCCTTTTTTTAGATATGGCGACCAGAAATGCACACAATATTCAAAGTTTGGTTGCACCATGGAGTGATAGAGAGGCATTATAATACAATTGTGGTAAACATTATTGGTACCCTTGCATTTTAGCTATATTATGTACAATATCTTGAGAAATAATTGGAAATATTCCAACTGTATGTAGTCATAATATATATTTTTTATTTGCATTTATACCATTTACAGTTCAAAAAAGAACAAAGGAAACATATTCCCAATCAAGAGAATACAAAAAGCAAGAAAACATAAGCAAAAGAATAATCTAGGAATATCGCATATCATGAGGAGCCTAACCATAAAGCAAGAAAATTATAATACAAAGAAAACAAGTGGCAAACAAATCTACACAACACTGCAACAAAATCTTCACTCCGAGTAGTGCCAAATCTTATGGCGCTATCTACCGTCCAACTGCCTAGACCTGAGGAGTGACCATTTTCCCTATCAACCAAATGCATCTCCAAATGAGAAGGATCTAAGTAAACAAAGCAAACCCCATTGAATGAAACTACACATTTGCAGGGGAACCTGATGAAAAAGATGCCAGCCAGGACTAACTTTCTTTCTCACTTAAGAACATAAGATATGCTATACTGGGTCAGACCAAGGTCCATCAAGCCCAGTATTCTGTATCCAACAGTGGCCAATCTAGGTCACGAGTACCTAGCAGTTTCCCCAAAAGACACAGGTTCCACAGTACTTGTATTAGGGCAAACAGTGGATATCCCGGGTCCCTTTTAGTAATGATTTATGGAACCTTCCTCCAGGATCTTGTCAAAACCTTTTTTTAAACCCGGCTACACTAACGGCTTTTACTATATCTTCTGCTAACAAATACCAGAATGATTACACTTTGAATGAAAAAATATTTTCTCTTATTAGTCTTAAAATAGGTTACCATCCATCCCCTTTTGGTGACTCTTCTCTGTATTTTTTCTAATAACACTATATCCTTTTTAAGATATGGCGACCAGAATTGCACACAATATTCAAGGTGCGGTCACACCATGGAACTATATAGAGGCATTATAATATCCTTTATTTTCCGGGAACAAGCAGGAAGTCAGTCCTCACATATGGGTGACGTCGGCACCGGCAGAGCCCTTGCGGAAGCATCCCCCAAGCCTTTGGGAGATGCCACCACACATGTGTGGTCCCCTTTCTGCCCAATGGTGCCATCTTGCTCAGTCTCCTTTTTTTCTGCAGTGTCTTTCAGACATTTGTCTGGCTTGTCCCCAGAAAAAATAGATTTTTCTCTCCAAGTTTCATACTCATTTCCAGTATTGCACCAGTACTCTAACCGCCTACCGACCTCATTGCTTCGGTGTCGAGTTCGGTCTATTTTTGTAGTTTTCATTCTTTTCTTGGCATCTTCGTGCCTTTTTTATCCACCGGCAGCCTGGAGAGTCTTTGACCTCGCAGGAGTACTTCCCCCCCCCCCCCCCATGTCTACCAGTGGCTTTAAGAAGTGTGATCGGTGCTCCAAAATCATGTCTTTGACCAACACACATGACTGCTGTCTCCGCTGCCTTGGGCCAGACCATGTCCTGGCAGCCTGCGGTGTCTGCAAGAGGATGCCCAGTAAGGCCCTCATGATCTGCCAGCAGCAGCACGATAAGTTGTTGTCTTTCCCCCCCCCCCCCCGTCCCCAATGCCTCCGAAGGTCAGGGCCTCATCTGAGGCTCCGACATCTCGGGCGAAGCCTTCCAAACCCAAGCCTCGTCGTGGGTCCTCAGAAAGGGGGTCTTTCTCAAGGGAACCCAGGAAGAAGAAGAAACCCTTTATGGTGACGTCCTTGGATGGTTCCGACTGGCTGGGTGCTCCCCGGGCCTGGTCCCGCAGTCCGAGATGCTTGTCCAAGGCATTGAAGGAGCGGCCTGCAAAAGGTCTGCCAGAAAGATCCGACTGCGGACCGGCCTCAGTCCCAAGACGCTATCCTCGTCGAGGATTCCCCTTCGGGGAAGCTGACGTCAGGCCAGAGTCCCTCTGTGCACGTGCTGAAGGCTGCGGAGCCTTCTGGTCTGGAGTCCAGAATGGTGGCACTGGAGAGCAGTTTGTTTGCCTTCATGAACCAGCAGCAGGCGCTGTTGTCCTGTTCTTCCACTCCGACCACTGGGCCCTCGACGTCCAAGATGTCCCTGGAGGCCGAGCCGATCCTTGAGGTCCTTAGGTCTTGAGGCTATCCTCGGTTGAGGTCGTGATCCTAGTCCTGCTCGATGGGACTGCCGTCATCCCCGGCACGTTTGCCAGGCACTGGCTGTAGGGCATCAGGGGCCCCAAGGCCTGCGGAGCAACCTTCTATGAGTCCTCAACAGACTATTCCGAGTGGGAGATGGAGGACGAGGAGTCCCCCGATACTTGTTGCCACTGCAACATCCCATCTGACTCTCCCATCTCGGAGCCTCGACAGCAGTCCCCGCCCGAGGATATGGGCTTCCTTGATTTTGTCAAGGGCATGTCTAAGGCCCTGGCATTCCCGATCGAGTCGGAGGAGGACCCTTGGGCGGATGAGTTGGATATCCTCCAATATGAGGCCCCTCTGTGGGAATCGCTGATGGTGCCCATTCCTCCCATCCTGGAACAGCTGATGCTCCGAATGTGGGAGACACTGGCTTTGGTGCTGGTGGTGAGCAAACAGCTCGACTTTATGTATAGAGTCCACCAGAGCCTGGGCTTCCAAAAGTCACAGCTGCCATAAAACTCCATGGTGGTGGAGTTGGCCATGCGTCAGCTGAAAATCCAGAAGATGCACTCATCAGTGCTCCCCGGCAGGGAGGCTCGCACTCTGGACACCCTTGGCAGAAAGTGCCACCTTCCTCTGGCTCCAGGGTGTCTTCATCTTTCCCTACCTGGACAACTGGCTCATAAAGGGAGGCATGGCCTCAGAGGTGCTGCAGGCTACTGCACACACCATCCAGGTTCTGCAACACTTGGGTTTTGTCATAAACTACCCCAAGTCTCACCTCCTCCCGGCACAGCATCTGGAGTTCATTGGGGCAAAGATCGACACTCTCCAGTCAGACTTTCTTGCCCAGGGACCGAGCCAGTCGTCTCAGGACTCTGGCTCGGGAAGTACAGTACCGTCCCTTGGTGCCCACTCGGCTTCTCCTGCACCTCCTCGGGCACATGGCCTCCACAGTCCATGTCACCCCGCCTCCACATGAGAGCAGCGCAGAGGTTTTTCTGGGACCAGTGGTCTCAGGTCACAGGCTGCCTCCGAGACAGAGTTTCTGTGACCCTCTCATTGGCAGATTATCTGGTCTGGTGGCAGTCTCCCCAGCATCTCGAGTTGCTTTTTCAGGCCACAAGCCCCTCAAGGATCCTCATCATAGATGCCTCCCTGCTTGACTGGGGCGTCCACTGTGGAGATTTCCGCACTAGTGGCAACTGGTCACCAGACGAGAGTACCAAGCAGATCAACCTCCTGGAGCTCCGAGCCATACACCTAGCCCTGAGGGTCTACTGTCATCACCTGCATCACCAGCCAGTGCTGGTCCAGACGGACAACCAGGTGGCGATGTTCTATGTGAACAAACAGGGAGGTACAGGGTCTCGTACCCTTTGTCAAGAGGCACTGGTCCTCTGCTCGTATGCAGTCCAACAGGGTATCCTCTTGTGGGCAGTGTACCTGCCAGGCCAGGACAACCTGCTGGCCGACAGGCTCAGCAGAGTTCTCCAGCTGCACAAGTGGCAGCTGGACCCTAGGGTAGCCAGTCGACTCGTCAGGCTCTGGAGGGAACCCGTCAAAGACCTTTTCACCAGCCAAGACAACTTTCAGTTGCCCTGCTTCTGTTCCCAGCAGGCCCACCCGTCCAGGGTGGCAGCAGATGCATTCCTGGTCTCCTGGTCGGAAGGCTTCATGTACGCCTTCCCTCCTACACTGCTGATCGCCAAGACCACCTTCAGGACCCTTGGCGACAGGGCCTTAGTGGCCCAGGCAACCATGGTTTCTGCTGCTTCTACAGTTGATGGTGGAGACCCCCATCCCCTTGAGGACTGCCCCGGGATGCCTATCTCAGGAGGGGGGCAGTCTCCTGCACTCCAACCTGGGGTCCCTGTCGCTGACAGCATGAGAGGGTGATTCTGAGCCCTTTCATCCTGACTGAGGTGGAAGACATTCTGCTGGCCTCTTACAAGGCCTCTACTAGGAAGGCTTATGCCCTAAAATGGGGTAGGTTCTCTGTTTGGTGTGCCGAATACAGGACTGACCCTTTCTTTTGGCTGGTACTCTGGTGTTACAGTACCTTCTCCACCACTCTCAGTCCGGGATCAAGTCTAACTCCGTCCGAATGCACCTTAGTGCCCTGGCGGCGCACCACCATCTGGTGGCTAGTAAGCCCCTCGCAGTTCAACTGTTGGTGACTCGTTTTCTTCGGGTCCTGCTCTTTTCGATGCCCCCGGTTCGCTCTCCAGCAACTGAATGGGACCTCAATGTAGTGTTGGGACAGCTCATTCGCCCGCCCTTCGAACCTCTGGCTACCTGACACCTTCGCTACTTCTCTGGGAAGGTGGTTTGCCTGTTCGTGCTTATCTCCACTCAGAGTTAATGTGCTACACTCCAAATGCCTGCCGAAGGTGGTGTCACCCTTCCATTTCAACCAGGAAGTGGTACTCCCTACCTTCTTTCCAAGACCTCACTCCAGTTGGGTGGAGACAATTCTCCACACCTTGGACTGTAAGAGGGCTTTGTCCTTCTATATCCAACACACTTGGGTCCACCACAAAGCCTTTTAGCTTTTCATCTCTTACGATCCCAGTAGGCTGGGGGAGGTGGTGACCAAGCTTACGCTGTCCACATGGGTGGTGGATTGTATCTCCCTGGCTTATGAGCAGGCGAGGCTCCAGCTGGAAGACTGCGTCATGGCGCACTGTGTTAGGGCCATGGCGGCTTCGGTGGCAAACTTGCGCTCCGTCCCGATGGTGGACATCTGCCCGGCCGCCACCTGGTCTTCAGTCCATACCTTTGCAGTGCATTACTCTCTGGAAAGAGACTCCTGATGGGACAGTGCCTTCGGCCAGGCTGTGCTCCATAATCTTTTCGAGTTTAGGCAACTCCTACCTTCCGACTCTACTGTGTTCAGGCTACCGGAGTGCTGGTTCATCGGACACAGGGGTCCT
This sequence comes from Ichthyophis bannanicus, assembly GCA_033557465.1. Classification (NCBI taxonomy): domain Eukaryota; kingdom Metazoa; phylum Chordata; class Amphibia; order Gymnophiona; family Ichthyophiidae; genus Ichthyophis; species Ichthyophis bannanicus. Next base: position 389,331,942 of record CM066036.1, read on the forward strand.
ACTATGGTCTTTGTATATGGACTAAATTGCTGCTGCTTGCGGCTCCCCGTGAGGGAGCCCTTATTTTTTGCTATGGGCTCTCGGTAGCCTGTAGCTGGGGAGTCCCATACGTGAGGACTGACTTCCTGCTTGTTCCCAGAGAAAGCGTAGTTACTCACCTGTAACAGGTGTTCTCCAGAGACAGGAGGAATCAGTCCTCACAACCCTCCCTCCTCCCTTTGGTGTTGCACCTTTACCATCTTTATTTTTGCTGTCTTTTAGCTATGTCATCTGACTGAGCAAGATGGCGCCCTTGGCGGGAAGGGGACTATGCATGCATGGTGGCATCTCCCAAAGGCTTTCTTTGAAAGCTGGGGGGATGCTTTTGCGAGGGCTCCGTCGGTGCTGACGTCACCCATATGTGAGAACTAATTTCTGCTGTCCCCGGAGAACACCTGTTAGAGTTGAGTAACTATGCTTTTTATTTTCCATTTCTTTTCTTATGATTCCTAGCATTCTGTTTGCTTTCTTGAGCGCTTTTGCACACTGGGTGGAGGGTTTCAACGTGTTATCCACGATGGTACCTAAATCTTTCTCCTGGGTGGAGGTTCCTAATATGGAACCTTGCACTGTGTAACTATAATTTGGTTTGTTCTTTCCTAGGTGCAAAACTTTGAACTTGTCTACATTAAAGTTCAAATGCCATTTGAACATCATCCAGTCTTCCAATTTATCAAGGTCCTCTTGCAATTTTCCACAATCCTCTTGTGTTTTAACAACTTCAAATAGGTTTGTGTCATCTGCAAATTTGATAACCTCACTCGTTATTTCCTTTTCCAGGTCATTTATGAAAATGTCAAAAAGCAGGGGACCCAGCACAGATCTCTGGGGTACTCCACTATTCACCTTTTTCCATTGGGAAAATTGGCCATTTAGTCCTACCCTCTGCTTTCTATCTTTTAACCAGTTCCTGATCCACAATAGTACACTGCCTCCTCTCCCATGGCTTTTTAGTTTTGCGAAAAGTCTCTGATGAGGGACCTTGTCAAAGGCTTTCTGAAAGTCCAGATACACAATATCAACCGACTCACCTTTGTCTACCTGTTTATTCACACCTTCAAAAAAACATAACAGATTAGTAAGACAAGATCTTCCTTGTCTAAAACTATGTTGGCTGTCTCCCGTTAAGCCATGACTATCTACATGTTCAGTAATTTTGTTCTTTTTGATGGTTTCTACCATTTTTCCCAGTACTGCTGTCAGGCTCACTGGTCTGTAGTTTCCCGGATCACCCCTGGAACCCTTTTTAAAAATTGGCGCTACATTGACGATCCTCCAATCTTCGGGTATTACAGATTATTTTAATGATAGTTCACAGATTACTAATAGCAGGTTTAAAATCTCATATTTAAGTTTTTTCAACACCCTTGGATGTATGCCATCCGGTCCAGGTGATTTGCTACTCTTCAGTTTATCAAATAGCTGTAATACATCTTCCTGGTGTATCGATATTTCTTTCAATTCTTCCTCTGTATCACCTTTAAATACCACTTCAGTCATGCGTAACATCCCTACATCTTTCTCAGTAAAGACCAAAGCAAAGCATTCATTCAGTCTCTCTGCTATGGCCTTGTCCCCTCTTAGTGCCCCTTTTACCCCTCTATCATCTAATGGTCCATCAGACTCTCTCACAGGTTTTCTGCTACGAATGTACTTGAAAAAGTCTTTTACGCGTTTTTGCTTCCACAGCAAATTTCTTCTAAAATTCTCTCTTTGCCTGCCTTATCAATGCATTGCATTTATGTAAAGTCATTTTTATTGTTTTCACTTAATACACATAAATAACACATTTACAGTCAACTGGGAGTCCGGCAGGCAATGCATTGCATTTAACTTGCCAGTGCTTGTGCTGTTTCCTGTTTTCGTCATTTGGGTCTTTTTTCCATTTCCTGAAAGATGCTGTTTTGGGAACAACAGCCTCTCTGACCTCACCTTTAAACCATGCTGGCAGTTTTTTTTGGACTTCCTTCCACTTTTCTTAAAGCGTGGAATACAGCTGGTCTGGGCTTCCAAGATAGTATTTTTAAACACCCAAGCTTGATGTAAGTCTTTAACCTTTGCAACTGCTCCTTTTAGTTTTTTCTTAACTATTTTCCTCTTTTTATCATAGTCTCCCTTTTGAAAGTTAAAAGGTAGTACTGTGGATTTCCTTACCATCCCTCCTCCATTAATTAAATCAAACCGTGATCATACTATGATCACTACTGCCAAGTGGCCCCAACACCCTTATCTCTTGCACCAGATCTGGTGTTCCACTAAGGACTAAGTCCAAAATGGCTTCCCCTCTGATTGATTCATGAACCAGCTGCTCCAAGAAGCAGTCATTTATTTCATCTAGAAACTTTATCTCCCTAGCATGTCCTGCCGTGACACTGACCCAGTCAATACCGGGGTAAAATAAATCACCCATTATTATTACTGTTCTGTAACTTTTGTTAGCTTCCCTGATTTCTTTGAGCATTTCATCATCCATTTGTTCATTCTGGCCAGGCGGTCGATAGTACAACCCCCACTGCTATTGTCTTCCCCTTTTTAAATGGAATTTCAATCCATAGAGATTCTACTGCGAATTTTGTTTCCTGCAAAACTTTAATCCTTTGTGACTCAATGCCCTCTCTAACATAGAGTGCAACCTCTTCACCAATTTGATTGGCTCTATCATTGCAATATATTTTATTTATTTATTTATTTATTACAGGCTCTTATATACTGCTCTATTCAGCATCAGCGCGGTTCACAATATAACAACATACCAGAACAACAAACTGTTTGGTTTTACAGAGAACAAGGTCAGAGAACTTGGATGAAACATGGGACGTCATTACTGCAACTATTTACATGAGTATTTACAAGTATACATAACAGGGTTTGTTCTTAGTTTGGGTAGTGATCAAGATTGGTTAGCTGGTCAAGTAATATTGGGGGAAAAGGTGGAATTTGAGTGCCTTTCTGAAAAGGGATAGATCAGTGATAGCCCGAATCTCTGGAGGTAGAGCGTTCCAGCACTTAGGGGCATAGAATCTGAAAGCCCTGTTAGATGTCACTGATAGGCATTTTGTCGCTGCTTTAGGGATAATTAGAACATTTGTTGATATAGTTCTCCTGGATCTGTTGGGTGGAACGGCCTGAATGAGGTATATTAGAGAGGAGGAGGTGATGCTTTTAGTGGCCTTAAAGGTTAGTAATAATGTTTTGAACAATATTCTGCCATGTATGGGGAGCCCCAGTGCAGTTGCTCTAGGATGGGTGTTACATGGTCCCTTCTTGATGCTCCGTAGAGGACTCTAGCAGCGGTATTCATGGCGAGTTGTAAAGGGTTTAATGTGGAGTGTGGGAGGCCTTGGAGAATAGCATTGGCATAGTCAAGGTGTGGTAGGGTTAAGGCTTGAAATATAGTTCTGAAGTCATCAAGATCAAGCAGGGGGCGAAGATGGCGGAGAGTCCGGATCTTGAGGTAGATTGCTCTGACTACGTTGGTTATATGTAATTTCAAATCCATGCTTTGGTCCAAAGTGACCCCAAGGTAACGAATGGAAGGTTTTGATTGGAGCTCGGCTTCTTTCACCTTTATATGGGATGGGGGGGTGAAAAGTGGGTCCCTAGTGATGAAGAGAACCTCAGTCTTTTTGTGTTGAATTCGGAGGTTCTGGGATTGAAGCCATTCAGATACTGCATCAAAACATTTGGCTAGCGGGGAAAGGTCCATATAGACTGTGGAGAAAGGCATGTATAGGAGGATGTCACCCGCGTATATTAAGCATTCAACCTTGAAGGACCTGATGATATTGCAAACTGGTTGTATGTATATATTGAAAAAGAGTGAAGATAGGGATGATCCTTGTGGTACGCCTTGCTTTTGATGGTAAGGTGCGGATGTTGCGGTCCCTGAGGTAACGTACTGCCATCTCTGATCAAGGTATGACTTGCACCACTCCAGGGCAGTGTTATTGATGCCTTTTTCTTTTAGTCGCCCTATTAACAGATCATGATGTACAGAGTCAAAAGCCGCAGCAATGTCTAAGAAGATAAGAGCAAAGCCTTGGCAGATGTTATCAATGCCTATGATGATGTTGTTGCAGAGAGTGGTAAGGAGTGTTTCGACACTGTGGAACTCTCTGAAGCCATGTTGGCAGTGGTCCAGAGGGGAGGTGGTGTCAATGTGGTCCTGTATTTGTCTTTGAGCTTCCTTTTCAATTATTTTAGCTAGTAGGGGTATGCTAGCTATGGGTCTATAAGATTCAACCTTTTGTGGGTCGAGTTTGTGGTTTTTCAAGAGGGGTCTGATGGATGTTCTCTTGAGGGCTGATGGGAAGGAACCAGTTGTAAAGGATAAATTCATCATTTTAGTGATGATGGGGCTGAGATCTTGGCGTAGTTCCTTTATCCAGTGGGCTGGGTAAGGGTCAGTTTGTGCAGTGGTAGTGTTAAGAGCAGCGATGGTGTCCTCAACATGTTTTCTGGATGGTGTGGAGAACATAGGTTTGATATGCATACGGTGACTTGAGAAGGGATTGTTGCAATGTTGTTGGTTTGAAGCAGCTTGGATTGCAGGTAATCGGCGAAAGCTTGAGGTTGAATGGGTTCAGGATGTTCTGGCGATGGTTCCTTAAATAAGATTTTGACTAAATTGAAAAGATCACGTGGTTTATTTAGTGATCTTTTCAGCGTATCGGTATGGAATTGTTTCATCTTGGCCATGACTGACTCTGTGCACAGATAGATGTACTCTGTAGGCTGCTTGGTCTTCTGAAGAGTGTGAGCGACGCCATCGTTTCTCCAATCTTCTTAGGTGTGTGAGGGAGGCTCGTAGGTCAGGGGAGAACCAAGGAGAAGATTTTCTTTTCTTTGGGTTGTTACCCTGGACTGGTTGCAGTGCAATGGTACTGATAGTGCTGTTCCAGGATGTGATCAGATTTTCGAGATTGAGAGAGGTGTCATGTAGGAGAGGGAGGGTTTCCGTAACTATATGTTCTTTGTTGAAGGTTTTGAATTTCCGAGATGTTACTCTTGTTGAGTCAATGGAGTTTTTGTTGCTGTGTGATGACTGTTTGCCGTTGATGAGGATGGGGAAGGTGATTAAATTGTGGTCTGACCAAGGTACTGGGGTTACAGAAGAGTCAAGTCTGTTGTTGGAATCAAGAGCTGTCAGAGGGGCAAAGATCATGTCAAGGATGTTTCCTCTCTCGTGCGTGGGGGCTTCAACAATTTGCTTGTAGCCCAGCTCGTTGATTGCTTCAAGGAGGGCTGAGGCTTGGCTGGGATGCAGTGTTGGGAGATTGAGGTCTCCTAATATCCAGTTGGGAATGCTGGGTTTGCGTGAGTTAGCTGCTAGGTCTAGAATGTTAGGAAGGTTGTCCGCGGAGGGTGAGGGTGCTCTGTATATTAAGTTGATGAGGCATTGTTCATTTGTGATGGTTAAGACGTCCATGCTGTTTGAGCTTGCGGAGTCCACAGTGTGGAAATTTAGGTCATTCTTGGTAAGTATGAGAATGCCTCCTCCTCTCTTGCTCTCTCTGTGTTGGGAATGGACGGAGAAGTTGGGGGGTATGAGTTGGTTAAGGATTACATTATCCGCGTCAGATAACCAGGTTTCGGTTATCATGAGGATATCTAGATTATAAGAAGAAATTGTGTCAGTGATGACTGGCCATTTCTTGCGGATAGACCGTGCATTTATGAGAGCACAGTTTAAGTAAAAGGGTTGAGGGGGTTCCTCTTGTTTATTTTTCTTTGGTTGTTGAAGAGCTATATGTATTAGGTGAGAGTGGCGTGTGGGGGTCTCTATTCTTGAGTTGGGATAAGGAGATTCTGCCCTTCTTTTTCCATGACTCAGAAGTATTGGAATTTGGTGGGCCGTGTGATATAGGGCAAGGGCTTCGTTGAGCCAGCCTATAAGAAGGAAAAGGCAGATAGCCAGGGTATTAAATGGTAGAGCCATTGGGGTTTTTGTTGAAATGGATGAGGTACCTTCTGTGAGGGATTGGAGGGGATATTAGGTTTGCTATTGTGAATATGCTATTGTCAAAAAGAGTAATTGGAAATGAGCTACTGACAGTGGTGCTGAGTAGTTATACTATGGAAGGATAATGGGAGAGCAGGTAAGACACTGGTAACTGTAGTAAGATTATGCAGAAATTTATGGGGTGCTACTGGTAACCGTAATAATTGAGTGCTACTGGCAACAGTAATAAGTGAAAGCTACTGACCACAGTAATAGTTGAATGCAACAGTGATAATTGAATGGTACTGGCAACAGTAAAATCAAATGCAACAATGATAAATGGATACTACTGGCAACAGTAATAAATGAATGCAACAGTAATAAATTGAATGGTACTGGCAACAGTAAAATCGAATGCAACAATGGTAAATGGATACTACTGGCAACAGTAATAAATGAATGCAACAGTAATAAATGAATGCAACAGTAATAAATTGAATGGTACTGGCAACAGTAAAATCGAATGCAACAATGGTAAATGGATACTACTGGCAACAGTAATAAATGAATGCAATAGTAATAAATTGAATGTTACTGGCAACAGTAATAAATTGTGGCATGCTACTGACAACAGTACTAGTATATTCCTATATAGTGTAGCCGTTGGTATTGGTGAGCCTAGTCAACGTTACAAGGTTGAGCAGAGATGAAAATAATTGTGATGTATAGTACTATCAAATCAGTAGGCTGTGAAAGAAAAGTCAATTGAGTCATATATGTAGCGCGTATACTTGCTGTGGTTGAGGTTATGTGGAGAGGGTAGGGTAAGCTGGCTTAACCATATTTGGATGTAGTTGCTGGACAGATTTTGTGTGGACGCGTGTCTTGAGCAGGCTGTTGCTTCGGCGGCTGGTCTCCAGGCAGGCTGCGAGGGAAGGTGTTCTGGCTCCTCGGTTGAGCTGCAGAAGGTGGTCGAGTTAATGTCAGTGCAAAAGAAATGAAATAGAGCTGCAGGCTTGTTTCAACGGTCCGCACTCAGGCGCGGGCCCGCTAGGCGCGGGTGCGCCCGATCGGCGCGGTTTTTAAATGCTGGTGTCTGCCCCGATTGGGCAGCTCTCAGGAGGGGGATGGTGTCCTCTTCGGTGCTCTGGCCCGCTCTATCCACTCAGGGAGAGCACTGGAGGAGGGCCGGAGTGCTGCAGAAGGGCCGCACGCCCGATCGGCGTGGTTTTTAAATGCTGGCGTCTGCCCCGATTGGGCAGCTCTCAGGAGGGGGATGGTGTCCTCTTCGGTGCTCCGGCCCGCTCTATCCCCTCAGGGAGAGCACTGGAGGAGGGCCGGAGTGCTGCAGAAGGGCCGCACGCCCGATCGGCGCGGTTTTTAAATGCTGGCGTCTGCCCTGATTGGGCAGCTCTCAGGAGGGGGATGGTGTCCTCTTTGGTGCTCCGGCCCGCTCTATCCCCTCATATAGTTTGTACCCAGGTCCCACTGGTTGTCGTCCTTCCACCATGTCTCTGAGGTACCAATCATATCTAACTTCTCATTTAGTGCTATATATTCTAACTCTCCCATCTTATTTTTGAGACTTCTAGCGTTTGCATACAAGCTATGATTATCCCAGGGGTGGGTGGTTGTTGGGGAGGAAGGGAGGGAAAAGGCTTATTAAAAGCTGGCTGCTACACAGTACCCTGTCCTGTGCTTTTAAGGTAATCTGTGACCAATCTTCAGGGGAGAGACTTAAAAATCGTATGTGTAAGTTAGAAGAAAGGCGGGAAGGACGAGGTATGATAGAAACGTTTAAATACCTCTGTGGCATAAAGTGTATAAGAGGAGAGCCTGTTTGGATTGAAAGCAGGCTCTGCTATATGGGGACGTAGTATGAGGCTCAGAAGTAATATGTGGAAATATTTCTTTTTGGAAAGAGTGGTAGATGCAAGGAATTAGTCTCCCAGTGAAGGTACTGGAGACGAGGATAATATCTGAATTCAAGAAAGTATGGGACAGACACACAAGATCTCTAAAGGGGGGGGAAAAAGGACTATTGTAGTTGATATGGAAGGGCAGACTGGATAGGCCATCATGTTTTTATGTAAGATTGGACTTACCAATGGCAAATGACATTTAATGTGAACAAGTACAAAGGGAAGAGCAACCCAAGCCATGGCTACATGATGCAAGGCTCCACATTAGGAATCACTACCCAGGAAATGGTTTTAGGCGTTATTGTTGATATGTTGACACCCTCTGCCCAGTGTGTAGCAGCAGCCAGTAAAGCAATTATAATTCTAGGAATCATAAGTAAAGGAATAGATAACAAAACCCAAGAATATTATAATGACTTTGTATCGTTCCATGGTGTGACCACACCTTGAATATTATGTGCAGTTCTGGTTGCTATATCTTAAAAAGAATATAGCAGAATTAGAATAGATACAGAGAAGAGCCACCAAAATGGTAAAGGGGATGGAAGGATACACTTAGGAGGAGAAGCTGAAAGAAGCTGAGGAGATTGGATGGATGTTTATAAATTAATGAATGCAGTAGAACGGGTAAACGTAGATGAGTTGTTTACTGTATCAAAAAGTAGAAAGTAGTTTCATTTTGTGTCCTCTAATTATTGTAACACATTTAGGACTAATAAGAGAAAAAATCTTTTAACTCAATGAGTAATCAAACTCTAGAATTAGTTACCGGAGGATGCAGTAAAAACTGTTAGTGTAGTTGAGTTTAAAAAAGATTTGTTCACGGGAGTTGTGTTGGGAGACTGAGCAGCTGCACACCACGTTTTTTACTGTCAGAGCAGGCAGTTGGAGGATTCCGCTGGACCAGCTATGTGGCGTCAGGCCCTGACATCATCTCGAGGGCCTTAAATTGCGGCGGATAGAGGTGGCTGCTGGGAGACGGAGCTGTTGCCTGAAGCTGCTCACCTCATTTTTTATTGTCTGAGCAGGCAGTTGGAGGATCCTGCCGGACCAGCTATGCGGCGTCGGGCCCCGACGTCATCTCGAGGGAATTAAATTGTGGCCTGCACCGTGGTAACGTGGTCGTGTTTTGAAAGGGTGTGTTTTAAAGGGGCTTGTTTGTCCCTTTTGTGCCCCTTCGGCGCACGAGGAGTAGTGGAGCAGGTTTCTTGGAATGGGCAAACGTAAAGAGAGACCTTCAAATGTGAGTATCGTAAATCCCTCTAAATCTGTGAAAGTTATTGGCCCAATGGATAAGCATTTGGCTCCATTGGGTGGGTTGGAGGTGATGTCTCACTCTGCCGCCAGGTCCTTGCTCCCTTCAGATAGCTCCTCATCTTTGTTGGGGGTTTCTAACTCAGCCCCGCTTGCTGGTGGTGATTGTATGGGCCCAGTGTCTTCATCCCCCTTGTTGGAGGAACAGTCTCGACTTCAGGACTTACTATCTGTCCCACACCCCCCCCCCCCCAATGAAACTATCGGATATCGTGGTTGTACCTTTGCCACGCATTCTGCAAGTTTTGGGAGACCCTGTTGGGGCCCAACAGGTTGCTACATCTGCATTGTCTGTGGACAAACAAACTATTTCGTTATCTGATGTTTGACAAGTTCTCTCACGGACTGAAGTTTCTCTATCATCTGTGGTTTCTCAATTCTCAGACTTTTCTAAAGACTCTGGCAAAATTAATTCAGCATGATCTTCAGATTGTGGCATTAGATAAGTGTCACAAATTGGATTCACAATTTGTTGCATTGCAGAATGCTACTGTGTCGTTTATTAAGGATAGTCTTATCTTACATACCCAGCAAGAATTACTTGAAAATAGCTTCAGGGCTATGAATATCAGATGTTTGAATTTTCCTTGTTCTTGTCTGTTATCTCCACAGATTTTGTTTGATAAGTATTTGTCTGAAAATTTGGGTTATCAAGAGAATGCTAAACCTTCTATAAATAAGTTGTATTATTTGCCTCATTTGGCGGCAGCTCCTGGTGGGTCTCTGCAAGGAGCTGGAGCCTTTCCTTTATTAGATTTGTTGGATGTATCTGACTTTACTGAATCTTCACATGATGTGATAGCCACTAGGTCTACTCTTATTTACTTTAATTCTGAGCTTGATGAAAACACAGTTATGCGTTTGTATTTTCAAAATAAGAATGCTAATTTTTGTGGGGGGGGGGGGGGGGATTAACATGTTCCCTGATGTTTCCGGGCAAACACAGCTCAGACACAAGGCTTTTCTTGCTTTAAAGCCTCACCTCTTGGACATAGGTGCTTCTTTTTTTCTTAAATATCTCCAGGAACAAGCAGGAATGAGTCTTCACATATGGGTATCGTCGGTACCGACGGAGCCTGCGCGGGAACGCTCCCCAGCATCCAGTAAGAAAGCTTTTGGGAGCATCCCACAGCGCCTGCGCGCTGCCTTCCCGCCTTTCCCAACCGCCTCTCTCCAGTTCTTCTTTTCCGCGGAGCCAGCAGGTCGTGTTCCTGTCACCGCTGAAGAATTTCTTTATTTTTTTCTAGTTCTTTGGTCTCGCGTCTGCCTTCTTCGATGTCAGACCGGTACTGCCAGTCTTTTCTTTCTTTCTTCTTAATAAAAAAACAAAACAAAAACCTACCGTTTCCCACTTCTGTGCAATTTTTTCTTCGGCCTTAGGCCTAGGAAATATTTTTCCTCATGGAAAAGCCCGCCTCCGGGTTTAAAAAGTGCACGAAGTGCAGCGGTACTATTTCTGTCACCGACACCCATGACTGGTGTCTAAAATGTTTGGGTCCTGACCATTCCATCACGGATTGTGTGTCCTGTTCCATGATGTCTAAAAGAGGTCGACAGAACCGAGCGGCTAAGCTCAGTACCCTGTTTCCCTCTGATGCAGCTTCGGTGGCATCGACGTCTTCCAGGGCTGCTTCTTCCTCTCATGGATCTCAGGTAACCAAACATAAGTCCAGCCGGTCCTCGAAGGGTAGATCTCCCTCTAAGCATCGAGATGCCTCTGGGCTTGCCCTCGAGGATTCTACACTGGCAAAATTACCCCGGCGGGAAGCCCCGGCTTCCAAAGCTTCATCTATGGGGTCACAGGTTGACATCGATGGCGTGGCCTCGACCGATCACCTGTTGCCATGTTCTGGGGTACCGGTGGTTTCCACTGGTATCGACATCCAGACATTGGTGGTGTCGATGGATCAGAATATTCTGACCATGCAGCGTGCCATTACGGCATTCATACAGGCTGCGACGCCTCTGGTACCGCAACAAACTCTGTTGTCGGTACCGGTTCCGGCACCGGCACCGATATCGGTTCCGATACCTGGACCGATTGCATCGACATCGACATCGGCTTCGGTGTCGACTGCAGCAGTACCCTGTTCTATGATGCCCATCGGTACCGAACCGGTACCGATCACTCCCGATGTCGATACCACTCGGTACGCGTATCGGGCTCTGCAGGAGCATCCAGACAGGCGATACTTCGATTCCTCTGAGGATTCTGATGAATCAGAGGCTTCTGTCGAAGCATCCGTACTCCTTCCTCAGGAGCCGCCTTCTCCAAAAAGGAGAATGTCTCCTCCAGAAGACTTGTCTTTCCAAGACTTCATTAGGGAAGTGGCCAGGGGCCTCTCCATTTCTGTGGCCCCTGAGTCAGAGCCTAGAGCCAAACAATTGGATATTTTACAGTATCCTAAGGCTCCTAAGGAGGCAGCTACTTTACCAATTCATGAGATCCTTTATGATCACATGTTGGGCATATGGGAGACTCCTCTCACCACCTCCCCTCATTCTCGTAGGTTGGACACCATGTACCGTACCGTGTTCCTCCCTGTCCTGGCTTTCATAAGACTCAACTTCCTCACCACTCTATTGTGGTGGAGTCTGCCATGAAGAAGTTAGAGTGCAAAAAGGCACTCATCTAATCCTCCAGGAAGAGAATGCAGAACCTTAGATGCTTTTGGCCGGAGAATTCTGGCAGTAACATGCTTACTGCCAGAATCAACTCCTATAGTCTCTATATGGGGATGTTTCTAAAAGAAGTTACAGATCATCTGCAGACTTTAGCCCCTTTTATTTCATAAGATAAAAGGGAGGAGTTTCTCACCTAGCTTAAACATGCCCAGGATGTTTCCAAATTTTCCAACCGTGCAGCCTTTGACTCTTTTGAGTGTGCCAGCAGAGCCTCGACTATTGCCATAGGTGCATGCAGAGTTGCTTGGTTACAAGCTGCTGATTTGCAACCCTGGGTCCAAGATGGATTAGGAAATCTTCCTTGTACAGGTGAAAACCTCTTTGGAAAGGATTGGCAAGCAAAGGCCACTCAAATGGATGCTGAAAATTTTGCTTTAGATAGACTTTCAAAGTCTACTTCTGCTCCTGTTAAAAAAAGGTTGTTCAAAAAGGCTTTTTATCCCAAAAAGGGGAGATATTATCCTGTTTATGGTCAGCAGACATCTTCTGCAGGTCGTTTTGCTGCAAAGCGTCAGCAACAACCTAAACAGGCCAAGCCTAAGGCTGTAAGGACTGCTACGGCCCAACAGCCTCAGCCTCCTCAGGGCCTTTGACTTACAACTAGAGAACTTAGACTTTCTGGCTCTAGAAGAACCAGAGCCTCTCACTATTCCAGGAAGGTTAGCTCACTTTGCTCCCAGATGGGAACAAATCACAGCAGAGCAATGGACCCTCTCCATCATAAGGGAGGGGTACAAGCTTCATTTCTTAAACCTTCCTCCTCACACCATGGTGAGACAGTTCAATTCTCCAACATCTCTCCTCGACCTTCTAGGTCAGGAGATTGCTACCCTTCTTGCCCAAAAAGCAATAGAAGAAGTACCCCCTCTTCAACAGGGCTCAGGGTTCTACTCCCCCTATTTTCTTATCCCAAAGAAAACAGGGGGCTACAGACCCATTTTAGATCTCAGAGAATTGAACAAGTTTCTATGCAAGGAAAAATTCAAGATTTCTCTCGGTGCTCTCCTTCCATACCTTCAGAGTCAGGATTGGCTTTGTTCTCTAGATCTCAAGGATGCATACACCCATGTCCTCATCCATCCAACACACAGAAGGTTCCTTCGGTTCCTTTATCAAGGAAAGCACTACCAATACAGGGTGCTTCCTTTCGGTCTGGCCTCTGCACCAAGAGTGTTCACAAAATGCATGGCAGTAGTAGCTGCATTTCTATGCACTCTAGGAATATTCGTATTCCCATATCTGGACGACTGGCTCATCCGAGCCCCATCCCCGTCAGAGGCCCAGACTTCCCTAGCCTGCACAAGGCGTGTTCTTCTGTATCTGGGACTTGTAATAAACATCCCAAAATCCCATCTCACCCCTACTCAGTCATTAGAGTTCATAGGTGCCTACGCTTGGTGCAGTTAGCCTACCAGATTCAGTTAAAGTCCCATTTAACTGCTCGAGAGATGTTACAACTGTTAGGCCACATGGCATCCACCATGCATGTGGTTCTTTACGCTCGCCTTCACATGAGGGCAGCTCAATGGACTTTATCCACCCAATGGACCCAGGCATCAGGGTGCCTATCAGACAAAATAGCAACCTCCAGTCGCCTTTTTTGGTCTCTCCAGTGGTGGAAGTCCACTTAAAACCTGTTGCTGGGGTCCCCCTTTCAACAGTTGTTACCCCAAGCAACCCTTACAACAGATGCCTCTCCAAGGGGTTGGGGAGCTCATCTACAAGATCTCTCCACCCAGGGCATCTGGTCTCTACAGGAGACTTCTCTACATATCAACCTCTTAGAGCTCAGAGCAATTTTTCTAGCTCTCAGAGTCTTCCACACCCTGCTCAGCTGCAAGACAGTCCTCATCCACACGGACAACCAAGTAGCCATGTTCTACGTGAACAAGCAGGGCGGGACTGGCTCTCTGTCGCTTTGCAACGAAGCTTTGAGATTGTGGTCTTTCGCCAGAGAGCATCAAATTCATCTTCTGGCAGTATATCTTCCAGGCGTTCAAAACTCTTGGGCAGACAAACTCAATCGAGTTCTGCTTCCACACGAGTGGTCCCTCCATATGGACCAGATAGCCAGAATCTTTTGGATTTGGGGAACCCCGGACATAGACCTTTTTGCAAGTCCGTGGAATGCCAAACTTCCAGAATTACGTGTCAGGGAGTTCAGGCCAAGGATGCCTTCCTCCTTCACTGGGGTCAAGGCTTCCTTTACGCCTTTCCACCCATTCCCCTAATTCCCAAAACTTTCTTCAAACTTCAGAGAGATCGAGGGTCTATGATCCTCATAGCACCACGTTAGCCACGCCAAGTGTAGTACCCTCTACTTCTGCATCTCTCTCAAGCTCCTTCCCTGGACTTGGGATCTGCTCCAGACCTCCTGTCCCAGGAGGAGGGAACGTTATGGCATCCAAATCCCCAGTCTCTCCATCTCAGGGCCTGGTTGCTGAAGGCCTAGACCTTCAAGATTTGCATCTTTCTCAGCAGGTGAAGGATATCCTTCATGCTTCCAGAAAGCCTTCCACTAGACTTTCCTATGCTTTCAAATGGAAAAGGTTTACCATTTGGTGTGCAGAGAAGGGTCTTAACCCCCTTGCAATACCTCTGAATTCTTTACTAGAGTATTTGCTGCATTTATCCTATGCAGGTCTTAAAACGAATTCAGTAAGAGTCCATTTGAATGCTATTCCAGCATCCCTCAAGCCTCTCAATGGACAGCCTATTTCCTCCCCCCCCCCCCAACGTAACCAGGCATTTTGCAGGGAAAGCACAGTTACTTACCTGTAACAGGTGATCTCTGGGAACAGCAGGAATAAGTCTTCACATATGGATATCGTCGGTACCGACGGAGCCTGCGCGGGAATGCTCCCCAGCGTCCAGTAAGAAAGCTTTTGGGAGCATCCCACAGCGCCTGCGCGCTGCCTTCCCGCCTTTCCCAACCGCCTCTCTCCAGTTCGAGTTTTAAAGCTGAGACAAAGAGAGAGAGAGGAAAGGAAAGATAGATAGAGAGATACAACTCCTAGGGGAGGTGGGTGGGTTGTGAAGACTTATTCCTGCTGTTCCCAGAGATCACCTGTTACAGCTAAGTAACTCTGCTATCTCCAGGAACAAGCAGGAATGAGTCTTCACATATGGGCGAGCGGCCACCTGGGCCTCGGTTCATACCTTTACAGCCCATTACTGCTTGGACAAGGACTCCCGCCGGGATGCCTTGTTTGGTCAGGCTGTTCTCAAACACCTGTTCCATACCTAATCAACTCCTACCCCCATCCCTGGTTGGATGCCCGAGATCCATGGGGGAAGGTAGAGCCCTTCTCAGGGACTCACAACCTTGGGGATCTCCCTGGCATCTCCAGCTGGGGAGTCCCCATATGTGAAGACTCATTCCTGCTTGTTCCTGGAGATAGCAGAGTTACTTAGCTGTAACAGGTGATCTCTGGGAACAGCAGGAATAAGTCTTCACAACCCACCCACCTCCCCTAGGAGTTGTATCTCTCTATCTATCTTTCCTTTCCTCTCTCTCTCTTTGTTCCAGCTTTAAAACTCGAACTGGAGAGAGGTGGTTGGGAAAGGCGGGAAGGCAGCGCGCAGGCGCTGTGGGATGCTCCCAAAAGCTTTCTTACTGGACGCTGTAAAAGCTGTAAAAGCTCTCCACTTTAGTATTTTCTTGAAAGGCCCTCAGTTGAACACTGCAAGTCCAAACCTTTCACTATGAAGTTAAATGCATAAAGGCTGAGCTTCCACTTGCCAGGATCCATGGTGCTGGGACTCAGGAAGTCAAACTACATATTGTTAAGACCAGCCATATGTACCAAGGATGAGGCAATCAGATGTTCTTCTGCCCAGCAATTCAGCTCTGTGACCTCAACAGCCACTCTGGCACAGAGTTCCACCTTGTTTGTTGACATAGACCACTTCTGTAACATTGTATGAGAACACCCAGCATGCTTTGCCTATCAAGAGGTTGAAACTTCAAGAACTAGGTGGACTGTCCTCACCGTCCAAGAAATTTATTTTTCAGAAGGCTTCCAGAGGGGACCAGAATCCCTGAGCCAACTCACCATTTTATCACCTCAGATGCCAGCATGAAGAGCTGGGATGTGCATTATCACCCTATCCAGCACTGCCAACAGCATCCTGGCCATCAGATGGTGGGATTGCAGCCTCCACTTCAGCTGTTCCTTGATCTCCCAGGAAATAAGAATGGTCTGGTGGAACAACTGGAAACAGGAAGACCAAAGGGCCAGCTGGTATGTCTACAGAGGATGCATGTTGCCCTAGCATCCATCTGTTCTTATCTTATGTTCTTAGCCCACAGAACCAGCTCCAAGGTCAATGCCATGAACACAAGGAGCTGAAGACAGCCCACAGGCCTGGGACCAATTGAGCACAAAAATCTCTTGAGATGGCTCTGAATATAACAAAAAATGCCAAGGTCCATCAAGCCCAGTATTCTGTTTCCAACAGTGGTAAATCTAGGTCACAAGTACCTAACAGGTTCCCAAAAAGGTACACAGATTCGACAATGCTTATCCCAGGATAAGCAGTGGAATTACCTGGTCATCTTTAATAATGTTTTATGGACTTTTCCTCCAGGAACTTGAACAAACCTTTTTTTATTAATATTTTTATTGATAATTTCCAAAAATAATACAATACCTATTTAAAAGAAAAAAGAGAAACTCAGTCCACATCATGGGGAGATTCCAAATAACAGGTGAACTCAAGCAATACAAAAGCAAAATAATACAAATATTATCCTGAGAGAGAAGCTGATGTCCTAAAATAATAAACTCCTCAAATTATTTCTAGCATGCTAGCAGACATAGTCAAGAAAACTGCATTATCCCTGTGAACAATGGTTACTAAGAAAAGTTTCCAAAGATGATACTTTTGAAAAAAACATATTTAGTCTCCCCCCCCCTTCACACATGACTCTTTATGGCTAGAAATTCCCAATGATGCATTTTGCTTCCTGCATAATTTTTATACTTTTTTACTCTGTGCTTTCTTTAATATATGCCATTGTGATAATTTGCACTCTGGTATTAGTCTCACAGTGGTTATCCTCATTCCACCAGGTCTCCAAGATGCCTATTATATCTATCTCTTCATATAGTGCTATATATTCTAACTTTACCATTTTATGTTTTAGGCTTCTGATATTTGTCTTACAAGATGGACACAAACACCCACTTTAGTGATTGTTGCAAAACAAATTTGGCTTGAGGGATTTTTTAATGGGCATATTAGATTATAATCTAAAATTGTTCAAATCACCATTTCATCTATAGCTGTTTTCTTTTGTAAGACTTGTAAGTATGTATGTGTGTCTGTCTATTGTGTTGTCTTCTGCTTCTTTACCGACACTGAGTGCTCATGCCATATCTTACTTTGGCTGGCGTACCTTGATGTTGCTGTTGAAACATGATTGTTTCTTGCTCGTCACTTTGCTATTCTTGTTATAGTTTAGTGTTTCCTGGTCTACTTGTTATTGCACTTGTGTGAGCAGCATGGAATGGCAGTTAGAATTCTGAACACCATTTGATTTACAATCCACATCTCAAAAACTAAGTGGATTACATGGTTAATAGGGGTGTGCATGGCCAAAACAAACATTCAGTTTGTGCTCATTTAAAACACATTTTTCCTGACTTTTGGGTGTATTATCATGTCCATTACACACATTCATTCTTTAGGCATGCATTGTATGCGTGTAAGAATTTTAAGCACCCAAATCAATTGTATGCATGTTAATTCATACGCATTTACAAACAATTCAAATGCACTTTGAACTTTTATCACCCACATAACTTGAACGTTCACTTGTGGTTTCTTTAACAAGTTTTTTTTATACTGCCTTATCTTTATTTATTATTTATTTACATTCTCTTACATACCGCGCTATTCTGCATCAGTGCGGTTTACATTGAACAAACTGAAATTACATTGAACAGGGCATTATAACTTGGAGATAACCCTCCATAGCCCATGTTCCCTGTAAAATAGTTAAGTGGCTTGCCCAAGACCACAAGGAGCACCTGTGGGACTAGAAACCCCAGTCCTTCCGACCCAAGGTTGCTATCCTCTAGTGGGATTTGAACCCCCGACCTTCCGGCCTGAAGTACCTTGCCCCAACCACTAGGCCACTCCTCCACTCTTACATCTTACATTTAAAGCGGTTTACATTATAATATTTTAACAACTGGAAATTTATATTGAACAGAAAATTAAACTTGGGATCAAACAGGGAAAGGATAACACCAAAACTTCAGTGAGCATGGGAAGGTGTATGAATATAAATATTTCACACTAACCTTTGTGGCTCTGGGAATTATTAAAACTTGGCAGTAAGATCTAAAAATGGTCCATGAGTGGTCCTGGAAGAATCAAAGTTGAAGATGACAAGGTCTGAAATGGCTTAGCAGTGGAGATGATGGTGATGCATCACTTTATTTATTTTGAGTAGGTTTAGTTTAGATATGGCAATGATGCACAAGCAGCACTGACAGATGAAAAAAGAGGGAGTCTGTGTAGTCTACAAGCTACTACCCTCTCCCCCTCCCCCCTCCCCATTATGAAAGATGCAATTTCTTTAATTTCTTATATTACCTGCTACAGAAAGTCCTAAGATATAGTTTGACATTGCCTGGTCATAACTGTTGGTTCCTTTATTTCATCTCAGCCATTCTGGGCCGGGGACCCTTTACTCCTATTGCACTGAGGCTGCTCACATGACTTCAATTGATCCATGTCTGATGTCTTTAATAGTTTAATATCAACAACCCTCCAATACACCACCGAAGCCACGGATTGGAGCACATTTGAAACAATCACAACTGAACAAGTAGAATCCACTATCTCCCGACTAAATACCACCACCTCTCCACTAGACCCCTGCCCTGCTGAGTGGATAAAGAAATCAAAAGAAGACTTAAGCACACCCCTAACCCACATCATCAATGAATCCCTCAAGCAAGGACACATTCCAGACACCCTTAAGACCTCTATCATTCGTCCAACTCTGAAAAAACCCAACCTGGACCCACTCGATCCAGCCTCTTACAGACCAATAGCAAGCCTCCCATTCACCACCAAAATTATAGAGAAGATCATTCAACAGCAACTCCAAGATCACCTGGACACCAACAAAATACTGGACTCGCAACAACACGGATTTCGCCCACACCATGGAGTTGAAACCCTCATGGCAACTCTACTGAACACCCTCACCAAAGGCACACAGGCCAAACACTCGGGGTACATCATGCTCTTTCTAGACATATCCACGGCCTTCGACACCATTTCCCACAACACTCTCCTACAAAGACTCCAGGATATAGGAATCAAAGACACCGTTCTGCAATGGTTCTGCTCTTACCTAACAAACAGACAACAACTAATCCGCACAAACACAGCAACCTCCCCCCCCTTCCAACAACATCAAGGTGTGCCACAAGGATCCACACTGTCCGCCATGCTCTTCAATGTCTATCTGCAACCACTCTGCTCGATCATACAGGACCACAACATCAACTACCATATATACGCAGATGACATAATGCTCTACGCCCCAATCACAACCACCAACCCGACAACTATCAGACTGCTTCACTGAGATCTCCGACTGGCTACAAAGAAACAATCTGACCATCAATATCAAGAAAACTGAAGCCCTTATAGCAACAAAGAACCCAGATTTCACCCCACCATCTCACATCACACTAGGAACCACCCAAATAAAGATTCAACCCCAAATAAAGTATCTGGGAATCACTATAGACCAAGCTCTCACATTTACCCCACAGATAAAAAAGACTGCAAAGACAATATTCCACAAAGCAAAAACAATACAACGGCTCAGACCATTCATAGATCCACAAGACTTCAGAACTGTCATGCAGGCCATGACACTCCCACACCTGGACTACTGCAACATAATCTATCATGGACTCCCTGGAACCCACATCAACCCTCTACGGACTGCCCTGAACACCACCGCGAGGATCATCCAGAAAGCAAAAAAACACGACCACATCACCCCAGTACTAAAAGAACTACACATACTACCACTTCAAGCAAGGATCAAATACAAAGCTGCCCTGCTTATACACAAAGCCCTCCATCAACCACAGACCTCCCATCTCCGCTCCCTGCTACCCCAGCCCACCCACAACAGAACAACCCGACAAACCACCAACACCACCCTCACCATCCCCTATCAGCGAACAAAATATAACCAACGGACCTGCAACAGAGCCTTCGAACTATATGCACCCTCCCTCTGAAACTCACTACCAAGCCAAATCAGAAACACCGCTGATCCAACTGCGTTCCGAAGACAACTAAAAAACATCCTCTTCCTGGAATATCTTGGACCAGATCCAAGCAACCTCCACTGACATCTCACAACCCCGCAACCGAAATCCCAATCTACCCTCTAAGAGACCCATGTCTATTCCCTAAGACTTCTCCACCTGTTTGAATCATCAATGTTGGCCCCCTGGTGAAGGCCCCCCCCTACACTGATTTCTGTCCCCCCCCTATTATGTTACACCGCTTTGACCCGGTGAAAAGCGGTATATAAATGCAGTTAAATAAATAAATAAATATTTTATATTTTATACTTCCTTATCATCCTTATTCTTCCTTGAGGAACTCCAGTTCAGTCCCTCACTGCTGGGTTGTGTACCTCCTCCTGCAGCCTGGAACTTTTAGAATCATGACATCACTGGAGGCATTCCGCTGGTCTCTCCCATCAACCCCCAGTGTGTCCTGTCTCCATGCAGCAGGAGGATGTAGTGAGCCTAGGTGCTGGGCTCACAAGAGGAACGAATAAGGAGCAGTTAGTTATTTTTGCTAGGTTTTGCTTTTATTTGGTTACACTGTAATTTATTTAATTTCTGGGGCTATATGCCTTTAAATTTGTCTTAAATTTTTTTTTTTTTTTTTTTTTTAAGTCGAGGGAGGGATTGAACCGCGGAATTCTTTCTCTCTCCTCGGGTTAATTTTATTATTAAATTTCTTCATTTGATCTGCTCTCCCCTCCTTGTGTGGACGGAGGGAGTTGTACAGGTTATTCAAACGGCTGCTTTCAGAGTTTACAAGGCAGCGGCGGTTTGTTTATTCAGCAGCAGTTCTTTCGGGCCTCGCGGTAGCAGCAGCTTCAGGCCTTTCTATGCAGCGCTGCGGTTGACAGGACTGCCGTTTTTAACGGCGAAATTGAATAGGCAGCACTGCGGCTGACAGGACTGCCATTTTTGATGGTGAAATTAAATATGAGGTGAATTTAAGGAGTCTTCAGTGATTGGGTAAGCTGTTAGACATTTTTTTATGTGAGCTCTGTTTTCATGGTTTTTTGCATCGGGCCGTTTTTTCTTGTCTCCTGGTCTTTCAGCATGTGGTTAATTTGATTTTGAGAGCTTTTAGAGTAAATATAGTGTTTCTTTAGGTTTAAATTTATTTTATTCAGTGTGCTTTTCTTAAAGGTACAGATACATTAAACTAAATAAATAGGTTTATTTTCTTTCTGAGATCAATTCTATTTGTTAGTGGCTAATGCCGTCGCGTCCACAGTGTCTCGTGTGCGGGTCACGTAGGGGCGCAGTCTCGGACGCGGGGGTTTGTCAAGGCTGCGCTACTGAATCAAGTAATATGGAGCAGGAAATTCAGGAAAGGACTCAGACTCTGCCTAGCACGGTGGAGGAAGAACCTCTTCTGGAGGTTTCTTCTGCGCCTCTAAAGGAGAATTCGACAGCGTCAACTAGTGCTGGTGCTCCGGCAGGTCAGGCGTTGGCCCCAGGGAGTTTTTCACCAGATTTTGTTTTAATAATGCATCAGGCTTATTGCTTACATCAGCAGGACCAGTCACCACTGGCACGGTCAGCTTCAGACAAGCCGGTAAGTGGTCTGGTGAGACCTCTTAAAAGGACACGTTCTTTGGAGGATCAGCATTTGGACTCAGATTGGCCAGATGTAGATGATATTGAGTTAGATCCAGATTTAGGAATTGAGGATCTTGAGGAAGATGAAATTCAGGAGTCTGAAAATCAGGCGAGGATTATAAGAGTTTTTCGGAAAGAGGAGTTGACAGCGCTTATTATTGAGTCCCTTCAGGCACTCAATCTTTCTTCAGTTCAACCAACGGAGGAGACGGGTTTGGAGGATCCCCTTATCTAAGCAGTGCGTCAGACTCAAGCTGTATTTCCAGTGCATCGAGTAGTTAAACAGATGATCCAAGGTGAATGGGATTTACCAGAGGCTGGTTTGAGGGGTGTTAGGTCAATGAATCGGCTTTACCCCTTGGTTGATCAAGAGAGGGAGATGTTTCATTCTCCGTGTATAGATGCAGCAGTTTCTGCGGTCACAAGGAAGACGACTATTCCGGTAGAAGGCAGCACGGCGTTGAAAGATGTGCAGGATAGGAAGGTGGATGGTTTGTTAAAGCAAGCTTTTGAGGCTAATGCTCTGTCGCTGCAAGCTTCTATTTGCAGAGCTTGGGTGGCAAGAGCTTGTCTAAGGTGGTCGCAGTGTTTACAGCAGCCGACACTGCAGACGCAGGAGAGTTTAGCGGACGTGTCACGTCTTGAGTCTGGGTCGGCTTACTTAGCTGATGATCACTATGATTTAATCAGAGCTTTACCAAATAGTATGGCTTCATTGGTTGCCGCTCGTCATTATCTTTGTTTAAGAAATTGGGCGGCAGATGGTTCCTCCAAGTCTCGTCTTAGTAAACTGCCTTTTAAAGGGAAGTTGTTGTTTGGAGAGGATCTTGACAAATTAGTCAAGGATTTGGGGGAGTCAAAAGGTGGACGCTTGCTGGAAGATAAGCCGAAGCAAGGTCGTTTTCAACCGGCTGTGCAAGGTCAGTTTCGGGACTTCAGGCGGTTTCTTACTTCACGGTTTGTAGGTTTTCAAAGAGGAAGATTTGCTTTACGAGGTCAAGGTTTTCGGGGCTTTCGAGGGGCGGGCAGAGGATTTGCTAGTTTCCCTGCCGCAGCACTTAGAAAGTCACAATGAAGTGAGGCGGACGCGGGCAGGTATTCAGCTGGTGGGGTGCTGGCTTCAAAAGTTTTTTCCGGCCTGGGTCAAGATAACATCCAATCAGTGGGTGTTAGAAGTCATTCGCAAAGGTTATGCTCTCAAATTTGCTCGTCCAATAGTAGACTCTTTTGTCCTCTCTCCTTGCAGAGGGCAGGAAAAGAGTGACTGCGGTACAGCAGACGTTGGAGTGTCTTCTTCAATTGGGAGCAGTGGTTCCGATTTTGCGAGAATTTTACGATGTTGGTCGATACTCGATTTATTTTGTGGTTCCAAAAAAGGACGGATCATTCCATCCTATTCTAAATCTCAAGGGTGTGAATCGCTCTCTGAGAGTACCTCATTTTCAAATGGAAACATTATGGTCGGTAATAGTGGCAGTTCGAAAAGGAGAGTTTTTGATGTCACTCGATCTTACTGAGGCGTAGTTACACATCCCTATCAGGCCTGGGCATCAGAGGTTCCTAAGGTTCGCTCTTCCATGTGGGCATTTTCAGTTTCAAGCATTGCCTTTTGGTCTAGCGACTGCTCCACATATCTTCACTAATGTAATGGTGGTGGTAGCGGCGGCTCTGCGAAAAGAAGGTATACTAGTGCATCTTTATCTTGCTGATTGGCTGATACGGGTGAAATCCAAAGAGGAGAGTGTTCAAGTAACAAGCAGAGTGGTGCAGTTTCTTCAGAGTCTCGGTTGGGTAGTCAATGTATTCAAAAGCCATTTAAGTCCATCTCAAGTTCTAGAGTACTTAGGAGTACGGTTCGACACTAGTTTGGGGGCAGTTTTTCTGCCAGATCTGCGGGTTCGGACAGTTCAATGTCGGGTGCGCAAGTTTTTAAGGTCTCCAGCTCCTTCAGCCTGGAGTTAACTTCAAGTTCTAGGGACAATGGCGGCGACAATAGACGTAGTACCTTGGGCCAGAATGCACATGCGACCGTTACAGTTACATATTACCGTTACCGTTACCGTTACATATACTATTGCACTATTGCACCACCTTTGTATATAGTTAACTATGATATCTCTTGTCAGATAACACACCTTTGTATATAGTTTCCCCTATTTCCCAAGTTTATATCTCCTGTTAAATGTAATTGACCAGACATATGTAAATTGTCGGATGTTTTTGTTCAATGTAAACCGCGCTGATGTCTAATAGTGCGGTATATAAGAATTGTTAATAAATAATAATAATAAATACAGAGGTCGTTACTCAGGCGTTGGTCGCATCAGAATGATTACATGTGCAAACGGCTTCCCTGCCCATTGCTGGTCAGGAAGTCTCTTCAATGGTGGCTTTGCCTGAAGAATCTGACCACGGGCATGCCACTGGAGCAGCCGCAATAGATTCCGTTGTTAACAGATGCAAGTCTTGCAGGCTGGGGAGCTCATTGCAGAAATCTATATGCACAGGGACGTTGGAACCAGCAGGAGGCCAAATGGTCAATCAACCGGTTGGAGTTGTGGACGTTAGCGCTAGCTCTTCGGGCGTTCGAAAACTCGGTGCGGGGCTGAGCGATACATGTACTGTCGGACAATGCTGTGACAGTGGCTTATCTCAATCGTCAAGGCGGTATGGGAAGCATGGCTCTAGAGGAGGAAGCAGAGATCTTGTTCGCCTGGGTAGAGTCTCGGCTTCAGGCTCTGTCGGCAGCACACATTGCAGGAATGGACAGTGTAACAGCAGATTTTCTAAGCAGGGTTCAAGTGGATGCCGGAGAATGGGAGCTTCATCCGGAGGTTTTTGCTCAGATAGTCATCAGGTGGGGGCTTCCGGTTATGGATCTCATGGCAACCTTCCGATCGGCCAAGGTGAGTCGGTTTTTCAGTCGAAGATGAGAAAGAATGTCAGAAGGCATCGATGCTTTGATGCAGCAATGGCCCAAGCAGGGTCTTCTATATGTCTTTCCCCCGTGGGCACTCATAAGTCGAGTGGTTCAGTGTATCGAAGCTCACCAGGAGAGAGTGGTGTTAGCACTGGATTGGCCGCGGCGTCCATAGTATGTGGATCTAGTTTGGCTTCTCGACGGATTGCCTTGGCGAATACCGGTGACAGCGGACCTTCTGGTTTATGGTCCTCTGCGGATGCCTCAGGTGGATTGGTTCTCGCTTATGGCTTGGCCATTGAAAGGGCTCGGTTAAGTAAAAAAGGTTATTCTAGAAAGGTGATTGATACTTTATTGATAGCTAGAAAAAGATCCACTTCTCTGGCGTATGTTCGTGTCTGGCGTATTTTTGAAGATTGGTGCGCTAAGCGTCAACTTCGTTCATCCAAGGTCTTAGTGTCTATGGTATTAAGTTATTTGCAAGATGGTTTCGATAAGGGCTTGGTGGCCAGTTCATTGAGGGTTCAGCTGGCAGCTATTTCTTGTTATCGAGGTAAGGTTCAAGGAGTGCCTTTGGGGTCATATCTCGATGTAGTTCATTTTTTGAAAGTGGTATCTCATTTCCGACCTTCTCGTAGGAAGGTTTCTCCTCCGTGGGATCTCAACTTGGATCTAGGAGCTTTGACTAGAGAGCCTTTTGAGTCTTTGAATCTGGCTTCTGTCAAAGATTTAACTTTTTGGTGGCCATCTGTTCGGCTCGTCGAATTTCGGAGTTGCGGGTGTTGTCCTGTCAGGAACCGTTTCTTTCTTTCTCTAGGGAAAAGTTGTATTAAGACCGGTTCCATCTTTTCTTCCTAAGGTGGTTTCACCTTTTCATGTGAATCAGGTGGTTTCTTTGCCTG
This sequence comes from Ichthyophis bannanicus, assembly GCA_033557465.1. Classification (NCBI taxonomy): domain Eukaryota; kingdom Metazoa; phylum Chordata; class Amphibia; order Gymnophiona; family Ichthyophiidae; genus Ichthyophis; species Ichthyophis bannanicus. The sequence goes on from CM066036.1 coordinate 389,357,603, forward strand.
TGTTGGGTATTACGGGGAAGATGCTTCGGATCATAGTTTGTGGCGTTTAGATGTAAAGAGGGTCCTTCGCCAATACTTGAAGGTCTCGAAGTCTTTTCGTAGATCAGGATGCTTGTTTGTGCTTTTTGGGGATCCGCGTAAAGGTGAAGTGGCAGCCAAAGCTTCAATTACCAGATGGATACAAGAGGCAATAGCGTCAGCATATATTTTTTCAAGGTGGTCAGGTGTCTGTGGGGTTACGGGCTCATTCTACTAGGGCACAAGCGACTTCTTGGGCGGAACATCGTTTGGTTCCGCCGGTGGAAATTTGTAAAGCAGCCACTTGGTCTTCTCTTCATATTTTCAATAAACACTATCGCCTAGATGTTCAGGCGGCAAATGATGCCTGTTTCGGGTCTGCGGTTTTGCGGTCCGGGGGGACAGGTCCCTCCCAATAATTACTGCTCTGTTACATCCCATCGGTGAGGGACTGAACTGGAGGGACGATAAGGAAATAGAAATTAAACTTACCTGCTAATTGTTGTTCCTTGAGGAACTCCATTTCAGTCCCGATACCCACCCGGGGATTTGTTGCTTTATTAAGGATTTGGGGAGTGTTACGTTTACATTTTGCGTAAGACATTCCAGTCTTTTTAATAGATGTTATATTCTTTCACTTATCTTTTCTCTATGTTTTTTAATAAGAAGAGAAAGAAGGAGTTTCCTCAGTTCAGAGGGAGTTATTTTAGTTCAATTTTTTTAAAAAATAAGATTTATATATGTGTTAGTTTTGGCATGATTATTGCTATAGCTACTTATTTGTTGCTCCTTTGAGTTTGCTTTGTCAATAGAATAGTGATGGTTGATGGGAGAGACCAACGGAATGCCTCCAGTGATGTCATGATTCTGAAAGTTCCAGGCTACAGGAGGAGGTACACAACCCAGCAGTGAGGGACTGAACTGGAGTTCCTCAAGGAAGAACAATTAGCAGATAAGTCTAATTTCTATTTTATAGAGTTATAGTCTGTTTTAGATAAGGCTTGCCTGCCCACTGTTTTCACTCGCTGTGTATTTCCTCTGCTAATAAGTTCCCCAATCTGATAATCTGCTTTTTCATTTATTTTACCTTTATTCCCTTACTGCCTATTATCCCTGTCCTAACTTTACTTGCCATCTCTTATAGCTCCTCATCATTCTTTGCTCCTTTTTCCTTATCCTCTTTAACTTTCTTCCCTCACTCTACCAACCTAATACCCTGCCTCTTTCTCATCCTCTCTCCACCCTCCCCCTTTCCTCCCCCATCTTATCCTCCATCCTTGACTCAACTCTTGAGCTTCACCTTCTCCTTTTCATTCATCCATCTCCTTCCTCTCTAAAACAACCTCATCCCAGTTTTCAACGTGCTGTCTCCTCTCTCCCTTGCGCTCTTCTTCTCCTTCTGTCCGCTGGTGACATTAATCCCAACCCTGGTCCCTCTTCACTTCTCTCTCACTCCCATATTAGATCTCCAGGAACAAGCAGGAATGTAATCTTCACATATGGGTATCGTCGGCACCAACAGAGCCCGCACGGGAACGCTCCCCAGCATCCAATAGGAAAGCTTTTGGGGGCATCCCACTGCACCTGCGCCACTACCTTCCTGCCTTTCCAACTCCTCCCTCTTCAGTTTTTCGTTTTCCACGGAGCCGACAGGCAGAAAACCCTGTCACCGCAGAAAATTTTCTTTTTTGTGGTCGCGTCTGCCTTCCCATCGACGCCTATACCGGTACCACCGGTGCCTTCTTTATTTTCTTATTTCCTTTCTTACCTTTTTGAGGGTCTGTCCCCTCTTGGTGCTAGGCGCCATTTTGGGCACCAGGCCCTCTTTTCTTCCAAAATGGAGAAACCCTCTAGTGGTTTAAAAAATGTTCAAAATGTAGCAGTACCATTTCTGCTACTGACACCCATGATTGGTGTCTTAAATGTTTAGGTCCTGATCATTTGCCATCGGAGTGTCTCCTTTGTAGAAAGATGACTTAAAGAGGCCTGCAGAACAGAGCTGCAAAACTCTGCACCCTCTTTGCCTCAGATGCAATGTCTGTTGCATCGACGTCGTCTAGGGCTTCATCTTCCTCCCATGGATCTCAGGTAACCAAACCCAGGTCTTCCAAGACCAGCCAGTCCTCAAAGAGTAGATCTCCTTCTAAGCATCGAGATGCTACTATTGTTGCCCTCGAGGAAAACACACCGGCCAAACAGCCCCGGCGGGAGGTCCTTGCCTCCAAAGCATTAACGGGGTTTCAGGATGTTCCTGAAGCTTCCACCTCCGGAGAACTCTTGGTGTTATGTTCTGGTGTTGTGGCCTGCTCCGCCGGTACCGACACCAGACATCGGCAGGCTCCATGGATCAACGTATCCTGGGCATTGAGCGCAGTGTTCCGGCTTTATTAGCAGCCTCGGTACCGCTAAAACCGCTACAATCGACGCAGTTATCCGTACCGATACCAGTACCAAATGTACCTGCATCGACCGATATGCCTCTTTTCATGCTTCCTCCCATGCCGGCCCTGGAATCGGTCTCCGGCATTGAGGGTCTGGTATCGAGGCATTCCAATGCCGACTTCGATCGATACTGCCGACAAGCAGTATGAGAGCATCCGGCCCAACGATACGTCGAGTCCTCCAATTCTGATGATTCCGAGGACTCTGTCAGTACCGGGGTGGTTCTTCCGGAGGATCCCTCTCCTTCACCATAGCGTTGGATGTCTCCTTCGGAGGACATGTCCTTTCGGGACTTCATACGTGATATAGCACGGGAACTCTCGATCACCATGACCCTTGAGAAGGAACCAAGAGCTGAAGAGAGTCTTCGGCTCCAAAGCTTTATTGGGGCTCCAGGATGTTCCCGAGGTCTCAACCTTGATGGAACTACTGGTGCCATGCTCGGGGGTTGTGGCCGCTTCCACCGGTACCGACGCCCCGGCATCGGCAGTAGCAATGGATAAAAGACACCTCGCTATCGAACACAGTCTAGCAACTCTTTTAGCTACTTTGGTACTGCTAAAGTCGCTGCAGACTGTTCCGCAGGCACCGGTACCCATGCTGGTACCGGTGCCAGTGCCCTCGGTACCTGTTTCAAAAGGCATGCTTCCCCCGATGCCAAGCCTGGAATCTCTCTCCAGCATGGGGGATCAGGTACCGACTCGTTTCAGTACTGACATCGAGCGGTACCGACGCCATCTGCTTCGGGAGAACCCGGCACTTCCTCCTTTTGAGTCTTTTGATTCCGATGACTCAGATGATTCCACCGGTACCAGAGCTGAACTCTTGCAAGATTCATCTTTCTCCTCAACGCAGAATGTCCCCTCCTGAGGATATGTCTTTTAATGATTTTGTACGTGATATGGCAAAGGGTCTTGCCATTAGAGTAGTACCATAAAAGGAGCCTAGAGCAGAAGAATTGAGAATTCTTCAATATCCTTTGGCTCCAAAGGAGGAAGCTATGCTTCCTATACACCAGATCTTACATGACCTAATGTTAAGAATGTGGGAAGCTCCTTTAACAGTATCTCCACATTCTAGACGTCTTGACACTATGTATCGAGTACCACCTTGCCCAGGGTTTCAGAAGACTCAGTTAACACATCATTCTATGGTGGTAGAGTCCACCATGAGGCGGATTAAGAGTGCTAAACGACACTCTTCTAATCCCACCAGGTCGTGAGTCTAGAACACTGGATGCCTTTGGTCGTCGATGCTTTCAGTCCTCCATGCTGTCAGCAAGAATCAGTTCCTATATATTATACATGGGAATGTTTCTTGAGCAAGTTAAAAAAAGACTTGGAGCTTTTGAACCCTTTTCTTCAAGAGGATAAACGGACAGATTATTTGACTTTGGTCAAACATGCTCAAAATGTTTCTAAGTTTATGAATCGTGCTACCTTTGACTGTTTTGAATGCATTAGCAGAACCTCTGCTATATCCATAGGAGCACGTCCTATTGCCTGGCTCCAAGCTTCAGACTTGGAGGAATGGGTGCAAGATAAGCTGGGTAACATTCCTTGCACAGGAGAAAATCTCTTTGGCAAGGATTGGCAGCTTAAAGCTAATGAAATTGACACTGATAATACAACTTTAGACAGGTTGTCAAATTCTACAGCTAACCCAGCCAAGAAAAAGTTTTTCAAAAAATCTTTTTTTCTCTAAGAAGAAGAAATTCTATCCATCTTCCACCCAGCAAACACATGTTCCCCAGAAGGGACAACAACAAACTAGACAAAGAAAGACACAAGCTCAGCAGGCTCAGCAGACCCAGCCTCCTCAGGGTCTTTGACTGTTGTCTAGAGAACTTAGCCATTCTTCCTGTTCTAAGGCCAGAACCTTTAAATATTCCAGGCTGTATTTGCCATTTTGCCAAAGATGGCAACAAATCACTTCAGAAAATTGGACTCGATCTATAGTGAGTCTGGGATACAAGCTCCATTTCCTCAGCTTGCCCCCATCCACCCTAATAAAACAGTTCAAATCTCAGCCACCAGTCTCAGACTGTTGTGGCAAGAGGTCACCACTTTTCTGGCTCAAGGGGCTATAGAAGAGGTTCCAAAGTCCCAGCAGGGCACAGGATTCTATTCCCCTTATGTTCTCATTCCAAAGAAGTCAGGGGGACTAAGACCAATCCTGTACCTCAGAGAACTGAACAAATATTTAAACCGAGAAAGGTTCAAGATGATCTCCCTCGGCACTCTTCTTCCATACCTTCACGAGCAAGATTGGCTATGTTCTCTGGATTTAAGGGATGCTTACATGCATATCCTTATTCATGCAGATCACAGAAAATTCCTTTGATTCCTAGTCAAGGGAAGACATTTTCAATACAGGGTCCTTCCTTTCGGGCTGGCCTCTCCTCCAAGGGTCTTCACAAAATGCATGGCAGTATTTTAGGAATTTTTGTCTTCCCTTACTTAGACGATTGGCTCATTCGAGCACCGTCAGCTCCAGAGGCAAGTCATGTTCTTTCCCGAGCAATGCAAATACTGCAGTACTTAGGATGGATCATAAACCTTCCAAAGTCCCAGCTCACCCCATCTCAATCCCTCGAGTTTATAGGGGCTCGCTTGGACACACAGCAGTCAAAGGCTTTCCTTCCTCAGCCTCGCTGTCGGTGCATCATCGAATTAGCATTTTAAGCAGTGCTACAAGCCTTCCTCACTGCTCAAAAGATGCTTCGACTTCTAGGACACATGGCATCTACAGTCCATGTGATTCCTTATGCATGCCTTCATATGCGAGCGGCCCAGTGGACCTTAGCTTCCCAATGGTCCCAGGCCTCAGGATGCCTGTCAGACAAGATCAGAGTTACCACATGCCTGATTGCATCTCTGCATTGGTGGCAATCTCTGGAAAACCTTACAGTAGGCTCTCATTTTCAGCAACCCCTACCTCAGGCTGTCCTGACGACAGATGCATCCAAGTTGGGTTGGGGAGCCCACTTGGGCGATCTGTCTACCCAGGGTCTCTGGACTCCACAGGAGGCTTCTCTTCAAATAAACCTCCTAGAGCTAAGGGCCATTTCCAATGCTATTCGAGTCTTTTGCTTTCATCTCGTAAGCAAAATAGTTCTGGTGCAAACCGACAATCAAGTGGCCATGTTTTACCTAAACAAACAAGGCGGAACAGGCTCTCTGCAATTATGCAATGAAGCTTTGCAACTGTGGGCGTTTGCCAGAGAGCATCACATTCATTTGTTGGCAGTATACCTTCCAGGCATTCAAAATGCTTGGGCGGACAGGCCCAGTCAAGTCCTGTTGCCACACGAGTGGTCTCTCCACTCATATCAACTTGCCCAAGTGTTTCAAGTCTGGGGAACACCAGACATGGACCTCTTTGCAAGTCCACAGAATGCCAAACTTTCCCGGTACTGTTCCAGACTGCCAGCTCAAAATTGTCAGGCGAGGGATGCATTCCTGCTCCATTGGGACCAGGATTTTCTCTATGCCTTCCCACCAATTCCCCTAATTCCCAAAACCTTATTCAAACTCCAGAGAGACAGAGGTCGCATGATACTCATAGCTCTCTGTTGGCCAAGGCAAACATGGTATCCTCCTCTCTTAGGTCTCTCTCAAACCACTCCTCTGGAGTTGGGGAGTGCTCCGGATCTTCTGTCCCAGAACAACGGATCCCTACTACACCCCAATCCCCAGTCCTTTCATCTCAAGGCCTGGCTACTCAAGGCATAGAACTTCAAGATCTAGGCCTTTCACAAGTGAAGGATATTCTTCTGCCTTCCAGAAAACCTTCCACAAGGCGTTCTTATGCTTTTAAGTGGAAGAGGTTCTCAATCTGGTGTTCCCAGAGGGGACTTAATCCCCTCTTGGTACCGGTAGAGTCCCTTCTGGACTATCTCCTTCACTTATCAGCTTCTGGTCTCAAGACCAATTCTGTTAGGGTCCATCTTAGTGCTATTGCTGCATCTCATAAACCCTTTGATGGACAACCAATTTCCTCTCATCCTCTTGTTTCAAGATTTATGAAGGGTCTCCTTTTAACTAAACCTCCCATCAAACCACCTCTGGTGGCATGGGATCTTCATCTTCTTCTGGTTCCACTCATGAAGCCTCCCTTTGAACCTTTAGCGACTTCGGAGCTAAAGTTTCTTTCATGGAAAATCATTTTCCTAATTGCTATCACTTCTGCAAGACGCATTAGTGAACTGCAAGCTTTAGTGGCTGACCCGCCTTATACAAGGTTCCATCATGACAAAGTAGTCTTGAGGACTCATCCTCATTTTATGCCAAAGGTGATATCACCTTTTCATTTAAACCAGTCGGTTTATCTCCCAGTCTTCTTTCCTAGGCCTCATGCCTCCAGCGCGGAAAGAAATCTTCATACCTTAGATTGTAAGCGGGCTCTGGCTTTATCTCCAGGAACAAGCAGGAATGAGTCTTCACATATGGGGTACGTCGGTACCGACGGAGCCTGCACGGGAACGCTCCCCAGCTTCCCAAAAAGGAAAGCTTTTGGGAGCATCCCACAGCGCCTGCGCGCTGCCTTCCCGCCTTTCCTAACCAACTCTCCTCAGTTCTTCTTTGCCACGGAGCCAGCAGGTCGAGCCCTGTCACCGCTGAAGAAGTTCTTTATTTTATTTCTTTGGTCGCGTGTCTGCCTTCCCCGACTCCGGACCGGTACCGTCCGCCGGTCTTTTTCTTTCTTCAAAAAAAAAAAAAAAATCTATATTTTTCCTCACTTGGTGTATTTTTCTTCTTGGGCCTCAGGGCCCACAAGAAAATTTCCCTCATGAAAAAACCAGCCTCCGGGTTCAAAAAATGCACTAAGTGTAGCGGTACTATTTCTGTTACAGATACCCATGAATGGTGTCTTAAATGTTTGGGTCCTGAACACTCCATTCCGGATTGTCCGTCCTGCTCTCTAATGTCTAAACGGGGTTTACAGAACCGAGCAGCTAAGCTCCATGTGCTGTTTCCCGCTGATGCAGCGTCGATAGCATCGACATCTTCCAGGTCTTCTTCTCCTGATGGATCTCAGGTAACCAAACATAAACCTAGCAGGTTCTCGAAGGCTAGATCTCCCTCTAAGCATCGAGATGCCTCCGGGCTTGCCCTCGAGGATCCTGCACCAGCCAAACAACCCCTGCGGGAAGCTCCGGCTTCCAAAGCTCCTCCTATGGGGTTACAGGTTGACATCGATGGCACGGCCTCGACCGATCACCTGTTAGATTGCTCTGGGGTACCGGCACAATCTCCCAGAACCGATATCCAGGCTTTCATGGCGTCGATGGATCAGAATGTTCTGTCCATGCAGCGGGCTATCTCGGTCTTCATTCAAGCTGCGACGCCGATGGTACCACAACAAACTACGTTGTCGGTATCGGCTCCGGTACCGGCACCAGCGCCGATACCGGTACCGACCGTATCGACATCGACCAGGATACTGACTGCAGCGGTTCCTTGTCCAGGGCTACTTCTCAGTACCGATCCGGTACCGAGGATGCCCGATGTCGATACCGCTCGATACGCGTATCGAGCGTTAGAAGAGCACCCTGACAGGCGATACTTCGATTCCTCTGATGATTCTGATTCATCAGATGAGTCTCCTGAAGTATCCATAGCCCTTCCTGAAGAGCCTTCTTCTCCAAAAAGAAGAATGTCTCCTCCAGAGGACTTGTCCTTTCAAGACTTCATAAGAGAAGTAGCTAAAGGACTTTCTATTTCAGCAACCTCTGAATCAGAGCCTAGAGCAAAAAAATTAGATATTTTAGGATACTCTAAGGCTCCTAGAGAGGCAGTCACCTTACCAATTCATGAGATTCTTCATGAACACATGATTGATTTATGGGAGACTCCTCTCACTCTCTCTCCTCATTCTCGCAGATTGGACACTATGTATCGTGTCCCTCCTTGTCCTGGATTTCAGAAAACTCAGCTTCCTCACCATTCCATTGTGGTGCAGTCAGCTATGAAGAGAATAAAGAGTACAAAGAGACACTCTTCTGCTCCTCCAGGAAGAGAATGCAGGACCTTGGATGCTTTTGGTAGGAAAATCTTCCAAGCCAATATGCTTATTGCCAGAATCAACTCATATGCCAGAATCAACTCAAATGTAAATGTTTGTGAATCAAATACGGCAAACAAGGTAGCCGCTCCTCTTTTAGAGTGCACCTCCCTGAGCTTTGAGTCTCAAGCGTTTCTTCGTGCGCATCCCCTCATTTACCTAACAAAGCAATATGGATCCTGGTAACTTCTCAATACTTTGGTTGCTTTGCCTAGCTGCATGCCTAGCCACATGCATAGGAAATACTATCCCACACATCTACACCCCCTATACCTGGCAGCCATTACTGTTCTGCAACCCTCTTCCAGTCCTTGCAGCTCAAAATATCTATCTGCACCCACTCCCACAAGCTACCACTCTACCCCATATCGAGCCCAGCAATGCGTGCAATAAAAAACAGCAACCCCGTCACCACCACAAATCAAGAAAAGCTCACAGACCGAAAGAACCAAGACCCACCAAGATAAGCAAGAACGGGGGCAAGAACCTGCAAATGACTTACACAACGCAGTCCACAATTTCCATCATACTCGTAAATGCCAGATCCATAAGAAACAAAACTCATATAATATATGACCTCCTGTCAGATGCAAAGCCTGACTTACTTTGCATCACCGAGACTTGGATAACTGAAACAGACCCTGTAATCATCAATCAAATAAGCAAACCCAGATATACTGCGTATAACTGTCCTCGCACTAAGAAAAAAGGAGGAGGGGTCTTAATCTTGGCCAGAACTGAATTGTCCTTAACAAGCACACCGATAAGCATACCTGAAGGCATCGACATACTTAAAGTTGAAAATAGAACCTTAGCCATATGTCTTATCTATAGACCACCAACGTCACCACATGAATCACTGGCAGCAGCTCTGGAAATCATCTCAGCTACAGCGCCCAAAAAGACCCAGGTCATCCTAGGAGACCTGAACTTACCCTCCACCACCGCAATGCAAGCAAAAATTTTCCACGAAGCTATGGAACATCTGGGCTATGAGCAAATCATCCAAGATGCAACCCACATCAAGGGTAATACACTAGACATGGTGTTCCTACCCACCGAACACCCCAAGATGTTGAAATCCAAACCTAGAATAACCCAAGTACCATGGTCAGATCATCACCAAATTGAACTCACCCTACTCCCCCCCTCAGCTCCTGACCAATCTCAACCAGACCAAGCACCACCCCAACGGAGATGCTTCCAAAAACTCATCAAAGAGGACCTCCTTGAATCCATAGCAAAATACATCCACCCAGATTGCTCAGACCTGGCAAACCGATGGAACATAGGAATCGAGGCTGCCTCAAAACCCACCTGGAGTCACCCAAGGCACCCAACCAGGATCAAGACTGAACCATGGTACACCTCAACGCTACGGGAACTGAAGAAGGACCTGAGAAGGCATGAGCGAAGATGGAGAAAGCACAAAACCGAGGAACGCAAAAAGTCCTACTTCGACCGCCTATCAACCTACAGGAATGAAGTCAACCAAGCAAAGAGAACGCACCACACAATCACTCTCAATAAAGCCCTCAACAGGCCCAGAGAACTATTCGCGCTCGTCAAATCCCTCACAAAAGCCCCACAAGACAACAATTCCAGCGGCTCCATAACAGCTCAACAACTGGCAGATCACTATGCCAGCAAACTCAATCCTGCAGCACCTACCCTCATCACCCCCACGCTGGACCCAACCAACTTCCATCAAGAAATCAACACACAGGAAAGGACCGATCACAGCTGAAAATGGTTAACCTTCCGGAAAGTGGACAACCAACAGATAAAAGCCATCATCACCAACCTAAAAACCACCACCTCCCCTCTTGACCCTTGTCCAGCCTCCTGGATCAAGGCAACCAAAGAGGAAATAGCACAGCACATCTCCCATATAGTGAACCTATCACTGCTGCAAGGTCTCATGCCATCACTCCTCAAGAAGTCACTTATACGCCCCATCTTGAAAAACAAAACACTCAGCAAAGATGACCCTACCTCATACCGCCCAATCTCAAGCATAACCTTCCTCGCCAAAATCATTGAAAAGGCAGTACAGCAACAACTGCAGGATCACATTGATGATACAAATGCCTTGGATGTGCATCAATACGGGTTTCGACAACATCATGGTGTGGAAACCCTCCTGCTAGCCTTGCTGGACAATCTACTTAAGGGGCTGGAGAACAAGAACACGATGTATATGCTTATCTTCATTGATATCTCAGCTGCCTTTGACTCAGTGCACCACCCAACACTACTGGAACGTCTTGAGTCCATAGGCATTGCAGGGACCCCACTAAAATGGTTCTCCTCCTATATAACAAACCGAATGCAGCAGGTCAATTTCAACAACGACAAAGCAACTCCCTTCCCACAAACCCAGGGCATTCCGCAAGGTTCCGCCCTCTCTTCTCTCTTATTCAATCTATACCTGCAACCAGTGTGCAAAATATTCCAGGCCCACGGCATCAACTACCATATCTACGCTGATGACCTAATGCTCTATACACAACTGGATGCAAACAACCCGAACATCAGTAAGCTTGAAAATTGCCTACTCGAGCTTCAAATCTGGCTCCAACGAAATAACATGCTCATACGTAGCCCTTAATCATCCTGACAATCCCAAACAGAAACCAGATCCACAACGCTTTCTGAAATGTGCCCTTGTAAACTCACGATCAGTACGCAAAAAATGGCCAGTCATCCCTGACCTAATAGCTGTCCATGACCTGGATCTCCTCATGGTGACAGAATCGTGGCTCAAAGACACCGATACAGCCCTCATAAACCAACTAATTCCCCAAACTTCTCCATTCATACCTGCCACAGGGTCAATCGGAAGGGTGGCGGAGTCTTTATACTTGCAAAACTGAACTCAGATTTCAACTACTCACAGCCATGAGCACCATACACACGGACATAATCACCATTGCCAACAAGGAAATTACCATAAACCTTGTTTACAGATCACCCTCCTCTCCACCTGAGATCATCTCTACCTTTATTGACCTAGCCTGCAACCCAACTAACCCTCGCAACCCCAACTGGCTACTTGGAGACTTTAACTTGCCCTCCCTACAGTCCATCCAAGCGGATGCCTTCCTAGAAGCTATGCAAACACTTGGGTTTGAGCAAATAGTGAACACCTCCACTCATCTTAAAGGAAATCCACTTGACCTAATTTTTGCTCCTCAATCCGCTATCAACCAGAAGGCCAACCTAAACATGGATATCACCCCCATTCCTTGGTCAGATCACAAGCTAATCACGTTCCAGATACCCACCCATCTTACACATTTCTCCTCCAATGACTCCAGTACAGAATCCAGAACTACTTCTCACTTTAGAACACTTGATAAAGAAGAGTTCGTTAAACTTGCCTTACCTAAGCTCAATCCAATGCCTCTGAACCTTGAAGAAGCAATCACCAATTGGAACATCACGCTGAAAACATTTGCTCAACTACCAGCTATAGACAAATCATTAGCTCCCAAGAGACCTAAAGGAAGAAGACATCAAGCCCCTTGGTTTACATCAGATCTGCGGTCATCCCTCCTCTCCCTTAGGAAACTTGAAAGAAAATGGAGAAGATCCCGATCCGAAATCGACAAAGAAACATACTTATCCAGCCTTAAACTCCACCGTGAAACCATATACCTCAGGATGAGCGAATACCATGCTAAACTCCTTCTCCGCTCTCTAAACAAACCTAGAGACCTCTTCAGCTTAGTAAAATCCCTAACCAAAGAACCGTCACCTTCCCAACTTGAATCTATCTCCCCCCAAGCATATGCTGACTACCTCCAATCTAAAACTTCCATAACAGACACAGTCTCAGCAACCACTCCCAGCTATACACTCTCCTCAATTCCACCTATCACAATGTTCACAACTCCAACAGAGAAAAACATCCAAGACCTCATCGCCATCATCAACACTTCTACAGCTCCAAGTGATCCCTGCCCAGCATACTGGATCAGAACTCTGCGAGTTGAACTTAGCTCAATTCTAGTCAACATCATTAAACTCTCATTTAAAACAGGCTGTTTCCCCACTTCTCTCAAACAAACATCAATAAGACCACTTCTGAAGAATAACAGACTTGACCCACTAAAAACTGACTCCTACCGACCAATCTCCAGTATACCTATACTGTCCAAGATAATAGAGAAGGTTGTTCAGCAGCAGATTCAACACCACATCGATGAGATGGCACCTCTCGACTCCTCTCAACACGGATTCAGGGAGTCTCACGGTGTAGAAACTCTCCTCACCACCCTAACCAACACCTTGAACAGAGGACTAGACAAGGTTGAAAATGGATTCGCTCTCATTTTCCTAGATATCTCCGCTGCCTTTGACTCCGTTAACCACAATCAACTTCTCACTCGTCTCCAGGAGAAGGGCATCCGTGGCCTCGCCTGGGAATGGTGTAGGTCTTATCTATCAGATCGTTGGCAGCATGTCAAGGTTGGTTCCACCACTTCCACACCTTTTCGCCAACTCCAAGGTGTTCCGCAGGGCTCCTCCCTGTCCGCACTGCTGTTCAATGTCTACATGCAGCCGATATGTGACATCATTCGCTCCTTCAATATCTCCACTCTAATCTATGCAGACGACATCCTGCTATTTACACCATTCAAAATCAAACAACCAGACTTCTCCACCCTTATCAATTGTTTCAACGCCATTACTGACTGGTTACTATCCCAAAATCTCCGCATAAATTTCAAGAAGACGGAAGTTCTCTTCATTTCAAGGAACAAAGATGTCTCACCTCCATCCTCCTTAAAAGTAAGAGATGCTGAACTCCCTAGTAAACCTTCCATTCGCTACTTAGGGATTACTCTTGACCAGCATTTCGACTTTAAGGAGCACATACGAAACACCACCAGAGCTGTTTACAACAAAATTAGAACACTAAGGCACCTCAGGCCCATGTTACCCCACAATGACTTCAGGACCATCTTCCAGGCCCTCATTCTTCCACATTTTGATTACGCAAATGTGGCCCTTTATGGACTCCCCAAGAACACCCTTAATCCGCTGCAACTCGCCATGAATGCGGCTGCGCGTGTTCTATGTGGTTTAACAAGATCAGACCATATTACCCCGATACTCAAGGAACTCCACTGGCTTCCAATTCACTGCAGGTTAACATACAAAATCCTTCTCATCTCCTTCAAGATCATTAACAACCTAGCCCCCACAACACTCAGTGACCTTATCACCCTCACCCCGAAAAACAGACTCAGAAGATCAGTAACCGACAATACCTTGATCATCCCCAAAGAATCCATCAAGTGCACACAGACGACCAAGAAAAGAACATTCGCCTTCTATGCCCCAAAATGTTGGAACGAACTTCCACCTGAAATTAGATCCATCAAAGGCCTTATGCAGTTCCGTAAGGCAATCAAACACCACATTTTCCTACTTCACTTTGCTCAAGCATCTGCCCCACCTCTACCCACCCACCCACCAATGTCTACAAACTGCATCCTGTCACAAGTATCTTGAGCCCGCTTTAGACTTACTGTATATATAAACCAAATCTAATTATATTTTGTACATATGTTTATAGTTTCTCTGTTACTCCAAGTTTATGCTCCTGTTACAATGTACTGTCCAAGTTTAAACTCCTGTTACAATGTAAGCACAGAACAGTTTTTTGACTGTGCACCCTTGTTGTATGTAAACCGCACTGATAACAAATAGCGCGGTATATAAAAGCTGTTAAATAAATAAAATTAAATAAATTAACCACAAGAAGACAGAAGCAATGTGCATCTCCAGGAAACCAGGTTTTGAGCCCCCTAAAACTGTCACCATGAACAACAATATTTACAACATAAAATCAGAAATAAAATACTTAGGTGTGATGCTTGACAACAACCTAAATATGGACAGGCACCTGCGAAACACCAATTGAGCCATATTCCACAAATTAAGAATACTGCAGCCTTTACGTAACCTCCTTGATCATGATGACTTCAGATCTGTCGCTCAGGCCCTCATCATTCCACACCTAGATTACTGCAATGCCATACTGCAAGGCTTGCCGAAGAAAACTACAAATATTCTGCAAATGGCACATGTTGCAGCCAGAATCATCATGCAAAAAAGACTCTCTGACCACATTACACCCACCCTAATTGAGCTGCATTGGCTCCCCATCACGGCCCGCATTCAGTACAAATTACTAGTCACTACATTCAAACTTATCCATAATATAGCACCCTCTCACCTCAACAGCTTGATTTCCAATCCACCCAATAACAGAAGTAGGAGAGCAGAGAACCTCAACACCATCTGCCTCCCGAGATCATTCACAAAGGCTAATGCCTGTACCACTAACAGAGCTTTCTCATTTACAGCTCCTACACTCTGGAATCGGTTGCCAAGTGATCTGCGTGAAATCTGTGATCTAAAGGACTTTAGAAAAGAGCTTAAGACACACCTTTTCAAGTCCCATTACAACCTAACATCATGAGCTACACGCAACCGCGTGTAAATATACATATGCAGATCACTTATAAAGTTTTAACAGTTTAGTCAATTGTAAATATGTATATAACAATCATTTGTAAATATGTATATAGCAATCAACTGTAAGCCTGTAACCTGTATTCTGCTGTGCCCCCCCCCCTCTAATCAGAGTGTTTTTAATCTAATTCCTGGCCAGTACAGCCAACATCACCATGTGTAACAACCGCTGCTGATCACTGGAAGCAGCGGGATATAAATGTACGCTAAATAAATAAATAAATAAAATAAATAAATAAATATAGCCTTTACATGGGTATGTTTCTAAAAGAAGTTGCACAAAAACTGCACAACTTCCTCCCTTTTCTTCCAGAAGATAAAAGGGACGAATTCCTCCTTTGGCTTCAGCATACTCAAGACATTTCAAAGTTTTCCAACAGGGCAGCTTTTGACTCCTTTGAAGGTGCCAGCAGAGCCTCAGGCATTGCCATAGCTGCTCGCAGAATTGCTTGGCTCCAGGCTTCTGATTTAGAACCCTGGGTTCAAGATGGCTTAGGAAATCTGCCCTGTACAGGTGAAAATCTATTTGGCAAAGAGTGGCAAATAAAAGCCACTCAAATGGATGCACTCTGCTCTGGATAGACTTTCAAAGTCAACCTCCATTCCTGCCAAGAAAAAGATCTTTAAAAAGTCTTTTTTCAAGAAGGGCAGATTTCCTTCTACTTCTGGCGAGCAATCTTCTACAGCAATCTTTGCCACTAAGCGTCATCAACCTAAGCAGGCCAGACCTAAGTCTACAGGGGCTGCTGCAACTCAGCAGTCCCAACCTCCTCAGGGTTTTTGACTTGATGCTAGAGAACTTAGCCTTTCTGGCTCTACAACAGCCAGAACCTCTCACCATTCCAGGAAGGTTAGCTCATTTTGCTCCCAGATGGGAGCAAATCACATCAGAGCAGTGGACCCTCTCCATCATAAGAGAGGGCTACAAACTTCATTTCTCAGACCTTCCTCCCCACACCATGGTGAGACACTTCAATTCTCCCACGTCTCTTCTCGACCTTCTGGGTCAGGAGGTGACTACCCTTCTTGCCCAAGGGGCAATAGAAGAAGTTCCTCTTCTTCATCAAGGGTCAGGGTTCTGCTCCCCCTATTTTCTCATTCCAAAGAAGACAGGGGGATACAGACCCATCTTAGATCTCAGAGAATTTAACGAATTCCTATGCAAGGAGAAGTTCAAGATGCTTTCTCTGGGCACTCTCCTTCCATACCTTCAAAGTCAGGATTGGCTTTGTTCTCTAGATCTCAAGGATGCGTACGCACATGTCCTCATCCATCCATCTCACAGAAGATTCCTATGTTTTCTTTTCCAAGAAAAACATTACCAATACAGAGTGCTTCCTTTTGGTCTGGCCTCTGCTCTGAGAGTGTTCATCAAATGCATGGCAATAGTTGCTGCATTTCTACGCACTCTGGGAATATTTGTCTTCCCATACCTGGATGACTGGCTCATCCGAGCTCCATCTCAGTCAGAGGCCCAGATTTCCCTGGACCGCACAAGGCGCATTCTGCAGTATCTGGGACTTGTGGTAAACCTCCCAAAGTCCCAGCTCACCCCTACTCAGTCCCTGGAATTCATAGGGGCCTGGTTGGATACCACCTCTGCAAGGGCCTACCTTCCTCAGGCCCGTTGCCAACGTCTAGTGCAGCTAGCCTCCCAGATTCAGTCAAAGAACCACTTAACTGCCCGGGAGATGCTACAACTGCTAGGCCACATGGCTTCCACAGTACATGTGGTACCCTATGCTCACCTACACATGAGAGCAGCTCAATGGACTTTGTCCACCCAGTGGACTCAAGCTTCAGGAGCTCTCTCAGACCAAATAGCAACCTCCAAACGTTTCTTTTGATCTCTCCAATGGTGGATGTCCACTCAAAATCTGTTGCTGGGGTCCCCCTTCCAACAGTTGTTGCCCCAAGCAACCCTCACAACAGATGCCTCCCAAACAGGTTGGGGAGCTCATCTGCAAGACCTCTCCACTCAAGGCACTTGGTCCCCACAGGAGACCTCTCTTCATATCAACCTCTTGGAACTTCGAGCAGTTTTTCTAGCTCTCAAGGTCTTTCATACCCTCCTCAGCTACAAGACAGTCCTCATTCATACGGACAATCAAGTAGCCATGTTTTACATAAACAAGCAAGGAGGAACTGGCTCTCTGTCGCTTTGCAGCGAAGCTCTAAGATTATGGGCCTTCGCCAGAGAGCATCAAATCCATCTCCTGGCAGTATACCTCCCAGGAATCCAAAACTCTTGGGCAGACAGACTCAGTCGAGTTCTGCTTCCACACGAATGGTCCCTGCATATGGATCAGGTACTCAGAATCTTCCAAGAATGGGGAACCCCGGACATAGACCTCTTTGCAAGTCCGTGGAATGCCAAACTTCCCCGGTTCTGTTCCAGAATTCCGTGTCAGGGAGTTCAGGCCAAAGATGCCTTCCTTCTTCATTGGGGTCAGGGCTTCCTGTATACCTTTCCACCCATTCCCTTGATTCCCAAGACTCTATTCAAACTCCAGAGTGATCAAGGATCTATGATCCTCATAGCTCCATGCTGGCCACGCCAAGTGTGGTACCCTCTACTTCTGCATCTCTCCCAAGCCCCCCTCCCTGGACTTGGGAGCTGCTCCAGACCTTCTGTCCCAGGAGGAAGGGACTTTGTGGCACCCAAACCCCAAGTCCCTTCACCTCAGAGCTTGGTTACTGAAGGCCTAGACCTTCAAGGCTTGAATCTTTCTCAGCAAGTGAAGGATATCCTCCATGCTTCCAGAAAACCTTCCACCAGGCGTTCCTATGCTTTTAAGTGGAAAAGATTTTCCATTTGGTGTGCTGAAAAGGGTCTTGACCCTCTAGCACTACTTTTAACTTCTCTGTTAGACTATCTCCTGCATCTTTCCAATGCAGGACTTAAGACAAATTCAGTAAGAGTCCATTTGAGTGCTATTGCAGCATCCCTTAAGCCCATCAATGGACAACCTATCTCCTCTCATTCTTTCATTGCAAGATTCATGAGAGGCCTAACTTTAACTAAACCTCCCATTAGGCCTCCTCCGGTGGCATGGGACTTTATCTTTATCTTTATCTTTATTTACATATTTGATATACCGCTAGGGCATAAGCATTAAGCGGTGTACAATAAAATTTGATTAAACACTGCACACCAGGAAATAGAACGCCAAAGTTAGATAGGAAAGAAAGGTACAGAAAGGGTAGACAAATCATATAGTGATACCAACTCATAATAAACCATAAGGACATAGTGGGAGACAAACAAAGACAAATTATAACAAATTAGACAAAAACATAGGACAGTCAGGAGGGATCTTCGGGGAGGAGGTCAAAGGCTTTCTGGAATAAGTACGTCTTAAGCAAAGACTTGAACTGGGGGTATGATGATTCTAGCCGAAGATGAGTGGGTAGCGTATTCCATAACATAGGTCCGAGAAAGAACCAGGCAGAGTGTCATGTCTGTTCTAGGCGGGCTTGGGAGGGTGAGGGAAGGGATAGGCGATTGGTGTTGATGGAACGAAGTTGTCGATGGGGAGAATGTAGAGAAATGCAATCTGCCAGATAGAGAGGAGTACTGGTGTAGATGGCCCGATGAAGAAGAATCAGAAATTTGGTTTTTGGTCAGCTTATGAAGCCACCTTTTGAACCCTTAGCCACTACCTCCTTGAAATTTCTTTCCTGGAAGGTTATTTTCCTCATTGCAGTCATTTCTGCTCGCCGCATCAGTGAACTGCAGGCCTTAGTGGCTAATCCACCTTATACAAGGTTCCATCATGATAAGGTAGTCCTTAGGACAAATCCACACTTTATGCCTAAAGTGGTCTCACCTTTTCATCTTAATCAAGAGGTATATTTACCTATCTTTTTTCCAGCTCCTCATGCATCCAGTGCAGAGAAGATTCTTCATACTCTGGATTGTAAAAGAGCTCTTGCTTTTTACTTACAAAGGACACAGCAGCATAGAAAGTCTTCCCAGCTTTTTGTTGCTTTTGATCCTTCTCATTTGGGACTTCCAGTCTCTAAGAGAACACTGTCCAATTGGATTTCTCAGTGTATTTCTTTCGCATACCAGAGTAAGAACCTTTCTCTGGAGAGCCATGTCACAGCTCATAATGTGAGGGCCATGGCCACCTCTATGGCTCATCTAAATTCTGTGTCCATCGACCAGATATGTCGAGCAGCCACCTGGGCCTCGGTTCATACCTTCACAGCCCATTACTGCTTGGACAAGGACTCCCGCCGGGATGCCTTGTTTGGTCAGGCTGTCCTCAGACACCTGTTCCATTCTTAAACAACTCCTGCCCTCCGTCCCTTACTGGATGCCTGAGATCCATAGGAAGACGAGGAACCTTTCAGGGTCTCATATCCTTGGGGATCTCCCGGGCATCTTAGCTAGGGAGTCCCCATATGTGAAGACTCACTCCTGCTTGTTCCTGGAGATAGCACAGTTACTTATCTGTAACAGGTGATCTCTGGGAACAGCAGGAATAAGTCTTCACAACCCTCCCACCTCCCCTAGGAGTTGTACCTCTTTTCTATCTTTCCTTTCCTCTCTCTCTCTATTGTCTCAGCTTTAAACTCGAACTGAGGAGAGTTGGTTAGGAAAGGCGGGAAGGCAGCGCGCAGGCGCTGTGGGATGCTCCCAAAAGCTTTCATTTTTGGGAAGCTGGGGAGCGTTCCCGCGCAGGCTCCGTCGGTACTGACGTACCCCATATGTGAAGACTTATTCCTGCTGTTCCCAGAGATCACCAGTTACAGGTAAGTAACTGTGCTTTATCTTCACAGAACTCAGCCATTTAGAAAGTCTTCGCAGCTTTTTCTGGCTTTTGACTCTAGTCATTTAGGACTTCCAGTCACTAAGAGAACTCTCTCTAAGTGGATTGCCTTCTGTATTTCCTTTACCTATCAGAGTAAAGGAATCCCTCTTGAAGGTCATGTCACGGCTGATAATGTTAGAGCCATGGCAGCCTCAACAGCTAATCTTCGTTCAGTTGCTATGGATGAGATCTGCAAAGCAGTAACTTGGGCTTCTGTGCATACTTTCACTGCCCACTGTTGTTTAGGCAAGGACTCCCGTCAGGATGCCTTGTTCAGTCAAGCTGTTCTACAGCATCTCTTCCATTCCTAGATCAACTCCTTCCCACCATCCACTCTTGGATGCCTGAGGTCCCTGGGAGGAAGCATGGCCCATCTTACTTAGATCCGCAACATGCTGGGGTCATCCCTAGGCATTTTTAGCTGGGGAGTCCCCATATGTGAAGACTACATTCTGGCTTGTTCCTGGAGATAGCATAGTTACTCACCTGTAACAGGTGATCTCCTGGAACAGCAGGAATAAGTCTTCACAACCCACCCACCTCCCCTAGGAGATGTCTTTCTCTTTCTTTCTATTTTTCTTCTACTTCTCTCCTTTGGTCTCAGCTTTCAACTCAACTGAAGTGAGAGAGGTAGTTGGGCGGGAAGGCAGGACGCATGCGTGGTGGGATGCTCCCAAAAGCTTTCCTTTTGGGACTCTGGGGAGCGTTCCCGCGCAGACTCCGTCGGTGCCGACGGTACCCATATGTGAAGACTTATTCCTGCTGTTCCCAGAGATCACCTGTTACAGGTGAGTAACTACGCTTTCCTGCCACAACTACGTTGTGCTGGAATACTCCAGCTGGCCTCTCAAGTAGCTATGAAAACATTTCTAACTGCTCGAGAAATGCTTCAGCTGCTGGCATTCACTGTTCATGTGGTTCCCTATGCTCGCCTACACATGTGGGCAGCCCAGTGGATCCTAGCCTCTCAGTGGACACAGGCGTCAGGTCACCTGGGGGACAAAATCAGAAACTCTACACGCCTCATTTTGTCCCTACAGTGGTGGCAATCGCTGAAAAACCTTCTCGTAGGGTCTTCTTCTCAGCAGCCACTACACCAAGCCACCTTGACGACAGATGCGTCCAAGTTAGGTTGGGGGGGCTCACTTGGACAATCTCTCCACTCAGGGTCTCTGGACCGAGCAAGAGGCTTGTCTTCACATAAACCTCCTGGAACTCAGAGCCATAGTCTATGCTGTTCAAGTATTTCAGGGCCACCTAAGCTACAAGACGGTTCTTGTCCAGACCGACAATCAAATAGCCATGTTCTGTGTGAACAAGCAGGGTGGGACGGGTTCTCGGGCATTGTGCAACAAAGCTCTACGCCTCTGGGCCTTCGCCAGAGGTCTTCAAATCCACCTACTTGTTGATTGATGTGGGATCTTATGTTCTAAAAAGTAGCTGAGTAATTCGTCGTTTCTGAACTTTCTTTTATTCAAAGTGCCCCTCCTAAGGGCCATGCTAAAGGGCCCTCTGGCGAGGCCCTTGGCATGGGCCTGCCAGGCGCGGGTGCGCCCGATGGCGCTCAGGCTTTTAAAGTTGCTGCAATGGCTTTGATCGGCCTAGGGCCGGTGAGCGGGGAGGGGATCTCCTTCCTGCTTCCTCTCCCTCACCCGATGCTGTTCAGGGGGAGGAGATGGGCCGCGAGGAACACCATCTCCTCCCATTGAACGGCATTGGGCGAGGGAGCAGGAAGGAGATCCCCAAGGCCAATCGTGCCTGAAGAAAGTTCAGAAACGGCGAATTACTCAGCTACAATTTAGAACATAAGATTCCACATCAATCAACAAGTCAAATAGCTCAAAAGTAATTTAAATCCTTCACCTCATGCACTACCCAGAGCCTACATCAGGAAAAGCAACAACAGAGCTGAGACGCACCAGATCCTCACACATAACGATCTTCAAGATTTCACTGCAACAATGATCTAGCTGCTCCTGCTGTTGAAAGGTATACCTTTTTTTTTTTTTTATCTTAAAGTTTTTATTCAGCAAGAACTTCAACCAAACATCATACATTTGCTGAACCAGAAAAATTCACTTAAACACTAACATAAAATCTAAACTTTCTGCTCCTTTTACAGTCATTTACAATATCCCTCCCAACATCCCTTAAAAACGCTTCAATGCAGAACATGTGCGTTCTTGCTTATTTTTATTTGCCTTCCCCCCCCCTCCAATCCCCCCCCCCCCTGTCTACCATCCCTACATGTATCAGATTCGTGGGTGACCCTCTACCCTCTCTGCATCTCCCGGCCTATAGACCCACACCCTCCCCTACGTCTGCCCTGTCCCCCTATTTAACCATCTCCACACCCCTTCCCACTGTCCCCTTACTCTCTCCTCTTTCCCCTTTCTCCACCCTGTCAGCCTATGCATTTGATACAGCTCTGCCAAACGTTGTGCATAGAGATCCAGGGAGGGCATATGGCCACTCTTCCAGTGCTTAGCAATCTCGCATCTGGCCGCCATAATGCACTGCCACACAACGCTCCAATTCCCCTCTCTCGTGCCCTTATTCTTTAGAAGGAGACAGAGTTCCGGGGACAGATCAATCTTATCCCCTATGATGCTCTCTATGACTCCCCCCTATAGCCCTCCAATACGCCTGCACTACTGGACAGGACCACCACATGTGTAGCCAAGTCCCTTTCTCTCCACACTTCCGCCAACATTCATCCGTCACACATACCTTCGCTTTAAACAGTCGCTCTGGTGTTAAGTACCATCGAGATAGCACCTTCCATCCATTCTCTCGCAATGAGGTTGCTATAGAGGCCCTCGCTATCCCCTGAGCTATTTGCTCCCACTCCGCTACCTCCCACGATGTGCCCAAATCCTTCTCCCAGGCCTTCATGTAGCTTGATTTTTCCGGCCCTCGCGCCGTGAGCCCTTTATAAATCCGAGAAATAATCCCCTGTCTCCCCAATGAACCTAGGCAACTCCCTTCGAACCACTCCAATTCTTTCATAAAGTCCTGCCAATGTCTTCTCTGCTTGATATATGAACTCAACTGCAAATATGGGAATCTATCAGCTGGTACATATCCCGTATTCCCTCAAACTCCCTCACTCCTCGTCCATCAAGTACCTGGGATATTTGTGCCAGCCCCTGCCGGGCCCACCGTTGCACCACCACCACCTCCGGGCCCTGCCCTTCCTCGCAGCAGGCTAACACTGACATCACCCTCGTCCACCTCCTCTCCCCTATTAACCTCTTCTTGTATTTCTGCCACACCGCAAGCGTATGATTCACCATCGGATTCTCACACTTAACACCTCGTCCTCCCCACACCCATCTCTCCAAAGCCCCTGGCCCCAGACCCTCTGCCTCCATCTGCACCCAATGCTTATGTTGCTCTCTTAACCACGAATATACCGCCTTTAACTGAGCCGCCGCATAGTACTTTTTAAAATTTGGCACCCCCATTCCGCCCTCCAACCTGGCCACTTGCAACATTCTAGCTGCCACTCTAGGACGTTTTTTGCCCCATATAAACCTGTTCACCAACTTTTGCAGCCGGATGAGCTCTTTTACCGGCACAACCACTGGCAACACCTGGAAAAAATACAGGAACTGGGGTAATAGCATCATTTTGACCACTGCCATTTTCCCCACTTCCGATATGAATCCCCTATTCCAGGCTCTCAATTGGACTTTGACTTCCCGGAACACTCTCACATAATTCAGCTCGTATAAGTCTCCCAGTTCCCGCACAAGATAGACTCCCAAATATCGAATAGACCTATTGGCACACCTAAATTGGAATGTTTGTTGTAAGCCCCTCTGGAGCTCCTCCCCCACTGTCAGGTTCAGAATTTCCAACTTGCCCCAATTAATCTTGAACCCCGCCAATTCGCCGTACTCCTGAACCTCCTGCATTATTTGCGGCAGCGACCCCTCCGGCTGCCCCACCAACAGTAATATGTCATCAGCAAACATAGCCATTTTAAACTCCCGCTGTCCTACAGTTATACCCACTATGCGTGGGTCTTTCCTAATCCTCCCTGCCAACGGCTCCAACGATAGGGCAAATAATAGTGGGGACAGTGGGCACCCCTGCCTCGTCCCTCTCCCTAGCGGGAAAAATCCCGAGTACCCGCCATTCACCCTCACGCATGCTTTGGGCTCCGCGTATAATGCCTTTACCCAATCGAAAAAGCCCTTCCCAAACCCCATGTGATTCAGTACCGAGAACAGAAAACTCCACGACACCTGGTCAAAGGCTTTCTCAGTGTCTAACGAAAGCAGCAAAGCGGGTTCCTGCCTGGACTTCGCCGCCCATATCCCATTTAATGCTTTCCTGATGATGTCCGCCACCTGCCTCCCAGGAATGAACCCTGCTTGATCTTCGTGCACCAACTTCCCCAGAATTTTATTGAGTCTCCCTGCCAAGACTTTAGCCATCAACTTTGCGTCGAGATTTAACAGGGAGATGGGCCGATATGAGGCACACTCCTGTGGGTCCTTGCCCTCTTTGTGTATGAGCGTGATCCCTGCCCACCCCATCGTGGCTGCCAGTCTTCCCCCTTCCCTTGGGGAATTAAACAGAACCGTCAGAGGCTGCACCAGTAGATCCCTGAACGTCCTATAGAAACTGGCTGACAACCCATCTAGACCCGGGGCCTTCCCTAGTTTCAAACCCTTAATAGCCGCCGCCACTTCGGAAGCTTTTATTTCCGAGTCTAGCACCTCCCTCTCGCCCTCCTCCAAGCGCGGAAGGCATGCTTCCCTCATATACACTTCCAGCTCCTCCTCTGATCTGTCGGACTTAGCTGCATATAGCCTCTGATAATAATCTACGAATTCGTCTCTGATTTTCTTCTCCTCCCTTACCACCCCTTCTCTGCCCCTGATTTGTGTTATTAAGGTCCTGTTCCGTCTCTGTTTCAACCTCTGCGCAAGAAACTTACCTGCCCTATTCCCTCCCTCAAAGAACTCTTGGCGCAGCAGTTGCAACCGGTACTGGATTTTGTCCGCTTTCAGCGCATTTAGCTTAGCCCTAGTTTCTAACACTTCCCCTCGCACCGCGCCGCCCCCTCCACCGGCATCCACCCCCTCCAGTCTCACAAGTTTCTGTCTCAGACTGAGCTCCTTCTCTTCTCGTTCCCTCTTAATTCTGGTTCCCCATTTAATCAAGGTTCCTCGCACCACCGCCTTGAAAGCATCCCAAACCACCCCCCTAGAGACTTCACCAGTATCATTGTGTAAAAAGTACTCAGGTATCAGGTCCTTTAACGCCTGCACTACTCTATCATCCTTTAGCAGGGCTTCATTCAGTTTCCAAAAGTGTACCCCTCGATCTTCTTGCCGACCTCGAATCGTTACCACCACCGGTGCATGATCCGACCAGGTGATGGGTTCTATCGCGCTGTCAAGGAGCCTACCCACTATTTCTCCAGGACCAAGCAGGAAGTCAGTCCTCACTTATGGGTGACGTCGGCGCCGACGGAGCCCTCGCGGAGCAATTTTCCCCAGCTTTCAAAGAAAGCCTTTGGGAATTGCAGCGCGCATGCGCGGTCGACTTCCCGCCCGAAGGTGCCATCTTAGCCAGTCTTCTTTTTGCCGCGGAGCCCTACAGACGTCCCCGTCTTGTCCCCGCGAAACAGTTGAGGTTCCGCTTTATTGTATACTTTTTTCTTTCGGTTCGACGCCGGTCGTTTTCCCGCCCGGACTCGCGACGCCGGTCTCGAGTCCTCTAACGGTTTTTTCGGTTTTTCTGACTTAGTCAGCTTTCGTTTTCGTTTTTCCCTGGCAGCCCGGTCCTTTGACCTCGCAGGGGCCCTTTTTCCCCCGATGGCTGCCAGTGGCTTTAAGCGGTGTGGTCGGTGTGACCGAAATATGTCACTCACCGACTCACACGACCTTTGCCTCCGCTGCCTGGGCCCAGATCACGAGGAACTGATCTGTGGGCCCTGCAGCAAACTGTCCTCGAAGGCGTTGAGAAGTCGGCGGCATCAGCGCGAAAGAATCTTCGCTGACCCCAGCCGTACCCGGACCTCGTCGGAGGCCTCCCTGTCGAAAGGCTCCAGTTCGGACCGTCGACGGAGCTCCTCCGACCGGGGTTCTCCCTCCGGGGACCATCGACGGAAGGAAAAACCCGCGAGGGCGGCGTCGGTGGACGCTCCTGGCTCCGCGAGGGCCAGGTCGCATAGCCCCGACAGCCGCCCCGGGTCCTTGGAGAAGGAACACCTCCCGAAGCGACCTCGCCTGGAGTCGGAGATGCCTGCCCGGGTAAGTCCTGTTGTCCTTCTGGACTCGCCTCCGCGACAGCCGACGTCGGGCCCGACGCCGTCGGGGCCCGAGTCGGGGGCTGCTGGGTCGCCTGAGCTCGGACTCAGGTTGACGGCCTTGGAGAGCAGATTGTCTGCCTTCATGGACCAGCAGCGGGCACTGCTCGCTGGCTTCGCTGGCGTCGCTGCCCCGACCGCCGGGACGTCGACGTCCAAGTCGACCCCGGAGACCGAGCCGATCCTCGAGTCAATGAGAACTCGAGTCGATCCTCGGTCGAGGTCGCCCTCGGCCTCCCGTTCGGGACCGAGGTCGCCGACGCCGACTCCCTCGGCGTCGGGGCGGCTGGCGCCGCACCCTGCCCGAGCCGACCCCACCGAGTCCTCGTCGGAGTGGGTCTGGGAGTCTGAGGAGGAAGAGTCACCTGATTCTTTCCGGACTCGGTGTGTCCCATCGGACTCTCCGGAGTCCGAGCCTCGGAAGCAGTCCCCCCCGGAGGATGCCCGGTTCTCGGACTTCGTTAGGGATATGGCCAAGGCTTTGGCCTTCCCTGCGGATCCCGAGGAGGAGCCTCGAGCCGAAGAGCTCGACGCCCTCCAGTATGACTCTCCCGCGAGGGAGCACTTTACTGTGCCGGTTCCTCCTATGCTGGAACGACTACTCTTCCGCATGTGGGAGAGTCCGGCCTCCTCGCCGGTCCTGAGCAAGCGGGTCGATTCTATCTATCGAGTCCGCAAGAACCCTGGCTTTCAAAAGGCGCAGTTGCCACACCATTCCATGGTAGTGGAATCGGCCATGCATCGTCTTAAGAGCCAGAAGATGCACTCCTCGGTGCCTCCTGGAAGGGAGGCCCGTAACCTGGATGGCCTTGGCAAAAAGTGCTTCCAGGGCTCTATGCTCGCCTGTCGTGTCCAGACTTACCAGCTCTACATGGGCATGTATCTCAGGGATCTGGCTAAAGAGCTAGCCGGCTTCTCCGCTGGTTTGTCCGAGGAACCCTTGCGGAGGTTCCTAGCCTTGTCCACTGGTATTCGGGAATGTTCAAAGTTCATGTCCCGAGCAGCCTATGATGGCTTTGAGGCCTCGGCTCGAGTAGCCGCAGCCGGCATCGGTGCCCGCCGACAGGCTTGGCTTCAGTCGTCCGACCTTGAGCCCTGGGTACAGGACAAGTTGGTCGATGTCCCCTGCAGAGGTGAAAACCTCTTTGGCAAACCCATGGCGGAAAAGGCTGCACAAATTGAGACTGAGACTCTCACCAGGACCAGGCTTTCTAGGAAGACCTCCGCCCCTTCCCAGAAAAAGAAGGGCTCGGGAAAAAAGTCCTTTTACCCGAGGAAGGCGGCTGCCTACAAACAATACCCCCATTATCAGGCCCCTGCAGCTCCCCAACAGGGCCAGCAGGCCAAGGGACGGGGTAACGGGTCCCGTAGGCAGCAAGCCCCCAAGCCTGCACCACCAGCCCCTGCTCAGCAGGGTGGGGGTTTTTGACTCGCTCAGCATAGCCTCTCCCCCCCCGCTGGTCCCCCCCAGCACCGGAGGCCGGCTGGTTCACTTCGCCGACAGGTGGTCCAGCATCACCACAGATGCCTGGGTGCTTCAGGTCGTGCGAGAGGGCTACCTTCTCCACTTCCATCAGGTCCCTCCCTCCTATTTTCCGGGAGAGCCTCCGCGCCCCCCTCTGCACAGGGAGTTGCTCCTTCGGGAGTTAGCAGGTCTTCTGCAGGATCAGGCGGTGGAACCGGTGCCACACCACCTGAGAGGTCAGGGCTTCTATTCAAGGTATTTTCTGATACCAAAGAGAACAGGGGGCCTCAGACCCATCCTGGACTTGCGCAACCTCAACAAGTTCCTTGTGCGGGAGAAGTTCAAAATGCTTACCCTTGGAATCCTTCTGCCCTACCTCCAGCAGGGAGATTGGCTATGCTCCTTGGATCTAAAGGATGCCTACACGCACATCCTCATCCACCCAAGCCACCGACAATACCTAAGGTTTGTGGTGGCAGGAAATCATTACCAGTACAAGGTACTGCCCTTTGGCCTGTCCTCCGCACCGCGAGTCTTCACAAAATGTCTCGCGGTCGTGGCGGCCCATCTCAGGCTTCACGGCCTCTATGTCTTCCCGTACCTCGACGACTGGCTCATCAGAGCAGCGTCTGCTCGGGAGGTCACCAGCGCCACGCGCCGCACGGTGACTCTTCTGCAGCACTTGGGCTTTGTTATAAACTTCGCAAAGTCCACTTTGCTCCCCTCACAGGATCTCGAGTTCATCGGCGCAAGGCTGCACACTCCTCGGGCGCGAGCATACCTCCCGCTCGACAGGGCTCAGCGGCTCATGGACCTAGCCGACCGCTTTCGCAGCCAGCCCCTGGTCTCCGCCAGGCGCTTCCTGCGACTACTCGGCCATATGGCTTCCACCGTCCATGTGACCCCCAATGCCCGCCTGAATATGCGGTCTGCTCAATGGTGTCTCCGCCAGCAGTGGCGTCAAGCCTCAGGCGGCCTAGCAGACCTAGTGCGCGTCTCCGAGCCGCTGATCTCGTCTCTCCGGTGGTGGCTCCGGCAGCCGAACCTCCTATTCGGAATGCCTTTCCAGTCACCTCAGCCGACCCGGGTGCTGACCACCGATGCATCCCTCCTGGGCTGGGGAGCACATTGCCAGGAGGCTCGTACTCAGGGCCTCTGGACCACGTGGGAGTCTGCTCAGCAGATCAACTTCCTGGAGCTCAGGGCGATCCGCCTGGCTCTCAAGGCCTTCTCCCACCTGACTTCTCACCAGTCCGTCCTTGTCCAGACGGACAATCAAGTTGCCATGTTCTACGTGAACAAGCAGGGGGGCACGGGCTCCTTCCTCCTCTGCCGGGAGGCACAGAAGCTCTGCTCTTGGGCCGTCAGTCACGGCATTCTCCTCAAGGCAGTTTACCTCCCAGGCCAAGAAAATTGCCTGGCGGACAAACTCAGCAGGGTCCTCCAGCCGCACGAGTGGCGCCTGGATCCCTTGGTAGTTCAGAAGCTCTTCCTCAAGTGGGGCCTCCCCACGGTGGATCTCTTTGCCAGTCCTCACAACCGGCAACTTCCTCGCTTCTGCTCTCGTCAGCCACACCCCCTCCGGGTTGCGGCGGACGCTTTTCTGATCTCATGGTCGGGGAACCTCCTGTACGCTTTCCCTCCCATCCCGCTAGTCTCTCGAACTCTCTTCAAGGTTCTCCGAGACAAAGCCTTCATGATCCTGGTGGCCCCTCGCTGGCCCAGGCAACCGTGGTTTCCGCTCCTGCTGCAACTGGCGGTGGAGGATCCATTCCCTCTGGGGGTGCAACCGGATCTCCTCACTCAGGATCAGGGGTCCCTACTGCACCCCAACCTCAGGTCTCTCAACCTCATGGCCTGGCTGCTGAGAGGGTAGTCCTTGCTCCCCTTCTCCTGCCGGCGGAGGTGGAGGAGGTCGTCTTGGCTTCGCGACGGCCTTCTACCCGCAAATGCTACGCCCTTAAATGGCGTCGCTTTGCAGTCTGGTGTACCCAACAGTCTCAGGATCCCTTCTCCTGCCCGGTGTCGGTGATCTTGCAGTACTTGCTACACCTCTCTAATCTGGGACTTAAGTCCAACTCCGTCAAAGTTCACCTCAGTGCTCTTTCAGCACATCATGTGCCGGTGGACGGCAGACCTCTTTCCAGCGACCCTCTTGTAGCGAGGTTTCTCCGAGGTCTTCTTCTACTTAAACCACCTCTGCGCCCGCCAGCGCCTGACTGGGACCTGAATGTGGTTTTGCAGCGGATCACCTGTCCGCCTTTTGAACCTATGGCTACCTGTTCTCTCCGTTTTCTGTCTTGGAAAACGCTGTTCTTGGTAGCCCTCACTTCCGCTAGACGCGTAAGTGAATTGCAGGCCCTCGTGTCTGATCCCCCTTACACTAGGTTCTACAAGAATAGGGTAGTCCTACGGACTCACCCAAAATTTCTGCCTAAAGTGGTCTCCCCTTTTCACATCAATCAGGAGGTGGTACTTCCAACCTTCTTTCCCAGACCACACTCCAGCCGAGCTGAGACGGTCCTCCATACCCTGGACTGTAGAAGGGCATTGAACTTCTACCTTGACCGTACGCGGGAGCACCGTAAAGCTGCTCAGCTTTTTGTGTCTTTTGACCCCAATAAATTGGGGCTCCCGGTCTCCAAGCGTACTCTGTCCATCTGGGTTGCGGACTGTATCTCTTGGGCCTATGGGGCAGCCGGACTCTCCTTAGAAAGTCGAGTCACGGCTCATTGCGTTCGGGCAAAAGCCACGTCAGTGGCTTACCTCCGCTCTGTTCCGCTGGCAGACATCTGCCGGGCCGCTACTTGGTCTTCGAGCCAGACTTTTGCGGTCCATTACTGTCTCGAGAGGGAGTCCCGTAGGGACAGTGCTTTCGGACAGGCAGTCCTCCGTAATCTCTTTGAGGTCTGAGCAACTCCTACCCTCCATCCCGGTTGTGGGCTACCGGTGGGTGATAATTCAGCGAAGATTCTATCCTTCTGTGCTGCTGAGCTAGAGGGAGCTCATTTTTATGCTTAGGGTCTCCGGTAGCCTTGAGCTTGGGAGTCCCATAAGTGAGGACTGACTTCCTGCTTGGTCCTGGAGAAAGCGTAGTTACTCACCTGTAACAGGTGTTCTCCAGGAGCAGCAGGAATCAGTCCTCACTACCCTCCCTCCTCCCCTTGGAGTTGCAATCGTCTGCTTATGTTCTTTTTGCAAATTTTTATGCTGTCTTTTTAGCTATGTCATCTGACTGGCTAAGATGGCACCTTCGGGCGGGAAGTCGACCGCGCATGCGCGCTGCAATTCCCAAAGGCTTTCTTTGAAAGCTGGGGAAAATTGCTCCGCGAGGGCTCCGTCGGCGCCGACGTCACCCATAAGTGAGGACTGATTCCTGCTGCTCCTGGAGAACACCTGTTACAGGTGAGTAACTACGCTTTCTTTCTCCACCCATATAGTGTCTATCCTAGAGTACGTGCCATGTACTGCGGAGAAGAATGAATATTGGCAACGACTAGGGTTAAGGAGCCTCCACGCGTCAACTAGATCATTGTCTCGCACAAATTGCTGGTAACGTTTCCTATCCGCGCGTCTCCCCTCCCCTCCCCCCTCCCCGTGGAGTCACGCCCCACCTCCCAAGTCATGTTGAAATCCCCACCACATATTCTCACTCCTTCACCCAGCAAGTTCATTTTCTCATCCACTTCTCTCCAAAAGGACCTTTGCGGCCCTGTGGGGGCATACACATTAATCACGCAGTACCATTCATCCCCTATCTTCATTCGTGCCATCAAATACCTGCCCCCCCTGTCCCTGAGTACCGTGTGCACCTCTGCTTTGAGCGCCCCACTGATCAGCAACGCCACCCCCCCCTTCTTCCTTTCCTGCTGGTTGGAGGCGAATAACACCTCCGTGTACCCTTTAGGTCTCACTAGCTGTTCATGACCCCGCAGTAAATGTGTCTCTTGTAATAGGACCATCGAGGCCTTTTGCCTAGCTATCTCTCTATATAGCCTTTGCCTTTTAAAAGGTGAATTTAGGCCTTTCACATTTAGGGTCAGGATTTTCAAATCACCCATGAGTGTCCCCCCTCACCCTTTTGCCCCTCCTCGACCGTCCCCCCCTCCCCCACCCCTTCCCCCTCCCCCCCTCCGCCCTCCACCCCCTCCCCCTTCAACCCCTCCCCCCATCCTCCCCTTCCCTCCATTTTGCGCACCCCCCCTAATGGGAGATTCGACTTCCGTACTTGTGACATTTTCATGGACCTATGCCTGCACTTGCCCTTACCCCCCTACCCGCCCTCCACTGCCTCTTCTCCACCTCCTAACTCTCCCCCTCCCCCTCCCAACTCTCCTCCTACTCCTCCACCTACCCCCGCCACCCGCCCCCCCGCACACAGCAAACAGAACCTATTAATGTCTTTAAGTAGGAGCTCTCTCAATTGTCCTCTTCTTGTACGCCCCCGCTTCCACGGTGCAGTCTCGCCAGCCTCCTCCCTCTAACTGGTACTCGGTGCCAGCGTTGGGTCTTCCATTTAGGACTATGTGCCCCTATGGTCTTCTCACTCCCCAGAGCCGCCTCCGCTCCTTCCGGTAGATGATCTGCTCCCAGTTCTCTCAACGCTTTCCACGCTGCCTCGCTCGACTGCACCCTTCTTGATTTCCCCTTCACTGTAATTAAGAGTCCAAAGGGAAACAGCCATTTATATCGCAGCTCCTCCCTCTGCATAAACGCCGTCACCTCTCTGAGACTTCGTCTACGTTGTAAAGTTCCAGGTGAGAGGTCTTGAAAGAACTCCAGCTTATGTTCTTCCCAGGTGAACTGTTTCAGTTTCCTTGCTGCCCCCAGCAGTTTCTCTTTGCTTTTGTATGAACTGAGACAAACTACTATATCTCGAGGTTTGTTATCCCTCACAGGGCCGAGGCTTCTGTGCGTGCTCTCGATAAGGAGCTGATCTTCCGTGGCCTCCCCCTCAACTGATGCCGCATCCATCAGCGCCTTGAAGATTTGGAAAACCACTTCTTCGGACCTTTTGTACTGTTTGTCTTCCGGGAGGCCTCGGACTCGAATATTGCACCTCCTCGATCTATCTTCTAGATCCTCTAATTTCAATTGCATTTCTCTTTGTATTCCATCGCGTTCTTCTAGCTCTTTTTGGAGCTCCTCCAAGGCTTCTCCCTGCTGCTCCAGCTGCGATTCAGTTTCCTCCACGCGGCCACCTAGGTCAATCAAATCTTGTCTCAGTCCTTGAATTGATTCTTTTAGTTCCTTCTTTATCCCCCCCAGCTCTGCCTTGAGCTCATCTTTCAGCTCAGTGAGCCAGTCTTTGATCATGTTGGCCAGCTCTGGGCTGCTCTCTTTCTCCACCTCAGTCTCGGGCTCAGTAACTGTAGTTGGATGGGATTTGCCCTCTTTGTCCCCCTCCCTACTTCCTCTCGGCGCAGCGTAGGGAGAGCGGAATTCCGCTAGCTGCTTCTTGATGGAGGGTCCACTTTTACTCTTCTCCATGTCTATCCTCTGCCCGTCTCCTAGCTTTTGGGGGGTGTTATCCCAGGTAATGGCTAGCGTTCCGGATCTTCTGAACACTGCACTGCTTCTTCCTCCCCGGTTCACAGTGCTGCACCTTATATCCGAGGCGCCTCCTCGCCCGGGCACTATGGCTGTTAGCAATTCAGCTCCTGCGGTCCTCTTTCTCTGCTTCAGTCAGCATGCAGGACTTCCAACTGGCCTCCCCTAGTCCGTAGCTGGAAGCCAACAACTGCGCTCAAACCCCGGCCTCCTCACTGCCGGGGCCGTGGACTTTGGGTTTTAGACTGCCTTTCTGCCCGTGCCCGGCTGCTTCAGAGGGCTATTGCTGCTCTGGACACCCCCCTTATGCAGTTGGTTTTCCTTCTTGTTATTTTCCCCCAGTTCTTTTTGCACTGTTGCTCTCCTCCCTCTATGGGACAGGTTGGGCTTCTCTGCTATTGCCCTTTAACTTAGGGCTCCCTCCTCCTTCTCCCCTTCTTGCAGCCTTCTCGGCCCGACCAGCCTCACCTTGCCTGGTGCCGGGTGTCTATAGGTCTCCGTGCCATCCAGCCTTCACTTTGGGCCGCAGTGCTCTCCGCCCTCTCTTCAGGCCCATGGGTGAGCAAACTCTCCCCCAGGGCACTTTTCTTCCCGCACTTGACGTTAGTGCGCTTCTCCTACCAGCGGCCCTCACGTGTTTCTGGCCTCCGCCGCACCGGCACTGCTCCCCGTCTCTGGCTCCACGTGTTTCTGCTCCGGTGGGCCCGGACGTCTGCGTGGCTCGTTTCGCGCCGCCGCTTACCGCCTCTGCTCGTCCTCTAACAATGCCTCTCCACTTTGCCCCGCTCCGCACTCTCCCCCGCAGGGATTTTCCACTTCGTTGCTGCAGGCTACGGCGGAGCTCACTTTCACGCCGCCATGCAGGTCGCTGACGTCACCGGAAGTCCCGAAAGGTATACCTTTTAATCTCTAAAGTCTTAGCGATTGCCTTAAATAATCTCCAGGACCCCTCTACATCTAAAAGTCTGACGATAGTAAACAACGTCTAATCCAGATTAACCTCAACGAATTGAGTCATACTAAGGTTAAGTCTAACTTTATTGCATTCAGTTTAAAATGCTCTCTTATCAACCCACGCTCTATTAGGAATAAGATACCCCTAATAATCGATTACATACCCGACAATAATCTGGACATTTTATTCATAACTGAATCATGGCTAACAACAAATGACACGGTATTGATCAGTCAGCTAAAACCAATAGGGTATGACATATTCAATCACCACAGAACAAATAAAAGAGGAGGAGGAGTAACCATTTTGGGAAAGAAAGAAATGCATCTAACAAAAACCAAGTGAATTCGCTCAAAACATGGACGTTCTCCTAGTGGAAAATACAAGCATGCATTTATGCCTAATTTATAATCCACCAACATCAAAAGGTGAGGAGCTGGCTAACATCACTGACTACCTGTGCAGCAAAATCTCTGCTAATAGGTTCACAATGGTACTATGTGACTTAAACTTACCTTCCGCCGCAACACATATGTCTCAAGGGTTTATGGAATCTATGGAAGCTCTAGGCTTTAAACAAAAATAATTCAAGAACCCACTCACATTAAAGGTAAGACACTGGACCAAATTTCTATCCAGCAAGATTGGTTAAACAGCATTTTGGTCCCAAAGGTATAGATCCAACAAATTCCTTGGTCTGATCACCACTCTATCCAATTCAGTATCCTGTCCATTCCTAGCAGATCCAACATGAATCTAGTCTTCTATGAGTACAGAAAGTTCCGCCAATTTGACAAGGACCAATTCTTGAAAGAAGTCCCAAGCTTCAAATGGAAACTAAGGATACTGACCTGCTCATAAGGAGATGGAACTCAACGATCTCTGAAGCAGCCACAGTTGCTAACAGTCCCACGACTAGCAAGCCTCATTCAAAGAAAAGCGCGGTATGGTACACCAAAGAAGTTAGACTATTAAAAAAACAACTAAGAAAGTTTGAAAGGAAATGGAGAAAATCAAAAAGAGAAGCCAACAAAACAGCCTTTTTCAGCAAACTGGAAGAATACAGGTTATTAATAAACAACAATAAGCGAGTTTATCACACCAAGCTAATGTCAGCACTAAACAAACCAAGGGAAATGTTTGAGATAGTTAAATTCCCTAACACTGTTGCATTCTCAGAAGTTCTACCTGTTCTTGGTAAGGGGACAAAAAGGCTGCATCGCATTAACAGTTTTAATACATGGCTCCAGACCTGGTGCAAACAAGAAGGATTCAGATTTATTGGCAACTGGGGCAACAGATGGACCAACAAGAGACTATACTGTGCTGATGGACTACATTTCTCTGTCGCAGGGAAAAGAAACCTAAGTGAAAAATTCAGGCAGTATGTGGATATGCATTTAAACTAGGAAAAGGGGGTGACGGATGTGGAAGGTCAACATCTGCATGCTACCCCCTGCAAAAGCAGAATAACATCAGAAACGGCCACACTTTTAAACCACACATCAAAAACAAGTGGGAAGAAGTGGGCAGAACAAAATCAATGCAAAATACACACAAGCCAGGTAAATGCTGGAAAGCAATGAGCACAAATGCTTGAAGCTTAGCCAATAAAATTCCGGACCTGGAAGCCCTAATGGTGGAAACGGATTTGGACATCGTGGCCATTACAGAAACATGGTTTAATGAATCACATGATTGGGATATAGCCATAGCTGGCTATAATCTATTCAGAGGAGACAGAGAAAATGGAAAAGGAGGAGTAGCCTTGTATGTCAAAAGCAATATTAAAGCTACTGAAATGCAGGGGACATGGGGAAAAGAAGAAGCGTTCTGGATTGCGTTGGAAAGAGGAGATGGCACTGTCATCCATATTGCTGTAGTCTACAGACCTCCGACTCGAAGAGAGAGATAGCGAATTGATTATAGATATTGCCAAGATAGCAACAAAGGGGGAAGTGATCATATTGGGTGACTTTAATCTACCTGATGTGGATTGGATTACTCCTTCTGCACATCTGGAAAGAAGCAAAAAAATTGTGGATACTCTCCAAGATGCATTACTTAGACAAATGGTGATGGAACCAACCAGGGAAAGCTCAACACTGGATGTAGTGCTAACCAACGGTGATAGTGTGTCGAATGTCTGCGTAAGTGCCCCTGTGAGCAACGGCGACCATCACACAGTGTGGTTTGAGATAAAAGCCATGGTACAGGCCAATCATAGCAAGCTCA
Source organism: Ichthyophis bannanicus (assembly GCA_033557465.1). Taxonomy (NCBI): domain Eukaryota; kingdom Metazoa; phylum Chordata; class Amphibia; order Gymnophiona; family Ichthyophiidae; genus Ichthyophis; species Ichthyophis bannanicus. The sequence continues at coordinate 389,394,031 of CM066036.1, forward strand.
AAGTCCTAAACTTCAAAAACACTGACTTCAATAAAATGGCCGAGTACTTAAAGGAGGAGATGACGGAGTGGAAGGAGATAAGGGAAGTGGAATTGCAATGGGCTAAACTAAAGGCGGCAATAAAAGGGGCAACAGATAAATATGTAAGAAAAGTAAATAAAAACAAGAGGAGAAGGAAACCTATTTGGTTTTCCAAAGAGGTGGCTGCTCAAATAAAGGCAAAAAACACAGCTTTTGCAAAATTCAAAAGCTTGCAAACAGAAGAACACAGAAATGAATACAGGATCAAGCTCAAAGAGTCTAAAAGAGAAATAAGGATAGCAAAATCAAAGGCAGAGGAAAAGATAGCTAAAGATGTTAAGGGTGGCGACAAAACTTTCTTCAGGTATATTCGGGAAAGGAAGAAGATCAGAGCTGGAATTGGAGAATGGCTGATGTTGTACCTCTACATAAAAGTGGTGACAGGGAAGAAGTGTCAAACTACATGCCTGTGAGCCTTACCTCGGTGGTGGGAAAAGTAATGGAGGCGCTCCTGAAAGAGCGAATAGTGAACTTTCTCAAAACCAACAGGTTGCAAGATCCAAGGCAACATGGTTTTACCGAAAGACGGTCTTGCCAAACAAATCTGATTGAGTTCTTTGACTGGGGCATGCAGTGGATGTCATCTACCTGGATTTCAGCAAAGCCTTTGATACTGTTCCTCATAGGAGGCTTGTCAATAAACTCAGTAGCTTGGGGGTGGGTCCCAAGATGGTAAACTAGATGATGGTACATGGAGCTCACTCGGATGACAGGAAGGTGATTAGCGGGGTGCCCCAGAGTTCGGTCCTGGGCCCGGCACTGTTCAAAATATTTGTGAGTGATATTGCTGAAGGACTGAATGGAACAGTCTGTCTTTTTGCAGATGACACAAAAATTTGCAACAGAGTGGACTCCCCCGAGGGAGTGGTTAACATGAGGAAAGATCTACAAAAGCTGGAAGGCTGGTCTAATGCTTGGCAACTACGATTTAATGCGAAAAAGTGCAGTGTCATGCACTTGGGTAGCAGAAATCCAAGGGAAATGTACACGATAGGGGGCGAGAGGTTGGTATGCATGGTTCAGGAGAAAGACCTTGGTGTGATTATCTCTGATGATCTCAAGGTGGCAAAACAGTGCGACAAGGCGGTGGCAAAAGCCAGGAGGATGTTGGGCTGCATACAAAGAGGGATTACCAGCAGAAAGGAAGAGGTACTTATGCCACTGTACAAGTCACTGGTGAGGCCTCACTTGGAATACTGTGTTCAGTTTTGGAGACCATATCTTGCAAAAGATGTAAAAAGACTGGAAACTGTTCAGAGAAAGGCGACCAAAATGATTTGGAGCCTGCGTAAGAAACCTTATGAGAATAGACTTGAAGACCTAAATATGTACACTTTGGAGGAGAGGGAGGGACAGGGGAGATATGATTCAGACCTTTAAATACTTAAAGAGAAATGATGAACAAACAAACCTCTTCCAAAGACGGGGAAGCTGTAAAACTAGAGGGCATAACATGAAGCTGCAAGGTGGTAAATTGAAAGGCAACGTCAGGAAATATTTCTTCACTGAAAGGGTGGTGGATGCTTGGAATGCCCTCCCGATGGAAGTGGTGGGGGCAAACACGGTGACGGAATTCAAAACGGCATGGGACAAACACAGTGGATCCCTTTACAGCAACAGGATAAAACCAAAATAAACGGTACCATCTAATGTCTCAACAAATAGGGGTGTCCTACATGGAGTGGTGGGTTCACCCCTAAACAAAGACATGGGGAGGGGTGGCCTGCACAGAGCGACAGGTGCACCTACTCTTGCCATCTTGCTGGGCAGACTAGATGGACCGTGCTGGTCTTTATCTGCCGTCACTTACTATGTTACTATGTAACTAACCCAAAAGAAGACAATGCCGTGTTTGCACCAGATGCAGATGCCATAGCCAAATTCTACAAGGAAAAGGTGGGAACAGTATCATCAACAGATTACCATTGCAAAACATGCAATATAATTACAAATCAGGCCTGGACAAGTTTTTCTCTCATCTTTGAAAGACAGCTCAAAGACATAATCAAATCTCTAAGCATGTCGACTTCTGTTCTCGACCCTTGCCCAGCCACATGGATACGTCTGACTAGCGACAGTCTTACTCTCCATATGCTAAATCTAATAAACTCCTCATTAGATCAAGGCTATATTCCAGAAGAGTTAAAAAAGGCTTCTCTCCGTCCCCTCTTCAAGGGCAAGAATCTGGATAAATCGGAACCAAGCTCTTATAGGCCTATATCAAGTCTGCCATTTATGGCAAAAATCCTAGAAAAGGCAGCTCAACTCAGCATCAAAATCATGTAGATCACTTTGCCCAGCTCGATCCACATCAGCAGTTTTAGAATCGGTCATGGAGTTGAAACACTCCTTATGGCATTAACAGACAAGCTGCTAAAAGGAAATGAAAAATCTAACTGTGGTTTCATCCTAATTTTTTATTTTACTTAATAGCAGCTTATGACCCCATATCACGTGAATATCTCAGTCTTAGGGGCTTGTTTACAAAGCCGCGGTAGTGGTTCGCGATCGCGATCGCAACCGCGGCCCCATTGAAATCAATGGGGCCGCGGCTCCGATTACGATCGCAAACCGCTACCGCGGCTTTGTAAACAAGCCCCTTAGATTACAAGAAATCGGCCTCAAAGACAAAGTTTTGCTATGGTTCAAATCTTACCTTTCAAAACGAACCATCCAAGTAAAAATGGGTAATAACACGTCAAGCCCATTCTACCAAAGGAAAGGCATACCCCAAGGTTCTGCATTATCAAAGCTTCTTTTCAACTTTTATATTCAACCTATCTGCAGCATAATAAAGAGTCATGGCATTGACTACAACCTATTCGCTGATGACATTATGCTTTTCACCCAAATCAACATCAAACAACTGAATTAAAAAAATATAAAGGAATGTTTCAATAACATTAGTATATGGCTAATAGAACACAATCTTCAAATAAATTTGAATAAAACAGAAATCCTTTTCATTACAAAGGACAAGTCCTTCATGCCACCAGAAACTATGAAGATAAAAGATGCAAGCATCCAAACCAAAAAAAGAAGCGAGATATTTGGGCATTACGCTAGATTACACAGGTACAATAAAAAAAAAAATTTTTTAAACTGCCTCTAACGTTTCGATTGATTTTTACGTTTTTTGGTGCGCTGAATCCAAATCTGGTAACCAATTTGCTCCATCACGTACAGATTTTTTGCTACATTGGGTTAGCAGTTTGAGGTGAACGTTTCAGATTGAGTGCGATCGAGATAAAAGTTTCTTGGATGAATTCTTTATACTAATTGTTTAGTAGTTATTCAAATAAGAATAAAGAAAATTGTAACAAGGCAGCACATAAGAATAGAGTAATGTCAACAAAACACACTGTGATGGTAGCAAAATTGTCTGCACTTAAAACAGCCACATACATGTGCACAAACATTGAGCATATAAGAGCGAGGTTAGACACAAAGCAAAGCAAAGAAATGTGCAAAAAATGTTGTACAGGTATGTATGTAAGAATAGAAAACGCAAACCGCACCATTGCAATACATGAAGACAAACACCCGATGGTGTGAAAATAAAATTCTAATAAATGAGATCCGACACTGTGGTAATAACTAGCAAATTTTTATTTCAAAGTTTAGTAAAAACACGATATTTGTCAACACAGTTTAGATTTTAAAGTCATTCTTGGGTCAATCAATCTCCTGGTGGGCCCGTTTCTTCTTCCCCCGAATGCTTCTCTTGGTGCGCTGCTTGGTGTATTTTTCATCTGGGGTTTCCCGCAGCAGCAACCAGCAGAAATCAGCCATCATAGTGGTGTTCCATCTTCCTTGGTACCTTCTCTCTGCGTCCTTGATGACCTGGTGAAACCTTTCACCTTGTTCTTCACTGTACGCCCCCACGTTTTCGGGAAAGTAGTTCACATGGGAGTGCAAGAAATGGACTTTCAGGCTCATGTTACAGCCTTGTTCTTTGAAGGCATTGAGCATCCTGGCAACAATATCCTTATAGTTCTCATCCCGCCTGTTCCCCAAGAATTTGAGAACAGCATCCTTGAAGGAATCCCAGGCTTCTTTTTCCTTCTCAGACATCGTTTCAGCGAATGCTCCATCTGAAATGAGTTTCCTTATATCAGGGCCAACAAACACTCCTTCCTTTGGCTTTGCTTCAGAAAGTCGGGGGAACTTTGAGCAAAGGTACCGAAAGCACTCACCATCTTTTGGAAGGGACTTGATGAATTGCTTAATGAGACCCAACTTAATGTGGAGAGGTGGTAATAGAATTTTATCACGAGGTACCAAGCTCTCATGAAGAACATTTTTCTCACCGGGTCTCAAATACTCCCGAATTGGCCAGTCTTTTTTCCCCCAGTGTAGGTCGCGGGCCCGGCTATCCCACAAGCAAAGGAAGCAGGGATATTTGGTGAAACCGGATTGCTGCCCTAATAGCATGGATAGAATTTTAAAGTCTCCACAAATTATCCACTTATGCTCATCATAACGAATCTTTTGAAGAATCAGGGCCAAATTCTCGTATTTTTCTTGGAGAATAACAGAGTGAGCAATAGGAACTGAAGCGAATGTGTTGCCATTATGAAGAACACCTTTTATGCTGTCTTTTGACGAATCAATGAACAGCCGCCATTCAGCAGGATCATACTTGAGTTTAAACTTTTTCATCACTCCGTATATATCGTTGCAAAATACCAAATCTTCCTCTTTGCTGAAATACTTCAAAAATTGTGTCTCGCGGTTGCGGTACCAATAAAAAGTTGTTCCTGGTGACAATAGATTTTTCTGTTTAAGCCGAGAACCTAGCAGTTGGGCAGCATCTTTTGGGAGTCCTAAATCCCGGACTAAATCATTCAATTCAGCTTGAGAGAAAAGTTCAGGTTTTGGATCTGGTTCAGTTTCAAACTCGGAAGTACTGGACTCATCGGGAAAAGCCATCTGATGAGTCTCATCATGATCAGAACCGTCCACACAAATATGATCCAAAGATTTTGGTGGTTCAGGCACAGGTACTTCGTTGCTATGAGGCATAGGCCTAATTGCTGAGGGAAGGTTGGGGTAACTTATTACCTTCTGATTTTTTAAGTTGTATCCCTTCACAATGCAAGAGCAAAAATAGCAGTCACTGCTGTGGTCTCTTTGTTCACGCCACATCATAGGTATTCCGAAACGAAATGCTTGTTTTTTACCTTTCATCCATAAGCGTAGATCTTCCTCACATGTCTTGCACACTTTGTGAGGAGCCCACGGTTTGTCTTGATCGCCTAACTTCAAACCGAAATAGGCGAAATATACTTTTTAAATAAATGCAGAAATGTTCCTCTGCCGCTTTTTCACGGTATATTCCCCACAAATAAAACAAAAACTGTCCGGAGAGTTGACGCAACCTCTGGCTCTGTGAGCCATCACAAATACACAGCACTGCAAACTACAACTGTAGTGAACCACTTCGGAATAAAGCTGGATTACGACTGAGCAAACAAAAGGTAATAATGAACTTGCAAGAAACTGAAATTTGACAGGAACGTTCATGTCGCAACCGCCGTGTTTGAGCGAGCGAACGAGGCGAGGCGAACAGGAAAGAACATGCGCCAGCGTGAGTACTGGATTTAGCCCCCCGCCTCCCAATTGTCCTGTTAATGTATAAAATGAATACAAAACACTCTAAAATATCATGAGGGAGTGTTTCTAGTTAGTTAACCATTACAACCTCTATTTTGGGCCAAGAAAATAAACTGCAGTCGGCTAAAAGAAATTATGTGAACATTCCTTATATGGGTAAGAAATCTAATTTTGCAAGAAAACGTGACGTGATGGAACATTTTGGCTATTTTTCCTGGATTCAGCACCCCAAAATCTATAGGAATCAGTTGCAAAACTGGAGGCAGTTTTTTGGTAGTGTACCTGTGTAATCGAAGATTTAAACTTCTGTTGATTTTCCAAATTTTCTATTTTACGCTGAAAAACCAATCTATCCTGAGCTAGAGACCCCTGCTGCTCCTGCAAATGTTGCATTTTACCTTTGAGTCCATCCAATTGTCCTTGCTGGAGGTGCACCTTCTGCTCCAAACCCACCAACCTGGGAGAGTACAAGGCTGATGCCTGCAGTACCCCAGCACATACCTTATAGAGAGACTACATCGTGTCCCAAATGGAGTCCAGGGTCACCTCCTTAGGTCTTACCAACGGAGGCAGTACCTGGCTTGCCACACTCTCTCAATCAGCGATCAAATCTTTATCCTGAGGATAACTGCTTCCCTCACCCTCAGCAATCGACACAGCAGGTGCCAAGGCCCGCTGAGTAATGACAACTGATGCAACAAACGCACTATATTCAGCTCCAAGTGCAGGAGAACTGGATGGGCCAGCTGAGCTCAGCGAAACATCACTGCCCAATTTGGGGGTCTCCCCTGTCCCGACTGCAGGAACGCCCACTCGTTTCGCATGCGTAAAGTCATCCAGGGTCTGCTGTCCCACCGATGGTGTAACAAAGATGGAGGGGAGACCACCCTTTCCCTTGGCCTTCCTTTAGGCATGGAGGAAAACTAATCAATGGTAAGCAGACCAGAACGAACTACTCAATCACAGAGTTGAATCCCCTGGGCAGCAGCCGCTTAAGGATTTCAAACACCCACTTCCACACTTGTTCCACGCCTAAGAGCCATGCCAAAGGTCAGGCGTGGGCCTGCCAGCCGCAGGCATGCCTCGGCGCATTCAAAATTAAAGTCCCAATGACTTGGGTTATGTAGGGGGAAGCTCCCTCTCACAGCTGCAGACTGCTGCTCTTCCCGCATCTCCACATATTCAAAATTAAGGTCCCAGTGACATGGGTTATGCAGGGGGAATCTCCCTCTCACTGCTGCAGACTGCCGCTCCTAGTCTCTATTTTTTTTAAGGCGTAAACAATGGATCTTCATTTACCCTTTTCACTTCACTCATTTTATCAAATTCTATCATATCTCCCAACATCCATCTCTTTGCAAACTGAAGAGCCCTAGCCTTTTAAGCATTTCCTCATAAAGCTATCCTTCCATCCCCGTTATTTTGACTGCTCTTTTTCTAATTCTGCTATATCCTTTTTAAGATATGGCAACCAGAACTGCACACAATATTGAAGGTGCAGTCGCACCAGAAAGCGATAGAGGCATTATATCATCCTTGGTTTCATTCTCCAATCCTTTCCTCATGATGCCTAACATTCAATTTCCTTCTTGGCTGCTGCAGCCCACTCAGAGGGTATCAACATATCCACAATGAGGCCCAGATCCTTTTCCTGGGTGGGGATTTCTAATGTGGAACCTTGCATCGTGTAACTGTAGTTTGGATGGTTCTTCCTTAAGTGCATAACTGTGCACTTATTTAAATTAAATTTCACTGCAATTTGGACACCCAGACTTCCAATTTCTCAAGGTCCTCTGGTAATTTTTTACAATCCTGTTGTGCTTTAACAATTTTGTGTCACCTGTAAATTTATCACCTCACTCGTTTTTCCCCATTTACAGGTAATTTATAAATGTATGTTATAAAGCAGCAGGACCAGCTCAGATCCCTGGAGTACTCCATTATTCACCTTTTTCCATTAAGAGACCAGTTCCTAATTCACAATAGTACACTGCCTCCTATTCCATGACGAATATTCTCAAGAGTTCTCATGACGGACCTTATCAAAGGTTTATTCACACTTTCAATAAAATGTAGTATATTAGTAAAATAAGACTTTCATTGGCAAAATCTATGTTGGTTTTGTCCCATTTAACCATGATTATCTGTATGTTCAGTAATTTTGTTTTTTATAATGGTTTCTACCATTTTGCCCAATTCTTTTCCTGAGTGGGGATTCCTAATGTGAAACATCAAGCTCACCTGTCTGTAGTTTCCCAGATCACCTCTGGAACCCTTTTAAAAAGTAGGCATTATATTGGCCACTCTCCAATCTTTAGCTGCTACAGATTTTAATGTTATTAATAGTAGAACTGCAGGCTCATTTTTTAGTTTTTCTTCTTCACTCTTACATCTACCATCCAGTCCAGGTGATTTGCTACGCTTAGTTTATCAAATTGCTATAATACATCTTCCCCGTTTATCAAAATTTGTTTCAATTCATCCAAAACATCAGCTTTAAGTATCATTTCTTGCATGAGTCTTCTGTAAAGGCAGAAACAAAGAATTCATTCAGTCTCTCCACTCTGGTCTTGTCCTCCCTTCTACTCCTTTAGGTGACATGCAATAACATTACATGTTCAGTAATTTTGTTCTTTATGATAGTTTCCACCATTATTCCCGGTACTGACGTCAGGCAGTCTGTAGTTTCCCGGATCGCCCCTGGAACTCTTTTTAAAAATTGGCACTACATTGGCCATCCTCCAATCTTCAGGTATTACAGATGATTTTAATGATAGTTCACAGATTACTAATAGCAAGTCTACAAGCTCATATTTCAGCTCTTTCAACACCCTTGGAGGTATACCATCCAGTCTAGGTGATTTGCGACTCTTCAGTTTATCAAATAGTTGTAATACATCTACCCAGTATATCGATATTTCATTCAGTTCTTCCACAGCATCTCCGCTAAATACCATTTCAGTCATGAGTAACATTACTACATCTTCCTCAGTAAAGACCGAAGCAAAGAATTCATTCAGTCTCTCCGCTATGGCCTTGTCCTCTTAGTGCCCCTTTTACACCTCTATCATCTAATGGTCCACCTGATTCTCTCACAGGTTTTTTACTATGAATGTACTTGAAAAAGTCTTTATTTTTGCTTCCACAGCAAGCTTCTCAAAATCTTTTTACCTGCCTTATCAAGGCCTTGCATGTAACTTGCCAATACTTGTGTTGTTTCCAGTTTTGGTCATTTGGCTCCTTTTTCCATTTTCCATTTCCTGAAAGATGCTTTTTTTGGCAACAGTCTTTCTGACCTCACCTTTAAACCATGTTGGCAGTTTTTTGGACTTACTTCCACTTTCTTAAAGCAGGGAATACTATCTTGGAAGCACAGACCAGCTGTATTTGTAAACATCCAAGCTTGATGTAAATCTTCAGCCTTTGCAATTGCTCCTTTTAGTTTTTACTGAACTATTTTCCTCATTTTATCATATTCTCCCTTTTGAAAGTTAAAAGGTAGTATTGTGGATTTCCTTACTGTCCTTCCTTCATTTAATAAATCAAACAGGATCATGCTATGATCACTATTGTCAAGTGGCCCCAACACCCTTATCTCTTGCACCAGATCTTGTGTTCTACTAAGGACTAGGTCCATAATGGCTTCCCCTCTGGTCGGTTAATGAACCAGCTGCTCCAAGAAGCAATCATTTATTTCATCTAGAAACTATCTCCCTAGCATGTACTGTTGTGCACTGAACAGTCGATACTGGGGTAATTGAAATCACTCATTATTATAATGTTTTGTAACTTTTTTGTTAGCTTTCCGGATTTCTTTGAGCATTTCATCATCCATTTGTTCATTCTGGCCAGAGGGTCGATAGTACACCCCCACTGCCATCGCCTTCCCCTTTTTACATGGAATTTCAATCCACAGAGATTCTATAGTGAATTTTGTTTCCTGCAAAACTTTAATCCTTTCTGACTCAATGCCTTCTAACAGAGTGCAACCCCTCCACCAATTTGATTTGCTCTATCATTACAATATAGTTTGCACCCAAGTAACAGTGTCCCACTGGTTGTCCTCTTTCCACTATGTCTGAGATACCAATCATATCTAACCTCTCATTTAGTGCTATATATTCTAACTCTCCCATCTTATTTTTTAGACTTCTAACATTTGCATGCAAGCATTTTAGAGGCTGTATTTTATTCATATTAATTCGGCAATTGGTAGGCAGGGGTAATTTGGAACCTTTAAGCTTTGCTTGCTCTGTACCTCAAGGGCATTTGGGCTACTTTTTGTCTTTACTGGAACCGCTCTACTTATATGCCCCAACTTCAATCTTTTGTTAGTATCCTTCAAGGATACATTGTTCCAAACCATGCGCTCTTGGGTGAATGTCTGCTTTCCCCTATTATCTAGTTTAAAAGCTGCTCTATCTCCTTTTTAAAGATTACTACCAGCAGCCTGGTTCCGTCCCGGTTAAGATGGAGTCCATCCCTTCGGAAGAGCCCCTCTTTTCCCCAGAATGTTCCCCAGCTCCTAACAAATGCAAAACCCTCAACCTTGCACCATTGTCTCATCCATGCATTGAGACTCCGTAGCTCTGTCTGCCTTTTGGTCCTGCATGTGGAATGGGAAGCATTTTGGAGAATGCTACCCTGGAAGTTCTGGATTTCAACTTCCTACCTAAAAGCCTAAATTTAGCCTTCAGAACCTCCCTACCACACTTTCCTATGTCATTGGAACCAACATGTACCAAGACAGCAAACTCCTCCCCAGCACTATCCAAGACCTTGTCTAGGTGGCGCTTGAGGTCCACTACCTTCACACCAGGCTGCCATGTTACCAGGCGATCCTCACGTTCATCAGCCACCCAGCTATCTACATGCCTAATGATCGAATCACCAACTGTAACGGTTGTCCTAACCCTTCTCTCGTGGGCACATGGCCCTTGAGAAACCACCTCAGTGCGAGAAGGTTTTACATAACCTGGAGGACAGGTCTCTAGCTACAGAATCACTTCCTGCCGCACCAAGATGATGCTCTCCTGTCACCTGATCTCTCTCCTCCATGGCAACAGGGATGTACCTCAGTACTCTATCCCCGTAGGTCTCATCTATGTACTTCTCTGTCTGGCCCTGACCAGGTAGTTAAAGCACCAGAGGGCTAAGCAAATGGCTCATGCCTTGAGTAATCTGATGTTCCCAGAGCAGACTGCCCTTTGCAATGAGCCCCTCGCAGCCGAGCAAGCTGGCATCCATCACAAGGCATGACAGTAAGAATAATGTATAATGTTCCTAGTTCTTAAAGTTCAATGTACCAGTTCTGTTTGTTATAATGTAAACCGCTGCTGATCCTTGGAAGCAGCGGTATATAAAAGCTGTCCAAATAAATAAATAAATAAATAAATGAAGTTGAAAACTACAGGCCTGTTAGTCTAATCTCTGTGGTGAGTAAATTACTGGAACCTGCTGAGAGAATAGTGAGGTCTCTGGTGTCCAATGGATTGCAGGATCTGAGGTAGCATACCAGAGGCAGGTCTTGTCAGACAAATCTGATTGATTTCTTTGACTGGGTGACCAGGGAGTTGGATAGAGGGAGAGCCCTAAGTGTGGTGTACTTGTATTTCAGTAAAGCCTTTGACACCGTTCTGCACAGGCGGCTTATAAACTAACTGAGCACCCTAGGGATGTACCCTAAAGTGACTGACTGGGTGAAAAATTGTTTGAGTGGGAGACAACAAAGTGTACTGGTAAATAGTGCTCACTCCGAGAAGGAAGTTACCAGTGCTGTGCCGCAGGGATCTGTCCTTGGTCCGATTCTTTTTAAACTTCGTTAGTGATACTGCGAAAAGGCTGTTGGGTAAGGTTTGCCTCTTCGCGAATGATACCAAAATATGCAATAGAGTGGACACCCAGGAAGGAATAGATAACATGAGGAGGGATCTTGCTAAGCTTGAAGAATGGCCAAGAATCTGGCAGCTGAAATTTAACGTTAAAAACTGCAGGGTCATGCACTTGGGCTGCAAAAATCAAAAGGGAGCAGTACAGCATAGGAGGCGAAGTACTTTCATCCAGGAAAGAAGAGTGGGACCCAGGCATGATTGTTTCTGATGATTTCGAAGCAGCTAATCAGGTAGAAAAGGCACCGGCAAAAGCCAGAAAGATGCTTGGGTACATAGGGAGAGGAATGACCAGTAGGGGAAAAAAAAGGAAGGCAAGGTGAAAGAGAGAGAGAGAGACACAGAGACAGACAGACAGACAGACAGACAGAGGGTCTCTGGTGTGACCTCATTTGGAGTATTATGTGCAATTCTGGAAACTGCACCTACAAAAGGATATAGAGGATGGAGTCTGTGCAGAGGGTGGCCACTAAAACAGTTAGTGGTTTTCATTATGAAGCATATGAGAACAGACAAAGATCTCAATATGTATATGTTGGAGGAAAAGCAGGTTAGAGGAGATATGATAGAGATTTAAAAACCTCTATGGCATAAATGTACGAGAGTCTCTTACGATGGAAAGCAAGCTCTGCTACAAGACGACATAGGATGGAGGGTGAAAGAAGTTATACTCAGGAGTAATATGCAGAAATATTTCCTTGCGGAAAGAGTGGTAGATGTGTAGAACTGTCTCCCAGTGCAGGTAGTAGAAACGAGAACAGTATCTGAATTTTAAAAAAAAGCATAGGAGAAACACAGAAGATCTGTTAAGGAAAAAAAGGGGACTACTGTTGTCGATATGGAACGGCAGACTAGATAAGCCATGTGGTCTTGGAATACTGTGCTCAGTTTTGGAGACCATATCTCGCACAGGATATAAAAAGACTGGATACGGTTCAGAAGAATATGACCCAAATGATTTGGAGCTTGCGTCAGTAGACTTATGAGAAGAGACTAAGACCTAAACATGTATACTCTGGAGGAGAGGAGGGAGAGGGGACAAACAAACTTCTTCCAAAGATGGAGAAGGTGTCAAACTAGAGGGCACAACACGAAGCTGCAAGGGGGTAAACTGAAAGGAAGTGTCAGGAAAGAGTAGTTACTCATCCGGGAACAATAGGAATTTAGTCTTCACATATGGGTGATGTCAGTACCGATGGAGCACACGCGGAAACACTCCCCAGCGTCAAATAGGAAAGCTTTTGGGAGCATCCCACTGCACTTTGTAGCTGCCTTCCCACCTTTCCAGCTCTCCCTCCTCAGCTGAGTTTGCATCTGAGATAAAAGGAGAGAAGGATAAGACCACCACCTAAAACTCCTAGGGGAGGAGGGTGGGTTGTGAAGACTAAATTCCTGCTGTTCCCAGAGATCACCTGTTACAGGTGAGTAACTATGCTATCTCCAGGAACAAGCAGGAATGTAGTATTCACATATGGGACTCCCTAGATCTGAGATGCCAAAGATGACCTCAGAGACGGCTGTAGAATCACAGGTATAAATAAGGAGGTCATGCATCCTCCAAGGATATCTGATATCGAAACCCGGGACAGAGGGTAGGAGTTATCTAAGTCTGAAAGAGATGCTGGAGAACAGCTTGGCCAAACAAGGCATCCCGGCGGGAGTCCTTGTCCAGGCAATAGTGAGCAGCAAAAGTGTGGACAGAAGACCAAGTTGCTGCTTTGTATATCTCATCAATCGCTGCAGAGCATAAATTTGCCATAGAGGCAGCCATGGCCCAAACATTATGTGCAGTGACGTGATCCTTGAGAGAGAGTCCTGCCTTTTCATAAGCAAAGGAGATACAGTCTGCTATCCACCTGGAAAGAGTTCATGTGGATACTGGCAAACCCAGGTGACTCGAGTCAAAGGAAATGAAAAGTTGGGAAGTTTTTCTGTGCTCCCGAGTTCGCTGGAGATACAAAGCCAAGGCATGTTTGCAATCCAGGGCGCGAAGGGTTGCCTCTGCCCTAGAAGAATGGGATCTAGTGAAAAAGACAGGAAGGTAGATTGCCGGGTTTAAATGGAAGGGTGAGACCACCTTCAGCATAAAGTGAAGATGAGTCCTAAGGACTACCTTATGGTGGAATTGTGGATAAGGAGGGTCAGCCACCAAAGCCTGGAGCTCACTAATGCATCTTGCTGAAGTGAGGGCAATAAGAAAGGTGACCTTCCATGTGAAAAACGTCAGTGAGGTAGTGGCTAGAGGTTCAAAGGGTGGCTTGAGAAGCTGTCCTAAAACAAAATTAAGGTCCCATGCCACTGGAGGGGGCTTAATGGGAGGTTTGGTTAAGAGAAGACCCCTCATGAAGCATGCTACAAGCGGCTGAGAAGAGATGAACTGGCCATCTAAGGGCATGTGAGAGGCCGCAATTGCACTTAAGTGTACTCTTACTGAATTGGTTTTGAGTCCAGAAGAAGATTGGTGGAGGAGATACTCAAGTAATGCCTCCACCAGAGCTGAGAAGGGGTTAAGATCTCTTCCGGAACACCAGAGAGCATAGGAGCGCCTGGTGGATGGCTTCCTAGAAGCCAAGAGAATGTCCTTAATCTCCTGGAAGGCTAAGCCCTCAGCAGCCATGCTGTGAGATGGAGGGATTGCAAATTGGGATGGAGCAACGTCCCCTCCTCCTGAGAGAGAAGATCTGGAGCAGACCCCAGATCTATGGGTTGAGCCCGAGACAGCATGGGGCTATGAGTATCATGTAGCCCCTGTTTCTCTGGAGTTTGAAAATAGTCTTAGGAATTAGGGGAGGGAAGGCATATAGGAAGCCTTGACCCCAATGGAGGTGAAAAGCATCCACCTGGTGGCTGTCCAGTGCAGGAGTCCTGGAGCAGAAGAAAGGAAGAAGGTAATTAGATCTTACCTGTTAATTATTGTTCCTGAAGGAACGCCAGTCCAGTCCCTTTCTTCTAGGTTGTGCTCCCCTTCCTGCAGCATGGAGACTGAGTATGTCATTCTTTGAAGACTACTGGATATATATTATGGCACCACCCACCAGCTCCAGTATCCTGTTAATAAAGCAGAGCTAACGGAGAGACTATTAAACCAACTAACTATAAAACAAACCACCAACTTGAAACTATAACCATAACATCCCTCCTCTCCCAGGGAAGGAATATCCCAGACCCCCCCCAAGAGGAGGAGGAGGCGGCTTACCTGAAAAGGCCCCTCGCCCACTTCAGTAGCAGGCTACTGCACCTATCTTGTCCGCCTCTGTACCGGAACTGCCTACAAAGAACCTGCCCAAATCCCCCTGCCCCTATCGACACCCTTTGCACAGCTTTGGACCGGAAAAAGGTTCCACTACGCTGACATGCCGGGTAGGACCAGGGACTGGACTGGAGTTCCATCAAGAACAATAATTAGCAGGTAAGATCTAATTACCTTTTCCTTATCGTCTCTCCAGTCCAGTCCCTTTCTTCTGGGATGTAACAGAGCAGTTCAAGAATGGGAGGGGCCAGCCAAACCGGACCAAAGCACCGCTCCTCCAAAACCGGTATCTGCCGCCGCCTGAACATCCAAACGGTAATGCTTGGCAAAAGTATGAAGGGAAGACCAAGTAGCCGCTCAACAAATATCCAGCGGAGGAACTAGACTAAACGCTGCCCACGAGGCCGCTTGAGCCTGCGTGGAATGAGCCTGGAACCCCACCAGAATCTGCCTTCCCTTCTGGATGTAAACCAAAGCAATGGCCTCTCTGATCCACCTAGAAATGGAAGCCTTGGCTGCCGCTTCTCCCCTGCGCAGCCCTCCGAACAAAATAAATAAAGCGTTCCGACTTGCGGAACGCCTTAGTCCACTTCAAGTAACGCTTCAAGGTCCTACGCACATCTAGGAGTCTCAACCATGCATCGCCCTCCCCTTGCCCTTCGTTGACAAAGGAAGGGAGAGACACTGACTGGTTCACATGAAAGGGGGAAGCCACCTTGGGCAATAAAGACGGAACCGTCTCCAAGACCACCTTCTCCCTAAGGAACGAGAGGAAAGGCGGCCGACACGACAAGGCTTCTAACTCAGAAACACACCTGGCTCAACAGATAGCCACTAGAAACACAGTCTTAAGCGTCAAATCCTTCAATGAGGCGCCTTCCAGCGGTTCGTACGGCACCCCCGTTAGAGAATCTAACACCAGATTGAGATCCCATGGAGGCACCGCCGACCAAAGCTAAGGCCGCAGGCGTCTCACCGCTCTGAGGAACCGAACATCCGGATGCTGTCCCAAATCTTTACCCAGAATCTTGCCTCTGTAACAGGCAAAAGCTGCTACCTGCACCCGCAATGAGCTGGCCGCCAGACCCTTCTCAAAGCCCGCCTGTAAGAAGTCCAAATCCTCAGGTACTGACACTCTCAAGGGCCTCTTTTGTTGATCTTCACACCAGTAATCGAAAATGCGCCATACTCTCACATACACGAGACTGGTCGAGCGTTTGCGGACCTTTAGCAAGGTTGCGATCACGGACCCCGAATAACCTCTCTTGTGCAACCTTGCCCTTTCAATAGCTAGGCCGTAAATGAGAACCGATCCACCTGTGGCATCCGCACGGGACCCTGTCTCATAAGGTCATCTCTCACCGGGAGGCGCCAAGGACGATCTGCCAAGAGGCAAATGAGATCGGCGTACCACGGCCGCCTTGGCCAGTCCGGGGCTATCAGAACCACAACCCTGCCTATGAGAGCCCATGGAGAAAACACATACAGCAGCCCCTCCGAGCGCCACTCTTCGACTAGAGCAGGGGTGGGCAATTCCAGTCCTGGAGGGCCGCAGACCAGTCAGGTTTTCATGATGTCCCTAATGAATATTCATGGACCTATTTTCATACAATGGACGATAGTGGATGCAAATAGATCTCATGAATATTCTTAGGGACATCATGAAAACCTGACTGGTCTGCGGCCCTCCAGGACCGGAACTGCCCACCCCTGAACTAGAGCATCTAGGCCCTCTGACATTCTATGCTTTCTTTTGCTGAACAAGCGGCTCACTTTTGCCGTCTCCCATGGCGCCATTAGGTCCATGATAGGAGACCCCCACCGACACTCCAGCTGCTCGAAGACCACCTGACAGAGCTCCCATTCTCCTTGATCCACCTTGTATCTGCTGAGGTAGTCTGTCATGACGTTTTCTACTCCGGCCACATGCTGTGCTGATAGAGCTAGCAGGTGAGCTTCAGCCCACACCAGCAGATCCTCCGCCTCCTCCTCCAAGAGAGGACTGCTCGTGCCAACCTGGCGGTTGATGCAAGCTACCGCTGTCACGTTGTCTGAAAGGACTGACTGCCCTTTGGTGAACCCAATGCGGGAATTCCCCGAGGGCCAGGGTCACTGCCTGCAGCTCTAGTCTGTTGGACCACTGGGCCTCCTGGACACTCCAGAGTCCCTGGGCAAAGTGTCCCTCGCAGTGTGCCACCCAGCCGGCCAGACTCGCGTCCGTCATTACCTGCACCCACAGAGGCAGCTCGAGCGGCATGCCCCTCTCCAGAGTCCCCTGCGATAGCTACCACTGCAAGGCCTCCCTGGTCTCTGGGGGACAGGGGAGCGCCATCGACAGGGACTGACGCTGATGGGACCAGCAATGGAGTAGCGCTCATTGGAACGGTCGCATGTGAAAAATGGTAGAAACCATCATAAAGAACAAAATTATTCGGCATGGAGATAGTCATGGCCTAATGGAAGACAGCCAACAAAGCTCTAGACAAGGAAGATCTTGTCTTACTAATCTGTTGTGTTTTTTTTGAAGGTGTGAATAAACAGGTGGACAAAGGTGAGTCGGTTGATATAGTGTATCTGAACTTTCAGAAAGCTTTTGACAAGGTCCCTCCATCAGAGACATTTGCAAAACTAAAGAGTCATGGGATAGGAGGCAGTGTACTATTGTGGATCAGGAACTGGTTAAAAGATAGAAAGCAGAGGGTAGGGCTAAATGGCCAATTTTCCCAATGGAGAAAGGTGAATAGTAGTGTACCCCAGGGATCTGTGCTGGGTCCGCTGCTTTTTGACATATTCATAAATGACCTGGAAAGGGGAACGACAAGTGAGGTTATAAAATTTGCAGATGACACAAAACTATTTAAAGTTGTTAAAACCCAAGAGGATTGTGGAAAATTGCAAGAGGATCTTGATAAATTGAAAGACGGGCATCAAAATGGCAGATGAAATTTAATGTGGACAAGTGCAAAGTTATGCACCTAGTAAAGAACAACCCAAACTATGGTTACATGATGCAAGGTTCCACATTAGGAACCACCACCCAGGAAAAAGATTTAGGCGTCATTGTGGATAACATGTTAAAACCCTCGGCCCAGTGTACAGCGGCGGCCAAGAGAGCGAATAGAATGCTAGGTATCATAAGGAAAGTAATGGAAAATAAAACAAAAGATATTATAATGCCTCTATATCGTTCCATTGTGAGATCGCACCTTGAATATTGTGTGCAATTCTGGTCGCCATATCTTAAAAAGGATATAGCATTATTAGAAAAGGTTCAGAGCAAAGCCACCAAAATGGTAAAGGGGATGGAAGGATACTCCTATGAAGAAAGGCTAAAAAGGTTAGGGCTCTTTAGCCTGGATAAGAGACAGCTGAGGGGAGATATGATAGAAGTCTATAAATTAATGAACGGAGTGGAACAGGTAAACATAGATAGATTGTTTACGTTATCAGAATATAGAAAGACATGGGGACATGCAATGAAGCTACAGGGTAAACTATTTAAGACTAATAAAAGAAAATATTTCACTCAACGTGTAATCAAACTCTGGAATTTGTTACCAGAGGATGTAGTAAAGGCTGTTAGTGTGGCTGGGTTTAAAAAAGGTTTGGACAAGTTCCTGGAGGAAAGGTCCATAAAGCACAGTTACTTACATGCAACAGGTGATCTCTGGGAACAGCAGGAATAAGTCTTCACATATGGGGTACGTCGGTACCGACGGAGCCTGCACGGGAACGCTCCCCAGCTTCCCAAAAAGGAAAGCTTTTGGGAGCATCCCACAGCGCCTGCGTGCTGCCTTCCCGCCTTTCCTAACCTTTTGACCTGCCACCTGGTGTTAACACCTATTGAAAAGGTTTCACAGGTCTCTTGCCCCCTAGGTAGAAGGCCTCTTTGTAAAGGTCTCTAGAAGACTTTATTTGTTGCTCAAAGAGTACTGACCCTGTTTTGCCTTTTATGCTGTTATATTCTGATTTGATTTAAATTACAGCTCGCTGCTGCTAGGCTCTGACTTATTATGAAATTTAAACTACAAGCTCTCCTCAGTTCGAGTTTAAAGCTGAGACAATAGAGAGAGAGAGGAAAGGAAAGATAGAAAAGAGGTACAACTCCTAGGGGAGGTGGGAGGGTTGTGAAGACTTATTCCTGCTGTTCCCAGAGATCACCTGTTACAGGTAAGTAACTGTGCTATCTCCAGGAACAAGCAGGAATGAGTCTTCACATATAAGGACTCCCTAGCTAAGATGCCTGGGAGATCCCCAAGAATATGAGACCCTGAAAGGGTTCTATGTCCTCCTATGGATCTCAGGCATCCATCCAGGGAAGGAGGGTAGGAGTTGTTTAAGAATGGAACAGGTGTTTGAGGACAGCCTGACCAAACAAGGCATCCAGGCGGGAGTCCTTGTCCAAGCAGTAATGGGCTGTGAAGGTATGAACCGAGGCCCAGGTGGCTGCTCGACAGATCTGGTCGATGGACACAGAATTTAGATGAGCCATAGAGGTGGCCATGGCCCTCACATTATGAGCTGTGACATGGCTCTCCAGAGAAAGGTTCTTACTCTGGTAGGCGAAAGAAATACACTGAGAAATCCAATTGGACAGTGTTCTCTTAGAGACTGGAAGTCCTAAATGAGAAGGATCAAAAGCAACAAAAAGCTGGGAAGACTTTCTATGTTGCTGTGTCCTTAGTAAATAAAAAGCAAGAGCTCTTTTACAATCCAGAGTATGAAGATTCCTCTCTGCACTGGATGCATGAGGAGCTGGAAAAAAAGACAGGTAAATATACCTCTTGATTAAGATGAAAAGGTGAGACCACTTTAGGCATAAAGTGTGGATTTGTCCTAAGGACTACCTTATCATGATGGAACCTTGTATAAGGTGGATTAGCCACTAAGGCCTGCAGTTCACTGATGCGGCGAGCAGAAGTGACTGCAATGAGGAAAATAACCTTCCAGGAAAGAAATTTCAAGGAGGTAGTGGCTAAGGGTTCAAAAGGTGGCTTCATAAGCTGACCAAGAACCAAATTTAAGTCCCATGCCACCGGAGGAGGCCTAATGGGAGGTTTAGTTAAAGTTAGGCCTCTCATGAATCTTGCAATGAGGGGATGAGAGGAGATAGGTTGTCCATTGATGGGCTTAAGGGACGCTGCAATAGCACTCAAATGGACTCTTACTGAATTTGTCTTAAGTCCTGCATTGGAGAGATGCAGGAGATAATCTAACAGAGAAGTTATAGGTAGTGCGAGAGGGTCAAGACCCTTTTCAGCACACCAAATGGAAATTCTTTTCCACTTAAAAGCATAGGAACGCCTGGTGGAAGGTTTTCTGGAAGCATGGAGGATATCTTTCACTTGCTGAGAAAGATTCAAGTCTTGAAGGTCTAGGCCTTCAGTAACCAAGCTCTGAGGTGAAGGGACTTGGGGTTTGGGTGCCATTTGGGTGCCACAAAGTCCCTTCCTCCTGGGACAGGAGGTCTGGAGCAGTTCCCAAGTCCAGGGAGGGGGCTTGGGAGAGATGCAGAAGTAGAGGGTACCACACTTGGCGTGGCCAGCGTGGAGCTATGAGGATCATAGATCCTTGATCCCTCTGGAGTTTAAATAGAGTCTTGGGAATCAAGGGAATGGGTGGAAAGGCATACAGGAAGCCCTGACCCCAATGAAGGAGGAAGGCATCCTTGGTCTGAGCTCCCTGACACGGAATTCTGGAACAGAACCGGGGAAGTTTGGCATTCCACGGACTTGCAAAGAGGTCTATGTCCGGGGTTCCCCATTCTTGGAAGATTCTGAGTACCTGATCCATATGCAGGGACCATTCGTGTGGAAGCAGAACTCGACTGAGTCTGTCTGCCCAAGAGTTTTGGATTCCTGGGAGGTATACTGCCAGGAGATGGATTTGATGCTCTCTGGCGAAGGCCCATAATCTTAGCGCTTCGTTGCAAAGCGACAGAGCCAGTTCCTCCTTGCTTGTTTATGTAAAACATGGTTACTTGATTGTCCATATGAATGAGGACTGTCTTGTAGCTGAGGAGGGTATGAAAGACCTTGAGAGCTAGAAAAACTGCTTGAAGCTCCAAGTGGTTGATATGAAGAGAGGTCTCCTGTGTGGACCAAGTGCCTTGGGTGGAGAGGTCTTGTAGATGAGCTCCCCAACCTGTTTGGGAGGCATCTGTTGTGAGGGTTGCTTGGGGCAACAACTGTTGGAAGGGGGACCCCAGCAACAGATTTTGAGTGGACATCCACCATTGGAGAGACCAAAAGAGACATTTGGAGGTTGCTATTTGGTCTGAGAGAGCTCCTGAAGCTTGAGTCCACTGGGTGGACAAAGTCCATTGAGCTGCTCTCATGTGTAGGCGAGCATAAGGTACCACATGTACTGTGGAAGCCATGTGGCCTAGCAGCTGTAGCATCTCCCTGGCAGTTAAGTGGTTCTTTGACTGAATCTGGGAGGCTAGCTGCACTAGACGTTGGCAACGGGCCTGAGGAAGGTAGGCCCTTGCAGAGGTGGTATCCAACCAGGCCCCTATGAATTCCAGGGACTGAGTGGGGGTGAGCTGGGACTTTGGGAGGTTTACCACAAGTCCCAGATACTGCAGAATGCGCCTTGTGCGGTCCAAGGAAATCTGGGCCTCTGACTGAGATGGAGCTCGGATGAGCCAGTCATCCAGGTATGGGAAGACAAATATTCCCAGAGTGCGTAGAAATGCAGCAACTATTGCCATGCATTTGGTGAACACTCTCGGGGCAGAGGCCAGACCAAAAGGAAGCACTCTGTATTGGTAATGTTTTCCTTGGAAAAGAAAACGTAGGAATTTTCTGTGAGATGGATGGATGAGGACATGTGTGTACGCATCCTTGAGATCTAGAGAACAAAGCCAATCCTGACTTTGAAGGTATGGAAGGAGAGTGCCCAGAGAAAGCATCTTTAACTTCTCCTTGCATAGGAATTTGTTCAATTCTCTGAGATCTAAGATGGGTTTGTATCCCCCTGTCTTCTTCGGAATGAGAAAATAGGGGGAGTAGAACCCTGACCCCTGTTGAAGAAGAGGAACTTCTTCTATTGCCCCTTGGGCAACAAGGGTAGTCACCTCCTGACCCAGAAGGTCGAGAAGAGATGTGGGAGAATTGAAGTGTCTCACCATGGTGTAGGGAGGAAGGTCTGAGAAATGAAGTTTGTAGCCCTCTCTTATGATGGAGAGGGTCCACTGCTCTGATGTGATTTGCTCCCATCTGGGAGCAAAATGAGCTAACCCTTCCTGGAATGGTGAGAGGTTCTGGCTGTTGTAGAGCCAGAAAGGCTAAGTTCTCTAGCATCAAGTCAAAAACCCTGAGGAGGTTGGGACTGCTGAGTTGCAGCAGCCCCTGTAGATTTAGGCCTGGCCTGCTTAGGTTGCTGACGCTTAGTGGCAAAGCGACCTGTAGAAGATTGTTGGCCAGAAGTAGAAGGAAATCTGCTCTTTTTGTAAAAAGACTTTTTAAAAATCTTTTTCTTGGCAGGAATGGAGGTTGACTTTGAAAGTCTATCCAGAGCAGAGTTCTCTGCATCCATTTGAGTGGCTTTTATTTGCCACTCTTTGCCAAATAGATTTTCACTTGTACAGGGCAGATTTCCTAAGCCATCTTGAACCCAGGGTTCTAAATCAGAAGCCTGGAGCCAAGCAATTCTGCAAGCAGCTATAGCAATGCCTGAGGCTCTGCTGGCACCTTCAAAGGAGTCAAAAGCTGCCCTGTTGGAAAACTTTGAAATGTCTTGAGTATGCTGAAGCCAAAGGAGGAATTCGTCCCTTTTATCTTCTGGAAGAAAAGGGAGGAAGTTGTGCAGTTTTTGTGCAACTTCTTTTAGAAACATACCTATGTAAAGGCTATATGAGTTGATTCTGGCAATAAGCATACTGGCTTGGAAGATTTTCCTACCAAAAGCATCCAAGGTCCTGCATTTTCTTCCTGGAGGAGCAGAAGAGTGTCTCTTTGTACTCTTTATTCTCTTCATAGCTGACTGCACCACAATGGAATGGTGAGGAAGCTGAGTTTTCTGAAATCCAGGACAAGGAGGGACACGATACATATAGTGTCCAACCTGCGAGAATGAGGAGAGAGAGTGAGAGGAGTCTCCCATAAATCAATCATGTGTTCATGAAGGATCTCATGAATTGGTAAGGTGACTGCCTCTCTAGGAGCCTTATAGTATCCTAAAATATCTAATTTTTTTGCTCTATGCTCTGATTCAGAGGTTACTGAAATAGAAAGTCCTTTAGCTACTTCTCTTATGAAGTCTTGAAAGGACAAGTCCTCTGGAGGAGACATTCTTCTTTTTGGAGAAGGCGGCTCTTCAGGAAGGGCTATGGATACTTCAGGAGACTCATCTGAGGAATCAGAATCATCAGAGGAATCGAAGTATCGCCTGTCAGGGTGCTCTTCTAACGCTCGATACGCATATTGAGCGGTATCGACATCGGGCGTCCCCGGTACCGGATCGGTACTGAGAAGTAGCCCTGGACAAGGAACCGCTGCAGTCGGTATCCTGGTCGATGTCGATGCAGTTGATACTGGTATCGGTGCTGGTGCCGGTACCGGAGCCGATACCGACAACGGAGCTCGTTGTGGTACCATCGGCGTCGCAGCTTGGATGAAGGCCCTGATAGCCTGCTGCATGGACAGAACATTCTGATCCATCGACGCCATGAAAGCCTGGATATCGGTACCGGGGGAATGTGCCGGTACCCCAGAGCAATCTAACAGGTGATCGGTCGAGGCCGTGCCATCGATGTCAACCTTTAACCCCATAGGAGCAGCTTTGGAAGCCGGAGCTTCCCGCCGGGGTTGTTTGGCTGGTGCAGGATCCTCGAGGGCAAGCCCGGAGGCATCTCGATGCTTAGAGGGAGATCTACCCTTCGAGGACCTGCTAGGTTTATGTTTGGTTACCTGAGATCCATCAGGAGAAGAAGACCTGGAAGATGTCGATGCTACCGATGGTGCCTCAGCGGGAAACAGCACATGGAGCTTAGCTGCTCGGTTCTGTAACCCCCGTTTAGACATTAGAGAGCAGGACGGACAATCCAGAATGGAGTGTTCAGGACCCAAACATTTAAGACACCATTCATGGGTATCTTTAACAGAAATAGTACCGCTACACTTAGTGCATTTTTTGAACCTGGAGGCTGGTTTTTCCATGAGGGAAAATTTTCTTGTGGGCCCTGAGGTCCAAGAAGAAAAATACACCAAGTGAGGAGAAATAGATATTATATATATATTTTTTTTTTTAAAGAAAGAAAAAGACCGGCGGTACCGGTCCGGAGTCGGGGAAGGCAGACACGCGACCAAAGAAATAAAATAAAGAACTTCTTCAGCGGTGACAGGGCTCGACCTGCTGGCTCCGCAGCAAAGAAGAACTAAGGAGAGTTGGTTAGGAAAGGCGGGAAGGCAGCACGCAGGCGCTGTGGGATGCTCCCAAAAGCTTTCCTTTTTGGGAAGCTGGGGAGCGTTCCCGCGCAGGCTCCGTTGGTACCGACGTACCCCATATGTGAAGACTCATTCCTGCTTGTTCCTGGAGATACCATTATTAAGAAGGGACCCAGGATATCAATGCTTGACCCAGTACAAGCATTGTGGAACCTGTCTCTTTTGGGGAAACTGCTAGGTATGTATGATTTAGATTGGCTACTGTTGGAAACAGGATACTGGGCTTGATGGACCTTGGTCTGACCCAGTATGGCATATCTTATGTTCTTATGTGGGCCCTGGCCCAGGGTATTAACTCTATCGTTGCCGCCATGGTCCCCAGTACCTGCAGATAGTACCAAGCTGAGGGCGCCTTCCTGGCTATAAACTTGTGTACCAACCGCCTGAGATTTTCTGCCCTCTGATCCGGCAGGAAGACCTTTCCCAGGCCTGTGTCGAACCTTGCCCCCAAGTATTCTATTTCTTGAGTGGGAACCAATCTGCTCTTAGCCAGATTGATCACCCACCCCAGACTCTGTAAGAATGCAACTACCCTGGCGGTAGCTTTCACGCTTTTCTCCTCGGACTTAGCCCTTTTCAGTCAATCGTCTAGGTACGGATGGACTAATATACCTTCTTTGCGAAGTGCCGCTGCCGCCACCACCACCATCACCTTGGTGAAGGTGTGTGGAGCCGTGGCCAACCCGAACGGCAAAGCCTGAAAGTGAAAGTGTACCTTTGGTACTGCAAACTGCAGAAACTGCTGATGAGACTCGAGGACTGGAATACGCAAGTACGCTTCTGTGAGGTTGAGAGATGCCAAAAACTCTCCCTGCCGTACCGCCACAATGACTGACTTCAGTGTCTCCATCCAAAAATGTGGAACCCGGAGACAGCGATTGACCTGCTTGAGATCTAGAATAGGCCGCATCGAGCCTTCTTTCTTTGGCACCACAAAATAGATGGAGTATTGACCGGAACCACACTGATCCCTGGGTACCGGAATGACGGCCCACAAGGCCAGGAGCCTTCTTAAGGTTTCTTCCACCGCCGCAATCTTGTCCAGAGATTTGCAGGGGGGCTGTACAAACGAAGGAAGGATTGGCCTCACAAGCTCCAGGGCATATCCGTCCCTCACTACCTCCAGGACCCATTGGTCAGAGGTAACCCGGGCCCAGGCGGGAAGGAACTTCTGCAGGCGACCTCCTACTGGCATAACTCCCACCCAGACACCCGCTATTTCATTGTGGTTTCCAAGGGCCTGAGGCAGTAGAAGAGGAACCAAAACCTCTTCCCACTCCTAGAAACCCACGGAAACCCTGCCCTTTAGAGGAAAACGGCCCCTCTGTTAGGGGCCCGACCATGCTGCACGAAACCTTCTAGCCTCCCGCGGCTGAGTCCGGCCAGGAGTAGGGACTCGGCTCTGTTTCGGCCTATCCTCTGGGAGCCTGCCACCCTTACACTCGCTCCTTCACCAGCTTGTCCAAATCTTCTCCAAACAGCAGCTTACCCCGAAAAGGGAGCCTGCTGAGGGACTAGAAAAAGGGACTGCTACTTTTGGAGAGAGATCTGCAATTGTGAGTATATACTTCTGGGAATTTTCTGAAAGGACTTCTTTGTATTAAAGCTAATAATCTGTGAACCCAGTGTTTTTTGTTAAATCAGTCAGGGCCTAGTAGCAGCAGTTTAAGTTTAAATTTAAAACAAAGAAGAGAATTTTCTGGTTACATTTCATACCCAGCAGAGAGCTTGTAGCTTAGATTTAATAGTCACTCAGGGCCTAGTATCAGTACTTTTAGTTTAAATTTAAAACATAGAAGAGAGCTTTCTGGTTAAATTTAGAACCCAGCAGAGAGTTTGTAGTTTACATTTCATAATAAGTCAGAGCCTAGCAGCAGCAAAGAGCTGTAATTTAAATCAAATCAGAATAGAACTTAGCATAAAAGGCAAAACAGGGTCAGTACTCTTTGAGCAACAAATAAAGTCTTCTAGAGACCTTTACAAAGAGGCCTTCTACCTAGGGGGCAAGAGATCTGTGAAACGTTTTCAATAGGTGTTAACACCAGGTGGCAGGTCAAAAGGCCATTTTTAAAGACTCCTTCTATCCAAGCAAGGACTGTTAATCACCCAGGAAGTTGGCCACAGCTTACCTCAGCAGCACAGGACAGGGTACTGTGTAGCAGCCCTCTTTTAATAAGTGTTATTTCCCTCCCTCCCTCCCAACACCCACCCATCACTGGGATAATCGTAGCTTTATAGATACCTACACATCTTAAAGGAAAGGAGGTGCTCTCAGGTGAAGCTCGTTATCCAAATCAGTCATACACTAAGGACCTGAGATTAATTAAGCTTCAGGTGAACAAAGTATATTAAACATATTAGGTACAGTTTTATTAGTACTTATAAATATCCACAGCAACCCTTAGTAAGTAAAGAACTTAAAGATCTAAAAACAAGCTTAAAACTAAGATGCAGACAGCAGTCCAGCAGCGAGATGGGGGCTTTCCAGTCTTTTGCATTGAGTGTCACATGTATGATTTTCTCCCAGTTGGTGAGAGGTCTTACGTGTGCACTAGGTGCAAGGAGCTCTTTGCTCTCAGGGAACGAGTCCATTCTCTAGAGGCTTGAGTAGCAGACTTGGAAGACATAAGACAGACAGAGGTACATAGACGAGACCTACAGGGATATAGTCCTGAAGTCCCACCTCCAGTCTGGCAG
Source organism: Ichthyophis bannanicus (assembly GCA_033557465.1). Taxonomy (NCBI): domain Eukaryota; kingdom Metazoa; phylum Chordata; class Amphibia; order Gymnophiona; family Ichthyophiidae; genus Ichthyophis; species Ichthyophis bannanicus. The sequence goes on from CM066036.1 coordinate 389,421,012, forward strand.
CATCCCTGTTGCCATGGAGATGAGAGGTCATATGACAGGAGAGCATCACCCTGTTGTGGCAGGAAGTGATCCTGTAACTAAGACCTGTCCTCCAGGTGATGTAAAACCCTCTCGCACCGAGGAGGTTTCTCCAGGGCCATGTGACCATGAGGGAAGGGTTAGGACAGCCGTTATAGTTGGTGATTAGATCATTAGGCATGTAGATAACTGAGTGGCTGGTGGACGTGAGGATCGCCTGGTAACATGCCTGCCTGGTGCGAAGGTAGCGGACCTTACGCACCACCTAGATAAGGTCTTAAATAGTGCTGGGGAGGAGTCTGCTGTCTTGGTACATGTCGGTACCAATGACATAGGAAAATGTGGGAGGGAGGTTCTGGAGGCTAAATTTAGGCTTTTAGGTAGGAAGTTGAAATCCAGAACTTCCAGGGTAACGTTCTCCGAAATGCTTCCCGTTCCACGCGCAGGACCTAAAAGTCAGGCAGAGCTCCGGAGTCTCAATGTGTGGATGAGACAGTGGTGCAGAGATGAGGGTTTTGGATTTGTTAGGAACTGGGGAACATTCTGGGGAAAGAAGGGGCTCTTCCAAAGGGATGGGCTTCACCTTAACTGGGATGGAACCAGGCTGCTGGCATTAACCTTTAAAAAGGAGATAGAGCAGCTTTTAAACTACTTAATAGGGGAAAGCCGACAGTCACCCAAGAGCACATGGTTCGGAAGAATGTATCCTTGAAGGATACTACCAAAAGCAGAGAGGTTCCAAAAAAAAGAGTAGAGTAGCCCAAATGCCCTCGAGTATGGAGCAGACAGAGCTTAAAGATCCCAAATTATCCATGCCTACCAATAGCCAGATTAATATGAATAAAATACAGTCTCTAAAATGCTTGTATGCAAATGCTAGAAGTCTAAAAAATAAGATGGGAGAGTTAGAATATATAGCACTAAATGAGAGGCTAGATATGATTGGAATATCAAAGACATGGTGGAAGGTTGACAACCAGTGGGACACTGTGATACCTGGGTACAAACTATATTGTAATAAGAGCTGATCAAATTGGTGGAGGGGTTGCGCTCTATGTTAGAGAGGGCATTGAGTCAAAGGATTAAAGTTTTGCAGGAAACAAAATTTACTGTAGAATCTCTATGGATTGAAATTCCATGTAAAAAGGGGAAGGCCATGGCAGTGGGGGTGTACTATCGACCGCCTGGCCAGAATGAACAAATGGATGATGAAATGCTCAAAGAAATCAAGGAAGCTAACAAATGTTACAGCGCAGTAATAATGGGTTATTTCAATTACCCCGGTATCGACTGGGTCAGCGTCACAGCAGGACATGCTAGGGAGATAAAGTTCCTAGATGAAATAAATGACTGCTTCTTGGAGCAGCTGGTTCATGAACCGACCAGAGGGGAAGCCATATTAGACCTAGTCCTTAGTGGAACACCAGATCTGGTGCAAGAGTTAAGGGTGTTGGGGCCACTTGGCAATAGTGATCATAGCATGATCGCGTTTGATTTAATTAGTAGAGGAGGGATAGTAAGGAAATCCACAATACTACTTTTAACTTTCGAAAGGGGGACTATGATAAAATGAGGAAAATAGTTAAGAAAAAAACTAAAAGGAGTAGTTGCAAAGGTCATCATGAACCAACTCATTCCACCCAACTTCTCGCTACAGACCTGCAACAGAGCCAACCGGAGGGGCGGAGGTGCATTTGCCCTTACAAGAACAGAGCTCCAATTTCAGCAGACCTCCACCAGCAACACCACACACCTCGACACCATCTCCATAGCTAACAAGCACAACTCCATCAACCTAATCTACAGGTCTCCGTCTACCGCTCCCGACGACCTCAACTATTACAGATCTTGCCTGTAACTCGACGAACCCACACACATCAAACTGGATCATGGGTGACTTCAATCTTCCTGCACTCCCAGAAGCCCACTCCAGTGCCTTCCTCGATGCTCTCGATGAGCTGGGCTACGGATCAAGTAGTCAATGCGCCCACTCACTCAAAGGGCAACAAACTGGACCTAATCTTTGCCCCGCGGGCAGCCACAGGCCCACACCATACGCATATCCTATCCATCATACCAGTGCCATGGTCTGACCACAGCCTGCTGAGTTTCCAAAATGCCCATTCTTCCAGGTCACACCAACAGTTGTTCTACAGCCAACGAAGATAAAACAGCAAAAGCACACTTCCGGCCCTTTGACAAGGAACTCAACAAAACCCGGCCTCTACTCGACCTCACAGACACTAACCTAGAGGAAATGCTCTCCACCTGGAACGAAAGCCTCAGCTCCATCTCCCACCAACCAGTGGCAGACACATCACCAAGGAGAAGGAAGGCTGCGCCATGGTACACCCCTGAACTACGAGCCTCACTACGCAACATAAGGAAACTTGAAAGACGATGGCGACGATCACGTTCCACCACCGACCAGGAAACTTACACCACCCATCTGGAAAAACACCATCTGGCGATCTCAGAGAGAATGAAGCAGTACCACGCCAAACTTCTGCAGTGCTCCCTGAACAAACCATGGGACCTGTTTAACTTGGTGAGATCTCTTACAAACGAACCTTCGCCACCCAACTGCGCATGCCACAGCCACAGGAGTTCGCAGACCATCTCCAATCGAAATCAATCCAGACTGACAAGTCTGTACCATCCACACCCGGATTACACCACCCAACACCTCCTGCCACCTTCTCAGCACCATCCGTGAGAGACATCGAGGACACCATTTCTGCTAACACCACCACCACAGCCCCAAATGACCCTTGCCCAGCATTCTGGATAAAAACACTACGCAGAGTTCAGCCCTTTCTAGCCAAACTTATAGACCTATCCTTCTCCACGGGCACTTTCCCAGGAAGCTTGAAACAAACATCCATTTGACCACTTCTAAAAAATACCAAACTCGATCCCCAGAAAGTGGACGCTTATAGACCAATTTCAAGCATCCCTCTAATGGCTAAAATAATAAAAAAACTTGTCCAATGTCAAATCCAACCCCATATCAAGACCACCGCTCCCCTTGACCCTAGCCAACATGGATTCAGAGAACTGCACGGAGTTGAGACGCTCCTGACTAGCCTCTTCAGCATACTAATCATGGGACTGGACAACATAAGACAGGGATATGCCTTAATCTTCCTGGACATTTCAGCAGCTTTCGACTCCATGGACCACAAACTGCTCCTAAGGCGTCTCGCAGAGAAAGGGATCCAGGACACAGCCTTGAACTGGTGCAGATCATACCTCACAGACAGATGACAGCATGTGCGCACTGGACTAAAGACCTCCAACTCGTTCCAGCAAGAACAGGGCGTACCGCAGGGCTCCTCGCTCTCAGCACTGTTTTTCAACGCATATATGCAGCCCGTCTGTGCACTCACATGCTCCTTCAATATCTCCTGCCTCATGTACACGGACGTACTACTCTACATGCCATTTTCAACTGACCATCTGGACTTTTCACCCCTAACCACCTGTTTCAACGCTGTAACTGAATGGCTCCACACACAAAACCTCAGAATAAACTTTAAGAAAACTGAGGCACTATTCATCACTAGGAACCAAGCGTTCACCCCCTCAGCATCTCTAAAGGTGAGAGAGGAGCAGAGCTAAAAAGCAAAACCTCGATCCGTTACCTAGTGGTGATCCTCGACCAACAGTTGGACATGAAAACCCACGTAAACAACACTGTCAAAGCAATATACCACAAAATAAGGACGGTCCAGCATCTTAGACCCCTATTGGTGCTGGAGGATTTCCGGACAGTCTACCAAGCCTTGGTAACCCCCCACTTTGACTATGCCAACTCAATCCTACAAGGTCTCCCAAAAAGCACTCTGAACCCACTGCAACTCGCAATGAATGCAGCCGCCAGAATATTACACGGAGCTGCCAGGAACGACCATATAATCCCAATTCTGAAACAGCTGCACTGGCTACCAGTCCACTGCAGACTTGCCTTCAAAATTTTAGTGATGACATTCAAGGCCATCCACGGTATCACTTCCATCTCCATCATGGACCTCATCCTCCCAACTCCCTCAAACAGAGTCAGAAGGTCAGCCGCTGCTAACACACTGAACATCCCCAGCAAGATCACAAAGTGCTCGCAAGCAACAAGAAACAGGGCCTTCGTGTACTACGCACCCACCCGACGTCCGATCCATATGTGACCTCGCCCAATTCAGAAAGGCTCTGAAACACCACCTGTTTCTCCAGTACTATTCCCACAATGGACATTCACAACACCCAGCCTCACGCAACCGCCAACACAGCACCCCAGACCCAACAACAACACGCAGTCTCACCACCGCCCAGTAATGACACCAAATACCTGATATGCAATTGTATATAGTACACAACCTCGTATAGAGCACACAACCCTGTATATAGCTCACAAGCTCGGAAATGGCCTCCAAGCAGTCATGTCCCCACCCCCATCACTGATCCAACTGTTTTGACTGTATATAGTTATTTAACCAAGTAGCCTGCTACTCAGTAGCCTGTACATAGTTATCCCAGTTAACCAAGTTGTAAACCCTGTTCTTTGTAAGTACAGTGTGGACGCCGCCTACACTGTACAAATTTGTTCTAATTGTAATCCGAGCTGATGTTAAAGAGCGCAGTATAGAACAACCTAAAATAAATAAATAAAATAATAAAGGTTAAAGACTTACATCAAACTTGGGCGTTGTTGAAAAATACTATCTTGGAAGCCTAGACCAGCTGTATTCCACGCTTTAAGAAAAGTGGAAGAAAGTCCAAAAAACTGCCAGCATGTTTTAAAGGTGAGGTCAGAGAGGCTGTTATCAAAAAAGCATTTTTCAGGAAATGGAAAAAAAGAGCCAAACGATGAAACCTGGAAACAGCACAAGCACTGGCAAGTCAAATGCAAGGCATTGATAAAGCAGGCAAAGGGAGAATTTGAGAAGAAGCTTGCTACAGAAGCAAAAACGCGAAATAAAGACTTTTTCAAGTACATTCATAGCAAAAAACCTGTGAGAAAGTCAGTTGGTCCATTAGATGATAAAGGGGTTAAAGGGGCACTAAGAGGTGACAAGGCGATAGCGGAGAGACTGAATGAATTCTTTGCTTCAGTCTTTACTGAAGAAGATGTAGGGATCTTACCCATCACTGAAGTGGTATTTAAAGGTGCAGAAGAATTGAAGGAAATATCGATACATCAGGAAGATGTATTACAACTATTAGATAAACTGAAGAGTAGCAAATCACCTGTGCTGGATAGTATACATCCAAGGGTGTTGAAAGAACTGAATTATGAGATTGCAGACTTGCTATTAGTAATCTGTGAACTATCATTAAAATCATCTCTAATACCTGAAGATTGGAGGATCGCCAATGTAAAGCCAATTTTTAAAAAGGGTTCCAGGGGTGATCCGGGAAACTACAGACCAGTGAGTCTCACGTAAGTACCGGGAAAAATGGTAGAAATCATCATAAAGAATAAAATTACTCAGTATTTAGATAGTCATGGCCTAATGGGAGACAGCCAACATGGCTTTAGACAAGGAATATCTTGTCTTACTAATCTGTTATGTTTTTTTGAAGGTGTGAATAAACAGGTGGGCAAAGGTGAGTCTGATATAGTGTATCTGGACTTTCAGAAAGACTTTGACAAGGTCCCTCATCAGAGACTTTTGGCAAAACTAAAGAGTCATGGAATAGGAGGCAGTGTACTATTGTGGATCAGGAACTGGTTAAAAGATAGAAAGCAGAGGGTAGGGCTAAATGGCCAATTTTCCCAATGGAGAAAGGTGAATAGTGGTGTACCCCAGGGATCTGTGCTGGGTCCGCTGCTTTTCGACATATTCATAAATGACCTGGAATAGGGAATAACGAGTGAGGTTATCAAATTTGCAGACGACACAAAACTATTTAAAGTTGTTAAAATCCAAGAGGATTGTGGAAAATTGCAAGAGGATCTTGATAAATTGGAAGACTGGGCATCCAAATGGCATATGAAATTTAATGTGGACAAGTGCAAAATTATGCTATGGCTACACGATGCAAGGTTCCACATTAGGAACCACCACCCAAGAAAAAGATTTAGGCGTCATTGTGGATAACATGTTAAAACCCTCGGCCCAGTGTGAGACTGCACCTTGAATATTGTGTGCAATTCTGGTCGCCGTAACTTAAAAAGGATATAGCGTTTAGAAAAGGTTTAGAAAAGGTTCAGAGAAGGGCCACCAAAATGGTAAAGGGGATGGAAGGATACCCCTATGAAGAAAGGCTAAAAAGGTTAGGGCTCTTTAACCTGGAAAAGAGACTGCTGAGGGGAGATACGATAGATGTCTATAAATTAATGAACGGAGTGGAACGGGTAAACATAGATCGATTGTTTACGTTATCAGAATATAGAAAGACTAGGGGACATGCAATGAAGCTACAGGGTAAACTATTTAAGACTAATAAAAGAAAATATCTTTTCACTCAACGTGTAATCAAACTCTGGAATTTGTTACCAGAGGATGTAGTAAAGTCTGTTAGTGTAGCTGGGTTTAAAAAAGGTTTGGACAAGTTCTTGTAGGAAAGGTCCATAAACCATTTTTAAGAAGGGACCCAGGATATCAATGCTTGACCCAGTACAAGCATTGTGGAACCTGTGTTTTTTGGGGGAACTGCTAGGTACGTATGACCTCGATTGGTCACTGTTGGAAACAGGATACTGGGCTTGATGGACCTTGGTCTGATCCAGTATGGCATATCTTATGTTCTTACGGGTCTTGAAAGAACTATCTACCGCCCAGTTTCAGAGCCAAAGGTAACGACAAGCAGCTACCACCAAAGCCATGTTCTTTGACAAACTCCTAACAAGATCATACTGGCTGTCCACTACGTAGGCCACTCCTGACTCAATTCTCGCTACCTATCCTTGTGATCCACCTGGAGACTCACCAGCCAGCTGCCGCTGTTGCGACCTCCTCAGACAAGCCTGAGCTACCCAAGCCCCAAATACCGAAGCCTGGAGTGCCAAGGCACTAATATCAAAGGCTTGTTTCAGTAACATGTCCAGCTTCCTATCTTGGGCATCCTTAAGAGCTGCGCTGGCCTCCACCGGAATGGTAGTTTTCTTGGTCACCGTCGACACATGCTGCATCCACATTGGGTGACCTAGTAGTTCTTTCTCTACTTCCGTCAAGGGGTATAGACGCGACATCTACCGCAGATCCCTTAAACCAGACTCCTGTTGATCCCACTCCTCTTGGCTCATCTGTCGAACCACCCGGTGAACTGTAAAAACTCAGACTTCCTTACTGCCTGAATCTAGGGGTCTTCCAGAGGGTCTTCTTCCGCAGGGGCCCCTACGGTCATGATGAGTACCCTTCATCGACTCACCAATCAAGGCTGGCAACTACTCACGATGAAAAACTCACAATCCTCGCTTGCTCCTCCTCAGGAAGTTCATGTTCCTCAAGTTCTACCTCCTCTTCCTCAAACTCAAGATCTGAGGCATCCCCTTCCAGAGTCTCCGATCTGGGGGAGAGAGGGGGTTCATCTTCCACGTTCTTAGTCCGTTTGGGCAGTACATCAGTCTCATCCAGGGACTTGGACTCCACCCACCACTTCCATACGCGCCCTTGCTCCTGCTGACGCAGGCAGAAGGCCTTATGGCAGCGGTTCTCAACCTGTGGGTCGCAACTCCCATGGGCGTCGCCACAGGATTCAGCAGGGGTCGCCTCACTCCGCTGTTAAAAAAAAAAAAAAAGCGCACAAGTTGCTGCCGCTGCTGAGTCCGCTTCTCAGCGGCAGCAAACTGACAGACTCCAATCATCTGCAGCCACGGCTCCCTGCCTCTTAGGGAACCGCGGCTGTGCCTGTGAGTGAAGCCGTTGAGGAGCCTGTCTGTCTCTCTATGGGCTCCGTACAGCATTGTCCCGCCTCCAAAGGAAGTACTTTACCACTTCCTTTGGAGGTGGCACAATGGCATGTTGCACGGAGCCCATCGAGAGACAGAAAGGCTCCGCAATGGCTTCACTCACAACAGGGACAGCCGCGGTTCCCTAAGAGGCAGGGAGCCGCGGCTGCAGAAGGACAGGGCAGTAGCAGGCAGACAGGGAGAGGGGAGGAGGGGCAGGGAACCTGCAACAGGGCTGACGTGGAGGGATGGAGGGAGGGAGGGGGCCTGACATGGACAGAGGGGGGCTGACATGGGGGGAGGGAGGAGGGACTGACATGGAGGGAGGGCGGGGAGGGAGGGATGGGGGGCTGACATGGAGGGAGGGAGGGAGGGGGGCTGACATGGACAGGGGACTGACATGGAGGGGGGAGAGGGCTGACATGAAGAGAGGGAGGGGGGCTGACATTCATGGATGGATGGAGGAAGGGAGGGGGGCTGACATGGACAGAAGGGGGCTGACATGGACAAAGGGAAGAGACAGGACGACATACTGGACAGAGGGGAGAAACAGTGCAGGTTAGGATTATAATGGGCAGATGGGGGAACTAGGACTGGTAACGGGTTGATTAGGGAAGGCTAGGACTGGGAATGGACTGATCAAGGGGGGTTGGGACTGGTAATGTGCTGATAGGGGGTAGGACTAGTAATGGACTGATGGGGGGCTAGCATTGGAAAATGAGCTGATCGGGGAGGTTAGGACTGGAAATGGGCTGATGGGGGGGGTAGGACTGGTAATGGACTGATTAGGGGAGCCTAGCACTGGTAATGGGGTTGAGGAGTGACTAGCACTGGAAATGAGCTGATTAGGGGAGGCTAGGACTGGAAATGAGTTGATGGGGGGTAGGATTGGTATTGGGCTGATTAGGGGAGGCTAGCACTGGTAATGGGGTTGAAGGGGGGCTAGCACTGGTAATGGGGTTGAGGGGGACTAGCACTGGAAGCGAGCTGATTGGGGGCTTCGACTGGAAATGGGCTGACTGTGTTGAGGGGAGGATAGAGCTGCTGGCCCTGGAAGAAAACTGGGGGCTAAGGCTACAAATGGGCTGATATGAGAGGATGGGAGAATGGAACTGGAAGGGAGTGGATCTGAGAGGGGCTGCCATGGTATTTGTACTAGACGGGACTGGTCAGTGGGGAAGGAGGGGGGACTGGAAGGGAATGGACACCAGTGGCAGTCATGGGAATGCAAGTTGACATTGGAAGGTACTGGGAGTGAGGACTGGAAAGGGGCTGATACTGGGGAGGGTTACTGGGACTAGAAATAGGCTGATGGAAAGAAGTGGAGAAAACGAAAGAAGAGATAAGAAATGACAGATTGACCATAGACCACAGAAAGAGAGCTAAGAGAAGACAGGAAAGCAGAAGACTCAGATCGGGACCAACATGATCAGAGAATAAATTGGTCAGACAACAAAAGGTAGAAAAAATAATTTTATTTCATATTAGTGATTTGACTACAAAATCATCATAATTTTGAAATCAAATATTGTTACTTGTTATTGTGGTTTAAATAGTAAATTTTATAAATAAAAACATATTGCAAAGGCCTATAATATATTAATAATTCAACAAATGATTACAGCGACAATGCGTTAACGATAAAGGAAGAGAGACGCATTTGATTTTATCATTGGGGGTCACCACAAGGCGACCAATGGTAAAAGGGGTCACGGTACAAAAAGGTTGAGAACCACTGCCTTATGGAGTAGCAACACAAATTCTGGGGAAAAACCTCCAAGGGCTCCCTCCTGACCTCCCACTGCCGAGGAGGGCCTTTTTTTTTTTTTTTACATGTATAACCAACCAGGAACCGATATTTCTATAGCTATAGCTATATCTATATCTATATATAGGTATATCAATAAGAACAGAAACCTATAGTTAAACTTTTTTTTTGGTTGTTGTTTTTTTACTTCCAGCAACTCAAACGGTCCCCGCACAAGTAAGGGCAGAGTCCTGTACTCTAAAAACTGCCCCCGACCTATAAGCCGGCATGCAAAAAAGAGCATGAACAACTCAGCAGGCCCCGTTGCTTCCAAGAGCCGCCCCGTCGCAGTTCTCACTACCCGCAGCTGCCACGTGACATCCCACGGCCCCAGGTGAATGCGATGCTGTATGGCAAAAGACCACAGATGAAGAGCCTCACTACAGAGGGCCCAGCAGTCTCTTCCACCCTGCTTATTCAAGTAGAACATGGCTACCTGATTGTCCATCTGGACTAGAACTGTGCAGAATCGAAGTTGGTCCTGGAACACACAGAGCATTGTGAATGGCTCTATGCTCCAGCAGATTTATGTGGAGTTGCGACTCCTGATTGAGACCAGAGCCTATGAGTGGAGAGATTGTCCAGATGAGCTTCCCAGCCCAGTTTGGATGCATCCATCGTCAGGGTGCATTGATGTGCTGGCATCTGAAAAGATGGCCCTACCAGGTGGTTTTCTGGGGATTGCCACCACTGGAGAGACTAGATAAGCGGGTAGAGATCATTATTTTGTCAACCAGGGGACCCAATGCTTGAGACCACTGGGAAGCCAGTGTCCATTGAGCTGCGCACTTATGTAGACGAGCATATGGAACGTGCATAGTTGATGCCATATGACCCAGAAGTTGTAGCATTTCTCGAGCAGTGAGAAAATTCTTGAGGCATGCCTGAGACGCTAACTGATTGAGACGAGCGCAGCGGAGTTGGGGCAGAAATGCCTTTGTTTGCTGAGTGTCCAGGAGGGCCCTATAAATTCTAGAGTTTGAGAGGGTACGAGTTGGGACTTTAGAAGATTTATTACAAATCCCAAATGTTGCAGCACCTGCATGGTACGTGAGAGAAAAAGGCTGGCCTCTAGAGAGGTGTTTGCGTGAATGAGCCAGTCGTCTAAGTAAGGGTAAACAAATATTCCTAGAGTCCTTAGGAATGCAGCCACTACTGCCATGCATTTTGTGAAGATTCTTGTGGAAGAGGCGAGGCCGAAAGGCAGGACTCTGTACTGATAATGTCTCCCTTGGAACATGAAGTGCAGGAACTTTCTGTGCTGTGAATGAATAAGTATGTGAGAATATGCCTCCTTTAGATCTAGAGAACACAGCCAATCCTGACTCTGGAGATAGGGGGTCCTTCTCACTTAGGGAGATCATTTCGAACTTCTCCCATAGTAGGTACTTGTTCAGTTCGGAAGTCTAGAATGTTCGGAATGAGGAAGTATGGAGAATAAAACCCATTCCCTGCCGGAGCTGAACTCTCTTGGAAGAGTCCGGGGGGGGGGGAGTAGACTTCGTAGATGAAGCTTGTACCCCTCCCGTACTATGGACAATGTCCACTGCTCTGACATTATAAGATGCCACCTGTGGGACAGAGTCTGCCAGGAATATTGTAAAGTCGATCACCAATGTACCATGGTCAGATCATAAGCTTATAAACCTACTAATTCCTCTGAGCAACGATCATCTTCTTAACAATAGAAAACCGGTCAACACTTCTAGAACAACGAAAGGCTTCCGACCTTTCAATAGAGAACTCATACTATCAAGCACCCAACCACTCCTAAACAACACAGTACACAACCTTGATGAGTCTGTTAGCGCCTGGTTCAACAACCTCAATACCATTGCCCAACTACCACCCAAAAAGAACGTAACACCAAGAAAAAGAACCTCTGCTCCATGGTTTTCCCCTGAATTACAGTCCTCCCTTTCCCATCTACGAAGACTTGAAAAACGCTGGCGCCGATCACTCTCCAGCGATGATCACACAGCCTACAATCAACACCTTACATCTCACCGCAATGCAATCACAACCATAAGGAAACAATACCACACTAATATGCTCAAAAGATCTTTGAACAAACCACGTGACCTTTTCAACCTGGTCAAATCACTATCAAAGGAACCATCCTCTGAACAAAAAGAAGATATCCACCCACAGGAATTTGCCGATTACTTACAATCGAAACTTCTACAAACAGATGAGCTCTCCAAAACCACTGTACACGAAACAACCTGCATAACACCCCTAACTGCACTCACTACTCCCTCAGTTAAACACATTGAAGACACAATTGCCTCACTCAACACCTCGACTGCACAAACCGACCCATGCCCAGCCTTTTGGATAAAGGATCTCCGAAGCTCATTTAGCCCTTTCATTGCTAGACTAATTAACCTCTCCTTTACATCTGGCTCCTTCCCAGCTGCTTTAAAGCTCACATCCATTAGACCTCTACTAAAAAACGCGAAACTAGACCCTAAACGGCCCGATTCATACAGACCAATAGCCAGCATCCCCCTGCTAGCTAAAATCTTTGAGAAAGAAGCACAAAGGCAAATTCAAGACCATATAGATTCTGCAGCCCCCCTGGACCATGCTCAACACGGTTTCAGAGAATTCCATGGTGTTGAGACACTGCTTACTACTCTTTTCAACGATGTTCTCACCACCATAGACAACTTACAGCAAGGCGTTGTACTAATCTTCCTGGACATAGCTGCAGCATTCGACTCAGTAAACCATGAGATCCTCCTCGGTCGACTGATGGAAAAAGGCATCTGCAACTCAGCACTTGAATGGTGCAAATCATACCTCGACACCAGAATGCAATTTGTAAAATCCGCAACAGGAGAATCCAAACTCTTCCATCAAAAACAAGGCGTCCCACAAGGGTCCTCTCTCTCTTCCCTCATGTTCAATATCTACATGCAGCCGATCTGCAATATCATCAGATCATTCAATGTGAAATGTATGATATATGCAGACGATATCCTTCTCTACATGCCATTTTCCACAAAGCAAATGGATCTAATGCCTATAACGAACTGCTTCAATGCAGTCTCTGATTGGCTCCTGTCACAGAACCTCCGCATTCAGCACAAAAAAACTGAGGTTCTCTTTATCTCCAGAGACCCCAACTTCACCCCACCATCACATATAAACGTCAAGGGTGCTGAACTATACACCAAGGAAACAATAAAATACCTCGGAGTAACAATTGACCATCGGCTCAACATGATACCACACAAACAATATCGTAAAAGCTGTGTACTTCAAGATACGCACGCTCAAGCACCTACGTTCCCTACTTGACCCAGAAGACTTCAGAACCATTTACCAAGCATTAATCTTACCACATTTTGACTTCGCCAACTCAATTCTTCAAGGGCTCCCACAATCCACCTTGAGCCCATTACAGCTCGCTATGAATACTGCTGCAAGGATTCTTCAAGGAGTTTCCAAAAGTGAACATATCACTCCTATTCTCAAACAGCTCCATACACGGAAGGCTAATATTCAAAACCCTGATTCTTACATTCAAGGCCATCAAGGGTATATCCTCAGACTCACTTTCTGAGCTCATCCAATTAGTTCCATCAAACAGAATTAGAAGACAGGCAGCACTAAATTCCTTAGCAGTACCAAAGGCCATAATAACATGCAATCTATCTACAGCGAACAGAGCTTTCTTGTTTTGCGCACCAAAATGCTGGAACTCCCTCCCTTCCAACATCCGTGCCATAGCCGACCTAACCCAATTCAGAAAGGCCATTAAATTCATCCTATTCTCCAAATACTACCCCACATAAAACATAGCTTAACAGTCCCACCACTTATCCATCCAATTTTTTCTTATTCTCTTCATTCTCGCCCAACAACCATGCTAAATCATGTACATAGTTCGATTATGTGATCTAGTTAACAGACTACATATTCCATGTATATAGTTCTCCCAGTTTGATCCAAGTTGTTACCCCTGTTATATGTAATACCGAACAGCCTGTTCTGGTTTTGTTGTTGTTCCCTGTGAACCGCGCTGATCTCGAAAAGTGCGGTATATAAGAAACTAAAATAAATAAAATAAATAAATAAATATGGACGGGATCTGGAATCTCCAGAGGCAGAACGGCTATGTTCTCCAGAAAGGAGTCCGAGGCTGCTGAGGTGGCTGTGTGCCTTAAGAGTCTGAGCTTTCTTTTGCTGCTGTGATGGCTGCTGCCCTTTCTCAGGAGCATGGTGTTGACACTGTACAGCAGGGATATAAGGAGATAGTACTTAGAAACATAGAAACATGATGACAGAAAAAGACCACATGGCCTATCTAGTCTGTCCTTCCATATCAACAACTACAACAGTCCACTTTTTACCATTAGAGATCCTCTGTGTTGGTCCCATGCTTTTTTGAATTCAGTTACTGTCCTCATCTCTACCACCTCCACTGGGAGACTATTCCATGGATCCACTACTCTTTCTGTAAAGAAATATTTCCGCATATCACTTCTGAATCTATCTCCCTTCACCCTCATCCCATGTCCCCTCGTAGCAGAACTTGCTTTCAATTGAAAGAGGCTCTCTCCCTGAACACTTATGCCATGGAGGTATTTAAACATCTCAATCATATCACCTCTATCCTGCCTTTCCTCTAAGGTGTACATATTAAGATCCTTAAGTCTGTCCTCATATGCTTTATAATGAAGCCCACTAATCATTTAGTAGCCACCCTCTGCACCGACTCCATCCTGTTCACATCCTTTTGAAGGTGCTGTCTCCAGAATTGCACACTATACTCCAAATGAGGTAGCACCAAAGACTTATACAGAGGCATTATCACCTCCTTTTTTCTGCTAGCCATTCCTCTCCGTATGCACCCAAGCATCCTTCTAGCTTTTGCCGTCACCTTTTCTACCTGTTTAGCTACTTTAAGATCATCAGACACAACCACGCCTAGGTCCCGCTCTTCTTTAGTGGACAAAAGTACTTCACCTCCTATACTGTATTGCTCCCTTGGATTGCTGCAGCCCAAATGCATGACCTTACATTTTTTAACATTAAATCCCAGCTGCCAAATTCTAGACCATTCTTCAAGCTTAGCTAGATCCCTCCTCATGTTATCTACACCTTCCTGGGTGTCTACTCTATTGCAGATTTTGGTATCATCTGCAAAGAGGCAAATATTACCCGACAGCCCTTCCGCTATATCACTAACAAAGATGTTAAAAAGAATCGGACCAAGGACAGATCCCTGGGGTACACCACTGGTAAACATCCTTCTCCTCAGAGTGAGCTACATTTACTTGTACTCTTTGTCGCCTCCCACCCAACCAATTTCTAACCCAAGCAGTAACTTTAGGGTCCATCCCTAGGGTGCTCAGTTTGTTTATAAGTCGCCTGTGAGGAACAGTGTCAAAGGCTTTACTGAAATCTAAATACACCACATCTAGAGCTCTCCCTCGGTCCAACTCCCTGGTCACCCAGTCAAAGAAATCAATCAGATTTGTCTGACAAGACCTGCCTCTGGTGAATCCATGCTGCCTCGGATCCTGTAATCCGCTGGACTCCAGAAACCTCACTATTTTCTCTTTCAGCAGCGTTTCCAATAATTTACTCACCACCGAAGTTAAACTTACTGGCCTGTAGTTTTCAACCACATCCTTACTTCCGCTTTTGTGTAAAGGCACCACATGAGCCTCTCTCCAGTCCTTTGGCACCACTCCCGACTCCAACGAGGCATTGAAAAGGTCAGTCAGTGGAGTTGCTAGAACGTCCCCAAGTTCCCTCAGTATTCTAGGGTGTATCCCATCCGGTCCCATCGCTTTGTCTACTTTAAGTTGAGCTAGTTTCTCACAAACACAGTCTTCTGAAAATTGTTCAAGATGTCCCTCACTTCTGTTCCTATTTGCGGGTGTTTTCTGAGGTCCTGCTCCTGGTTCTTCATCAGTGAACACAGAACAAAAATATTTGTTAAGCAATTCCGCTTTATCCTTATCAGCTTCTACATATTCCCCTCCTGCACCCTTGAGTCTGACAATACCACTTTTGCCCTTCCTCTTCTCACTAATATATCTGAAAAATGTCTTATCCCCCCATTTTATTGCATTGGCTATTTCCTCCTCCTTTTGAATCTTCGCCTTCTTGACTACTTTGCTAGCTTCTCTAAGTTTTTCCAAATACAGATGCCTGTCTTTCTCTCTCTGTGATCTTTTGTATTTCATGAAGGCCTCCCTCTTTTTCTTCACTTTTTCAGCTACTTCCTTAGAAAACCATAGAGGTCTCCTTTTCCTTTTGCCTTTATTAACCATTTTTATTTATTTATTTATAAATTTTTCATCAATATTACAATGTAATATGAAAGGAAAAAACTTCAATACAAAGAATTACAAATAAGAAAATAATACCAAAACAGAAACCAGAAAAAGAAGCACAAGCCCACATCATGGGGGAGCATACCCAGCATACAATATAAATTAAACAAAGCTAAGAAACATCAAAAAAAGAAAAAGCGAGACATTACCCTCCTAAATTCTCTTAATCCCTTTTTTAATCTAACTAGCCAAGATTGAACCTAAGTATCATTCCCCACCACAGGACTTCAGAAACTCTTCTAATTGGATTGGTTCAAAAAACACGTAAGAGGATTTCCCTGAAGTAATCAAACACTTGCAAGGGAATTTTAAAAAGAATGTAGCACCACTTGCAAGGACTCTGGACTTAAGAGCTAAAAAGCTTTTCCTCCGAGTCTGAGTTTGTTTAGAAACATCAGGGAATATATTAACTTTTTGCCCACAGAATAATTCATTCTTTTTAGTAAAGAAACATCTCAAAATCTCATTCCTAATACTTTCAGAATGAAAAGAGACCAATAAGGTTGCTCTCACTGAAATTTCATCCAATGAGGATTCAATAAACTGTGAAATATTCAAGGATTCCACTGAACCAAGTACATCCAGATCTCCTTCCCCTTTAACATCTTTCTTAGAGCTAGGTATATAGTAAATATTATTAAAAGCAATCGTAGCAGAATCTTGATAGCCCAATATTTCCTTCAAATATTTACGAAACAGAATATCAGCAGACAGATAATGTGTTTTAGGGAAATTGAGACATCTAAGATTCTTTGCTCTAAGACTATTCTCGAATTGTTCATGTTGACGATGCAACAACAAACTATCCTTTATTGAGGAGGAGAGAGCACTATGTACTGTGGAAACCTGAGACTCCAATTTTAGGCAACGAGAATCCAAGAAGTTTAAACATACATCTTGATGTGCAAGCTTATCAACCGTCTCCTGAGTAAACTTTGCAAACTGAGGCATTAATCTAGCTAAAGATGCTTCCATACGTGTTAAAACACTCCATAAATCTGATAAAGACACATCCTGTTTAAGAGGCTGAGCAGAAGGTTCACCCAATTCAGTAGAAATTTTTGGCGCCTCACCTATTGAAATCACACATGGGAGGGGAACTGCCCCAACCCGAGGACTTAATACAGGAAGAGGAGCTACAGAGGAAAAAACAGGAGTATCCCCCTGACCTAGAATAGGAGAGGAGGTTAACTCAACCATTAAATTACCCTTAGCTAGTGGGGGAGGGATATCACCCCCCTCTAAATTTGAGGAGCCCACAGAGGAGAGCACACTATTGGACAGTGGTAAAGATACATTTACAATTTCATTAGTGGCTAGTACAACATGCTTGTCCATAGGACCAACTGCCTTGACAGTCTTAGATGGATTCATTGCACTAACCGCAATCACCTTCTTTTTCCGTTTACCCATTCCAATGTGGACAGTCTTCCGGTGCTCCTCAAACTCCGAAGTGCTCAGAAGGGGCTCAAAAGGGGCATGTCCTGCCCCTTGAAACACGCCCCTTCAAACACGCCCGCGGCCGCGTCCCGCGGTTAGGGGCTCATTTAAACCCCCTCCGATGACGCTGGGGTACTGCGGCAGGAAACAGGAAGGGAAACCAGGGCTCCAGCAGCCTCCCGTGCAGGCAAGATGGTCCGGGTAGGTCCCGCAGCTCCAGGCACGCTCTCCACCCAACAACTCTGCAGCCACACTTTTAAACCCCCTTCGATGACGCTGGGGTACTGCGGCAGGAAACAGGAAGGGAAACCAGGGCTCCAGCAGCCTCCCGTGCAGGCAAGATGGTCCGGGTAGGTCCCGCAGCTCCAGGCACGCTCTCCTAACCATTTTAACAAAAAGGTTGGTTGCCCTTAAAATATCCCCTTTCAGTTTTGCCCACTGTTTTTCTACATCCCCCAGCTGTTCCCATCCCACTAACGACTCCCTGAGGTATTGGCCCAACTTCGCAAAGTTAGTCTTCCTAAAGTCTAAGATCCTCACCTTGGAATGGATTCTAACAGCCCTAGTCCTAATACTGAACCACACCATCTGGTGATCACTGGATGCAAAATGATCTCCCACTAAAACATCAGAAACACTTTCACCATTGGTAAGCACCATGTCTAGTATGGTCCCTTCGCGTGTGGGGTCTGTTACCAATTGCCTGAATAGTTCTCCCTGTAGAGAATCCAGGATCTCCTTACTTCTAGATGATACTGCAGCAGGAATGTGCCAATCAACATCTGGCATATTGAAATCTCCTATCAGTAGCACTTCTCCTTTCCTAGCAATGCTGCGTATGTCTTCAATTAACTCTCTGTCCACCTCTTCCTCTTGTGAGGGAGATCTGTATATCACACCAATGCAAATAGATTTCTCTTTCCCTCTTTCTAGTTTAACCCACAATGCCTCCTCTCTCCCTTTTAAGCTCTGTAATTCCAAAGCTTTAATAATAGTTTTTACATATAGTGCCACTCCTCCTCCCCTTCTTCCTACCCTGTCCTTTCTGAATAAAGTATAGCCAGGTATAGTTACATCCCAGTCATAGTTTTCTGTGAACCATGTTTCTGTAACTGCCACTAAATCCAAGTCAGCCACGCCCACCAAAGCTTCACCATCAGGGATCTTATTTCCCATGCTACGGGCATTTATATACACTGCTTTCCATATGTTACCCCTGTTACCCATGTCCATAAAGGTATTTAATGTATCACCTACCTGGGGGCTTTCACTTACCTGGGGGCTTTCTTCACCTATCCCCAACGAATCTAGTTTAAAGCCCTCTTCAGTAGATTAGCCAGTCTACTACCAAAGATGCGTTGACCTTTCTTGGACAGATGGGTGCCATCTCTGCTCTGCAACCCTTGGAACAGCATCCCATGGTCTAGGAAACCAAAACGCTCTCGATGACACCATCCACGCAGCCATGCATTCATCTCCAGGATGCGAGTCTCTCTGCCTTGGCCTTTACCCTCAACAGGGAGGATTGAAGAGAACACCACCTGTGCACCTAACTGCTTCACCCTCTGTCCCAGAGCCATGAGGTCACTTTTGATACGTTCCGAGGTATACCTGGCAGTATCATTTGTTCCAACATGGATTAACAACATTGGGTAATATTTAATGAAATAATTCCCTTGGTCAGACCACCATATAATTGAATTCACCATGTCCCTGAATAACCCCACCCAACGCAAAGAAGATGAAAGAATAATCAGACGATTCAAAACATTTGACAAACTCATTCATCAATGAAATCAATCCACAACTTCAACAGGAACAAGACACCCTGGATCTTAATATAGAAGAGTGGAACACAATAATAGCCAACGCAGCATCTGCCCCAGACAACAATGAACCACAAACTTTCAAAAGATCCAACACCCCATGGTATTCACAATAAATAAGAGTTGCAAAACGCACACTAAGACAACTAGAACGAAAATGGAGACGGAACAAATCACACAACTTCCTAGCACAATACAGAGACAAACAGGAATATAACAATCTAATAAATGAACGCAAACAGCAACACCATACCAACCTAATCATGAAAGCTACCAATAGACCAAGAGAACATTTTAGCATTATCCAAAAGCTTACTAAGGATGACACGCAACAAAGCACCAACCATCTTGACCCACAAAAATATGCAGACTATATGAAGTCAAAAAACACAAGCCAAACTCACTCTGCCTCACAACAAACAAAATGATCACACGATAAAAAAGAATCATCAAACATGGGAGAGCTTCAACATACCAACAAAACAGCAAGTAGAAGACATTATATCTTTACAGAAAGGAGTAGTGGATCCATGGAATAGTCTCCCAGTGGAGGTGGTAGAGATGAGGTCAGTAACTGAATTAAAAAAAGCATGGGACCAACACAGAGGATCTCTAAAGGTAAAAAGTGGACTGTTGTAGTTGTTGTTATGGAAGGACAGACTAGATAGGCCATGTGGCCTTTTTCTGTCATCATGTTTCTATGTCTGATCTAAACACAACTTCACCATCAGACCCATGCCGTGTGTCATGGATCAAAGCCAGCTCTCTCATCACATTCAAAAAATCGTCAAGGATTCACTCCAACAAGGATACATGCCGCAATCCCTAAAGCATGCAATGATACTTAAAAATAGCAATCTGAGCCCATCCGAACCAAAATCATACCGTCCCATCTCTAGCCTGCCATTCCTTGCTAAAGTCGTGGAAAAGGCAGTCCAAAGGCAACTTCAGGACCATATAGATATCAATGCCCCTCTGGACATACATCAGCACGGATTCAAGCCCCAGCACAGTGTGGAAACACTACTCACCCCCCTCTTTGATAATCTCCTAAGAGGCATAGACAACATAAAAAACGGCTTCCTGCTAGTGTTCATGGACATCTCGGTGGCCTTCGATACCGTGTCACACCCTAAGCTACTGCAACGCTTACAACAGATAGGACTATGCAAAAATACCCTAAAGTGGTTTACATCATACCTGGAAGGGCGAACGCAACAAGTCAAATGCGATCAAAAGAAATCCCTACAATTCCCCGTCACGCAGGGAATACCTCAAGGCTCAGTCCTATCTTCAATGCTCTTTAACATCTACAAACAGCCCATGTGCAACATCATCAAGAACCATAATCTATGCTACCACATTTATGCCGACGACATCATGGTGTACGCTCCAGTCAACTTACTGGCACTAAACACTACACCAATAACAAAATGCCTCAAAGACATGAATAACTGGCTCATAGCCAACAACTTATCAACTATGACAAAACTGAGGCAATATTCGTCACCAGGAACCCCACATTCACACCTCTACAAACCATAAGCATCCTAGACAAACACATAGTAGTCAAAGAAGAAGTTAAATATCTGGGCATAACACTAGACAGAACTCTGAACTTAAAATCTCACATCAACAAAACTGCAAACAAGGCATATCATCGATTGAAAACAATCAGACAAATCAAACCAATGCTCCGTCAAGATCACTTCCGCACAGTATGTCAAGCACTCATCACACCACTGCTTGATTATGGAAACTCACTATATCAAGGCCTTCCTCACCAGACACTACACCCACTACAGATGGTACAAAACACCACAGCACACATCATTACAGGCACCCCAAGGACCGAGCACATCACTCCCGTCCTACAACAACTACACTGGCTCCCAATGGTGGCAAGAGCTAAATACAAAACAATCATGATAATCTTCAAAGTCATTCACCATCTCTCAGCGGACGTACTCCAAAACGTTATAACAGAAGACATCAGCAATAGACCAAGAAGAATCAATAACAACAATATGATCAGCACCCCTGCAGGCTATCACAAAACCAAACAACTTCAAAAAGAGCACCATCACTACTGGCATCCTCAATATGGAACTCCCTACCAATGAGCCTGAAAGCTTTAGAAGACCTCACAGACTTCCGCAAAGACCTCAAAACATGGCTATTTATAGAAACCTATGAGCATTCAAGCAACATCCCTTACCCAAACAGCAACACTAACATCACCGCCAACTAAACACACACCCATCCCATTCACACAAACAAATTTATCACACCACATTAGTAAATACCTTTATTTATTTATTTATTTAACATCTTTTATATACCGCTCTATTTATAATCAGTGCGGTTTACATAGAACAAGAAAATATCAGATAAGGTACATGTTATCTGTTTTTTACATAGAACAAGGAACAAAAACTTGGATAACCGGGGAAATTATTTACAATGAATACAACACATTGGCTATTTACATATTTACATATTTACATATTTTACATATTTACCTTTATGTTAAATGTTACCTCAACTGTACTGTCTAAATACTGTCACATAATTGTACTGTCTAAATGTCTACACGTACCCTAATGTTAATGTAACCCTCCAATTGTGTTGTGATGTGACCACCTTGATTGAAGGAAAAGGTGACATACAAATCTGTCTAAATAAATACATAAACAAACAAGCAAGCTTTCTTTACTGCTTTTTTCCTAGCTGGGTTGGCAGTAGATCTAGGTAGTCTATTGAGTGGTGTTCTCTGATTCTAATTGAGAGGCCTTGTCCTGCCAATCCTTGCCAAAAAGGTTTTCACCAGTGGAGGGTTTATTATCCAACTTATCTTGAACCCACTGTTCAAGATCCGATGCTTGGAGCCAAGCAATCCTGCGTGCACTGATAGAGATGGATGAGGTTCTGCTGATGCACTCAAAACAGTCAAAGGTTGCCCTGTTAAACTTTGAAACATTCTGGAGCATGCTTTTACAAGGTTAAGATAATCTGCTCTTTTGTCATCGGGGAGAAGAGGAACCAGTAACTCCAAATCCTTAGCCACCTCTCTAAGGAGCATACCCATAGAGAGTATGTAAGAACTGATCCTGGCTGAAAACGTCGTCGACCAAAGGCATCGAGGGTTTGAGGAATGTGTCTTAGCACTCTTTATTTTACATTGCTGATTCCACCACCATGGAATGATGAGGCAATTGTCTCTTTTGAAAACCAGGACACTCTGGTACCCAGTACATGTATCAAGTCGTCAGGTATGTGGAAAGATGTTAAGGGTGTCTCCCACATATGAAGCATAAGGTCGTGAAGTATGCGATGGATAGGAAGTGTAGCAGCCTCCTTGAAGGATTTCAAGTTTTTCAACCCTAGGCTCTTTATTCGCGATGTTTCTCGGGGTCTGTCCACAACAGTGACAAAGGAGAAAGTCCTCTGGAGGGGACATGCGACCTTGTGGAAACAAAGATGGGTCTTCTGGGATAGCTCTCATGACCCAGGTATCAGCCCCACTAAATTGTTAAAACCCAAGAGAATTGTGGAAAATTATAAGAGGATTCTTGATAAATTGGAAGACTGGGCATCAAAATGGCAGATGAAATTTAATGTGGACAAGTGCAAAGTTATGCACCTAAGAAAGAACAACCCAAATTATGGTTACACGATGCAAGGTTCCACAATGGGAACCACCACCCATGAAAAAGATTTAGGTGTCATCGTAGATAACATGTTAAAACCCTCCATCCTGTGTGCAGCGGCGGCCAAGAGAACTAATAGAATGCTAGGTATCATAAGGAAAGGAATGGAAAATAAAACAAAGGATATTATAATGCCTCTGTATCGTTCCATGGTGAGACTGCACCTTGAATATTGTGTACAGTTCTGGATATAGCGTTATTAGGAAAGGATATAGTGTTATTAGGAAAGGATACAGCGTTATTAGGAAAGGTACAGAGAAGAGCCACCAAAATGGTGAAGTGGATGGAAGGATACTCCTATGAAGAAAGGCTAAAAAGGTTAGGGCTCTTCAACCTGGAAAAGAGACGGCTGAGGGGAGATATGATAGAGGTCTATAAATTAATGAATGGAATGGAACGGGTAAATTTAGATCGATTGTTTACATCATCAAATATAAAAAGACTAGGGGACATGCAATGAAGCTACAGGGTAACCTATTTAAGACTAATAAGAGAAAATATTTTCTTCACTCAACGTCTTATCAAACTCTGGAATTTGTTACTGGAGGATGTAGTAAAAGCTGTTAGTGTAGCTGGGTTTAAAAAAGGTTTGGACAAATTTCTGGAGGAAAAGTCCATAAACAGTTATTAAAAGGGACCCAGGATATCACTGCTTGCCCAATACAAGCATTGTGGAACCTGTGTCTTTTGGGGAGACTGCTAGGTACTTACAGTATGACCTAGATTGGCCACTGTAGGAAACAGGATACTGGGCTTGATGGACCTTGGTCTGACCCAGTATGGCATATCTTATGTTCTTAATGAATTGGAATCCGAAGACTCGAAGTATTGACGGGCAGGGTGTTCCCACTCTGCACATACTCTGTATCGATCAAAACCGGTAGCTGAGGCTTGCGGTGGTATCGTCTATACAGTTTGTGTCTGTACCGAAGCCGGTACTGATTCCTGTGGAATCGATTATAAGGGTTTTACTGGTACTGAGGCCGCCAGTAAGGCCGCTAAACTCTGCTTGACGGCTAGGATACACTGATCCATGGAGCTTCCGATGCTTTGATATCAGTACCAGAATTGCAGGCCATGATCCCTGAGCATGGCACCAGGAGCTCTCCGGAGGTGGAGGCCTCGGGATCATCCCGAGACCCCACTAAGGCTTTGGAGGGGAGGCCCTCACGCCGGGGTTGTTTGGCCGATGTGTCCCCCTCCAGGCAACGCCCGAGGCATCTCAATGCTTAGAAGGAGATCTACACTTGGAGGGTCGACCAGTCTTCGATGAATTTCTAGGTTTCAATACCCGAGATCCTTGGGAGGAAGATGAAGCTCTCGATGTCGTCAATGCTAAAGATACTACATTGGAGGCAAAGAGGGTGCCCAGCTTTGCAGCTCGGTTCTATAGTCCTCTGTCATCTTCCTACAACAAGGACATTCTGACGGTTGATGATCCTGTCCTATGCATTTTAGGCACCGGTCATGAGTGTCTGTGGCCGAAATGGTACTGCCACATTTGGAACACTTCTTAAAACTACTGGATGGTTTTTCCATTTTGTTAGTGACCAAAGGGGAGGACTAAGCCTAGGATGGCGTCGATGCATCTGAAGGAAAAAAATAAATTCTTTCCCTCACAGAAGATTATTTGCTTGGGAAGAAAGGAAGGAAAGACAGACAAACAGACCTGACAGGGGTCAGCACCAGCGTCAATAGCAAGACAGACACGTCCACAAAAAATAAGAAAGGACAAATTTTCTGCGGTGACAGGACTTGCTTCTTGTCGGCTCAGCGGAAAACGAAGAACTGAGGAGGGAGAGCTGGAAAGGCAGAAAGGCAGCTACACAGGCGCAGTGGGATGCTCCAAAAAGCTTTCCTATTGGACGCTGGGGAGCATTCCCACGCGAGCTCCATCGGTACTGACGTCACCCATATGTGAAGTATACATTCCTGCGTGTTCCTGGAGATATACTTTTCCACTGAAAGGGTGGTGGCTGCTTGGAATGCCCTCCTGAAGGAAGCAGTGGGGGCAAATACAGTGACAGAATTCAAAATGACATGGGACAGACACAGTGGATCCCTTTATAACAAGATAAAATCAAACATATACATAACTATTTCTTATATCTCAACCAACAGGGGTGACCTGCACAAAGCAGTGGGTACACCCCTAAACAAAAACATGGGGAGGGGTAACCTGCACTGAGCAGCAGGTGCACCTACTCTTTCCGCCTTGCTGGGCAGACTAGATGGACCATACTGGTCTTTATCTGCCGTCATATACTATGTTACTGTCTTTTTCTGCTGTCATGTTTTTATTCCCTTGTCAGATTGGCAGGCCGAGACCATGATAGTAGACTGAACCCTACAGATGGTAGAAGGGGGAAGCCTGATCCCAGAATTTTTAAAGCAAGGCGCCCAACATGACAGCAATGCACAAGGGACTAATTCTACAGTGGCTGCCATCAACCTCAGGAGCTTGAGATAATCCCAAGCCTTGGGGCTCTGCTGCTGCCGGAAGGTTGTCAGGTTTGCCATAAATGTGGCCATTCTCTCAATGGCCAAAAAGAACCTGCCAGCACAGGTGTTGAAAGGGCTCAGAGGTACTCAGACAACTGAGAGGGTCACAGATGACTTACTGCGACAGACTATCCATCCGAGGCCCTCCAGAAACTGGTTCACTCTGACAGTCATCCTGCTTCTGCAGAGACTTGGCCCAAATAAATTAGTCATTAAGAAAAGGATGCACACATGCTCTTGTGCCATAGAATCATGGCCACAATCATGATCTTGGAGAAGGTCCTCACATCTGTGGTCAGAAGTGAAAAGGAGTACATAGAACAAAGCACAGAAACTGAGGCCAATCCTCCCAAATGGTAATGTGAAAGTAAGCTTCTGCCCGGCCCAGGGATGAGAGCCACTCCCCGTCTCAACCATTTGAATAACTGACCTCAGCATCTCCATCTGGAAGAGAGAGCGAGACCTTCAGGGAGATATTAAACACCCTTCAGATCGAGGATCGGTCTGAAGGTTCAGTCGTTCTTCAGCACGTAGTAGATGGAGTATCTTCTGTTGCCTCTCTGGATGAGGGTGGTATGGGCACAATGGCCTGGAGTCAAATCAGCCTCTCCAGGATGGACTGGACTGCAGCCTTTTTTTGTCTCTGAACCAAACGGGGAAACCATGACGGCAACTAAAATAGGTTCCCGGCACTCTAACTGTGCTGAACAATGGCAAATCAACAAAGCCTTAACTGATAACTTCCATAGCCAAACCACAACACTACTCAAACAGCACTCCACTCAATCCACCTACAGAGTTTTTCCTCAGTACCCCTCAAGGCTCTATCACAACCCTAATACAGAGGGTGAATCTGACCAGAATCAAAGCAACTCTGATCAGCACAGACTTGGTACATCAAAGGTCAAAAAAAAAACAACTCTATAAAAGGTCTCACAGCAGAGTGACCCACAATCACAAATATCTGTAATGATCTTCCTCCTAGTCCTCACTCAATGTGTTCAAAGTTCAAAATTCAATGTTCAGTGTTTGACCATACAGTGGAAATTAAACGTTAATGTATTACAAATCCAAACATAAAACATTGTTGAAATAAATGTCCAATGTGTGATACTCTCCTCCAGGAATACAGTACATTATCTTCTTAGATTTCAATTTGCATATTCATCATGCTACTACAATTCATTCATTTTCATTATAAAGTTTTAGCATTAAACATAATTAAGGAACATTGATGGTGTTAACAATGTCTGTTCCTCCTAACACAGCTTGATCATACACTGTAGTGGGAGCTTCTGCGGCAACGTTAAATCATATGCATTATGTCGTACGAAATTCTGATGAATAGATTTGTATACAGAAAAGCAGTCTCTACAATATAGAACAATAATGTCTTCAGAGCAACAAGCAACAAGGTCTTATGCAAAAACAGTAACTTAACTCAGGCTGGTCAAAAGTCGCTTCTCCTCTATATCAGGCAGACACTTTCTCAGTGCCCCGACACCAGGTGTTTCACAACCATATGCTTCCTCAGGTGCAAAAGCAGGCTTGGGGCGCACCCCAGAGGAACTGGGAGTGCCTGGGACAGGTGGAGGAGCAGGGGGAACCATGGCTGCCGGGCCCACCGAGGAGCCACCAGTATCGAGGTGGCTCTGTCAAACTGGATTTTGAACAGGGTCTTGTCAATTAACGACAGTGTAAGGCATAGAGATGGGTCCCCATCCACGGAATGAGGAACGCATCTGCTGCCACCCACGGGGGATGTGGCTGCCTGGAGCAGAAGCGTGGCAGCTGCACATTGGCTGGACTGGCAAAGAGGTCCATCTGTGAGAGCGCCCAGAGACCGAACAGCAGGCTGGCCACACGGGGGTCCAGACGCCACTCAAGCAGTTGAAGAACCTTGTTGAGCTGGTCCACCAGGGTGCTGTCCTGGCCTAGGAGACAAACTGCCTGCAGGAGCATACCGCTTTTGTTGGTGAAAAAGCAGAGGGCTCATCGCCTCCTGGCACAGGAGTAGCGATCCCGTACCTCCCTGCTTGTTGATACAGAACATCGTCACTTGGTTGTCTGTCTTGATTTTGGTGTTGTAGGTGGTGGCGAAAAGCCCAGAGGGCTAATACTATGACTCAGATCTTAGAAACATAGAAACATAGAAAAATGACGACAGAAAAAGACCACATGGCCTATCTAGTCTATCCTTCCATATCAATAACTACAACAGTCCCCCTATTTCCTTCAAGGAGGTTGATCTGCTGGAGGTGCTCTGCCTGTGACCAACTGCCCCAAGTGCGGAGACTGTCACAATGGGCTCCCCAGCACAGTTTGGAGGCATCTGTAGTAAGGATCCTTTGAGGGGGTGGGGACCTGGATGTGCTGGAGTCGTTTCAACCAGCTGAGGGAGTCTGTCAGATGGCAGGTCATGACCATGCTGTCCCGCAGGCAACCTGTGGCTAGAGACCACTGGGCGTGGAGGGTCCACTAAGCTGGCCGCATATGCAGGCGGGCGTCTGGAGCAACATGCACCATGGACGCCATGTGACCCAGCAGGCGAAGCTGAGGAGCGACCCTGGACATTCGCTGCAAGCACCTTGAGGCGCTGGGCCCTGTCTGGAGGGAGGAAGGAGCCCCTATGAACTCCAAGCAATGTGTCAGATGGAGATGGGACTTTGGACAGTTTGCGACAAACCCCAAGTGCTCCAGAATGAGGATGGTGCAAGTCATCACCTGATGAGCTTTGGCAATGAAACAGAAGTACTGCCTTTTAAGGGGATGGATGAGAATGTATGTATATGCATCCTTTAGATCCAAGGAGCATAGTCAGTCTCCCTGCTGGAAGTATGGTAGCAATGTTCCAAGGGAGAGCACTTTGATCTTCTCCCGCACCAGGAAACGGTTGAGGTCCCACAGATCTATAGGTCAAAACCAAGTCCTTTTGAGTATCAGATAGTAGTGGGAGTAGAACTCCTTGCCACTGAGGTGGAAGGGGAAAGGTTTCCACTGCTCTGTCTGCCAGAAGACTTGTGAGTTCCTGCTGAAGCAAGCTCTAGTGAAGGGAAGGCATGGGGCTCTTCCAGAAAGAACAGTGAAGGCATAAGTTTGAAATGGAGGAGGTAACCCTCCTTTCACCACCTGTATGGACCATGTGTTGGTTCATCACCTGTATGGCTCCACGTAAAATACCAGACACCCCTCTGTATGCTGCAGGACAGGACCTCCTGGGGGAAGAGAGGCTATGCCCAAGGAGTCAACCCCCCCCCCCCCAGTTTGCACCAGAGGCACTGTTTGGAGCTTGGGGTCCCTTGGCTTGCTGACCCTTTTGGGGAGCTGGGAAGGCTGAGTACTGAGGATAGTTTCCATAAGCCTTCCTCTTCGGGTATAGGGGCTTTCTACCAGAGGCCTTCCTTCGGGAAGGGTCAGCGATCTTTTTGGAAAGCCTGTTCCTGGTCATGAACTCAGACTCCAGCTCGGCAGCCTTATCCCTCATGGGCTTGCCGAAAAGCTTCTCTCCCAGGCAACAAACAGTGACCATCTTGTCCTGCATCCATTGCTCAAAGTCTGAAGAATGTAGCCAGCCCTGGTGGCAGGCACTAATGTCCACCATGGCTACTCTAGATGCCAACCCAAAGCAGTCATAGGTCACCCGAGTCACAAAATTTGACCATGGAGGTCAGGGTCTGGAACTGCTGAATAGGTTCCTCAGAGAGGCCAGTTGAAAACCCAGTGGGATCCCTCGCCATATCCTGCAGTACATGCCCATGTACAGCTGATAGGCCTGGATTCGGCTGATGAGCGTCGAGCAATGGAAGCACTTCCTGCCCAGGGGGCCTCCCTGCTCAGGGGCACCGAGGAGTGCATTTTCTGGCTCTTGAGCCTACACATGGCAGATTCCACCACCATAGAGGTGTGAGGCAGTAAAGCTTTTTGGAAGCAAGGGCTCCAGTGGACCCGGTACATCAAGTCCAAATGCCTCCTCACAATGCAAACAGAGAACAGATCTCAAACATACGGAAGAGCAGCCATTCCAGGATGGGAGGAATGGGTACCTTTAAGGGGCTCCCTTAGGGGGAGGCTCATACTGAAGGATCGAGGTCCTTCGCCTGAGGCTCCTCCTCAGATTCTGTGGTGAAGGCAAGAGCCTTTTCCATATCCCAAACAAAGCCCAGGTCCTTGGGTGGGGACCTGTGCCAGGCTTTGGGAGGGGGGAAGAGTCCGAGGGCACATCCTTTTGGGGTCGAATGTCCGGGGACTCGTTGTCTAGGCCTCACACTCATGTCCCAGCCCGGATGGCTCCAACACCCCTGAGCTCATAGCAGGAGCACTGTGCGGGGATGTCCTCTGCCCCAAGCAGGACTGGGACCTGTGGCACTTGAGGAATGGCGCCACCTCTGGGGACTCCCTCATTGTGGAGGGGCCGGTGGTAGGGATTGATGACCTGGAGGAACGGACATCAAAGAATGCTGGTGGGCCATAAAGGCAGACAAGCTGCATTCCAAGACTGCCATCCTGGCCTCAAGGCCAGAAGGCTCTGCAGCCACCGGCACAGCACCGGTGCGGTTGAGGGGGTATCCTCAACAAGGATGGCCTCGAAGGAGCAAGACCGATCCTGATGCCGAAAGAGTTTGCTCTTGCTGGGGCAGCTTTGACGGCCTCAGCCTTGCATTGAAGGCTCTGAGACCAGGGGCCACAGAATTTCCCTATGGCCCCAGACTCATCACCCAACGAGGCCACGGATGACATCCAGCTCTTCGAGGGGTGTCCCTCTCTGAGGGAGCCTCAGTAAAACGCCCCATGATCGAAGCAGCCCTCTACAGCACTGGTCCCACAGATGACTCCAGGGCCTTACTGGTCTTGTGAAAAATCGATTCATGCTGCTTCTTATGGGCTCGGAGGGCCTTGAGGGTAATCTGCTGGCAGAGACCACATGCCAAGGCATCACGATTCGGCCCAAGGCACCAAAGGCAACAATCATGACAATCCATGCACAACACGTGCACAGTGGTTGCAAGGCTTGAAGCCACTGATCGAGGACATAGCGGGGAGTATGGCCCTCACGAGGTCAAACATTTTTAGCCCAGTCAGAAAGGGCACAAAATCCCATGCACCAAGAAAAACCCCCGAGAGGGGAAAGGGGGGGAGAGAACCCAATGAAAAAGGCAAGCGGACTCAGGAGGCGAGAAGGGCACTGGTACGCAACCTGAGAAAGGAACTGAAGTAAACAACAAGAAAAAAAATCAACTTTTTCCAGGGGAGGAACAGACACACGTCCAATGGGCTCCATGGAAATGAGGAGATTGAGGCAAGATGGCATCCTTAGACAGGAAAAGGACTACATATGTGTGGTGCATCTGCTAAGGCTTTCTTTGAAAGTTGGGAAGAGTTTACTGCGCTGGCACAGTTGGCGCAGACATTATCCATATATGAGGACTGACCTCCTGCTTGTTTCTGGAGAAACATGCTAATATTGAATGCACTGAAAATAATATTCTGTATGATGGATTAATGTTTCTTTCAGTTTTAAAAAACTGTGTATGAACAATGTATGTCCCCTGAAAAAAAGATTCAAGACGCTGAGCTCTGTGTTCCAAGAGAAGGGTCTCATTCGTTCTGACACCAATTTGTCACCTTTTTTTTTTCAAAAGAATAATTTTCTTTTCTTCACATTATTCCCTTCACTTAACTTACATACCATCATGGTTTAATCACCAGCCTTGTCAGAGCCTGCCTGCCTGCAGGAATGCTTGCTTAGGAATTTCTAATCCCTTGCATACTTGCTTTAGCAATTGATGTGGTTTCTATTTAGTAAAGGGCACTTTTTTTAAGCTAGTCAACCTTGTTTAATCATTTATTCAAGGGCCTTCTCCCCCTCTCTCTCAATTTTGGAGCTAACAAAAAATACTGTGTAAGGAGATTTTTAAAAAATTACTAAAAAATGAAAAGGAAAAAAAGATACTCTTTATTAGTAACAATAAAATTCAAAAGATAATCTGAAGAATAAAAGTGAGTGGAGGAGTGGCCTAGTGGTTGGGGCAAGGTACTTCAGGTCAGAAGGTTGGGGGTTCAAATCCCACTACAGGACAGCAACCTTGGGCCGGAAGGACTGGGGTTTCTAGTCCCACATGTGCTCCTTGTGGTCTTGGCCACTTAATCCTCCATAGTCCATGTTCCCTGTAAAATAGTTATCTCCAAGTTATAATACCCTGTTCAATGTAATTTCAGTTTGTTCAATGTAAACCGCACTGATGCAGAATAGCGCAGTATATAAGAGAATGTAAATAAATAAATAAAAGAACATGTAAATAGCACCAAACACTATTTTGCTAGCCTAGCAATTATGGGGGGAGGCGGGGGAGAGGGATGGAGGGATATTCAGTGGCTGCTGCTAGCCCTAGAAAAGCAACTAGTCATCAACACTGAACCTAAAACCTGGATATTCAATGCTGGGGTTATATCCAGCCACTAGCACTGAATATCCAAGGATAGCCAGATAGCATGGAAGCTGACTGATAAGTAACGATATTCAACTACTGCCAGTTAGCTTCTGCTGTTAAAGTTAGGCAGGCCTCTAAGGTACCTAACTTTCACTGCTTAGGAATAGCTAGCTAGCATTGGGGTATTCCGGGGCATCACCCGCAGATATTCAGTGGCATTTTAATACGAATGAATATTCCCCATTGCCACAATCAGTGCATTAAATCACTAAGTATCAGGCTCTATATATACATACAACAAAAAAAAATCAAACACAATAAAACAACCATACCTTTCCAACACCGCTTCTCCCCCCCCAAACCAGTCATTCAACCACAACCATACCAAATTATGCATTAAGGGCAGCACTTCAGTCCCTATGTGGGAACAAGTCTATGTAGGACCTAAAATTTTAAGACAGTATGTCCAACGCCTAGGCTATGATAATCTTGCTACATGCTTCTAAACACCATCATGTTATGGAGTGCCAAGGGCCAATATAACAAGGAAGGAGGCTGTGAACTCCTCCAGTGGCATAATATTGATTTTTTTCAACCAACAAGTCTGCCTCAAAAATAATTTTAAGGCTTTATTACTGTCAGCATACATCAGCATGACATTATGCCTAGCATAGGTGTCATGGCTTTTCCCAGACCTTGGATTGCAGGCAGCTCTGACCCCCTGCGAATGTCAGTCTCCAGACTTAATGAGCGTAGTTTACCTGATGTGATTAGTCTGTAAGACAACAGCCCCTCCTTACTAATCAGGAGAGATCAGATCAAACAGACCAAATTATGACAAAAGGGAGGTGCTGGAGAATTTCACTATAAAATACAGAGAAGGACAAAAATCTCTCTTCCTATTCATCGGACACACAAACCTCTCTATACCCCCCCCCCCCCCCACACCTCCTTGTGCTCTCTTCTCTTCTTTGTCTGATTCCTCTGACACTTCTTACTGTGGGGCTCTGACCCACACTTCTCTTTATCCCCCCCCCCTTTTCTCTCTCACACACACATGCACCCACCTCTGTTCTGTTCCAATGTAAAGCACAGTTACTTACCTGTAACAGGAGATCTCTGGGAACAGGTCTTCACATATGGGTATCGTCGGTACCGATGGAGCCTGCGCGGGAACGCTCCCCAGCGACCAATCAGAAAGCTTTTGGGAGCATCCCACAGCGCCTGCGTGCTGCCTTCCCGCCTTTCCCAACTGCCTCTCTCCAGTTCGAGTTTAAAGATGAGACAAAGAGAGAGAGAGAGAGAGAGAAAGGAAAGATAGAGAGATACAACTCCTAGGGGAGGTGGGTGGGTTGTGAAGACTTATTCCTGCTGTTCCCAGAGATCACCTGTTACAGGTAAGTAACTGTGCTATCTCCAGGAACAAGCAGGAATGAGTCTTCACATATGGGGACTCCCCAGCTTAGATGCCAGGGAGAGACCCCAGAAGATGTGTGTCCCTGAGAAGGGTCCCACTTCCCCCCATGGATCTCTGGCATCCAACCAGGGTAGGTGGGTAGGAGTTGATTAGGTATGGAACAGGTGTTTGAGAACAGCCTGACCAAACAAGGCATCCCGGCGGGAGTCCTTGTCCAAACAGTAATGGGCTGGGAAGGTATGAACCGAGGCCCAAGTGGCTGCTCGACAGACAGACACAGAGTTGAGATGAGCCATTGAGGCTGCCATGGCTCTCACATTGTGAGCTGTGACATGGCCCTCCAGAGGAAGGTTCTTACTCTGATAAGTGAAAAATACACTGAGCAATCCAGTTGGACCGTGTTCTCTTGGAGACTGGAAGTCCTAAATGAGAAGGATCAAAAGCAACAAAGAGTTGAGAGGACTTTCTATGTTGCTGTGCCCTTTGTAGGTAAAAAGCTAGAGCTCTCTTACAATCCAAGGTATGAAGATTCCTCTCTGCACTTGATGCATGAGGTCCTGGAAAAAAGACAGGTAGGTATACCTCTTGGTTTAAATGAAAAGGTGAGACCACTTTGGGCATAAAGTGAGGATGGGTCCTAAGGACTACCTTGTCATGATGGAACCTTGTATAAGGTGGATTTAGCTACTAACGCTTGCAACTCACTAATGCGGCGTGCTGATGTGATTGCAATGAGAAAGATAACCTTCTAAGAAAGAAATTTTAAGGAGGTGGTAGCTAAGGGTTCAAAGGGTGGCTTCATAAGTTGCCCAAGAACCAGGTTTAAGTCCCATGCCACCGGGGGTGGTTTAATGGGAGGTTTAGTTAAAAGAAGGCCTCTCATGAATCTTGCTATAAGAGGATGAGAGGAAACAGGCTGTCCATTGAGAGGCTTCAGGGAAGCTGCAATAGCACTCAAATGGACTCTCACTGAATTCGTCTTAAGGCCTGCATGAGATAGATGCAGGAGATAACCCTCTTAAGATACTCTAGTAAAGAATTCAGGGGTAAGACCCTTTTCCGAACACCAAATGGTAAACCTTTTCCACTTGAAAGCATAAGAACGTCTAGTGGAAGGCTTTCTGGAAGCATGAAGAATATCTTTCACTTGTTGAGAAAGATGGAGATCCTGAAGATCTAGGCCTTCAGCAACCAAGCCCTGAGATGCAGAGACTGAGGATTGGGGTGCCATAATCCTGAGATAGGAGATCTGGAGCAGACCCTAACTCCAGGGAAGGAGCTTGAGAGAGACGTAGAAGCAGAGGGTACCACACTTGGCATGGCCAATGTGGTGCTATGAGGATCATGCGACCTGTCTCTCTGAAGCTTGAACAGGGTTTTGGGAATTAGGGGAATGGGCGGAAAGGCATACAGGAAGTCCTGACCCCAATGAAGGAGGAAGGCATCTCTGATCTGAGCTCTCTGAGCCGGAATTCTGGAACAGAACCGGGGAAGTTTGGCATTCCACTGACTTGCAAAGAGGTCTATGTCCGGGGTTCCCCAAACTCGAAAAATCCTGGCCACCTGGTCTATATGGAGGGACCACTCGTGTGGAAGCAGAATTCGACTAAGTCTGTCTGCCCAAGAGTTTTGAACACCTGGAAGATACACTGCCAATGAATCTGATGCTCTCTGGCGAGGGCCCACAGTCGCAAAGCTTCGTTGCAAAGCGACAGAGAGCCTGTTCCCCCCTGCTTGTTCACATAGAACATGGCTACTTGGTTGTCTGTGTGGATGAGGACTGTCTTGTAGCTGAGCAGGGTGTGGAACACTCTCAGAGCTAGGAAGATTGCTCTGAGTTCCAAGAGATTGATATGTAGACAACTCTCCTGTGGAGACCAGATGCCCTGGGTGGAGAGGTCTTGCAGATGAGCTCCCCAACCCATTGGAGAAGCATCTGTTGTAAGAGTTGCTTGGGGTAGTGGCTGTTGAAAAGGGGACCCCAGCAACAGGCTTTGAGTGGACTTCCACCACTGGAGGGACAAAATGAGGCGACTTGTGTTTGCTATTTTGTCTGACAGGCACCCTGATGCCTGGGTCCATTGGGTGGATAAAGTCCACTGAGCTGCCCTCATGTGAAGGCGAGCATATGGTACCACATGCACGGTGGATGCCATGTGGCCTAGTAGCTGTAACATTTCTCGAGCAGTTTAATGGGACTTTAACTCTATTTGAGAAGCTAACTGCACCAAGCGAAGGCAACGGGCCTGGGGGAGATAGGCCCTTGCCGTTGTGGTATCCAGAAACACCCCTATGAACTACAATGATTGAGTAGGGGTTAAATTGGATTTTGGGATGTTTATTACCAGCCCTAAATACTGAAGGATACGCATTGTGCAGGATAGGGAAGTCTTGGCCTCTGACTGTGTTGGAGCTCGAATGAGCCAGTCGTCCAAGTAAGGGAAGACGAATATTCCCAGAGTGTGTAGAAATGCTGCCACCACAGCCGTGCATTTCGTGAACACCCTTGGTGCAGAGGCCAGACCAAAAGGAAGCACCCTGTATTGATAGTGCTTCTCCTGAAAAAGGAACCGAAGGAACCTTCTGTGGGTTGGATGGATGAGAATATGAGTGCACGCATCCATGAGATCTAGAGAACAAAGCCAATCCTGACTCTGAAGGTATGGAAGCAGAGCTCCGAGAGAAATCATTTTGAATTTCCCCTTGACTAGAAATTTGTTCAACTCTCTGAGATCTAAGATGGGTCTGTAGCCCCCTGTTTTCTTTGGGATAAGAAAATAAGGGGAGTAGAACCCTGCACCCTGTTGAAGAAGAGGTACTTCTTCTATTGCCCCTTGGGCAAGAAGGGTGGCAATCTCCTGACCCAATAGGTTGAGGAGAGATGTCGGAGAATTGAACTGCTTCACTACTGTGTGAGGGGGCAGGCTTGAAAAATGAAGCTTGTACCCTTCTCTTATGATGGAGAGTGTCCAAAGCTCTGCTGTGATTTGTCCCCATCTGGGAGCAAAGTAAGCCAACCTTCCTGGAATGGTGGAGGGCTCTGGTCCTTCCAGAGCCAGGCAGGCTAAGTTCTCTAGCTGCAAGTCAAAGGCCCTGAGGAGGCTGAGGTTGCTGGCCTGTTGGAGGCCTAGCAGCCTTTGCTTTGTTTTGTTTGGGTGGTTGCTGACGCTCGGTAGCAAACCGACCTGTAGAAGATGCCTGCTGACCATAAGCAGGATAAAACCTTCCCTTTTTATAAAAGGGTGCCTTTTTGAACAACATTTTCCTAGCAGGAGCAGAGGTAGACTTGGATAGTCTATCCAAGGCAGAGTTTTCAGCATCCATCTGATTGGTAAGGATTGGCAGGCAAAGGCCAAACAGGTTCTCACCGGTACAAGGGATATTTCCCAATTCATCTTGGGCCCAGAGCTCCAAATCAGATGCTTGAAGCCAAGCAATTCTACGTGCACCTATGGCAATAGCAGAGGCTCTGCTTACACATTCAAAGGAGTCAAAGGCTGCACGGTTGGAGAATTTGGAGACATCTTGGGCATGTTTGAGCCAAGTGAGACTCCTGCCTTTATCCTCAGAAATTAAAGGACTTAAAGTCAGCAGATGATCTGTGACTTCTTTTAGGAACATTCCTATGTAGAGGCTATAGGAATTGATCCTGGCAGCTAGCATGGAAGCTTGAAAGACCCTTCGTCCAAAAGCATCCAGGGTTCTGCATTCACGTCCTGGAGGATTAGAGGAGTGTCTCTTTGCACTTTTAATCTTTCTCATGGCAGACTCTACCACAATAGAGTGGTGAGGAAACTGAGTTTTATGGAAGCCAGGACAAGGAGGGACACGATACATGGTGTCCAACCTGCGAGAATGAGGAGAGATGGTGAGGGGTGTCTCCCACATCCTCAACATGAGATCATATAGAATCTCATGAACAGGTAAGGTAGCTGCCTCTTTAGGAGTCTTAGGATATTGCAAAATATCTAACTCCTTGGCTCTGGGTTCTGACTCAGGGGCCACAGTGATGGATAGGCCCCGAGCCACCTCCCTGATGAAGTCTTGAAAAGACAAGTCCTCTGGAGGAGACATCCTTCGTTTGGGAGATGAAGGCTCCTGTGGAAGAAGCATCGATGCATCGACAGAACCATCAGATTCCTCAGACTCAGAGGAATCAAAGTATCGCCTGTCTGGATGCTCCTGCAAAGCCCAATACCCATACCGATTAGGATCGGTATCGGAAGTAACCGGTCCCGGGAATTCGGTACCGGAGGGCATCAGAGGACAGGGTACCGTTCTAGCCGACACCGATACGATCGGTACCGGAATCGGTACCGGTGCTGGAACCAGTACCACTGGAGTAGTCTGTTGCGGTACCTGGGGCGTCGATGCCACAAGGAATGCCGCCAGACTGCGTTCCATGGACAGAATCCTCTGGTCCATCGACGCTACCATTGTCTGGAGATCGGTACCGGTGGGAGCCACCGGTACCCCAGAGCATGGCAACAGGTGATCTGTCGAGGCCGAGCCATCGAGATCAACCTGTAACCCCATAGATGATGCTTTGGAAGCCGGAGCTTCCCGCCGGGGTAATTTTGCCGGTGCGGAATCCTCGAGGGCAAGTCCGGAAGCATCGCGATGCTTAGAGGGAGATCTACCCTTCGAGGACCGGCTGGACTTATGCTTGGTTACCTGAGATCCATGGGAGGAAGAAGCAGCCCTGGAAGACGTCGATGCCACCGAAGCCGCATCAGAGGGAAACAGGGTACTGAGCTTGGCTGCTCGGTTCTGCCAACCTCTTTTAGCCATCATGGAACAGGACACACAATCTGTAATGGAATGGTCAGGACCCAAACATTTTAGACACCAGTCATGGGTGTCGGCGACGGAAATAGTACCGCCACATTTTGTGCACTTTTTAAACCCGGAGGCGGGCTTTTCCGTGTTCAGGAAAATTTTTGGGCCTAAGGCCCAAAACAGCGAGTGCACCGGAAGACATGAAATATATATATATTTTTTTTTTTTAAAAAAGAAAAAGAAAAAGAAAAAAAAAAAGACCGGCGGTACCGGTAGAGCGTCGAAGAAGGCAGACGCGACACAAAAGAAATAAAGAAAATAAAGAAATTCTTCTGCGGTGACAGGAACACGACCTGCTGGCTCCGCAGAAAAGAAGAACTAGAACTGGAGAGAGGCAGTTGGGAAAGGCGGGAAGGCAGCACGCAGGCGCTGTGGGATGCTCCCAAAAGCTTTCCTATTGGATGCTGGGGAGCGTTCCCACGCAGGCTCCGTCGGTACAGACGATACCCATATGTGAAGACTCATTCCTGCTTGTTCCTGGAGATTAAGCCTATTTCTATATAAAGACCTTTTTCCAAGCCACACCAGTTTTGGTTGTCTTATGCTACAAACCCTACTGTCTCTGTGAAATGAACCCAGGACCCAACGGAGAGTAACCGAAAGTAGAGAGCGGC
Source organism: Ichthyophis bannanicus (assembly GCA_033557465.1). Classification (NCBI taxonomy): domain Eukaryota; kingdom Metazoa; phylum Chordata; class Amphibia; order Gymnophiona; family Ichthyophiidae; genus Ichthyophis; species Ichthyophis bannanicus. The sequence goes on from CM066036.1 coordinate 389,459,857, forward strand.
GAAAGATTACACTTTATGGGGGCCCGTCTCTGATTTCGCAGCAGATCTCCAGTTGGGTAAGTAATAATTCTGTCTAATACATTAAAGTGGATTTCAGACAGGGTGCGACAGGAACATCAAAAGCCCTTGTGACCATTTACAATTGACAATTTTGGTTACAGGCTGGATGACACGCCTCTGTAGACAGGCAGAGTGCCACTATTTAGTGAAATGTTCCAGTGATAGCTTTGTTTTGTGGGTTTAGACAAGGTGAGATTTTTTGTTGTCAAAAGGCTCTGTAATTTTAATATTACCTACACCTAGGGACATTACATAGGGTGGCTTGCAATTGTCTTATTTTTATGTATAGGCTTGCTACAGATTTTCCTATAGTATTTGAGCTGCTAAGAAAAGACAGAGTTACACAGTTAAACATTCCCTCATTGAATACAATATACATCTTTCCTAGTAACACTAATTTACCTCCTGTCCCTTTGCCTTTTATTTCTCAGTCTCCTGTCAGTATCTATCTTGGTGAGGGCAGGCTTAAAGTTTGCTGCAACTGATACAGTATCTGACAATTCTGTTAATCTCCTAACAACCTTCTTATTATAATTTCACCCTAAACTTCCACCCTGTTAAAAGGTGGTAAGCACTTTTTTATTCAGGTATAATTTTAAGGCGTGGTCTTCATGCCAGTACTCTACTGAACACCCATAAAATTTATGCCATTCCAACTATAATTCTCACTTCTTCATAAAAGTGAGCATTCCTCCTTCCAAGGTTGCACATTTGAGATAGTCACATAAAACAAAAGAAAAACATAATAAGCTAGGCCCCTGTACCAACTACAGTCTTTCTGCAGTCTCAAATATGGAAGCCTTTGATTTTAAAGAACTAAAAGAAATAGTACTGACATACTGTAAGAGAAAAGGTGGTCCCTTTGAAGATGAATTCCCTGAGGCATCATGGTATAATATTCAAAGACAAAATGTTAAACCATTATCAAGAATTCAAAAAGAAAACAAATAAAAGAAAATGCCTTTCTATCCAAGGCATGTGCAGGGGCTCATTAGCATGAAACAGGACAATACTGATCTAACTACTCAGTGTACACAATTAACCAAAGACCTAGAGGATGCACAAATTTGCATTTCCATGCAACGGGCTCAGGTGATACAAGCCACAAATTCCTTTATAACTGTTAGTGAGCAATTAGAAGCACTTAAACTTGAATTGAGGCACGTTAAGGATGAATTGGCCTCTGAAAGACAAAAGAAATATAAGCTCTGGACAAACACTATTTCACCCTCAGCCCCCCCTGCCTATGACACACCCTATAAACAAAAGAATACAGAAGTATCTATAGCTGGGCTTAGGAATGGAAAAAATAAAGCTGAATCAGACAACACAGAGGAAGAAAATCCGAATAGTTTATCTCAGCCAGAACAGAGCAATAACCAGGGCCTATGTCAGGAGGATAATTCAGACGACTCAGATTCGGAACCCAGTACAGAACTCAGAGCACCAGTTAAAGTGATGCTACAGGATTCATTAAAAGATAGGGACATTGAAAGGATAGTTGAGAAAGCTGGCCCTATGTCTTTTAATGTTAATGAATGGTGCAAATGGGCCACTGATATTCTGATTCACTGAGGTCTAGGGAAATACAGAAGGGAACAATCGGACTTTGAAAGACTTGCGCATCTGGCTCTGGGGCCACACTATTATAAAGTTGGCTCGCTCACTCACCCATACCAGTTGGTTAAAAGGGGTATTGAGAAACTATTTCACTGTTCTCCAATGCAAGTATTTAAAACTATTTCACCTCTGCCAAATAATACACTGGAACAGTTTGCATATAGAGCCTGGATTTTAAAAGCAGTTCTTAATGAGCAGGAGTCCTGGCCCAATGCAGAAGATTATGGGGAGAGTACACATAAGGCATTTTTATTAGAATTACTATCCCCTGAGATTACAAAACACCTTCTGTCATTCTCTGAAGACCCTAAAGCAACCCCTTTTGATACTTTAATGCTCAGAATTGGGTATGTTTGGAAGACCCAGCCCTCGCAGGTCATAACAGTATCAGAAGCACGGAAGTGGCAAGCTGAGGGATCCTCTCAATACACAAAAAACACAGACAAAGGGGAGAAGGAAGTGACGTCACCCGGGTGATGGCAGCTTTGAGTTTCAGCTCCCATCGTGGCGCTGAAATTTTGGTGGAAAAGTGCTTATTTTACCCCATCTCAGTAACTCAGGGGGTGACAGACGAGAGTGGACAGCGCAAGGATGTCCGTGAGGAAAAAGCTGGCAAAATTCAAGTCCCCATATATGGAGAATCGTGGGTTGAAAGCTGCGGAACAGCTGCAGCACATGGCTTCGGGAGACGAGTCCGAAGAAGAAGTGGAAAGAGCGGACGAAGGCTGCACTAGAGGTGACATGTGGGGATGGATGCGCTCTTTGAAGAGAAATTGTAGCCATGAGAGGATAAATGAAAGAAGCCATGGCGGGCATCCGCGAAGACGTTCAGGACCTTGGCCATCGGGTGGAAGCGCTGGAAGAGCGAGCGGATCAGCAGGCAGAGAAAGATTTGGCGGCAGAGGCCTGGATGAAGAGCCTTCGGGAGAACCACTTGCTCTTGAAAGATAAAGTGGAGGACCTCGTGAACAGGTCCCAGCGCAATAATGTGGGCCTGAGGGGTCTCCCGGAAACAGAGGAGTTTGCGGATAAGAACATAAGAAGATAAGATATGCCATACTGGGTCAGACCAAAGTCCATCAAGCCCAGTATTCTGTTTCCAACAGTGGCCAATCTAGGTCATATGTACCTAGCAGTTTCCCCAAGAGACACAAGTTCCACAATGCTTGTACTGGGTCAAGCATTGATATCTTCGGTCACTTCTTAATAATGGTTTATGGACCTTTCCTCCAGGAACTTGTCCAAACCTTTTTTAAACCCAGCTACACTAACAGCCTTTACTACATCCTCCGGTAACAAATTCCAGAGTTTGATTACACGTTGAGTGAAAAAATATTTTCTTTTATTAGTCTTAAATAGTTTACCCTGTAGCTTCATTGCATGTCCCCTAGTATTTCTATATTCTGATAACGTAAACAATCGATCTACGTTTACCCGTTCCACTCCGTTCATTAATTTATAGACTTCTATCATATCTCCCCTCAGCCGTCTCTTTTCCAGGTTAAAGAGCCCTAACCTTTTTAGCCTTTCTTCATAGGAGTATCCTTCCATCCCCTTTACCATTTTGGTGGCTTTTCTCTGAACCTTTTCTAAAATCGCTATATCCTTTTTAAGATACGGCGACCAGAATTGCACACAATATTCAAGGTGCGGTCTCACCATAGAACGATATAGAGGCATTATAATATCTTTTGTTTTATTTTCCATTCCTTTCCTTATCATACCTAGCATTCTATTTGCTCTCTTGGCTGCCGCTGCACACTGGGCCGAGGGTTTTAACATGGTATCCACAATGACGCCTAAATCTTTTTCCTGGGTGGTGGTTCCTAATGTGGAACCTTGCATCGTGTAACCATAGTTTGGGTTGTTCTTCCCTAGGTGCATAACCGTGCACTTGTCCACATTAAATTTCATCTGCCATTTTGATGCCCAGTCTTCCAATTTATCAAGATCCTCTTGCAATTTTTCACAATCCTCTTGGGTTTTAACAACTTTAAATAGTTTTGTGTCATCTGCAAATTTGATAACCTCACTCGTTATTCCACTTTCCAGGTCATTTATGAATATGTCAAAAAGCAGTGGACCCAGCACAGATCCCTGGGGTACACCACTATTCACCTTTCTCCATTGAGAAAATTGGCCATTTAGCCCTACCCTCTGCTTTCTATCTTTTAACCAGTTCCTGATCCACAATAGTACACTGCCTCCTATCCCATGACCCTTTAGTTTTGCCAAAAGTCTCTGATGAGGGACCTTGTCAAAGGCTTTCTGAAAGTCCAGATACACAATATCAACCGACTCACCTTTGTCCACCTGTTTATTCACTCCTTCAAAAAAACATAAAAGATTAGTAACACAAGATCTTCCTTGTCTAAAGCCATGTTGGCTGTCTCCCATTAGGTCGTGACTATCTACATGCTGAGTAATTTTATTCTTTATGATGGTTTCTACCATTTTTCCCGGTACTGACGTCAGGCTCACCGGTCTGTAGTTTCCCGATCACCCCTGGAACCCTTTTTAAAAATTGGTGTTACATTGGCGATCCTCCAATCTTCAGGTATTAGAGATGATTTTAATGATAGTTCACAGATTACTAATAGCAGGTCTGCAATCTCATATTTCAGTTCTTTCAACACCCTTGGATGTATACTATCCGGCCCAGGTGATTTGCTACTCTTCAGTTTATCTAATAGTTGTAAGACATCTTCCCGATGTATCGATATTTCCTTCAATTCTTCCACACCTTTAAATACCACTTCAGTCATGGGTAACATCCCTACATCTTCCTCAGTAAAGACTGAAGCAAAGAATTCATTCAGTCTCTCCGCTATCGCCTTGTCACCTCTTAGTGCTCTTTTAACCCCTTTATCATCTAATGGACCAACTGACTCTCTCACAGGTTTTTTGCTACGAATGTATTTGAAAAGGTCTTTATTTCGTGTTTTTGCTTCCGCAGCAAGCTTCTTCTCAAATTCTCTCTTTGCCTGCCCTATCAATGCCTTGCATTTGACTTGCCAGTGCTCTTGCTGTTTCCAGGTTTCGTCATTTGGCTCTTTTTTCCATTTCCTGAAAGAAGCTTTTTTGGCAACAACAGTCTCTCTGACCTCACCTTTAAACCATGCTGGCAGTTTTTTGGACTTCCTTCCACTTTTCTTAAAGCGTGAAATACAGCTGGTCTGGGCTTCCAAGATAGTATTTTTCAACAACATCCAAGCTTGATGTACGTCTTTAACCTTTGCAACTGCTCCTTTTAGTTTTTTCTTAACTGTTTTCCTCATTTTATCATAGTCTCCCTTTCGAAAGTTAAAAGGTAGTACTGTGGATTTCCTTACTATCCCTCCTCCACTAATTAAATCAAAGGTGATCATGCTATGATCACTATTGCCAAGTGGCCCCAACACCCTTATCTCTTGCACTAGATCTGGTGTTCCACTAAGGACTAGGTCTAATATGGCTTCCCCTATGGTCGGTTCATGAACCAGCTGCTCCAAGAAGCAGTCATTTATTTCATCTAGGAACTTTATCTCCCTAGCATGTCCTGCTGTGACACTGACCCAGTCGATGCCGGGGTAATTGAAATCACCCATTATTATTACTGCACTGTAACTTTTGCTAGCTTCCTTGATTTCTTTGAGTATTTCATCATCCATTTGTTCATTTTGGCCAGGCGGACGATAGTACACCCCCACTGCCATCGCCTTCCCCTTTTTACATGGAATTTCAATCCATAGAGATTCTACAGCAAATTTTGTTTCTTGCAAAACTTTAATCCTTTCTGACTCAATGCCCTCTAACAGAGCGCAACCCCTCCACCAATTTGATCAGCTCTATCATTACGATATAGTTTGTACCCAGGTATCAGTGTCCCACTGGTTGTCCTCCTTCCACCATGTCTCTGATATTCCAATCATATCTAACCTCTCGTTTAGTGCTATATATTCTAACTCTCCCATCTTGTTTTTTAGACTTCTAGCATTTGCATACAAGCATTTTAGAGACTGTATTTTATTCATATTAATTTGGCTATTGGTAGACATGGGTAATTTGGGATCTTTAAGCTCTGTCTGCTCCATACTCGAGGGCATTTGGGCTACTTTACTCTTTTTTGGAACCTCTCTGCTTTTTGTAGTATCCTTCAAGGATACATTCTTCCGAACCATGCGCTCTTGGGCGACTGTCGGCTTTCCCCTATTATCTAGTTTAAAAGCTGCTCTATCTCCTTTTTAAAGGTTAATGCCAGCAGCCTGGTTCCATCCCGGTTAAGGTGAAGCCCATCCCTTCAGAAGAGCCCCTCCTTTCCCCAGAATGTTCCCCAGTTCCTAACAAATCCAAACCCCTCATCTCTGCACCATTGTCTCATCCACGCATTGAGACTCCGGAGCTCTGCCTGCCTTTTGGGTCCTGCGTGTGGAACGGGAAGCATTTCGGAGAATGCTACCCTGGAAGTTCTGGATTTCAACTTCCTACCTAAAAGCCTAAATTTAGCTTCCAGAACCTCCCTACCACATTTTCCTATGTCATTGGTACCGACATGTACCAAGACAGCAGACTCCTCCCCAGCACTATTTAAGACCTTATCTAGGTGGCGCGTGAGGTCCGCTACCTTCGCACCAGGCAGGCATGTTACCAGGTGATCCTCACGTCCACCAGCCACCCAGCTATCTACATGCCTAATGATCGAATCACCAACTATAACTGCTGTCCTAACCCTTCCCTCATGGGCACTTGGCCCTGGAGAAACCTCCTCGGTGCGAGAGGGGTTTACATCATCTGGAGGACAGGTCCTAGTTACAGGATCACTTCCTGCCACACCAGGGTGATGCTCTCCTGTCACGTGACCTCTCTCCTCCATGGCAACAGGGATGCTGCCAGACTGGAGGTGGGACTTCAGGACTATATCCCTGTAGGTCTCGTCTATGTACCTCTCCGTCTGTCTTATGCTTTCCAAGTCTGCTACTTTAGCCTCTAGAGAACGGACTTGTTCCCTGAGAGCAAAGAGCAAAGAGCTCCTTGCACCTAGTGCACACGTAAGACCTCTCACCAGCTGGGAGAAAATCATACATGTGACACTCAATGCAAAAGACTGGAAAGCCCACATCCCACTGCTGTCTGCATCTTAGTTTTAAGTTTGTGTTTAGATCTTTAAGTTATTTACGTACTAAAGGGTGCTATGGATATTTATACCACTAAAACTGTACCTAATAAGTTTAATATACCTTGTTCACCTGAAGCTTAATTAATCTCAGGTCCTTAGTGTATGACTGATTTGGGTAATGAGCTTCACCTGAGAGCACCTCCTGTCTTAAGTTGTGCAAGTACCTATAAAGCTGTGATTATCCCAGGGGAGGGTGGGTGTGGGGTGGGAGGGTGGGATATAACACTTATTAAAAGAGGGCTGCTACACAGTACCCTGTCCTGTGCTGCTGAGGTAAGCTATATTCTGATTTGATTTAAATTACAGCTCTTTGCTGCTGCTAGGCTCTAACCTATTATGAAATTTAAACTACAAGGTCTCTGCTGGATTCTAAATTTAACCAGAAAGCTCTCTTCTGTGTTTTAATTTGAAACTAAAAGTACTTAGCTGATGCTAGGCCCTGACTGACTATGAAATTTAAACTACAAGCTCTCTGCTGGATTCTAAAGTTAACCGGAAAGCTCTCTTCTGTGTTTTAATTTGAAACTAAAAGTACTTTGCTGATGCTAGGCCCTGACTGACTATGAAATTTAAACTACAAGCTCTCTGCTGGATTCTAAAATTAACCAGAAAGCTCTCTTCTGTGTTTGAAACTAAAAGTACTTTGCTGATGCTAGGCCCTAACCTATTATGAAATTTAAACTACAAGCTCTCTGCTGGATGCGATTGCTGTGGTCCGCAAGGTGTGTGCGGCCCTGCTTCAGAGCGGGGACGCGGGAAATGAGTCTGCGGAAATTGGAGTGGAGAGGGCGCATCGGGCCTGGGCCCAGCAAGAGGGGGATAGCCGCGGGACATAGTTGCATGTCTAACATCTTTCGCAGTGAAGGAAAAGGTGGTAAGAGCAGCCCTGGTTCGGAAGAGCTTTACATGGGCAGGACACAAAGTTGACATTTATCAGGACTTGTCAGCGGGTACGTTGCAGAGACACCGTGACATGAAGAAGGTCACCCAGTATCTGCGCACTGAGAACTACAAATATCGCTGGCTGTTCCCCTTCGCCATACTGATGGATATCAATGGTCGGGGGTGTCAGGCCCGCACGAAGACAGAGGCCTGGAAGATCTTGAAACAGGAGGGTGCCCCGCGTCTGCCAGTCGAGGCGGGGGAGACGGAGAAGGAGAGCTTCAGAGGGGGGCACTCTGGTTGGGAGCGGGTCCCCGTGAAGGGCCAGAAACTGCAACGGAAAAATAGTGTGGAGCCTCGGAGTGAGGGGGCGGCTGCAGCTGTATCTGGGACAGTATGAAGCCCAAGCATGGCCCAAGATGCACGGGAGTCGGGGCAGAGGGCGTTATCGACAGCAGCCGGGCTCGCAGAACATTTGGGGACTTTGGGGCTGCCTTGCTCATATTGGACTGGGGGGGTGGTGAGTGGATGGTCCAGTGCTTGCAGAGGGGCGCTGGCTGGAGAACGGACCCAGGGGATGTATAACCGGTAAGGGATAGGAGATTAAGTAAAGGGGGGAGCAGGGGGGTTTATTCAAAATTGTAAGTTTGGGGAGTGGGGAGGGGCCACCCCAACTATAGAACATCATTGGGGATTGACCGGACCTGCTCCTGGGAGGGGTTCTGCCCATAAAAGTTATATTTTAGGGCCCATAATTTGTTGGGGTCTATACCCTATTATTTGTTCTTGCCCCTTTTAGGATAGGTACGTAATAGCTCCCGGGGATGGAGGGGTCTAGGGCCTGCATCCCCGGGCTTTGTAGCCAAGGCCTACGAGCTCCAATGGGCTACCTTGCATATGGTATGGGCACGCCCCAGGAGGCAGGGGGGGGGGGTTACTGGTCTCCTTCCCAGTTCATTCTAGGAAGTTTATATGTTTCTTTTGTTCATGTTAAAGTCATGCAAATCCGTTACTTATGAAGAAGATTACGCATTGTTGATTATGTTTTATGTCTAGGTTTATGACGCTTACTCCTCTGTAGAAGCTCAGGCTTAAGAAAATACGAGTGTATTTCCAGGGGCTGGGCATTGAGAGTGGCCCATGGACAAAGGTGGTCTAGGGGGGAGAAAACCACGCGGAGCGAGAGTGTGGGTGGGGGGAGAGGGGGAGGGAGGCTGTTGGGCTTCGAAGGAAAGACCGGGAGGGGGGGGGGAGATGGAGCGCTCAAGGGAGGGGGTCACTTCCTCAGAGGTTTGCGGAAGGGAGTTCCGTATGGTGGGGAGGTGGGAGGGGAGGGGGTGGGGGGCAGGGAGGGCGGGGAAGAGGCCTGGGTAGCTCACAATAGGGGGCGGGGGGAGCACTATGGGTCAGTATGGCTTCTGGCTTGAGAGCTGGTAGCCTGAATGTGCGGGGCCTGAATTCACCCCAGAAGAGAAAACTTTTGTGGGTGGAGTTTAAGAGGCAGAAATGGCAAGTGGCTTTTATTCAGGAAACCCACCTGCGGATGAGGGATGAGAGGTTGATGGGATCGGGGCAATACCGGGGTTTCTTTGCAGCGGAGGAAGGGGGCAGGAGGAAGGCTGGGGTAGCAGTTTTCATTAGATGTTCCTTTTGTATCCAGCAAGGTAGCGCGGAAACCGGATGGCCGAGCGGTGGCAGTAGTGGGGGACTTAGGAGGGGAGCAGGTAACCTTTCTGTCAGTGTATGGGCCGAATGTGATGCAAAGGGGGTTCTGGGAGGGAATGGGTAGCTGGTTAAAGGGGGAAGCTTTTGGTGGGGGGGGGGGACTGTAATATAGCTTTAGACGGGAGGGATGGGAAGAGGCAGGGGCGGGGGGGGGAGGAGACCGTTGCAGATATGGATGAAGGGATGGGGGTTAGAAGATTTATGGAGACTAGCACACCCTTTGGACCGAGACTTTACCTTTTACTCCCCAGTGCATGATTCGTATAGCCGAATTGACTATTTGATGGGAGATGAATATTGGAGGGAAACATTGGATAGGGTGGACATAGGGGTGGTCACTTGGTCCTATCATGCCCCGATTGGGGCGGGGTTTGGGCAGCCAGGGGAAAAGGGGAAACAAACATTTTGGAGATTGAATGAATATTTATTGCAGGGCCCGGGGGTGGAGCAGCGGCTAAAGGGGGTGGTAAAGGAGTATATGGAGTTGAACGATAATGGAGAGGTTTCCACGGGGGAACTTTGGGACGGTCTGAAGGCGATGGTAAGGGGTCATCTGGTCCAGATTGGGGCGCAAAGGAAGAGGAGTAGGGAAGCGGAGGAGGGTCGGTTGCAGGGGCTTCTAGAGGGGCTGGAGAGGGCTCATAAAGAAAAAGGGGGAACGAAGTTGCGAGGGCAGGTGGAGGAGACCCGAAGGCAATTAAATGCCCTTCAGTTGGAGCAGATATCTTTTCAGTTAGAGAGAGTGGGACAGAGATACTACGAGTTTGATAATAAGGTGGGCAGGCTCCTGTGTCACAAATTAAAGGCCCGGCAGCAGCGGCAGGCAGTGGTGAAAATTAAGGGGGAACGGGACACGATGTTGTATAAAAGTGCAGATATCCGAGAGCGGTTTCGGGAATATTACCGCGGTTTGTACTCAGCGGATCCTCCCCCAGAGGGGGAGGCAATTAAACAATATCTAGGGAATGGAAGGGAGGGAAGCACTCAGGTGGGGGCCCTGGAACGGGAAGACTTGGAAGCCGAAATCGGGCTTGACGAGGTGAAAGAGGCTATTCGGAGGCTGGTCCCGGGTAAGGCTCCGGGCATTGATGGGTTTACGGGCTTATTCTACAAGAAGTTGGTAGAGGAGGAGGTGGGCCCCATATTGACTAGGGTGTTTAATGCGGTCTTGCAGGGGGAGGAGTTGCCGACGTCTATGAATCAGGCAGCCATAGTGGTGCTTCCTAAACCAGGCAGGGACCCGGCGGTGTGTAGTTCTTATCGCCCCATTTCGCTGTTCAATATAGATGTTAAGATACTGGCAAAGATATTGGCTACGCGATTGGGGCCGCTTATGCCGGGACTTGTTCACCCGGATCAATCAGGGTTCATTATGGGGTGGCAAGCAGCGGATGGGATATGGAGGGTATTACAGCTGGGGTGGTTGGCAAGGAAGGAGGCACAACAGGCTATGTTCTTATCTATCGATGCGGAGAAGGCGTTTGATAGAGTGAGCTTTGACTTTCTCCAGGCCGTATTGGAACATGTAGGGCTGGGCCCGAAATTTCGGGCATGGATTCAGGCTTTGTATACCTCGCCAGCAGCAACGGTGTGTGTGAATGGGGGGTATTCTGAGTTTTTCCCTCTGGGGCGGGGAACCCGGCAGGGATGTCCCTTGTCGCCGCTCCTTTTTGCCTTAGTTATGGAACTGCTGGCCGCTAGGATTCGGTCGGTAGCGGATATCAGGGGAATTGGGGTAAGGGGGCTCAGCATAAGATGGTGCTGTTTGCAGATGTCTTATTCACCTTGACGTGTCCGGTGGTCTCCCTTCCGGTGCTTATGCAGGAGCTTAGGACATATGGGGCTCTCTCGGGATTTAAAGTTAATTGGGAAAAAACGAAGGCAATGTCGATATCGCTACCAACTCCCGTGCTTGACAGTTTGAAAGGGTCATTTCCCTTTAGATGGGTGAGTAGATCTATTAAATACTTGGGGGTACAAGTTACTGCCGATCCCCTGGGGATGTATGGGGCCAACTATCCTCCGTTGTTTGACTAGGTGCGGAAGGATATGAAGGGATGGAAGGGGGGGGAGATATCATGGCTGGGAAGGGTGGCAGCCGTGAAGATGAATATAGTGCCGCGTCTGTTGTACTTGTTCCAATCTTTGCCAATCCATGTCCCAAGGCGGGAGTTGCGCTTAGTACAGAATCAGATTTTTGCTTTTGTACGGGGTAATAGTCGGCCGTGGGTGAGCAGAAGGGTTCTGTTTATACCTAGGGAGGGTGGGGGGTTAGGGGTTCCTGACGTAACACAGTATTATATGGCGGCTCAATTGCGCCAGGTGTTTAAGTAGCGGGCCGTGGAGACGGGCTCGAAATGCTTCCGAGATATAGAGCAATACTGGGCGGAAGACGCGGATTTAAAGTATCTGCCCTGGATTTTTGGCAAGCTCCCCGACGGGAGATGGCGGGAAAATCCATATATGTGGCATTTGGCTATACAGTGGCGCAAGGCCAACAATCATTTTGCTCTGGGGGCTTGTTTCTCGCCGTTGGCTTCGGTGCGGGGGATGCCTGGGTTCGATCCCGGAAGGGAGGGGGTGTTTAGGCGGTGGGAAAGGGCGGGGTTGGCTACTTTTGCAGGGTTTATAGAGCAAGGTAGTTTAATTCCCTTCTCGGACCTTAGGGTGAAGTTTCATTTGCGAGGGGGGAGGATTTCTTTCCATACCTGCAGGTGAAGCACTTTCTGACTCAGAGGATACGGGAGGGCTGGGTGGAAAATCGGGATGACAGGGTGGCACTTTGGCAAGGGTGGGAGTCATCTAGAGGGCTGAATACTCAGCTGTATCGGGGATTGGGAGGGGGAGAGGGGGAGAAGTTTCCATATCAGTTGGAGTGGGAAAGTGATATGGGGAAAGAACTGGGGGCCCCAGAATGGAAGAAGATATATGTTAATATTAGCCGCCAAGCCATATCAGTCGCGGTGCGGGAGACCTCCTATAAGTTGTTGTACAGGTGGTATTATACGCCGGAGAGGTTGCACCGGATGTTTCCAGAGGTATCTGATCAGTGTTGGCGGGGGTGTGGGGATAGAGGGTCCTTTATACACATTTGGTGGGGGTGCCCTCGGGTGCAATTGTATTGGGAGATGGTGGGGATGAGATTACAAGAGATATTTGGAGAGCAGATGGGGGTGGATATGGGAGTGGGGTTGTTAGGAATCTGGCCGGCACAGTGGCCCAAGAAGAGGGCCCGTCCTATACGGGCTTGTATCCAGGCTGCTCGGAGCGAAATAGCGAGAGCTTGGAAACAGGCCCAGCTCCCGGGAGTGGAGCAATGGAAGAGCAGGGTACGTAGGATTGTTCTGATGGAGCAGCTGACGGCGGTGCAGCGCCGGAAGCAGGATCTTTTTAACGAACAGTGGCTCCCAATGTTGGAATATCTGAAAGAGAGCTAGGCCTCAAGGGGGGGGAGGGGGAGAGGAAGGGGGAGGGAGGCGGGGCAGGGGAGGGGCAGAACCGGGGGGGGATGTCGAAGGGGGGGGGGTGTCCTATGGTTACTGGTAGGTAGGGCCTTAAGAGGGGCCATAACGGGCTGGTGGGGGCTCAAGTATGGAGAGCGGGGGGGCTCTAGCGTGCCTCTCCTTACCATGGACAGATGGCTACATGGGCAGGGAGGTATTCAAGCCTGTACCACGGGGGCGCCAAGGGTAGTGCTTGAGCCTTCGTGGTAAACATGTGGAAAGCTCGGGGCACCGAAGGAGTAAAGTGCTAAACTTGAGTGGTGGGTGCCGAATGGGGGTTTATTTGAGCGTTTTAATATAATGCTCTGTTTGTCTTTATGGGAGTTATTGTTTTGTCCATGGAGGGTGGTTGCTACCACCAGTTTGATGTTTTCTGTATTAAGGTTGGATGACAATAAAAATGTAAAAAAAAAAAAAAAAAAACCACAGACAAAGGATACAGAGGACAAGGCAGAGGTACTTTTAGAAATTCCTCAGGTTACATTCCCTTTCAGGAGCTCAAAGCACAGAGAGATGGATTAGAAAAGGAGAAAATTAAATGGGAACAGGATAAACACATACTGCAGGTAGAAATAGATAAATTAAAACAAGACTTACAAGCAGCTCAGGACAAACACAAGGCTAGTGCATAGTGGTGTCCTGACCTCCTGGGTTCAGATATCAAAATGTCTCAAGCTTTCATAGCCCAGCCTGCCTCCGTTCTCTCAAAAGAGGACTCGATTCCTGAGCCTCTGGATGATGAAACAGATACAGGCCCAGAATACAGTTTAAGGCTTGTAACATCCTTGATACTGGACTCTTGTGGACTCCCCAGTGTTATCATAGAAACATAGAAACATAGAAACATGATGACAGAAAAAGACCACAAGGCCCATCTAGTCTGTCCTTCCATAACAACTACAACAGTCCACTTTTTACCTTTAGAGATCCTCTGTGTTGGTCCCATGCTTTTTTGAATTCAGTTACTGTCCTCATCTCTACCACCTCCACTGGGAGACTATTCCACGGATCCACTACTCTTTCCGTAAAGAAATATTTCCGCATATCACTCCTGAATCTATCTCCCTTCACCCTCATCCCATGTCCCCTCGTCGCAGAACTTGCTTTCAATTGAAAGAGGCTCTCTCCCTGAACATTTATGCCACGGAGGTATTTAAACATCTCAATCATATCACCTCTATCCCACCTTTCCTCTAAGGTGTACATATTAAGATCCTTAAGTCTGTCCTCATATGCTTTATAATGAAGACTACTAATCATCTTAGTAGCAACCCTCTGCACCGACTCCATCCTGTTCACATCCTTTTGAAGGTGCGGTCTCCAGAATTGCACACCATACTCCAAATGAGGTCGCACCAAAGACTTATACAGAGGCATTATCACCTCCTTTTTTTCTGCTAGCCATTCCTCTCCGTATGCACCCAAGCATCCTTCTAGCTTTTGCCGTCGCCTTTTCTACCTGTTTAGCTACTTTAAGATCATCGGACACAACTACGCCTAGGTCCCGCTCTTCTTTAGTGGACAAAAGTACTTCATCTCCTATGCTGTATTGCTCCCTTGGATTGCTGCAGCCCAAATGCATGACCTTACATTTTTTAACATTAAATCCCAGCTGCCAAATTCTAGACCATTCTTCAAGCTTAGCTAGATCCCTCCTCATGTTATCTACACCTTCCTGGGTGTCTACTTTATTGCAGATTTTGGTATCATCCGCAAAGAGGCAAACCTTACCCGACAGCCCTTCCGCTATATCACTAACAAAGATGTTAAAAAGAATCAGACCAAGGACAGATCCCTGGGGCACACCACTGGTAACATCCTTCTCCTCAGAGTGAGCTCCATTTACTTGTACTCTTTGTCGCCTCCCACCCAACCAATTTCTAACCCAAGCAGTAACTTTAGGGTCCATCCCTAGGGTGCTCAGTTTGTTTATAAGTCGCCGGTGAGGAACAGTGTCAAAGGCTTTACTGAAATCTAAATACACCACATCTAGAGCTCTCCCTCGGTCCAACTCCCTGGTCACCCAGTCAAAGAAATCAATCAGATTTGTCTGACAAGACCTGCCTCTGGTGAATCCATGCTGCCTCGGATCCTGTAATCCGCTGGACTCCAGAAACCTCACTATTTTCTCTTTCAACAGCGTTTCCATTAATTTACTCACCACTGAAGTTAAACTAACCGGCCTGTAGTTTTCAACCACATCCTTACTTCCGCTTTTGTGTAAAGGCACCACATGAGCCTCTCTCCAGTCCTTTGGCACCACTCCCGACTCCAACGAGGCATTGAAAAGGTCAGTCAGTGGAGTTGCTAGAACGTCCCCAAGTTCCCTCAGTATTCTAGGGTGTATCCCATCCGGTCCCATCGCTTTGTCTACTTTAAGTTGAGCTAGTTTCTCATCAACACAGTCTTCTGAAAATTGTTCAAGATGTCCCTCGCTTCTGTTCTTATTTGTGGGTGTTTTCTGAGGTCCTGCTCCTGGTTCTTCATCTGTGAACACAGAACAAAAATATTTGTTAAGCAGCAGAATAGGGGGTCAGGATAAACTAGCTTTGATTGACACAGGGGCTGGAATTAGTTTTACAAACAGAGCTTCTCCCACTGCAGATCAGAAAAATATGGAACTTTATGAAATTCAAGGAATTAATGACACAGCTTCCAAGTGTGTGGCTATCCCAGTTAAATGAGGTATCCCTGTGCACAGTAAACAAAACAAGGAAATGTTGGAGACCACTGCCTCCACTATAGTGAACACACCAAACAAAATAATTGGAATTGACGTTCTCAACCAGTTAAATCTGGTGGTGGATATGGCTAATCTTAGATTGCGGCAGTACACAGGAACTTCAAGTGCTTCTAAAACTTTAGTGCATGAAGTCATTCCCATGCAGTTAACAACTCAGTGCAACAAGGCAGCTCAGCAGTATGATCTGTGTGTAATTCCCTCAGAGGTGGCTGATATTCCAGTCTGGGCACAAGACAAAGTTAGATTGTGGGAAAATGCACACAGAAATACTGTTGGAAGGCGAGGATCCTCCACCACAGAAACAATACCCAGTACCTCATCAGGCTATAGAACCAGTGACTAAAATTGTGAAGATACTGGAGGAGAGGGGTACAGTATATATTGATGGTAGTAGCCAATGTGAAGGAGGCAGGCGACTAGCAGGTGTTGCAATTGTACAATTGGACCCAAATAACCAAGTGGTACTGCAGAGACAGTATTCCTGTGGGTCAGCATCAGCACAGTACTGTGAGCTGGCTGCTTTTGTGGCTTGTATGCAACAATATCAGGATTCACACCCAGAGATATAATCAGAATCTAAAATGATTTGTGTCTTTAAAAGTGCCATTGCCCTGTTACCCTGGTAGCTGGTAAATAAATTTAAATCTACAGATGGGTCCACGGTGAAAAATTCATCACTGTGGACTATGGCACAAGAATTGAGTGAGAAGTTTCAGAGTACATTTAATTAAAGTGAAGGCACATAGGAAGAAAGGCCCTTTAGTGAAAGGAAACACATTAGCAGACTTACTAGCCAAGGAAGCATGCCATGTAGGCCTCATATGCCCCTGGTATGAGCAGACATGCATGGTTGCTTTTGCTACACGTTCCACAGATTATGATCAGATTTACTTCGTAGCACTGCAGACAAAGGACCCTGAACTTTCCAATTTGAGGAAGCTTGTGCAGGATGCCCCAGATAACCTATATCAGCACACACCCTCTCTCACACTCACTATAGAGAAAGACATTCTATGTGCAAAAAGAGAGGAAGGCTTGGTTATAGCTATCTCCAGAGCTCGAGGTAAAGAGTAAAGGTAAAGCAGAAGAAATGCAGACTATCCTTAATAGGTTGGTATGGTGGCCAGAAATGAAACATGGTATAAAGGATCATGTTTCCTCCTGTGTAATCTGTGCTTCATTTGGAAGACAACCTAAAAAGAGAAGGGGACAGTTAATGAGAGCACCTCCTCGTGGCCCATTTGAGAGATTGCAAATAGATCATGTGGGCCCTCTTCCGTTAACAGCTAGGAAAAAATAGATTTTTACTCACTGTTGATTCCTTTTCTCATTGGGTAGAAGCATTCCCTGTCCCAGATCAAACTGCTCGAACCACTGCAGAAATCCTAACTATGCAATTTTTTACACGCTGGAGCATTCCTAAGACTATCGATTCTGATAATGGTCCTGCATTTGTTTCTCAGCTGATCAAGGAATTGTTTGATTTTCTAGGCATAGAACAACAACTCCACATTCCGTACCAGCCACAGGCAGCAGGGCAGGTAGAAAGAATGAATCAAACAATTAAGGCCCACCTCAGCCCTATGCTTAATCTGACTGGGAAAAATTGGGATCTAGTGCTCCCTTTAGTCCTTATGCGTATCAGAGCTAATGTCTGTAAATCCACAGGTTTTGCACCCTATGAAGCCTTAGTGGGAAGGCCAATGCCACGGTGGGAAAATCTGCTGCATCCTTTTCTTCCAGAGGACCAAACCGTAATTCTTACCAAAGAGTGGATGAAATCCCTGCAAGAACATCTAAAAGAAATTCAGACCACTGTGCTAGCTAACACAGAAAAAGCTAGAGATTATTTGCAGGAGGTACATGCAAAAGGTTCCGATTTAAGGCCCCTCAAGGTTGGGAGTAAAGTGATGATTCTGAGACCTAGACCAAACCTCCCCTTTGGAACTGCAAAGTGGGAGGGACCGTACTTAGTTACTGATACCTTAGGCCCAAGCCTATACCAGATCCTAATACCCGACAACCAGCAGTATTGGAAACACATCACCCAGTTGAAACCATATGGGTAATACGTGTTTTAGCAGTCTTTGTTTTCAGATACTTTCTGAACACAGCACGGACAGCTGCTTTCTGAACACAGCACGGACAGCTGCTTTCTGAACAAAAGTCGCTTGAGGATGGTAACTATTTACTTCTGCTGTATAGTTGATGTGTCCTATATACTCGACATGTGTCCAACAGTTATGTAAATAAGTAGTAAACATTATTTCTGTTGTTGCATAGTATAAGTGGGGAGCACTAGTTTACTCCCTAGTAGAGTGAAACAAGTTAGCTTTTATTATGTCTCAGTTTCCTGTTCTTGTATCTGCTCTCTTCTACCCAAGTCTCTTTACAGGAACTATCATCCGAATATGCACGATTGGCTGGGCTAACTCCACAGGTGGGGTATATCGCTATCAAGAAATACCCCCACCTTTCCCGGAAGGAAAGGATCTGGTCATCCTGAGTTTCTGTTCCGTACAGGACAAGCCAGTGGGACTCATTAAACATCACTCAAGTACAGTGGGCGCCACCAGTTTCCACTTCTCTAGAAAGGACACAAGAATTGAGGGCACCTCCAGAACATTACTTTCTAGGTCCTCCTGCCTTGATTTTGTACAATATTTCCTGTCAGGACAGAGGTACCTGGAAAATAACTTATACATGGGTTCTGAGTGATCAACAGCACATCACAGACTTCATTCCTTTTTGATGTATCTTGTTTACCTACCACCCCTCCCACCACTTCTGCTCCTCCTGTACTCTACCTTTCTGATATCCACCCATTTCAGGAAGGACATCCCTTTCAGATAAAATATGATGCACCACACAATGTTTTATATGATGCCGAATACCATTTCCTTACTTGGCATCTATTTCCCAAATTGTTTCTAGTTACTCACAAATATCTAAATTGCTCTCAGTTTGTTGCCAACCACATACAAATGCTCAATACTTGGTTTGATACGCAGTCAGTAACACCCCGGGCCAAGCAATTTCGACACAAGCGTGAACAATTTTAGGTGGCACAGGGACTGCACTGGGTGCCCTTAATATAATTGATATAGAGGTGCTCCATAATAAAGCACAGTTACTTACCTGTAACAGGTGATCTCTGGGTACAGCAGGAATAAGTCTGCACATATGGGTACGTCGGCACCGACGTAGCCTGCATGGGAACGCTCCCCAGCGTCCACAAAAAAAAGCTGTTGGGAGCATCCCACGCACATGCATGCTGCCTTCCCGCCCATTCACTTCCCTCTCATCAGTTGGGTTTGTAGCTGCGACTGAAGGAGGGAAGTAGACCGAGAGAGAGCGAGAGAGAACCCCTAGGGGAGGTGGGTGGGTTGTGAAGACCTATTCCTGCGGTTCCCAGAGATCACCTGTTACAGGTAAGCAATTGTGCTATCTCCAGGAACAAGCAGGAATGAGTCTTCACATATGGGGGACTCCCAAGCTAGAGATGCCTGGAGGAGGTCCCAGCATGTTGCAAATCTAGTCGATGGGCCATCCTATTTTCCAGAACCTGAGGCATCCAAGGGATGGAGGGTAGGAGATGAAGTAAGAAGGGTGTGCTGTGGAACAGCTTGACTAAACAAGGCGTCTAAAGAGGAGTCCTTGTGTAGATCAGAAATCTTAGTGAAAATTGGATTCCAATTTTCTAATGTGGACCTTAGCCAAAAATATTGCGAAAGTATTTGTTGAGACTAAAAGGTCTGGTGATAGAAACTAGTACATTATCCTCAAAGGAAATACCTTACTGTGAAACAGAGGAAATAAATTTTTCAATACAGGCAGAGGTCAGAAGCCTATATGGCTAGAACTAATCCCAGAAGAAAAAACTGGGAGAGTTTAATGAGGTTGGACTTTGGATAAGAAGCAAAAACCTCTGTAGGCCAACGTTTGGAGCGCTTTGTCCTTGGAGCAGAAAAAGGCTCTAGGAAAGAGAGGAGATAAATCTGACTGGTTTGCAGAAAAAGGATGGGTCTTTGAGACCCCTCTATCCAACTGAAAGAAATAAACATTTGTATTAGGCGGTATAGCCTCCAATTTCTTGAAGATCAGCAATGTCTTCCCTAAGTGATGTCACTTAGGATGACTTTACATGGAGAGCTTCAGATGTAACGTAACCGGAGAGGTTACAGTAAAAGAAGGTAATTTGTGATTACCATAGAAATTGGTTGTCCATTTAAAACCCTATGGCATGCTGGAACAGCATTAATATGGACAGTAACAAATCTTTCAGAGTGAGATATGTGTATTTATATACACACACATTATATATATATATAGATAAATAGATAGATATAGATAGATACTGATACTTATATCTATCTATATCTATCTATATAGATAGATAGAGATAGAGAGAGAGAGAGAGAGAGATAGATATCTATCTATAAAGAGAGACTCCCTTAACAAGAAGGAGTAAGACCTGCTTGAGAATATGGATAGAGAATCCCTTACTGGTTACACGTGGAAGAACCATGAAGAAGGCTACATGGAAAACCAGTGGAATGTTCCTAGTCAGAAGGATAGGTTTAGATCTTTTTACAATTCTAGACCTTGAATAACCAGAAATGGAAATCTACGTGAAGGGGTGCAGAGAAAACCTTAGTCTTAAGACAACAAGTTTGGATCCTTCTATAACTTCAGTGTGGAGAAAAAGACGCAAAAAAGGGAATACCATATTTGCCCATCTATGAGGGCAATATGAGTATAATGCGTTCTTTGTTCAGCATAAGCTCCAATGAAGTATTGGGAATTAGAAGGAATGCACTAGACAAGGACAGACTGCAGTGAAAAGAAATGCATCCCTGCTTTATGCTTTCACGTGATCTAAGCCCTGGTTAATTTTCCCTAAAAGGAAATTTCAAGGAAGATGGTAAAAGTAGGAAAAAAACAGTCATGTGGGAGCATGACTGGGTAAGCCTTTGAACCATCTGGAAGTTACCCACCAGGAATGGC
Organism: Ichthyophis bannanicus; assembly: GCA_033557465.1. Classification (NCBI taxonomy): domain Eukaryota; kingdom Metazoa; phylum Chordata; class Amphibia; order Gymnophiona; family Ichthyophiidae; genus Ichthyophis; species Ichthyophis bannanicus. The sequence goes on from CM066036.1 coordinate 389,480,552, forward strand.
TCTGATGCTCTCTGGCAAAGGCCCATAGTTGCAGAGCTTTTTGTAGAATTGCAGAGAGCATGTTGTAGGTTGTCCAGGTGGGATCTGGTTGTTTAATTACCAGTGTGCAACCTAATCTATTCTGTGGGAGCCAAAGAATTGAAGATGGCTAAGAACAGTAGACAGGCTGGTTGCCTGCAACAATTATTTGTCCAGGTAGGTTTTGGAACCTCTCTTGGAATTATGTGTTAAGGCGGCAGCAGAAGAGGTTAGGTCCTATAGATTGGAAAAGGACAGACAGACATAATTAGAAGTGATAAACTCTCAATTATGGTCTGATAAGCTGTCTTAAAAGAAATATTTGAAAGATTGCAGAGGGGAGAAAACTCTGTATGGAAATCACTTACTGGAGTAGGTATTGAGGACAATCCTATGGCTTAAAAGGTAAGCCCTCCAGTCAAATAGTATCACTCAGATTGATAACCTCAACTAAGAGGGATAGACAGTAATACAGAGTTGGGAAGACTTACAATTTGGTAAGTCTCTGAAAAGGGTAAAGCTCCCCTGCAGCCAAAAGTATAAGATATCCTCGTACAGGACAACTGCCAAGGTGAAGGGCATAGCATACCTTGTAAGTAGTTGTAACTCCTCTGTTTACTTTACAAGGAGAGGAGAAACCTGTTACCTGTAGGGCATGATTATCCTCAATAGCTCTAAGAGCTGAAAGGATGGATTGCTCTTAGCAAGAGATTCATGCCTAAAGTGGAGGATTAAGGCAGTGTATCACTGACCTCTCAATAAGGATGAGAAGAACTGTAAATGCTTCTGTAGTTAAGAAGTAGTGGTTCTGAAATGCAACAGGAAAAAAGATTTAATGAAATTAAAAAAATCAGAAACCCTGCGACTGCTGAGTTTGCTGAGCCTGTTGAGACTTTGGTTTTCTTAGCCTGGTATGATGTTGCCCTTCTTTGGAAACATCGGCATGATGGGTAGAAGATGAATAAAACTTTTTCCCCTTAGGGGAATAAAGTTTGTTAGGAAATTTTTTACTAGCTGGGGTAGAGGAAAGTTTTGACAATCCTCTGAAAGCAACAATATCAGTGTTTAACAGATTAGCTTGAAACAAAGCATCCTTGTTAAAGAGATTTTCACCAGTACAAGGAGTATTTCCCAGCTTTTCTTGTACCCATTTGTCCAAGTCTGAAGCTTCGAGCCAGGCCATGCGTCGTGCTCCTATGGCTATAGCAGAAGTTCTGCTAATAGACTCAAAACAGTCCAGGGACGCACAATTAAGGAATTTAGAGACATTTTGAGCATGACTGACTAATATGAAAAAGTCTGCTCTTTTATGTTCTTGAAGAAAAGGGTTCAAGCGCTTTAAGTTTGTGGCGATAAGCCACAAACAATTCATAGCCATAATGAACAGATCTGTAGATATTGTAAATAATCTCCCCAGTTGAAATCCAAGTTGCATCCCCTGTTCTTTGTAAATGCATACCTGATATACCCAGATGCATAAATGTTACCTGTAAACTGCACTGATTTTAAAGAGCGCGGTATATAAAAGCAATAAATAAATAAATAAATAAATAAAATTAAGTTCTTTGTGACCTCTTCAAGAGATAATCCCATATAGAAAATATATGAGATAATTCTTGCTGAAAGCATGGATGTCTGGAAGCAGACACGTCCAAAGGCATCTAAAGTTCTAGACTCACGACCTGGCGGATAAGAAGAGTGCTTCTTTGCACTCTTAATACGCCTCATTGCTGATTCTACAACAATAGAATGATGAGGAAGTTGAGTCTTTTGAAAACCTGGAGAAGGTGGCACCTTGTACATGGAGTCAAGTGTCTTAGAATGTGGTGATACCATTAAAGGAGTTTCCCACATCTTTAAAGTAGATCTTGTAAGATCTGATGCAAAGGAAGCATGATAACCTCTCCTTTGGAATCCAGGGGGATTGCAGAGTCTCTGAATCCCCTGGCAAGGCTTCTTTACCAGGTATAGAAATGGCAAGTAACTTTGCCATATCAAGCAGAAAAGCTTGAAAAGAAGTCTCCCCTGAGGAAGACCCTCTAAAATGAGGGGAAAAGGCTAGACTTGTTGAAGATTCAGCCTTGGTACCGATGGATTCATCCCAGTCATCGGGATCGGAAGACCTGAAAGGATGAAACATCGGATTTTCCTTAAAGCGATGTCTTTGGTACCACCCGAGGTCGGTACCGAGACGAGTCTGTACCAAATCATCCATGCTAGAGATCAATTCCAGGCTCGGCATCAAAGAAAGCAAGTCTGTCGAAGTAAGCATGGACGGTACCGACACCGATGCTCATGTCGATATCGGTACCGGTACAGATACTGGAGGAACGGTCTGCAGCAACTCTAGCAGTACCAAAGTAGCCGAGAGCGCTAGACTGCGATCATCAGTGAGGAGTGTTTCATCCATCACCATAGCCGATGCCAGGGTGTCGGTACCGCTCAAAGCGGCCACAACCACTGAGCATGGCCCACGTATGTTTATTGAGGTAAGAACCCCGGGAACAACCTGAAGCCCCATTAATGCTTTGGAGCCCCCGCCGGGGCTTTACTGCCAAAATGTCCTCGAGGGCAAGGCCAGAGCCATCTTGATACTGGGAAGGAGATCTACCACTCGAGGATTGGCTAGTCTTTACAGACGACTTTTGTTTGGTTACCTGATCCTGTGGAGATATTCTAGCTGGTGACATCAAGTGCGATGTGAACCGGGTATCGAGTTGTGCTCGATTCTGAAGATTTCTTCTATTTGAGCTCCAGCAGGAAAGACACTCCAGTGGGCAATGGTCAGGACCTAAACATTTTAGACACCAAGTATGGGTGTCCGAAAAAATATCGGTACCGCCACACTTTGAGCATTTCTTAAGGGTAGTGGCTGGCTTTCCCATAATGGAAAGAGAGAGGCCTAGTGGCCTAGACACAGTCAGGAAAAATTTCTGAAGAAAAGAAGAAATTCTTTAGAAAAAAGAAAGAAAATCACCGGTGGCGTCGAGGGAAGGCAGACGCGACCACAAAAAACTAAGAATAAAAAGAAGGATTTTCTGCGGTGACAGGAATACGTCCTGCCAGCTCCGCGAAAAACTGATGAGAGGGAAGTGAATGGGCGGGAAGGCAGCGCGCATGCGCGTGGGATGCTCCCAAAAGCTTTCTTTTTGGACGCTGGGGAGCGTTCCCGCGCAGGCTCCGTCGGTACCGACGTACCCATATGTGAAGACTCATTCCTGCTTGTTCCTGGAGATAATGGGATCCACTGCTCAGCATGCTGCTGATGGTTTTACCTCACAACATATTATTAATGAAGCTTCCTCTAAACTGTCCAATGTAGTTGTAGATACCTTTGCTCTTATATCTCCCATTATAGAACAGAAAATTGTTACCTTAACACATGCAGAATATAGATTGGGAAAGAATATTTTCTGGGCTCTTGCCTGTGATCAAGTACAGATCGAGCTTATTACTATACTAAAGGAAATTCTGATCACTGCTAAGTTAGGATATTGGCCACCATCTCTCGTCCATATGGCTAGTACCAAAATACCTGAATTTGCTATAGCTCACCTTGATTGGTGGACAGTTAGTGTTCCCATTTGTTCACCACAAGGCTGCTCAATCTGTACTTTGATCCCATGGTCAGGACAACACACAGTTGTTTATCCTGTTAATATTGGTGTGCAGTTTGATAATATGCTTATGCATCCTGTGGACCATCTCACCTGGGTGCAGCCACTGGACGATACCTGGACTTCATTCAAGCCGATGGACCCCAGTTTGTGTGAGCAGACTACACTTCAGTTCAAGTGTGAACCTCACCAATTTAAGGAGGCTGATACCTCCTGCTGGAACAATTCCTCCTCTTGCTCCCTGACTGTTAAGCTCTCATATTCCCCGACTACCTCACACAGTTTGTATTACCTTGGAACTGGACACTTGTTTTCATCTGTTCTTTCCCCAGAATGTTTCTTTTTCAGTTGCCCCCAGAATGCATGGCATCCGCCTTCCTAAGAACACTTTGTTGTACAGTTCAAACTATTTACTAAACCAGCGATGGCGAACCTATGGCACGCGTGCCAGCTGTGGCACGCGAAGGCCTTGCAGCTGGCACGCGGGAAGGTCCGCAATTAGGGTTTTTTTTTTTTTTTTCAATTTTACTTGTCTGCTGCCGCTGTCGGGGCCGCCGCGGCAAAATCGAGCGTGCCGCGGGGCCCCCCTGTACCCGGCAGAGCCTGCCCTCCCCGTAGCAGCTCTCTCTTTGGCAGTTCTCTCTTTGGAGCTGCAGTCAGACGCGCCAGCTTGCAGAGCGCGAAGGGAAGAGTTTCCCTTTCGCGACTCTGTTAAGCCCGCGGGGGCTGATGGGAACTTCCCATCAGCCCCCGCGGGTTTAACAGAGCAGCGAGGGAGAAACTCTTCCCTCGCGCTCTGCAAGCCGGCGCGTCTGACTGCAGCTCCAAAGAGAGAGCTGCTACGGGGAGGGCAGGCTCTGCCGGATACAGGGGGGCCCCGCGGCACGCTCGATTCTGCCGCGGCGGCCCCGCCAGCGGCAACAGACAGGTTTTCTTTTTTTTTAATTTGCCCTGGGCTGGGGGGGTTAGGAGTGGTGATGTGATGGGCTGAGCTGGGCTGGGGGGGGGTTAGGAGTGGTGATGTGATGGGCTGGGCTGGGCTGGGCTGGGGGGGGTAGGAGTGGTGATGGGCTGGGCTGGGGGGGGGTTAGGAGTGGTGATGGGCTGGGCTGGGCTGGGCGGGGGGGGTTAGGAGTGGTGATGGGCTGGGCTGGTGGGGGATTTAGGAGTGGTGATGGGTACTGGGCTGGGGGGGTAGGAGTGGTGATGGACACTGGGCTGGCTGGGGGGGTTAGGAGTGGTGATGGGCACTGGGCTGGCTGGGGGGGTAAGGAGTGGTGATGGGCGCTGGGCTGGGGGGGGTAGGAGTGTTGATTGGCGCTGGGGGGGCTATAACTGAAAATTGGGTGATGGGGGATTAGGACTGGAAATGGGCTGGTGGGAGTAGTACTGGAAGTGGGTTGATGGGGGGTTAGGACTGGTAATGGGCTATGGGGGGGCTTAAACTGAAAATTGGGTGATGGGGGATTAGGACTGGGAGTGGGCTGATGGGGAGGTTAGGACTGGTAATGGGCTATGGGGGGGCTTAAACTGAAAATTGGGTGATGGGGGAGTAGGACTGGAACTGGGCTGGTGGGATTAGGACTGGGAGTGGGCTATGGGGGGCTAGGACTGGTAATGGGTTGGGGTTGCTAGGACTGGAAATGGGCTGAGTGGAAGGGGGCTTGAACTGCAAATAGCTGTTGGGGATGGGGCTTGGAATGGAAATGGGCTGAGGGGAAGTGGGGGGCTTGAACTGCAAATAGCTGATGGGGACGGGGCTTGGAATGGAAATGGGCTGAGGGGAAGTGGGGGGCTTGAACTGCAAATAGCTAATGGGGAGGGGGACTTGGAATGGAAATGGGCTGAGTGGAAGGGGGCTTGAACTGCAAATAACTGATGGGAAGGGGGGCTTGGAATGGGCTCTTAGGGGAGGGAGCTAGGACAGGAACTGGGCTGATGGATGGGCTAGGATAGAACTGAGAATTGGGTGTTGGGGGAGCTAAGATTGGAAATGGGCTGTGGTGGGGGCTTGGATTGAAATGGACTCATGGAGGGGCTAGAACTGGAGGTAGGCTCATGGGGGGCTTGGATTAGAAATGGGCTGAGTGGAGGGGAGCTAGGATTTAACATGGGCTGATGGTGGGGCTAGGAAAGGACTAGAAATGGGCTGATGGGAGGCTGGTATTGGAAATGAGCTGATGAAGGGACTCGGATAGGACTGGAAATGGATGGGGGAGCTAGGACTGGAAATGGACTGATGAGGGGACTAGAAGGGAGCGGATACTGGGTGGGGCTGGAACTAAAAGGGAGCTGATGTTGGGGGAGATTAGAAGGGGATGGGGCTGGGAGAATGAAATGGAGAGGGGAAAAATATTTTGTGTGTGAGGTCAGAAAAATGTACAATTGGCCGGGTAGTGGGAGAGTAAGTGGGGATTGAGGATGGAGGGGTAAAATTTGAGTGGATGAAATAGGAATGAGGAAAGAGCAAAAGGAGAAAGATTAGTATGTTAAAGCGGATGTAGAGAGAGAATGGAAAAAAAAACTAGAAGAGAGAAGAAAGGACAAATGGACAGCAGATGATGGAGAGTTAGCAGAAAACATGAAGAAACCAGAAGAAAGTGGCTGGAGCAATTGCAACTGTGTAACTGAGCTGAGGTATTCTGTTTATGTAATTCCTTTTTGACATTGCCACTTGTTCTCTTTCCCCAGTAGGTCATGTATTGTTGTTCTCTGAAATGTATTGGTTTAATATTTGCAGTGTTGCCTTTTGATAGGTATGGTATGGTGCTTTGTGACTCCTGGTAGTGCTGTTAGGATACGGCGGGTTTGCTATTGGTTCTAAATGGGCAGTGTTTGTAGTAGTTCCTAATGTGCCTGGCGGTTGGCACTGGATTATAGTAATGTAGAAATCTTTTAGTCTGTCTTTATCCATACACTCATTAAGAGACATGTTTACTAAAAGTTAGTGTATGTTAGCATTATGCAAATATTTATGCAAATTGACGTGCTGGCACTTTGAGGAAATTCTTTGGTTTTGTGCGGCAGTTTGGGCACTCGGGCTCAAAAAGGTTAGCCATCACTGTACTAAACAATACCTGGTGCAGTCATACACCACTGGTCTCCATCACCATTAACGGGACAACTTATTCCACACCACTGGTTACCAGTGACTACTGACATTCCAGACTTTATCTCATATGCTGTGCATCCATTACCACTTGGCATGGGAGAAGAGACATTACATAAACTGCTCAACTTTACAAAACTCCATGCCTATATTGATCACCTTGAAACAGCATCCACCGAAGTGAATCACACCATCACATCACTTATGAGAATAGACACATTCGACAAACTGTTGAACACTTGCTACAAGATGCTCATGTGCATTTGAGGCATCACCAAAAGCAGCAATGCCGGCTGCAACCTTACAGCCAAGGACTGTAATTTTGTTTAAATACATGATCACTCCATGCCAAAATATTTTTCAATCCTACAGCATTTCCAAAAATTATGCCCTAGTGTCCCCAACTCTCACCCACATTTTTCACAAAACATCTGAGGTAGTTGGGTGTGCCTTACATACACATCTTTGTGATACATATATAGTCTTACTTAAAATTGGGTTTCTCATTAAGTCACTATCAGAGACAAAGTTCACTGAATAGCCAACTTCACCATCTTAGCTAAAACTGGTAGCCCTAGATCAGCTAAGAAGTAATTAGATCTTACCTGCTAATTAGTGTTCCTGAAGGAACGACAGTCCAGTCCCTTCACTTCTGGGTTGCGTAACCCTTCCAGCAGCTTGGAGGCTGAGCCCAACCTTTTTGGGGGTGGAGCGGTATAAATACCACTGATGCCACCCACCAACTCCAGTAATCAAATGAAAAAGCAGAATAAACGAACCTCTGTAACCAAATTATAACCCCAAAAACTTAAACCCGAAGGGGAAACAACCATTAAACTCTTTTTTTTTTTTTTTTTCGGAATAGGTAACAAAAAGGGGGGGGGGGAGGGAGAGGAGGGGGAAGGCGCCGTAGAAGGATTGTCCGATACTGCTCGCGCCTGCCTTCACCTGGCCTCCCTCACCTTGATCTGCTTCCCAGCTCGGTACGCCGCTCCGCCCTATAGGCCTTCAGGTCCGGCATATCCGGGTGGGATCAGGGACTGGACTGTCGTTCCTTCAGGAACACTAATTAGCAGGTAAGATCTAATTACTTCTTCCTTATCGTCACTCCAGTCCAGTCCCTTCACTTCTGGGATGTACCAGAGCAGTTCAACCCTGGGTGGGCTCCGGCATGCCGGACTGAAGAACCGCTTGGCCAAACCGAGCATCCGCTGCACTCTGTACGTCTAGCCTGTAGTGCTTGGTGAAGGTATGCAGCGAGGACCAAGTTGCCGCCCTGCAAATATCCAAGGGGGGAACGAGACCGAACTCCGCCCATGAAGTAGCCTGAGCTCGGGTGGAATGTGCCCGCAGCCCCACCGGGACCTGCTTTTCTTTCAGGATGTAGGCGGAGGCAATCGCTTCCCTAATCCATCTGGAGATGGAGGCCTTGGCCGCCGCTTCCCCTCTGTGAGGACCTCCGAACTGGACAAATAGCCGGTCTGATTTCCTAAACGAAGCTGTTCGGGAGAGGTACCGCTTCAAGGCCCTCTGGACGTCCAGCAGCCAAAGCCTGCTGTCCTTATCTCCCGGACGCCCGGATGGGAAGGCTGGGAGCGTGACTGCCTGGTTTATATGAAAGGGAGAGATGACCTTGGGTAGGAAGGAAGGCACCGTGCGTAGGACCACCTTGTCCTTCAGGAAGGCCAGGAAGGGAGGTTTGGAGGACAGCGCTTGCAACTCGGAAACCCGTCTGGCCAAGCAGATCGCGACCAGGAAGACTGTCTTCAAGGTTAAATCCTTCAGGGAAGCCTTCTTTACTGGTTCAAAGGGTTCCCCTATCAGTGCATTAAGGACGAGATTGAGGTCCCAGGGGGGGATGACCGCCCTCCTCTGGGGGCGCAGACGTCTGACCGCTCTCAGGAACCTGGAGACGTCCGTGTTAGTCCCTAGAGGCTTGCCGCGGACCTTCCCCCTATAACACGAGATAGCCGCTAGCTGGACTCGTAGAGAACTGTGCGCCAGACCTTTGTCAAACCCTGCTTGCAAAAATTCCAGGATTTCCGGGACCGAGGCCGAAAGGGGCTTCTTTTGACGCTCCGCGCACCATGCCTCGAAAATGCGCCAGACCCTAATATAGGAGAGACAGGTAGAGCGCTTCTTTGCGTTCAACAGCGTTGAAATCACTGCACCTGAATATCCTCGCTTCAGGAGCCGCGCCCTCTCAAGAGCCAGGCCGTAAGCGAGAATCGATCCACGTGCGGCATTCGCACCGGGCCTTGTCTGAGCAGGTCCCTCCTGCAAGGCAGTCGCCAGGGCTGGTCGGCCAGCAGCCTCACCAGGTCCGCGTACCAGGGGCGACGAGGCCAATCCGGGGCTATGAGGATTACCAGACCCTGGTGGGACTCCACTCGTTGAAGAACCTTTCCGATCAGCGCCCAAGGAGGGAATACATAGAGAAGCCCCTCCGCCGGCCACTTCTGAGATAGAGCATCCAGACCTTCGGACATTCTTTCCTTCCGTCGGCTGAAAAATCGGTCCACCTTGGCTGAGGAGAATCTCGCCATGAGATCCATAACCGGGGACCCCCATCGGGTCACTATTTGGTCGAAGGTCGATTGCTCCAGTTCCCACTCCCCGTGGTCTATCGTGTGCCTGCTGAGGTAATCGGCCGTGACATTGTCCGTGCCTGCTACGTGCTGCGCCGAAAGCGCTTCCAGGCGGATCTCCGCCCATTGGAGGAGAGTTTCCGCTTCCTTCTCCAAGGTGGGGCTGCTGGTGCCGCCCTGGTGGTTGATGTAAGCTACCGTGGTTATATTGTCGGAGAGGACGCGGATTGCCTTGCTTTGTACCCGGGACTCGAGTGCCCTGAGCGCCAGGGTGACGGCCCGCAATTCCAGTCTGTTTATGGGCCATTGAGATTCCAACGGAGACCATCGCCCCTGGACAAACTGGTCCTCGCAGTGCGCCCCCCAGCCTACCAGGCTGGCATCGGTTGTCAACAGCACCCACCGGTGTGGCTCGAGGGGCATCCCGCGTTCCAGGTTCCGTGGGCACTGCCACCAACGAAGGGATCTTCTGGTCCTTGGAGCGCAGGGTAACTGTGTCGACAGGGGATGGAGTTGCGGAGACCACCGCCGCAATAGAGCTCGCTGTAATGGACGCATGTGGGCCCTGGCCCAGGGTACTACCTCTATAGCCGCCGCCATTGTGCCCAGGACCTGAAGATAATGCCATGCTGATGGGGATCGCTTGCCTAGAAACCGTGTGACCAGTAGTCTTAGGTCCCTGGCCCGAGTTCGGGACAAGAACACTCTGCCCTTGCCGGTGTTGAATCTTGCGCCGAGATACTCTAGATCCTGGGAAGGAGTCATCTTGCTCTTTGCTCGGTTGATGATCCACCCCAACTCTTCTAGGAGATGAACTACTGTGTCCGTCGCCTCGCGACTTTCCTCCTCTGACTTTGCCCGGATCAGCCAATCGTCTAGGTACGGGTGAACGAGAATTCCCTCCTTCCGAAGGAAGGCCGCTACGACCACCATCACCTTGGTGAAAGTCCGTGGAGCCGTCGCTAGGCCGAAGGGAAGGGCCTGGAATTGTAAGTGGCCCGCTGGCACCGTGAATCTTAGAAACCGTTGATGGGATTCCCTGACGGGGATATGCAAGTAGGCCTCTGTCAGGTCGAGGGACGTCAGGAACTCCCCACTCCTTACGGCTGCGATGACTGACCGCAGAGTTTCCATCCGGAAGTGTGGAACCTTGAGACAGCGGTTGACCTGTTTTAAGTCCAGGATTGGCCGGAAGGCGCCTTCCTTCTTTGGCACAACAAGTAAATTGAGTATCGACCCGAACCGCACTGATCTGGAGGTACTGGAACCACCGCCCCGAGAGCAATTAACCGAGCGAGAGTTGACTCCACCGCTGAACTTTTTGCCAAGGTACCGCAGGGGGACTGAACAAAGGCTGGAGGTATCTGCTTTGAGAATTCGAGAGCGTAACCCTCCCTGATCACTTCTAGAACCCATTGATCCGACGTGACCCGGGACCAGGCGGGAAGAAACTGCCTTAAGCGTCCTCCAACTGGCAGCTCTTCCCCCTGGACCCCCGCGACTTCACTGTTGTTTTCTAAGGCTCGAGGAGGAGGAGGAGGAGGCTGCTCCAAAACCGCGGCCTGCTCCCCGAAACCCTCGAAAGCCCTGACCCCTAGAGGGAAAACGCCTTCTGGCAAAGGAGCTGGATCTGGCTGAGCGAAACCTCCGGGAGTCCCTCGGCTGTGAACGCGCCGGGGCGGGGGACGGCCTTGTTTCGGTCTATCTTCCGGGAGCCTGCCTCCCTTGGACTCGCCGAGATCCTTTACCAGCTTTTCTAAATCCTCGCCGAACAACAGCTTCCCCTTAAAGGGGAGTCGGCTCAGGCGTGCTTTCGAGGAGGTATCTGCTGCCCAGTTCCGTAACCACAGATATCTCCTGGCCGCCACCACTGAAGCCATGTTCTTAGCTAGGCTTCTGATGAGGTCATACTGGCTATCTGCCAAGTAGGCTGTTCCGGATTCCAATCTGGTCGCGTTGGTCCGCACCTCGCCTGCGGAGCTCTCGTCTGCCTGAAGCTGTTGAGACCACCTTAAACAGGCCCTAGCTACCCAAGCTCCGGAGACCGAGGCCTGCAAGGCGAGGGCGCTTACATCAAATGCTTGCTTCAGGAGAGTATCCAACTTTCTGTCTTGAGGATCCCTTAAGGCTGTACTGCCCTCGACTGGGATAGTGGTTTTCTTAGTGACCGCTGACACCGCCGCATCCACCCTAGGGGACTTCAGTAGCTCCTTGTCTGTCTCCAGGAGAGGATATAGCCGAAGCATGGACCGGACCCCCCTTAGACTTGACTCAGGTTGGTCCCATTCTTCCTGTATCATCTGTCGTACCACCCTATGCACAGGAAAGACCTTCTGGGATTTCCTAATGGCTTGGATCAAAGGATCTTCCAACGCTTCATCCTCTGCCGGCGTATCCGAGGCCATATTGAGGGCCTTCAGAGACTCGTTGATCAATGCCAGTAGCTCCTCCCGACGAAAGACTAACTATCCTGGACTGGTCTTCCTCTGGAATCTCCCCTTCTTCCAGCTCCTCTTCATCCTCGTCAAGGTCCTTATCCGAGGGCGACTCCTCCAGAGACCCCTGAGAGAGGAGCTCCTCTTCAGACACCCGGGGGCGCTTCGGTGGAATGACGGAATCCGGGTTGCTCGTCCTCAGGGGCCTGGATGGCTTGACCCCTAATGCCGGGCCGGCCTCTACTCCTGCCCCTGAATTCTGCTTACGTAAGCAATATGCCTTGTGAAGTAAGAGGATGAAATCCGGGGAGAAGAAGTCCCCTACCCCACCCTCCCCTGCAGTGGGGGGGAGGGGGGGAGGGAAGGGGCAGGTAAGTCCGAGGACGTTTGAAGGAGGCACTTGTGACCCCCCCTCCCCGCCAAGGAGATCGTCAGACTCCTGGGAGGGATGGGTCATGGCCAGATTAATCTCCTGTTCCGCTGAAGCCGCCATGGCGGTACAGCTCCTGCAGATCCCTGTCTCTGCGGATGTACCCCTGCGTATCCCACAGGAGAGGCAGCGCGACTTGGTGGACATGACCTAGAGCTGAGCCCTCTGTTGCCAGCTCTCCTGGTCCTAATGGGGAGGGTCTGTCCTTACTGTGGAGATAGCTCACTCTCCGGTCAATTTACCCCAAAGAATTACCCCAGGAGGGAAACCAAAGCCTATTAGCCTTAGAGACAAAAATAAAGAAATACTCTAGCCGAGTTAAACCCCCCAAAATTAAACCAGGATACTAGCAATAAAACTAGAAATAAATTTTAAACGCAAATTAAAGAAAAAAGTAAATTACAGCCCTAAGCAAATAGGGGTACTTGCGGTTTTTTTCCTGTTTCTCAGGGCTGGGCTAGCTTCAGGGCCGCCGCAGCGGTGCCCACCCGTTGGCTCCACACGTGGTAGGCCTCACCACGTGGAGCCTGAACGGGGGATCCTGAGACTCTCCTCTCGGATGATGGCTGAGTCTCCCGCTGCCCTCCGGAGCGAAAAGCTTCTGCTCCCAATGCAAGTCGCTGCTCCAAAGCTCCCCCGCGGACCTCGAAGAGATCGTGTGTGGCCGCCGCGTCCTTCCGATCTCGGACGGGTCTGGCTGTGCACGCGGTCCCGCGGTGCTGCCTCCAGCTCTCAGCCTGCCGGAGGGCTTCGGCGCGAGGCAGCAGATGAGGGTGAGGAAGGCGCAGGAATCTGTGGTCTCTGCAGCAGAGAAGGGCAGAAGGGCCCTCCTCAATGCTGCGAGCAGCGGCTCTCCTCCGACGTTCTATCCGGCGGGAGGGGGGGGGGGAAGGAGCAGGAGCAATTAAAGGGGCAGAGCTCTAGAAATTAAATTAACTCAAATTCAATCAAAATAAAATTCAAATAGAAATAAATGAATAAATAAATGAATAAATAAATACAGTGGAATCAGTGAAATAAAGGCAAAGAAGGACTCCAGTAAGCCCTAGGCTTACGGAACCCTCCAGCTGCTTGGAGGCTGAGATTACTGGAGTTGGTGGGTGGCATCAGTGGTATTTATACCGCTCCACCCCCAAAAAGGTTGGGCTCAGCCTCCAAGCTGGAAGGGTTACGCAACCCAGAAGTGAAGGGACTGGACTGGAGTGACGATAAGGAACCACTAATCATCCAAGACCCCCTAAGCCCCCCAAGGCTGTGCGGCAATTAGCATAAGGCTAATAAAACCTATATTCTACTTCCAGTAAGAAAATCAACCAAGTCTTCCATGCCTGGACCACTCAAAGCCACTCTTATCAAGGGCCTTGACACAGCACTTCAGCTGGTAATAGGTAACAAGATCTTAGAGTACCAAGATCTTGAAAAGGGTGGATTTGGTCCTCCAACACAATCTGCCATAAATTAAAGCCCCACAAAGGTTTGTTAAAGCATGTCAGGAATGAAGTCCCAATTCTCTCTAATTAGCCTCCAACAAGTGAAGGTCACAGTGCGCTGAGCTTCCTACAGGCCTATCGCCATGCTCTCCGCATAAGAGACCAGGGGATGTCTAGTTTGCCTAAACATATTGCTAATTGTTCGTCCTGCAGTACAAACCTAGGATCAAGGGGTTTTAAGAAATTGACTTCAAGAAATGGAGTAAATTACGCTGTTCCCCCGAGCCAGTTTCGAACATATTGCAATTGTCTAGTCATACTGTATGTTAGAAACGGGCTCAGGTACAATGCCATCCCTCCTCTCACCCATGTTATGTGCCGGAAGCAACGCAGCACATTTCCTACCACTCTAAAATTGTATGCTGTTAACAGGATTAGTAACATATAGAACAAAGCACCATTCTGGGAGTAACATCACTTTATATATGTGACTCCTACCCATCAAGGAGAACAGCATGGACTGCCAAGTTAGCAAAGTTTGTTGAAAGTCTCTTAGTAAAAAGGCGGCATATTAATTTTATATACAGCTATAGAAAATATCATTGGCACCCTTGCAGTTCAACCCCTTATGTCCATATCTCCTAAAAAGTGGCCAGTGAAATGGCTTTGGACGATATATGCACACATTTGACACACAGAAGAATCAAATAAAACAAGGACCAATTAAAAAAGGAAATAGTAGACAACAGTATAAAACCTGGAACACTGTCAGGACATGACTACTGGCACCCTTATAAAGACTATTCATATCAATTTCAACAGAAGAACCACATTCTCATTACAGTAAAATCAGACACACCTGTGATCAATAGTCAGTACTCACATGACTTTAATCAAACAACAAATAATGGCTCTAATGTTTAAAATGGCCACATTTACTCCCTGTTCCATTTTCACAATGGTGAAGACAAGACAGTTGCCTGAGACCATCAGAAAAGCCATCATCAAACATCATACTCCAAAGGGGTGCTAGGCCATCTCCAAAGACCTTGGAATTCCTGTCTCTACAGTTTGCAATGTTAAGGAGTGGTTTGCTCATAGAACTGTCAAGAATCTCCCAGGATGTGTTGGGAAAAGGAACATTATATAATCCAAGGAGTCTTCGACGGTTAGTGCGAATGGTTGGAAAACCAATAACGTGCACAGTGGGACTCCCAAATATATCTTACCTAAAATTCACTATCACACAAATATATCTTAAATTACTTTTTATAACTACTTCATATATTGCTTGCTGCTACTGCCAGTGCCAATATCCTCACAGATCAGCTATTTGTTCAGTGATGTAAAAGTTTGAAGGTGTGTTTGCACATCCAAGAAAAATGCTCTAGAATCCAAAGGATGAATTGAGAAAGAGTGATTTGTGGAGGAGTTCTTTGACAAAGCTGCAGCAGCAAAACCGATGGCTGTGGTCAGATACACCACCACAGGATATAATATTGCATTAGATGATTTTGAATGCATTACTTAGGTGGCAGGGTATCAAAACGTTCTTTGAATGAAGGCAGTGTATTAACACTCTTAAAAAAAAAAAAAAAAAAAACAGTTAACTGCAGCTTTTACTCTGTGCTTTGGTATCGTGCTTTGGTATCATTCTTCTAAGCCTATGCAGTAAAGGGGGGATGATGAGGTTTACTTAGTGGTGTGGTTACAGGTTACCTGAACTAATAAAAGAAGAAATTAGACCTTACCTGCTAATTGTCTTTCCTTGAGTTCTCTCCGGGCCAGTCCAGGCAAGTGAGGGTTGTCAACCTTCTCTAGCAGCTGAGGACTGAAAAACTGAAGTTTTGCTGCAACAGTATCTGGCTCCCCCTACTGGCTAAACCTCAGTCTAAAGTTAAAAAAGCAGCAGAAAGGAAAAGGAAAAGAGAACAAAAGGAACCGCTGGACACTACTAGTCCCCGTAGGCTACTGTAGCCAAAGTCCAACCAGGGCACTCCCCGCTACCCACATGCAATGCAGGTTGCCGCGGCATGTCATTGTACCTGATTTTTTTGTTTTTTTTCATGTTCATGACAGGGAGAATACATCAGCGCAGACGTACCTGCCGAATCCCAAATGAAAAGACCCCTAGGAGAGACCTCCCCAAAAGAGGGAGCCCCACAGACCATAGCAAGCCGTGACGAACCGCGGAAGGCCAAAAAACAAAAAAACTGACACTTCGAAAACCTCTGCGTCGCCAGACACGGCCATGGAACTCGATAACGACTCGCTGAACACCGGGCAGGGGCCTGGACTGGCCCGGAGAGAACTCAAGGAAAGACAATTAGCAGGTAAGGTCTAATTTCTTCTTCCATTTCGTCTCTCCGGGCCAGTCCAGGCAAGTGAGGGAAGTACCAAAGCAGCAACTATCCCTGGGAGGGACCAGCGAGACCCGCAACCACCGCAGACGCCCCGACTGTGGCATCACCCGCGGCCTGCACGTCCAACCGATAATGCTTCGAAAAGGTGTGCAACGACGAAAAAGTCGCCGCCCTACAGATATCCACTGGTGGAACAAGGGCCAGCTCAGCCCAGGACGTTGCCTGGCTACGAGTTGAATGAGCCCTGAAAAACTCCGGGGGCGAGTGGCCGCTCGCCCGGTACGCTGCTGAAACAGCACATTTAACCCAACGCGCAATGGAAGCCTTGGAGGCAGCGTTCCCCTTCTGGGGACCCCAAACAAAACGAACAGCCTGTCCGATTTGCGAAAAGACCGGGTATGCCGAAGATACAGTTTAAGCACCCTACCTAAATCCTATTTCCTGAGAACCGAATCGATGGGCGCCCCATCACGATCCGGAAAAGTCGGAAGGGAAATCGACTGATTCACATGGAAGCGGGAAACTACCTTTGGAAGAAAAGAGGGCACGGGACGCAACATCACCTTCTCCCGAGTGAAGTGCAAAAACGGTTCCCTACAAGAAAGTGCCTGCAGATCAGACACCCGCCTAGCCGAACAGAGGGCCACCAAAAAAGCCGTTTTCCAGGAAAGTTCCTTAAAGGACACATCTCGAACAGGCTCGAAGGGAGGACGCGCGAGAGCCTCTAACACCAGATTAAGATCCCAAGCGGGAACCATGGGACAAACCGGAGGACGCAAATTCTGGATGGCTCGGAGGAAGCATAAAACATCGGGATGACGAGAGAGGAGCATCCCCTTAATCCTCCCCCGAAAACACGCCAGATCCGCAACTTGCACCCTGAGCGTAGCGGACGCCAAACCTTTATCAAAACCACCCTGCAGGAAAGACAAGATATCAGGCACCAAGGAGCCCGCCGGCCGAAGGCCGCGCTCCTCACACCAATGTTCAAACAGCCGCCAGACGCGCGTGTACGCTAGAGAAGTGGACGAGCGTCTCGCCCGAAGGAGAGTGTCGACGACGGTCGGCACATAACCTTTGTGCATCAGCCTTTCCTGCTCAAGAGACAAGCCGTAAGCGAGAAGCGAGCCACGTCCGGCATGAGTAGTGGACCCTGAGACAAGAGATTTTCCCGCGCCGGAAGGCGCCAAGGCCGGTCCACCAGTAGACGGATCAAATCCACGTACCACGGGCGCCGTGGCCAATCTGGAGCCACCAGAACTACTCGTCCCGCGTGACCCTCTATGCGTCGTAGAACACGACCTATCAAGGGCCACGGAGGGAACACAGAGCAGCCCTACCGACGGCCACGGCTGCACCAGAGCGTCGAGGCCCTCGGACATACGCTCCCGCCTCCTGCTGAAGAACCGACTGGCTTTCGCATTGTCGAAGGTAGCCATCAAGTCCATCACCAGCTGTCCCCACCGGAGAACGAGGGCGTGGAACACAGCTGCGTTCAACTCCCACTCCCCTGGATCTACGGCATGCCTGCTGAGGTAATCCGCCTGGATATTGTCGCGGCCCACCACATGAGCCGCTGAAAGAGCCACCAGGTGGGCTTCCGCCCAGTCCATCAATCGTTGACTCTCTTCCAGGAGAGGCGCGCTGCTGGTACCTCCCTGTTTGTTGATGTAAGAAACCGCCATGGAGTTGTCGGAGAAGACTCTCACCGCCTTGCCCCTGACAAGGAAGCGAAACTCCTGCAGTGCCAACCGCACCGTGCGAAGCTCCAGCAGGTTTATGGAGGCGGACGACTCTTCCAGGGACCAGAGCCCTTGAGCTATGTGAGACTGACAATGCGCTCCCCAGCCCGCGAGGCTGGCATCGGTTGTGAGCAGAACCCACTCCGGGGGCCGCAAGGGCATGCCCGCCCGGAGATGAGCGGGATCCAACCACCAGAGCAGGCTGTCGCTCACCGTCGGTGTGAGAGGCAACCTGCAAGAAAGAGGATGAAGTTGAGACCACCACCTCGAGAGCAACGCCCGCTGCAACGGTCTCATATGCGCCCGAGACCAGGGCACCAGGTCTAGGGTGGCCGCCATGGTTCCGAGCAGTTGCAAGTAACGCCAAGGCGAGGGCGCCTTCAGGCGACGAAACGCCCGCACTTGCCCCATCAGTTTCTTTATGTGGGGTTCCGGCAAGAAGACCGCTCCGACACTGGTGTCGAACATCGCCCCCAGGTACAGAAGCCGTTGAGTTGGCTGTAACCGGCTTTTGGACTGATTTATCACCCAGCCCAAGCGCTCGAGTAGGGCTACCACTCGAGCCGTGGCTACCGCGGATTCCGCCACGGACGGCGCCCGGATCAACCAATCGTCGAGGTAAGGGTGCACGAGGACGCCCTCCCGTCGCAACGCCGCCGCAACTACCACCATCACCTTCGTGAAGGTTTGCGGTGCCGT
This sequence comes from Ichthyophis bannanicus, assembly GCA_033557465.1. Taxonomy (NCBI): domain Eukaryota; kingdom Metazoa; phylum Chordata; class Amphibia; order Gymnophiona; family Ichthyophiidae; genus Ichthyophis; species Ichthyophis bannanicus. The sequence goes on from CM066036.1 coordinate 389,498,983, forward strand.
GGCCAGACCGAAAGGCAGCGCTTGGAACTGAAAATGACCCATGGGTACTGCAAAAAACGCAGGAACCGTTGGTGCTCCGGCCGTACAGGAATATGGAGGTAGGCCTCTGTGAGGTCGATGGAGGTGAGAACCTCCGTGGGCTGTACGGAGCAAATCACGGATCTGAGAGTCTCCATGCGAAAATGCAGGACGCGTAAGCAGCGATTCACGTGCTTGAGGTCCAAGATGGGACGGAAAGATCCCTCCTTCTTGGGCACCACGAAATAAATGGAGTAGCGACCGGACCCCAACTGGTCCAGTGGAACCGGCATCAAGGCCTGTAGTCGCAACAAGCGCTGAAGGGTCTGGAAGACCGCCTCTGCCTTTACCGCAGAACCACAAGGAGACACCACGAAAGCATCCCGCAACGGCCGCGCAAACTCGAGGGCATAACCGTCGTGTATAATCTTGAGCACCCAGAGATCCGTTGTGATAATGACCCAGACAGAAAGGAACCGCTGGAGACGTCCCCCCACCGGAACCTCCATCTGGGCCAGCCTCACTTCATTGGGGCTTCTTAATGGGGTTCTGTTGGGATTGGAAATAACCTCTGCCGAACACTCAAGCCCCACGAAAGGACTGACCGAGACCCCGAGCGTCCTCTAGGATAAGGGGCAAAATGAGCACCCTGAAACCTGCGAGGCTCCCGCCCCGCCAAACGTGACCCTCCGGCCGGACGCTGACTCTTTGGCCTATCCTCAGGGAGGCGACCGCCTTTGGAGTCTCCCAAATCCTTCACAATCTTATCTAACGCCGCCCCAAAAAGCAGAGCGCCCTTGTAGGGCAGCTTAGTGAGACGCGTCTTAGAAGAAACGTCAGCGGACCAGTGGCGTAACCAAAGGAATCGCCGAGCCGCAATAACCGACGCCATCGACTTTGCGGAAATGCGAACCAAGTCATAGAAAGCATCTGCGAGGTAGGCCGCTGCCGATTCAAGCTTTGCGGAGTCCTCGTCGTCGCCTTTGCCCCGGGCCCCTTGAATCCATCTAATGGAAGCCCTGGACACATAAGACCCACAGAAGGCCGCTCTAAGGGACAGGGCGCAAGATTCAAAGGTCTGCTTAAGCAGAGCCTCAAGCTTCCTATCCTGCAAATCTTTGAGGGCCGAACCGCCTTCTACAGGAATGGTGGTTTTCTTGGTAACCGCTGATACCAAAGCGTCAACCTTGGGTAAGCGAAGCAACTCAAGCTCCTCCTGCGGCAATGGATACAAGCGGGCAATAGCCCGTGCCCCCCGCAACGTTGCTTCGGGGCATTCCCATTCCGATTCCACCATTTGCTTCATAACTCGGTGGACCGGGAAACACTTCTTCTCTGTCTTAAAACCTTGAAGTAGCGGATCTTCCAACGGCTGATCCTGAGCCGGAGGCAGCACAATATTCAAAGTGGCCAGCGTCTGAGAAATAAGGACCCCTAATTCCTCCTTGCAAAAGACTCTGAAGAGACTGGGATCGTCTGCGCCCCCCAACTCTCCTTCCTCCAGATCAGCCCACTGATCTAGACTAGGGTCCGTGCCAAGCTCCCCGTCCTCCAGACTGGGAAGTTCAAAGTCAGAGAACCCGAGGCCATCAGAAGCCCCCTGGGTGCCCTGCACTGCTGTGGAAGGGCCTTCCCCCGGGTCCACATCAGAAGGATCTGCCACCAGACCCTGTGAAAGGGGGGGCACCAAGCCCTTAGCCTGAGTCTGATTCCATTTCAGACAAAAGGCCTTATGCATAGCAAGAATAAAGGCTGCTGAAAAAGTATCTTCTAAAGAAGGAGCAGCAGGCTGCTGCACAGCCGGCAAAGGTAATGAAGGAGCATCCTCCACATTTACCGGCTTTTTTGTCTTGGCCTTGCTCTTCTTAGAGCAGCCCTTGTGAACCAAAGGCAACGCCGCTGGAGCCAACAGCATGGCCGCCGTTCCCGCCAAATCGGAGCGAGAAGAAAAACCGCCGAGAAGCTCCGGCGTCTCCTGAGAATCCATGCCGCTCAAAACGCGCCGCAAAGAACACACTAAATAAAACCACGGTCCGCCTAACAAACCGCGGCAAAACGAAAAAGGCAGAAGCGGCTCAGCCAGACGCCGGCGAAAGCGCTGCGCGCAAAGCGCGCCAAAAGGTATCTCAGGCCCCTAAAACCTGACAGACCTGTGCTCGGGAGAGCCGCCGTCGACGGAAACTGCAGGACCCGGCAGCAGATCCCCCGCTGCTAGCGGCGGCGTGCCGGCGATTCCGGAGGCTGAAAGATGGTGTCTGGGGCTCCCAGAACTCTTTACCGCTTCTCCCGTTGTGCCCGGAGCTGAAGTCGAGGCAGGCTCTTGCCTCTAACACTCCTTCGAGCAACCGGCACTGATTGAAGCCGAAGGGGAGAGCCCTGCTAGAACTCTTTCCCCCTAACAGCCCTAGAAATATCAAATGCTGACTAAAGCCAATAAAAAAGGGTAGGCTAAAAGAAAAAAATGAAGAAACTACCGGGAGCCAGACAAGAGACGTTGTCTTCAGCTGCTGAGGACTGAAAGACTGAGGTTTAGCCAGTAGGGGGAGCCAGATACTGTTGCAGCAAAACTTCAGTTTTTCAGTCCTCAGCTGCTAGAGAAGGTTGACAACCCTCACTTGCCTGGACTGGCCCGGAGAGACGAAATGGAATCCACAGTTTGAGTCCCTGGCATGGGCAGCAAGCAATATATGAAGTTATTATACAGGGTAATTTAAGATATATTTATGTGTGATAGAGAAATAGAAATTACATTTACCTGGTAATTGTAGTTCCTGGAGGATCCAGTTTAGTCCTCTACATCCGGGTAGTGCACCTCCTCCTGCAGCCTGGAGACTGGACCAATCAGAATCTTCCTATGCCAGGATGTATGCTGCTGGAGCTCCCATCAGACCCCAGTGAACTATTAACAAAGCAGACTCAAAGAAGCAACACATAAGTACATAAATCAAACTAAAACAGAAGTTAGTCCCCTTAAGAAGTAATGGGCCCCCTCCCCAAACGAGGAAGCCAAAATAATGCACAGCGCTGCTGACTCCACTCGAAGAAGAAGCAGGCAGAACCAGCCACAGGAACTGAAGAGCTGGCAAAAAGAAATTAGAAGCGAGCTGTGGATACGAAAACCCGAAGAAATACAATGAGACAATGTACCGCCGTTCACAGTAAGCGCGCTGTCCAAAACAGACGTGACACAAGGGAGGGAAGGACGACTAAACTGGATCCTCCAGGAACTACAATTACCAGGTAAATGTAATTTCTATTCTCTGAGCGGTAATCCAGTTTAGTCCTCTACATCCGGGATGTAACAGAGCAGTCAACACCAGGTGGGACGTTGCCAACCAGCGTACAACACTGCCGAACCAAAACTAGCAGCCTGAGCGGTGAACAGATCCAACCGGTAGTGTTTACTGAAAGCATGAAGAGACAACCAAGTAGCCGCCCTACAAATTTCCACAGACAGAACAAGACTATGCTCTGCCCAGGACGTCGCCTGAGCTCTGGTAGAGTGGGCCCTCAAACCCACCGGAACCGGTCGATTCTGCATAATGTAAGCCGATGCAATCGCCTCCTTAATCCACCGGGCGATGAACGCTTTAGCTGCCACTTCTCCTTTGCGGGCCCCGCCAAAAAAAACGAACAAGCGATCTGTCTTACGAAACGCCTCTGACACCTTTAAATAGTGACGAAGGACCCGCCGCACATCTAGGCAATGTAATCCCCCGTCCACTGAATTCTCTGTCTCCGAATGAAGGACCGGCAGAAAAACAGGCTGATTCAAATGAAAAGGCGAAACTACCTTAGGCAAAAATGAGGGAACTGGCCGAAGAACCACACGATCCCTAGAAATAGACAAGAACGGCTCCCTACATGACAGCGCCTGCAACTCGGAAATGCGCTACATAGAGAAATGGAAAGAAAAAGTAAAAATGGTCATCAACATATCAGCCCCTTTCCCACAAACCCAAGACGTCCCGCATGACTGAGCTCTATCAGTACTACTATTCAACCTTTACCCACAACTACTATGCCCAATCATATTATACCACAATATATATTTTCTGCATATAAGTGGAAAATATAATGATCTATGTACCTTTCAGCACCACCAAACCTATATACAATGGAATCCTAAACTGCTTCACTGATGTCATCCATCCAATGGCTAGCAACGAATTTGCTCACGATCAACTACAAAAAAAAAAACAACAACTTTCCATCACTAAAGACACAACATTTACCCCACCATCATCCTAGACTTTAAATACTTATGTGACAAAGAAAGAGGGCAAATACACAGGCATAACCTTGGACCAACACCTTACTCTAAAAACACTTTCAAAATACAAGAACCATCTACCACAAAATTCATACCGTACAATCTGCTGGACCCTCGTGACTTCTGCACAGCATTCCAAGTCATTATCTCACCACCTATTGACTATTGCAACTCAGTCTTCCACAGGATTGCCCAAAATCTACCCTGCTCCCATTGCATACTGCTCTACACATAGTTGTACAAGTAATTCAGGGAGCCTCAAAATTCAACTGTATAACCCCCATCCTGGAGACAACTCCACTGGCTCCCACTCTTGAGCTGCATCAAATATAAAATACTCCTATTAACATTCAAAACCATCAACATTCAATCTTACTAATCTACAAAACACTGCTAAACACAACTAATCCCACCAGGACAAGAAGGCAAGTCACCAAAAATATTCTGACCATTCTACACGAGAAAACCAAAAGCAGGTAATATGCATGCACAAGAACGTTTGACCTTTATGCCCCAAGCCTCTGGAACTCACTACCTGAAAAAAAATCAGAAATATTAATGAACTAATCATCTTCCAGAAACATCTCAAGATCCACCTGTTCGTGGAATACTTCAAGCCCACTACATAACTCTTCCTCCCCATCCCCCCTCTTCTTTCCCCACTACATACATCTTGTTCTACCTAAGCATACCTCTGGCAAATACATACAAGCTACTTTTTTTTTGTACATAAAGTTCACATACTGTTCTCAATGTAATTTTGGAAGACGTATTTAAGTTTCTGCAATTGTACATAAGTTTATTTATCATTCCACTGTAGCATCTGCTGTTCTATGTTCCACTTTGACCCGGTGAAAAGTGGCATTAAAGAGGTTAGGTGATGTGGTGAGAGCGGGTACACATGTTTTGCTAGCTGTCTGGGGTTCCTCTCACTAAATCAACCCACTATTTGAAAGATTCCTCCCCCCCCCACCCCGAACTTAGGCACCAAGAATGGCAAGTGCCCTTCTCCGGATCACACCGACAAAATCGACCCGCAAGGTGCAGGAGAAGGCTCCAGCGGGAATCAGTAATATGGCAGAGGGGCCTCCTTCTCCAGAGTCTCTGAAGCCAGCCCAGCTCGTCAGCGAGGTTACTGCAGCCATTGTGAATGCTCTGGTTGGTCAACACAGCAAACGCAAATAGAGGCCCTGTTAGCCAAAGTAGATGACCTGGAAAACAGGTCAAGGAAAAGCAACTTGAGACTGGTCGGAGTGCCTGAAACGACTATAGATCGGATGCTGCCATCTTTGATTGAATCCTGGCTGCCTAAAGAACTGGGCCTTGAGTCACTAGTGGGCCACATCCAAGTTGAGCAGGCTCACAGACTAGGGGCCAGGGCTGAGACGAGACAGCACCCTACAGTTGTGATAGCCAGAGTCTTGAACTTTCAACATAAAATGCAACTGCTCCAAGCATACCGTAAGAAAGGGGAATTGGCGCTGAAAAATCAGCGTATTCTGCTCTTTCAAGACTACTCTGGAGCAGTGGCGGCTAAGCGCAAGGATTATGCCCCGCTCTGCGCCTCATTGTTCAAGCGGAAAAATTCAATTTACTCTCGCCTATCCGGTGGTGCTTAGAGTCCAGAGTCAAGGACAGAACCATTCGTTTGATCGCTGGCTGTAGCGAAACACTTTGTGACGGAGTTGGACAAAGAAGCGGAGCCGTCTGCCTGAGGGGAATGCATACAAACTGAAGGGAGTAATGAGTGTTGTCTACCTAGTGTTTGCAGAAGCGGCATGGGGCAGTTAAGAACATAAGATATGCCATACTGGGTCAGACCAAGGTCCATCAAGCCCAGTATTCTGTTTCCAACAGTGGCCAATCTAGGTCATATGTACCTAGCAGTTTCCCCAAGAGACAAGTTCCACAATGCTTGTACTGGGTCAAGCATTGATATCTTCGGTCACTTCTTAATAATGGTTTATGGACCTTTCCTCCAGGAACTTGTCCAAACCTTTTTTAAACCCAGCTACACTAACAGCCTTTACTACATCCTCCGGTAACAAATTGCAGAGTGTGATTACACGTTGAGTGAAAAAATATTTTCTTTTAATTAGTCTTAAATAGTTTACCCTGTAGCTTCATTGCATGTCCCCTAGTCTTTCTATATTCTGATAACGTAAACAATCGATCTACGTTTACCCGTTCCACTCCGTTCATTAATTTATAGACTTCTATCATATCTCCCCTCAGCCGTCTCTTTTCCAGGTTAAAGAGCCCTAACCTTTTTAGCCTTTCTTCTAGGAGTATCCTTCCATCCCCTTTACCATTTTGGTGGCTCTTCTCTGAACCTTTTCTAAAATCGCTATATCCTTTTTAAGATACGGCGACCAGAATTGCACACAATATTCAAGGTGCGGTCTTACCATGGAACGATATAGAGGCATTATAATATTTTTTGTTTTATTTTCCATTCCTTTCCTTATCATACCTAGCATTCTATTTGCTCTCTTGGCCGCCGCTGCACACTGGGCCGAGGGTTTTAACATGGTATCCACAATGACGCCTAAATCTTTTTCCTGGGTGGTGGTTCCTAATGTGGAACCTTGCATCGTGTAACCATAGTTTGGGTTGTTCTTCCCTAGGTGCATAACCTTGCACTTGTCCACATTAAATTTCATCTGCCATTTTGATGCCCAGTCTTCCAATTTATCAAGATCCTCTTGCAATTTTTCACAATCCTCTTTGGGTTTTAACAACTTTAAATAGTTTTGTGTCATCTGCAAATTTGATAACCTCACTCGTTATTCCACTTTCCAGGTCATTTATGAATATGTCAAAAAGCAGCAGACCCAGCACAGATCCCTGGGGTACACCACTATTCACCTTTCTCCATTGGGAAAATTGGCCATTTAGCCCTACCCTCTGCTTTCTATCTTTTAACCAGTTCCTGATTCACAATAGTACACTGCCTCCTATCCCATGACTCTTTAGTTTTGCCAAAAGTCTCTGATGAGGGACCTTGTCAAAGGCTTTCTGAAAGTCCAGATACACAATATCAACCGATCCGATGACTGGACTCGAGTAGAAGCATCGGACATGTAATTGGCGGCGATATCGAACACTGCTGCTACTTTGGATTTCGGACTGGGGTAGTGCTGCAGCAAGGAGAAAAACCTTTCTCTATGAAGGAAACTGAGGAAGAGGAAGGGAGTGGACATTTGGGCCAGCTCTGCAGCGTTGGATGCTGACCTGACCTCAGCAAGAAGTAGCTGAGGCATGGAAATATTGGGGACTTTTGTGGGGAAAGTGGCTGTGTTGTGTTCTAGGGGAGGTAAGGGGAATGTTCATAAGGGACTGCAGAAGGGGGGGACGGGGGGGTTGGGAAGGAAGGGAAGGGGGGTGAGAAAGAATTGGGGTACTGTAGATTGAGGGTTGGGCCGGGATAATGAGGGATGGGAGGGAGGGAATAGGGAAGGCACGGTAGGGAGGAGGAGGAGTAAAATAAGGTCCTTGTTCAATGCTCCTCCTAGGTTGGTGGAGGGAATTGTTTTTGGTGGGCCCCCTCCTACTGCTCATGATAAGACTATTAAGCACATAAGGTGTACACAACCAAAGGGCAGCTACTGTGGAAGTCCTGGAGCTGAGGCTGGGCAGCCCAGGGCAAAGCAAGTGTATGGGACTTTCGGGGTAGCCTTGTTAACTTATCTCTATGTCACATAAATTGCACATGGTTACTTGGAATGTGGGGGGTATTAGCATGCCTGTTAAGTGCACAAAAATAATGCAGGTGTTGAAACGGAGCGGAGTTCATGTGGCCTTCCTCCAGGAGATGCATTTAAATGCGCAGGAGCATGAAAAATTACAAAACGGGATTGGGTGGAGCAGGTGTTTGGAGCCTCCTCGGGTGTTCGTAAGGGTGGTATTGCTCTTTTAATACAAAGAGGCCTTCCTCTGGAGGTTCTGTTGAAAGAAGTGGACTCACAGGGCCGCTATATATTTCTACATGTAAAAGTGCAGGGGGAGGAGTTGGTGCTGGGGAACATGTATGCCCCCAATACATACGACCACAGTTTCTTTAAGGGAACTGTTTAACAACTAATGCGTGCCCCCCCCCCCCCCCACCAGGTTCCCATGGTATTGGCAGGAGATTTTAATTGCCCACATGATCCAGAGGAAGATAAGTCGGGCCCCGTGGGTCAAGGGGGGTGGAAGAAGAAAGGATCAATTTAAGTCCCTTGCTGAGTTGGTGCGTGAGTTCCGGATCGCTCCTAGTGGCACAATTTTCCTTTATCAAGTGAAAAATTGTATCACAGTATTAAAGAGGACGACTGTGGGACCAGCCTTTGTGGACCGTGTTGAGGTAGATGAACGTGTCTGTCCTATATATACCCAAATTTCACAAATATATTTATACATTAATTGATCATTCACAGACTATATAATAGTAAATTCATTACACACTGAAAATTGGATTATGTAAAATAGTTGATATATACAATAAATAATTTTAAATTTTTTCTATTTATATGAAACAGACTTACACTAAATTTCATAGCTATACAAAAATACATAGCTTTACTTCTTTAGACAACAATATAATCAATACAAATAGAAGTCTCCATGAAATATAAATGGAGAATCTGTTACATGCAAACATACATTGATATTCACAACTACCTCAAATACAATATTCAAAATAAGTCCCCTTATTTTGCCCTTTATGCTCTAAGCAAACATATCCAAAATTCTTAATTCTTTATTAGTAAATTTTTAAATCTCATTTCTCATATATAGGAAAATGACAAATAACAAATCATATTACATATTACATCTTCCCAATCAATACTCCCAACTAATGCCCATGGTATTTCACAAACGCTGAATCTTCCGCTCATTATCTTCATTCAATTGTTGCTCCAAGGGAACACACAGATGTCAATCGTTTCACCACCTCAAGTTTCTTAATGTGAGTGAAAAACTCTCCTTCTAAGCACTTCAATGAAATGCTCAATATAATCCCACGTAGTCTAAGGATAGACTAATGAAAAAATGTACATACTTCATATGAAATATCTACCATAATCTCTCAAAACCAAGTCACCACTTATATATCACTGTGTTACAATACTCAAAACACTTACCAAACATAAAAAGTCCTCAAACTTCCTCCAAAAACACAAATCCTCAATATATATGAAAGAACCATCAATTGGGAAAACCACAGCTGGACAATCAAAAGTTACAAAAAAAACTTGACCACCACCAAGCAACCATTTAGATAGTCTCGCAGTTATACCATGAGTCGTAGTTTCGCCGTATACCAGCTTCTTCAGGGAAACGTCTTTACGTTGTAAGCAAACAAACAAAACACAAACATCAACACATCTTTAAAATACCAAAGACTCTATATCAAAGACACACTATAACAATACTGACCTCAGATCTGCCATCACACTTTTCCGTCAGGTACCTCCCGAATGAAAAGCATTACCAAAAAACGCCAGCGCCTACGCACTATATAACTGAGCTCACCCGATTCACATTCAATAGAACCAGTGCCACTCAGTTTGGGAATTTAACCCATGAGGTGCCATACTCTGCCACCGAAAAATAAACTGTTGTTCCCTACGGCATAAAAGCCGTTGATAATTATCACCCTCACCACTCCTAACTTGTTCTAAAATGAAACAGCGAAGATCTTCCAAAGAATGATTTTTTTAAAATTTCCAATGCATTACCAAGGGTGCAGATTCCACCCCTCGACGAATGGCTGATAAATGTTCAATAATACGTGTTTTAAACGGGCTAGACATCTGACCAATGTATAATAATAGACAAAGACATAACACTACATATATCACTCCACTCAACTGGCAATTCGTGTCCCCGCACAATTCATAAGTAAATCCCAACGAGGGGTGTGTGAAAGACTGTATCTCTAATGTCACTGCACACACACACACACACACAACACACCGATTCAATTTATCATGGACATAAAAAATGCAAACTAAATTCTGCTTAGAACGGGAATGTACCAAGATCTCTCTCAAATTTTTGCCTCTGCAGAATGAAAAAATTGGAGGTGTCGCAAAAATAGAATGAACACTCAATATGTTCCAATGAGATAAAATCCAATCCCTTACATAATGAGACTGAGTAGTCTGTCCTATATATCAAAGGCCTGGGTGAGCCCGACACAAAAAAACCGCCACTATGAACTAGCACAACTTGGGATGAACTGGACAGGAGACACACTTATGTAGGCGCTCTGGCACATACCGCAGAGCACCGCTTCGGTGGTGATGCATGAAACACTATATAATTTTGAGAGCCTTTTTCTTGCCGGTGCGAGCACGGGCAGCGGGATTGGCAGCTGCAGGGACCTCTCTCAAGTGCCAGGCTGCACAGGGCACCCTAGACCATCAGTTTTGGGCATGCCCTCAGATTAGCACTTTTTGGGAGAAAGTTCAGGAGTATCTTTCCATGGTGCTACAACAGGGAGTGCCATTTCGAGTGGAGGGACTGGTGCTGGGGGATCCAGGGGGGATGGGGGTTAAAGGTCAAAGGCTGGGTGGCAAAGTTGTTTGTTCGCACAGCTTGTATGCAGAGCATAATGAGTCAATGGCTGGATCCAGAACCTCTGGCCTATTGGGCCTGGCATAAAATAGTCTGTGTAGGCTAATGCAAATGGAAAATATTGCTGCTCGGTGCTCTCCTGCAAAACATGCATGGTTCTTGCCAATTTGGGAACTATATATACAAACACTGTCGCCTAGAGGGTGAAGCATGGCCTTGAAGTGTGTGTTTATCTAGTGCTAGCGCTGCCCTTGGATCTTGAAAGCTAATCGCCATGGAGTGAAGCTCCATCTGCTTGATCTTCCTTGTTTCATGTTATGGGTTATAACACCACTCATACAGTTTTTCTGAGCATGTCTCATCTTAAGCTTGCCTGTAATATCTTAAAGCAATTTGGATCCGGACACATACATGGGGTGGGAGGGAGGCATTGGGGGGAGGGGGGACCTGAGCTTTTGGGGACACTGGAATACCCGGTTCAGACTGTTTGCTGTGTGTTCAGGCAAGAAAGGGGTGTTGCTTGTACATAGTTATGTCATACACCGTATGAATATGCAGGGGGGAGTAAAGAGTAATATGGCTAATGAAGAAAACGAACAGACAGAAGAACTGTAATACTTGTAGAAGTACATTGGTTCCCTGACACTGTATAAGTGTCCTGCAGGTCAGAGGTGCCTTTGTTTCCATTTGTTTGTTCACAATAGAAATGATGTAAAACATAACACACGCACACACACCACAGAGTTAAACAAATAAATATTTAAACAAATGTAATCATGTTATGACCACTATTGACAAGCGGCCCCAAAACAGTTACCTCTTTCACTAGATCCCGAGGACTAGGTCTAAAATCGCATCCCTGTGTGTCTGTTCCTGTACCAGTTGCTCCATGAAGCAGTCATCTACTTTATTTATTTAGCACATATTTATATACCGCTCTTTCCCAAGTATCAAGTGCGGTTTACAGTGAACAGAAAAAATTCAAGGTACATGAATAATCAGATCCTAGTCATTTACAGGGAACAGATTTAACTTTTTACAATTAACAGTGTAATTAAAGATATACAAACATTGGTTACATCCAGAGGTATTGTGTGGATGTAGTCAAACATTTTACATATTTACATTAATTTTATACAATTTGAGATACATGAGAACGACCTTTATCTAGAAATGATCTCCTTAGCATGTCCAGATGTGACATTACTTCAGTATTGACTGGGTCAATTGAAATCTCATTGTGTTGTAAACTTTGCTAACTTCCCTAATTTCTGTTATTTCATCATCTTTCTTTTCATTCTGCCCAGGTGGATGGTAGTATACCCCCACTGCCATTCCCTTCCCCTTTCTACATGGAATTTCTATCCATAGAAAAATTATAAAGTGTATTATGTTTCCTGCAAAAAAAACTTTATCCTGTTAGACTATGCCCTCTAACATAGAGCCACCCCTCCATTAATGCGATCTACCCTATCACTATGATATAGTTTGTAGCCTGGTATCAACATCCCATTGGTTATTCTCCTTCTACCAGGTCTCTGAAATGCCAATTATACAGTATCTAACCTTTCATTCATTTCTATAATTCTAATCCTCCCATCTTATATCTTTAATTTCTTGATATACTGCCCAGGCTGAACGGTATTAGAGCAGTTTACAAATGCTACAAGCAGGTATGTTTTAGCCTTCTAGAATTTGAACACAGGCATTTCAAAGTTTGTTTTTTGCTAATACTGTATTAACAGTCTGGCTAACTTGAAATCTTTCAACTGTTAGATTTTTACTTAAAGGCACTTGAGTTACTTTTACCTTTATTGGAACTTCTGTATTGGGATGCCCCAACTTCCCGTTTTGCTAGCATCTTTCAAGGATACATCATTCCCAACCATGCGCTCTTGGGCAACTGTCAGCTTTCCCCCATAATCTACTTTACAAGCTGCTCTCTCTCCTTTTTTAAAGGTTAATGTCAGCAGCCTGGTTCCACCCTGGTTAAGATGGAGCCCATCCTTTTAGAAAAGCCCTCCCCTCCCCAATAATTCTGCCCAGTTCCTAACAAATACAAAACCTATTCTTTGCACCATCATCTCATCCACGCATGTAGACTCTGGAGATATGCATGCCTTTTGGGTCCTGCACATGGAACAGGAAGCATTTCTGAGAATGCTATTCTGGAAGTTCTGGATTTCAACTTTCCATCTAAAAGCCTAAATTTGGTTTCCAGAACCTCCCTCCCACATTTTCCTATGTTATTGGTACCAACATCTATCAAGACAGCAGGCTCCTCCCCACTACTATCTATCTAAAACCTTGTTTAAGTGGCGCATGAGGTCCACTACTTTTACACCAGGCAGGCATGTTACCAGGCGATCTTTATGTCCAGCAGTCACCCAGCTATCTACATGCATAACGATCAAATCACCAGTTATAACTGCCATCCTAACCCTTCCCTCATTGTGCAAAAAAGGTACATCACTTAGAGGACAGGCCCTATCCACAGGATCACTTCCTGCCACACCAAGGTGATGCTCTTTCACATGACCTCTCCCCTCCAGGGCAGCAGGGAGGCTGCCCACTGGTGGGACTTCTCTACTATATCCCTGTAGGTCTCATCTACATACCTCTGTCTGCCTCAGTTCCTCCAAGTCAGCTGCTCAAGCCTCCAAAGATCGGACTTGCTCCCTGAGAGCAAAGAGCTCTTTGAACTTGTGTGCCCTAAGACCTCTCACCAGCTGCAAGAAAATCATATGTCGAAGTGGCCCAACGATGAGTGCTTCAGCACTATATTGTCATCAACAGTTCAAACACATTCATAACCACATAACTTCCCTTCATAAATCCCACATGTTCCGTAGCTATCAAATCCAGAAGGATTGCCACCAACTGATTAGCAAAAGCCATACAAAAACGTTTTATCAAAATTTATTAACGATATGGGCCTATATGACCCCCCCCTTTCATTTTCAGTACAGCAAAAATATTGGCTCAATTCATAAATCGGAAAGCCTGGAAAGGAAGGAGCACCAGGTCTTGTGTAATTTTATAATATTCACAGGACAGCCCACCAAGGCCAGGATCTTTTGCCATAAAGGAACACTGCTTATGGCTTGCTGGATTTCAATAACTGTTAATTAAGCCTTTAATATCTGCTGCTGGATCTAAGAAAGTTTCGGCAGAGGAAGTGCATCCAAAAAAGTAACTCGCCGCCACCCCACCCCCCCCCTTACACTGGTTCCTCAGCATACAAGGCAGAGTAAAAAAAAAAACCTCATTAACCAATTGAGACAGTTCTTCTAACCAATTGATCAGAATCAGCTGAGGAAATGACTTCATTGATTTGCAATGGTAGAGAGACAGCAAATACAAGTGATTGGGAATGGTAAGGGTGTTAGGTGCAATCTTCCCAGTTTGAGTGTATTTAAGGATTTTTAAAACTTCCTCCATCAACAGAAATAAGGAAATAAGATCCAGGCAATGGGATCTTTAAAGAGGAATGTGAATTGCCAAACCTTTCTTTGAACAATTGGCAGCCTTGAATGTGCCCCCAACAGCACAAAAAGTGCAGCATGGAATAAAAGGTCTTCCATCATATCTTGTCCCAGGCCCAGATAGGTTTATTGAAGAGTTCTATAAATTATTGCAGGATAAGCTTAGGGTCCCATTGTGCCCAACTGAACTAAAGTGGTTTCCCTATGATACAAAGCCCTCATTACAATAATTTGAAAGAAAGGGAAGGATCTGTTTAAACTGGAGTCCTACTGACTCATATCATTCTTGAATAGGAAGCTGCTTGTGAAAAATCTGGCAGAGAGGCTTGCACAGTACATGCCCTACTTCAGGCCTTAAATTCTTAGGATCTAGGGGCCAGACTTAGAATAACTCAATGCATTTCTACCCCTCCTCCAAACACAGCAACCTCTCTCAAACACATCATCCTCTTTAAAATTTGCTCCCCCCCCCCCCACAGCAGCTTCTCTCAATCCTCCTCACTATCCCCCAAAAACAGGGCCATTTGCATTTTCAAAGAACATACCTAGCAGCCTCTCTGGTAAACTGCTTCAGCTGGAACCATAGTTTATGCCAGGCATGTCCAACTTCGAACAGGTCGTGATCTACTTTTTCTGGCCAAAAGTGCCGGTGATATACCACCATGAAAATTACGTTTCAAATTTGTTTCAAATTAAATTTTAACCCAATAAAGTTGGAGGATTTCCCACCCCCCATTTTTAATGAACCTTCTGTCATTTACTTGGATGTGATCAGCTGTTAAGCAAATTAAGCAAAAACAAAACAGAGACGAAGATCCAATAAGAACTGCGAGGGGAAATGGAAAGTACATTTTTTCTTAAAGTTTAATGAGTAATTTGTGTTAAATTTAGGTCGAGTATTGTTCCAGGCTAATATTGCACAATCTTTAATATTTCGCTCTTGCTCATTAGTGAGACGTCTGAACCTGCATTTCATCCACCAGCTTTTTGAAGAGTGTGAATATTGCGTGAGGGCCAGTCTCAGGGAATCCTGGAGATGTTCATCTGTCTTGTTGGAACGTTGCGTACTCTGTCATTTTCAGATGGGAAAATGCAGATTCACACAAATAAGTTGAACCGAAACAGGAGTGTACAGCTTCACTGCATCTTCAAGTTGGGAAATTGGTCTCTAGGCACTAGCTTCCAAAACGATTCTTGCTCAGCACGGGTCTTGAGAAAAATGTCATTTTTTAAGGGTTAATATTTCGTTTTCAAGAGATGGCTTGTTCAAAGAGTAATTTTTACTGATAGCAGCTGCAGTTTCTTTAATGTCCACATCTACTTTGAATGGGTATGACAAGTACTCCACAACTGTTCCAATTTTTTGGAAGTCACAGAATCTATTTTCGAGTTCCTGGATAACAGAACAGATTTGTGTCACATACGTCTCGTTCTGAAAAACAAAATTTGGATATTGTCCCTGATGGTCCTGCATATTAGGAAAATGATCAAAAGTGTTGTTTGCAAGGTCAGTCATCATTAGCTCAAATTTGCTCTTGTAGGATGAAGCTGTACTCATCATCTCGCCAATGCATTTGTTTTTACCTTGTAGTTCAAGGCTCATATCACTTAGTTCGCCTGTAAAGTCAGCGAGAAATGCCAGATCACATAACCACTCCTCATCTTCCAACTCTGCTTGGTCATCTCCCTTCTCCTTCAAAAAAACTTATTTCATTCAGCAAATCACGAAATCTTTGCAGAAATGTGTGTCTACTTAGCCACCTTACATCTGTGTGCAAAATGATTTCCACTGCCCCTTCATCAAGAGTAAGATTGAAAAGCCGTCTTTTAAGTGATCTTCCACGAACTGAATTTACAATTCTGAAAGTGATGTCCATGACAGTCTTTGTATTGAGTCTCTTGCTTGCCAAAACTTGCTGGTGAATGATGCAGTGGTAAGAAAGGAAATCTGGGAAGTCGTCATGTTGTCTACAGAGGGCTATGAAACCGTTAACCTCACCTGTCATTGCTCTTGCTCCATCAGTAGTGATGGAAACAAGTCTATGCAATGGAAGATTACACTTGATCACAAAAGAATGGAAAGAACTGAATATTTCCTGACCGGTAGTTCTCCCTTTTAAAGAAATCATTTCAAGTAGTTCTTCTTTAACACTGAAGTCTTCAAAAACCATCCGGATAAAGACTAGTAACCGAGCTATGTCTTATGTCTGTAGATTCATCTAGTTGGAGTGAGAAAGCAACA
Organism: Ichthyophis bannanicus; assembly: GCA_033557465.1. Lineage (NCBI taxonomy): Eukaryota > Metazoa > Chordata > Amphibia > Gymnophiona > Ichthyophiidae > Ichthyophis > Ichthyophis bannanicus. Next base: position 389,515,565 of record CM066036.1, read on the forward strand.
CAATTTGAAACATCCTCCAACAACTGTTCAGTTGTATCTCCACACATCTTTTATATTCGCCACACAACAGCGTTTCTTGACAATTGTACATCTTGAATAGCAGCTATGATCTCATTCTTATTTTTAAATCCTTCAAAAAGATTGTCAGCTGCTTCAAGAAAACAATCTTTTACAAATTCCCCTTCAGTGAAAGGTTTGCATTTCTTTGCAATCAGGTTGCTGACCTTGAAGGATGCTATGGTTGCATTGACAGAATGTGACCTTGGCTTCGCCATCAACTGTTGCTGAGTAGCCAATTTCGATTTAAGTTCTTTGAGCTTCAGTTTACAAATTTCACTTTTGGGTGGAAAATCAGCAACAAACTTATTACTATGCAGAGCCTTATGACGACGTTACAGATTACCCTTTTTGGGCAAAGATAATTAGACAACACCACTTGTCTTTCACCATGATGAAGTAGTAGTCCATTTCCCATTCATCATGAAAGTGATAGGTTTTGCTCTTCTTTGGAACACTGATCTTCGTTGTACTGGGGTGGCTGGATGTAAGAAGGCCAAATCTGCTAATCTGGTCCAAAGCTGTCACTGTCCCAAAAGTATTAAAGATCAACAGGAACTGAAGACCTCTGGATGATGTGCAATACAAGGACTGAAGATGCCAAAACCACACATGCACTTCTAAAAGTAAAAATAAAATCATACTGGCACCAATAATCAAATACCACCAAACAATCATCAAAAAAACTCAAAATCAAATACCGCCAAACAAGTTCAAATAGCACCACACGTGATTTAATAAATTCTGCACACAGTGTAGAATCAACTCAAAGGCAAGGCGAAATAAAATTGCAGAGGCAAGCAAAAGTCACAGTGGTTTGAACCAATTTGAAGGCAAGGCATAGGCAAGTTAGAACAAAATTGGAAAAGCCCACCAAAATTACCAAATTCTTGACACTTTGTTGTGTCTGCCCAAAAACGTTTAATGAAAGCGAACTATAAAATGACCAACGACCAGCACACAACACAACTAATACAGTAAGTGTATTCAGGTAAAACCCGGACAAATGGATATCGCCCAATATATAAAACACACTTCTAACGGGTGTTGGGGCAGGGGCAGGAATGGGTGATTCTGAGAGGCAGAAGACCAGGTATGAAGCCGGGCCTGTGGCGTCTCGACGTGGGGCGCAAGCAGCGGCCCCCTGGGGTACCCACAAACTATTGGCACGAAAACAACAAGCGTCCCCAATACACCCACAGGCAAGATTCCCGCAGGCAGGGAAAAAAAAAAGACAGGCAAAGGATCAGCAGCGGCGGCGGCAAGCCCTCGGCAGACAACTTGCCGGCACAAGCTCTCTCCTAGCGACGGGGCAAGCTGCTGGAGAGATGGAGCCAAGTGGGGCTGGCGATCTACCTCTAACCCCTACAGGCGATCTACCTGTTGGGCATGTCTGGTTTATGCTATTGTTTGGTGTGGCTCTTAGGCATGGACTAACACAGCACAAGAGAAGGCACCTCCCTGCCCCCACTGAGGACCTATACACCAGACATACATCTTCATACAGGATCGCACCATCATTCAGCCATAAAGACACACCAACTAACCCAGCTACTCTAAAGAGCACAACACAAGAGGACGCACCCCACCACTCTATCCAGCACAGACATTACAGCTTGTAGAACCGGGTAGCACCCCACTCTGCCCACCACCTCTTTCAGCAGGAGCTTAAAACTGTCAGGACTGCTTCAACTATCTCCACACCATGTTCTGCCTTGCTCCACACATTTTCATCTTGCTCCTTGCCTGCCACACATTCATACAATCTTCAGGCCATACATCATCATACATTCCTATCATTCACCACTCTTACAACAACAGTCTCCAACCAATCTTCCTCAAGGCTCAAACCAGGAACCCCCACCACCTACTTAAGATACAGCCCTCCCATATACCACCCCTACTTCCAATATACCACTCATCACCCAGCCGTTCAGATGTGTCCTCGGAAACAGCAGATCCATCTGTAACAAGATACCCATCCTGACAGAATACATAAAGGAAAAACATATCTACATACTCTGTATAACAGAATCCTGGCTCAATGAGAGCGACAGTCCTACTAAATCAGCTTACATCTCTTAACATCTCGTCCACCAACCAAAAGCATAACCATAAGCAACTCCCGTTTATTTATTTATTTAATGTTATTTTATTTATCTATTACTTCTATACCGCCCCTTCCAGAGATCAAGGGCGGTTTACATGGAACAAGTTAACATATTATGTATATTTCGGTATACATTTACATTGAACAGGAATTTTCTAACTTTTTACAAATAACAATAAATGCGATAAACTGTCCAAACTATTTACATAGGTTATTTACAAGTAGTTATATACAATGTGTTACAGAATAATCATAGGTCATGCGTAAGTGGTGGAATTTATTTCCATTTTTTCATAAGTTTTATTGTGTGTGTGGGAGGTCTGTGTGGGGTTAGCTAATTGCGGTTTTGGGAGTTTTGAGTTTGTGTGTTTGTGGATGCTGTGGGACAGGACTTGGAGGGTAGGGGATTTGGAAATGTTCGGAGAATAGGTAGGTTTTGAGTTCCTTCCGAAATTGGGAGAGGTCTTTTATGATAGGGAGGCCTAATGGGAGATCATTCCAGAGCATGGGAGCAGTGAACGTGAAGGCTCTGGCACTTGAGGATTTTTTAGTCTTCGTGAATGTTTTTGGCATATCGAGTGAGTGGGCTGCGTTTTGTCTGCGAGCTCTCGATTCGGGTGGGGTCTGTAGTAGTGTTGATAGGTGAGAGGGGGCGATGTCGTTTAGGAGCTTGAAAGTTGTTAGGAGAATTTTGTATCTGATTCGGCTGTTTATAGGGAGCCAATGTAGTTCTAGGAGTATCGGGGTCACATGGTCCGTTAGACGAGCTTTAGTGATTACTTTTGCGCAGATGTTCTGGGCTTTTTGTAATAGGTAAGTATTTTTTTGTGGTAGGCCAATTAGGAGACTGTTGCAATAATCAAAATGAGGTGTGATGAGTGTATTAACAACCGATCTAAAGTCATGTGTGTCAAGGAGGGGCCTTAGGTGTATGGTTTTGAGTTTATGAAATATGGTTCTTACTGTCTGCTTTATGTGCGGTAGCCTGGTGAGAGTATGATCTATTATTACACCCAGGTATTTTACCTCTTTTTTAACGGGTATAGGTATATTGCTGATTGAGATTGTTGTTGGAAAAGTGTCCTCGGTCACGGGTGTTCTTGTAACAAACATTGCTTCCGTTTTTTTGAGGTTAATGCTGAGGTAATTGGTTTCCATCCAAGAGGTGGTCTCAGCCATGCATTCAGATAGGGTGTCGTAAGTGGGGTTTTTGGTGGTTATGGGAATGACGAGCATGATATCGTCAGCATAAATAAAGTGATTAATCCTGTGTTTTCTAAATATGTTTGTGATAGGTTGCAAGTATAGGTTGAAAAGGAGGGCGGAAGGGCTGATCCCTGAGGTACTCCTTGTCCTTGGGGGAAGGTTTCTGATGCTTCTTGGTCTATTTGAACAAGTATTAGTCTATGTGTGATGTAGGACTTGAACCATTTGAGAACAGTCCCACCTATTCCTAAGTTTTCTAGTCTATTGATCAGAGTAGGGTGGTTGATGTTGTCAAAGGCGGCAGAGATGTCTATAAAGAGGAGTAGGAAGCCTTGATTGTTGACATCTGTGCCTTTGATGAGGTAGTCCATCAGTGTAATCAAGAGGGTTTCCACTCCGTGGAAGGGGCGGAAACCAAATTGGTGTGAGTCAAGGGGGTTGTGCTCATCAATATGGTCTTGTAATTGTAATTGAATTGTTTTTTCTATTATTTTAGCAATAAATGGAATGCTGGCTATTGGTCTGTATGAATTTGGGTCTTTTGAGTCAAGTTTATTGTTTTTTATTATTGGGCGAAGCGTTGTGAGCTTTAGGGCATCGGGCATGATGCCTTGAGAAAGGGACTGGTTCACCATATGTTGAATGTTTTCAGCGAGTTCTTCCTTTGTACATTTAATCCAAGACACAGGGCAAGGATCGAGTGGGGAGGTTGTGGTATTGATCATTGTTATGATTTTAAGGAGCTGTTTTTGGTCAACCGTGTGAAAAGTTGTCCAATTGTTATTAATTTCTATGCTTGTAGGTAGTATTGCTGTTAGAGTATTGGGTTTAGACTTTAGTTTTTCTGCAAAGTGGGTTGCTAATGTTTGAATACTTATTGCTGGTTGTTTTAGCTCGGAGTTCTTTGCTTTAGTCAGTGTTTTTACAATTGCAAATAGTTCTCTAGGTCGGTTGATGGCCAGATTTATTACTTTAGAGTGGTAATCCCTTTTTGATTTGTTTATTGCGTTCTTGTATTCGTTAAGTGTGTTCATATATTGGGATTTGTTTTCATTTGATTTAGTTTTCCTCCATCTCTTTTCTTGTTTCCTCAGTTGATTTTTTAGTTTTGCTAGTTCTTTCGTGAACCATTTTTCTGTCTTTTTTGTTTGTCTATGCATAGTGCGTGTGGGGATAGCTGCTTCTTGTATTGTTAGGTTCCAATGATTTACAGTGGAATTGATGTCTGGGAAGTCTGTGTTGAGTATGGGTAATACTTTGTCAGGGAAAGTATCTTTGTCAAAGCATGCGAAGCGTGATATATGGGGTGATGTGCTTGTTGTATTCAGTGTTGCTTGTGCTGGGAGGTGGAGTGTTATGAGGTGATGGTCGGACCATGGTACTTCTGTTGTAGTTGGAGAGGTAAATTGTTGGTGGTTATTAAGGGAGGAAGGGAGAAAGATGAGATCTAATGTGTTGCCTTTTATGTGTGTGGGGGTATGAACTATCTGTGTGTATCCCATTTGGTTCATGGCGTCCATGAAGTTATCTGATTGGGAATTATTTAGAGAGGGGAGGTTTAGATCACCTAGAATTATTAGTGGTTTGTTTTGTGATGCTGTGCATGCAAGTTCAAGGATGGGGGAGAGGTTTTTTTGATCTGCTGAAGGGGGTCTATATATGAGGGAGAGTGCAAGGGTTCTGCTTTCTATATTGATAATGTCCATTCCATCTATATTATTTAAGCTTGTTAAGGTGTATTGTAGGACTTTTTTGGTGAGTATGAGAGCGCCGCCTCCTCTTTTTACATCTCGATGGCAGCTGAATATATCGTACTGAAGTGTGTTTAGCTGGTTTAATAGTATGGTGTCCGTAGGTGAGAGCCATGTCTCAGTGATGCAGATAATATCTGGATCTTTGTCGTTTATCATGTCATTGATTACTGGTATTTTGTTTCGTATGGATCTGATGTTTATTAAGAAGAGCTTAGTTTTAGTGTCTATATTAGCTGTATTGTCGTTTATACCACTTTGTGGTTGCTGTTTTATTTGAATAAGTCTATGGAGGCGTCTGCCTGAGTCATGACGAGAATAATGGTTGTGAGTGTGTGTGTATGTTGCGCTGTGTTGTGGGTTTAGGTAGAGGTTATGGGTGGTGGGAATGTTATATGGGTTTTGATAATGGTTATGTATGATAGGGATGTTGTTGTAGGGGCTTCGATTGGTTTTGTACGTATAAATGTGTTGTGTTAGGAGTGTTATTAGGAGGTGAGGGGGATGTTTGCACGTTTTTTTGGAGACATTATGTATTTTTTTTTTTTTTTGGGAGGATTGAATGAGTGGGAATCCTGTGTATGGAGCGAATTAGCAGAAGAGTAGGGAGATTGAGGGTTACTGACGACAGTACAGCAGTATATGAAAGCTACTGACAATGCTATATAGGTTACTGACAACAGTATATAATGCTACTAACAATGTTATATAGTCTACTGACAACAGTATATGAGGCTACCAACAATGCTATATAGTCTACTGACAACAATATATGAGGCTACTAACAATGTTATATAGTATACTGGCAACAGTATATAACAATGTTATGTAGTCTACTGGCAAAAGTATATGAGGCTACTAATAATGCTATATAGTCCACTGACAACAATATATGAGGCTACTAACAATGTTAGTTATATAGTATACTGGCAACAGTATATATCAATGACAGTATAAAACAATGTTATGTAGTCTACTGGCAACAGTATATGAGGCTATTAACAATCGAATATGTATGGTAGTGGGTGATTACTGACAACGGTATAATTAAGTGTGTTAGAAGTCTCAGCTATAGTCAATTCATTTGGAAGTGGTATACTTGCTGTGATCGATGCATGGTCTGGTTTTTTAGGTGGGAGCGAGCTCTACCATAGGGGAGCTCCAGCTGGTTGGTTATATGTTTGGTATCACGGAACCGTGGGTGGAGGATGGAAGTCTGTTTGGCGCGGGGGCGCCTGCCGGCGTGGTGAAATTTAATTGCTGCACGTGGCTGCCCCCGATTGGGTAGGGATCAGATGGCCGCAGCTCCTCCCAGTGCAGGAGGCTCGATCTTCCGGAGAGGAGAGCTGATGATGGTGGCCGGGGGAGTTCTTGTGTGAGGCGCCTGCCGGCGTGATGAAATTTAACTGCTGCACGTGGTTTGCAAAGAAGTATTCGGTTGGTTGGACTTTCAGAGCAGTGCAGGGGATCAAAACTACAGAAAGCTGAACAGTTCCGTTGTCAAACACGGCAGGGGGGCAACTGTTGCTGTCGGGTTGCGTCTTCTGAAATCCTGTGTAGTTGGAATCGTGTGATCTTGCTTCTTTTATGCGGCTGTTGGCTGCCCCGATTGGGCAGCTCCTCACATGGGTGCTGGCTTCGCTGCTCCGGCCCGCTCTATCCCCGGCTGGGAGAGCTGCTGGTGGAGGGCCGGAGTGGTGAGGAAGCAAAAGCATAAACCATAAGCAACTCCCGTTTACCTCTCTGCCTAACATACAGAGCACCAACAGCAGGACCCAGTGACCTCTCATCACTCATCGAAAAAGAATGCTCAGAGTAGCACAAAACCCAAGTGGTTTATTCTCCTGGGAGACCTCAACATTCCCACCTTACTTAACAAACCACTCCTTTTCTCCAAGCACTCAAAGCACACAAGCAGCAAAATCGATGGGGCGAATAGCTAAAGGCACCCTTGTATTAGCCCTGACCTCTCCTTCTGCGTTTGAAAGTAACTCAGTTAGAAGACAAAGCAAAAACACACTGATTAAACTAAGAAAGCAAGGTTTATTAGGTGACAGCTGACTAATGCAGTCTCCTCCTATAGTTGCGCTCATTAGCTTTATAAAAACGTAAGTATGACAAATTGTGTAGCCACGAGATTGTGGAGAGCTGCCACACAGGTTCAGCATAGGGCCAGATCAACCAGCAGGCAAGACTAGATGGTTGGCTAGAGAGGAAAAGATCAACAGCAGCCAAAGTAAAACAATAGATCCTGGAAATGCAAAGAACCAACAGCACATCCTTTCACATCCTTTCAGTGCAGGAAAGGGGGCATGCAAGTTCAATATTTATTAGTACTGCTACTGATCATGTATACAGCGCTACAAGGCATATGCAACACTGCACAGGCACATGTAAAAAGACGGTCTCTGCACATCAGAGCTTATAATCTAGTTGAGACAGACAATACAACAGCTGAGGACAAGAAAACATCTAGGGGTATGGTAAGGAAACACAGGAGATCTGGACCCAAAAGCAGTCTCGAAGAGGTGAGCTCTCAGCCCGGACTTGAAAAGGGACAGAGATGAAGCCTGATGTACAAACTCAGGTAGTTTGTTCCAGGCATAAGGAGCAGCAAGGTGAAAGAAAAAAAAAAAAAGTCTGAAGTTGGCAGTGGAAGAGAAGGACACAGACAGAAGTGATCTGCCAGAAGAGCGGAGTCCACGAAAACGGGAGTAAGTTGGTAAAGGGGGTGGAAGGATACCCCTATGAAGGCAGGCTAAAAAGGTTAGGGCTTTTTAACCTGGAAAAGAGATGGCTGAGGGGAGATATGATAGAAGTCTATAAATTAATGAACGGAGTGGAACGGGTAAACGTAGATTGATTTATTTAAGACTAATAAAAGATAATATTTTTTCACTCAACGTGTAAGCAAACTCTGGAATTTGTTACCGGAGGATGTAGTAAAGGCTGTTAGTGTAGCTGGGTTTAAAAAAGGTTTGGACAAGTTCCTGGAGGAAAGGTCCATAAACCATTATTAAGAAGGGACCCAGGATATCAATGCTTGACCCAATACAAGCATTGTGGAACCTGTGTCTTTTGGGGAACCTGCTAGATACGTATGACCTAGATTGGCCACTGTTGGAACAGGATACTGGGCTTGATGGACCTTGGTCTGACCCAGTATGGCCTATCTTATGTTCTTGTGCATACAATCCAGCTACCCTGGAAATACAAACTATCCCCTGGTCTGACCATTACTTAATAAAATTCCAACTTCCATACTATAACACCACAACCTCAAATCCCACATTCACCCACTATCACAAAAGATATAAAAATTTTGATCACCTCACCCAGGACCCCACTGACCTCGATGAAACCATAACCTCATGGAACACCATATTTGATGCTGCCGCTCTACAATCGCAATACACACACGCACATCAAAAAGATAACACACCATGGTTCAACATTGAACTAAAACAACTCAAAGCAAAGTTGCACAAATGTGAACACAAATGGTGCATTACGAAATCTAAAAGTCCACCAAACAGAATATCTAAACACACTCAAATGTTTACAGGCACACCTTAAATACTAAATACTACTAAAATGAACCACTACTCTAGTTTACTAGCCAAACCTCTAAACCAACCAAAAGGAACTATTTGAAATGGTGAAATCCATTACTAATCAACCCAACAGCAATGACTCAGCAGAACCCACCATAACAGCACAAACCTTAGCTTATTTTTACAAGGATAAACTTAAATGTCAGCAACCACCCACAGACAACCAAAATATACTAGACTCAACACAAAACTCCACCTGGACTACTTTCTCACCTATTTCAAAAGACACACTCAGAAATTTCATCACTAATCTCAACACTACAACTTCATATCTTGAGCCTTGTCCAGTAAACTGGATTAAGGCAACAAAAAATGTAACCATTGTCATTCATTCTCCCCATTATCAACCTCTCGCTACTCAATGGTTGCCTCCCTGCTGCCTTGAAACAAGCACTAATCCGCCCTATCCTAAAAAACAACTCACTGGATAAAACATCCCCTACATCATACAGACCTATTTCCAGCCTTCCTTTCCTAGCTAAAATTATTGAAAAAATAGTCCAAATTCAACTCCAAGACCACATTGACTCATTTGCCCCCCTGGACAAAACACCAATATGACTTTTGTCCATATCATGCAGTAGAAACTCTCCTCATGGTACTATTTGACAAACTCACTCGTGGCATTGATGATGCCAAACAGGCATTTCTTCTTATTTTCATGGACATCACTGCAGCTTTTGACAGCATCAATCACATCATGCTCAATTGACTACAGCATACAGGCGTGAAGGATATAGTTCTAAAATGGTTCACATCTTACCTATCTGGTAGAACATACCGTAATCACCCAAGTATAATGCTCCCATTTTTATCTCAAATTTCAACATCAAAAATTGGAAGAGCATTATACTTGAGTATGTGAGAAATCCCAGTTTGCAAAGTCAAATTCTGTGTAAGAGGAGATCAAATTGGGGGCGCTCGTGAGCCCGCTGCAAGATGGCCGCACTCAACTAGAGCTCCGTCCCCTCAACCCCTCTTTTTTCGCTAACACACGCTAACAGTAGCATTTCGCCCCCCTCCTGTACCTCTCCTGGACCAGCGCAAGCCAGCGATCCCCCTGGGGGCCCTGTTCAGCGATCCACTTGCAGCCAAGGACCGACGAGTGTCTTGTCCCAGCGCGGCCTGCCGGACACTGTTTTCTTTTTTGCCTCCGGCCTCGCGCCTGATTGACCTTGCCGCCGGCTGCTGCTCCCGACACAGCTGAAAATCGCCGGGTGGACATCCGCGGGGCTGACAGACTGGGCCCTTCTTTCCCACTTGCGGATCCAGCAGCGGTCCGTGGCATAAAAGGAGGCACACACTCTTCAGCGTGTGGCGCTCGGTGTTAGTGCTGCAGACCTGCGGGAGAGAGCCGGGACCACGTGGAAACCACGCGGCGGCTGCCGCGGCAACTACTGGCACTCACCGGCCTTCCTCTCCAATACGGATCATCCAAAGGGGGGTGAGTTTGAATGTTGCTTCCTCCCCTGCACAGCTTTTGATCTGCGATCGCAGCTGGCCATCAGGTCTCCTTTTCCCTGCCGGCCCAGTGTGCAGCCAAGGCCTTCGCCCTCCTGAAACTACTCTGGGTGCCCTGCACAAGTGGCCTCTTTGACATCTGGCCACTCATTGAAGCTACAGAATCCATCATTGCGGGCCCCTGCTGCTCAGCCTCCCACTGCCTTACATCGCTCTCTAGCTCTCATCAGTGTCAGGCTGTTCTTCTGGGGGGACGGAGGCAGTTTACCACTCCCTGTCCTACTGTCTCGCCAGGGCCCCCCGCTTTGCTGATATTGTTTGTCAGCCTCTCCTGACACTGTGAACTGGTGGACACTCGCCGGGCTGGTGGGACCTTGAACGCCATCACCTTATTGGTGCTCTCACTGTTGCTGGCATTGACTCTACTTTTCTCCTGACACTGTGTGATCCCGGCGGCTCTGCGAGATGGCTGCTAAAACCAAAACTTCTGAGACTCGGGAGGGGATGCGCTCCTCCCAGAGACTGCAAAGTAAGTCCGGAGCCTCAAGCAGTCCACGCGGCCACTCTCCTCCAACGGGTTCTGACGATGAGACTGTAAGTGAAGAGGAACTGGACCCTCATAAGCCTCTCACCTCGGCTCAAATCAAACAAGAGTTCCGTAAGGGCTTCGCAGAGCTAGCCAACGAATTCCGCATGCTACGGGAAGAACTGATGAAAGATGTCGCAGACCTCCGGTCCGACGTTACAGAACTGGGAGCCCGAGTGGAGGACGTGGAGGCCAAGGTGGTTGACCATGATGGGACTCTGATGGACTTACAATGTGCTCTCGATAGACAGCGTGCGCAGGCCATGGAGCTGACCTATAAAATTGATGACATTGAAAACCGCTCCCGCCGCAACAATGTGCGTTTTCGTGGAATTCCAGAGGCGGAGGGGGGCGGGGAGGACCTGCCATCTGTGCTTAAGCTGCTGATAGCGGAGTTGCTGTCGGCGGAGGAGCTTACCACGCACGCTTCTGGAATGGAAATTGAGCGGGTTCACCGCGCCTTGGGAAAACCTCCTAACAACCAGCCACGAGATGTCATTGCAAGATTTCTCCGCTATACCGATGCTGAGCTTCTTATACGTCGAGGCCGGGAGAAGAAGATGGTCCGCTTCCAGGACGCGACAGTGTCCATTTATCAAGACCTCTCGGCGTTCACTTTGGCGCGTCGGAGAGAGATGAAACCAGTCACGGCGGTCCTGAACAACAAGGGGATTCGCTATTCTTGGTCCTTCCCATTTCGGATGAACTTCCTTCTGGGTAACAAAAAGATTTCTGCAAAGGACTACTCTGAGGCTTGGCGAGCTCTTCGCCAAGCGGGACTAGTTGATGATAGTGCCCAGCCTCATCCGCCGCCTCCCAAGCCCCAACATTCCAAGTGGCACAGGGTAGGCAAGTCCACTTGACACTCTTGTGGATCTGCAGAGCTCCTCTCACTTATTTTATTTATTTATTTTTTTAAGGAGCCTTGCCCAGTGGGTCCCTTGGATTTTCCTTTTCTGGGCAACTGGTGGTAGGGATCACCTTGGGGTTCCCACTCCATTATCCATGGGAGGCGACGGTTGAACTGCAAATGTTTTATTGCTGTTACTGTTTTGATGGGGGGGCATGATGGGACTGATGGTCCGGGATGGGTGGGGAGCGATGGGGGGAATGTTTTTCTATATTTAGGTTGAGCTTTCTCTTTTGGGGGATTTTGGGGGGTACGGGGTTTGTGGTCAATTTACCGTGTCCTGTATTAACTTAGACAGGCAGGTGGTATTGACGGGAAGGGGGGGGGAGATGGGTGGGAGGGGGGCTTTTCAACATGGATCTGGGGGGTAATCTCGGGCAGGGGTGGAGGGTCTATGGCTTTTGTTCTTAGCGGGTGGATTGGGTGGGCTTGGCTAACTAATTTCCTGGACTCGTCTGGGCGAGCCCCCCTTGGGACCTTTCGGGTGTCTAGCGGTGGTGCGGGGCTAGGTCGTATTTCTTAATGGTGCGCTTTGTCTCTTTTAATGTTAAGGGTCTTAACTCCCCACGGAAGCGGTCCCTGCTGTTCTCAGAATTGCGCACTTTACAAGGGGACATTGTTTATCTGCAGGAAACCCACCTTCAGAACTCCAAGCAGGGGTGGCTAAGGCGTTCCCCATATAATGAAGTGCGAGTGGCCTCCGATTCGCAGGGCCGGAAGAAGCGGGGAGTGGCTCTGCTCTTCCATCAGAGCCTCTCCTTGCAGATCGATGAGATAAAGCGAGACACCCTGGGGAGGTGGCTTTTCTTGAATGTTCGCTTAGACGGATGCTTGCTAACCTTAGCCAATATCTATGCCCCAAACACGAATCAGGGGCCCTTTTTTACACGCTTGAAAGCCCTACTGGCGGATTTTGCAAAAGGCCCTATTGTTTTGGGTGGGGACTGTAATACGCCTCTGGTACCCCATTTGGATTCCACGGGTCGTGCTGGGGGGGGAGTGGGGGGATCGGCCAGAGCCCTTCAACGCTTAATGTCCGACTTAGGCCTGCGGGATGTATGGAGAGATGCCCATGCGGGAGAGAGAGGTTATACTTACTACTCCCCGGTCCATCAGGTCCATACTCGCATTGATTATTTTCTACTGGACCAGCGCCTGATGGACGGGAGAGTACAGGCTGGACTCGGAGCGCTAACCTGGTCAGACCACGCCCCGTGCTGGCTTTCCCTCCCGGACGGCATGTGTAGTGAGTCTCGCCCTCTCTGGCGTTTAGACGTGAGGTTCCTACGGCGGCAGGGTGCTGTACAGGACCATGCCCACTTTATTCAGGAATTCTTTGAACTTAATGATACGGGGGAGGTTCCCCTTCCCACGGTGTGGGATGCTTATAAGGCCACAGCCCGCGGTCAACTTCTGGCTGAGGCAACTCGCACACGCAGACTTTGGACGCGTGTGAACATGACCATCTGGTGCGGGAATCCGCTCGCCTAGGCTTGGAGCACGCTCGAACCGGGTCGCGGCAGGTCCTACGTCAGTGGCGGACAGTCCGAGCGAATTTAGATGCATGTATGCAGAGAGAACTAGATAATAAGCGCCGGAAACTAAGGCAAACTTTCTACGAACATGGGAACAAAACTGGCCGCCTTTTGGCTTTGCGCTTGCGTCAACAACAATCCTCGAGAGTGGTCCGTGAATTACGTGATGCAGGAGGACAGAGGAGGGTCCTCTCCCGGGAGATTCGTGAGCTTTTTGCCGATTACTTGGAGCGGCTCTACAAAGCTGAGCCCTCTGGTGGGGACCACTTGAAGGATTATCTTCAGGGGACCGCCCTACCGCGTCTGTCTGATTCTGACCGGGCTCAGTTGGACTCAGAATTTACGATTGATGAGGTGGAAAATGCAATCCGGCATTTGAAAACTGGCAGCGCGCCGGGTAGTGATGGATTTCCGGCGGAATACTATAAAAAGTTCCGAACGCACCTGGCACCATCCCTGACCTGTCTGTTTAATGAGGTCTTGGGGGCAGCCTCCCTTCCACCGTCCCAGCGTGAGGCATTGGTCGTGATGATACCCTAGCCGGCAAACCCCTGCATGATGCGGCGTCGTACCGCCCCATCTCCTTGTTAAACGTCGACGTAAAAATTTATGCTTCGGTGCTGGCTGCACGTTTGAATCGGGTTCTTCCGGGCTTGGTTCATCCTGACCAGGTTGGCTTTGTGCCGGGTCGTCAGGCCGCGGACAACATCCGGCGTATGTTACAAGTTATTCATGTGGCCCAGCGGGACCCGCAACCAACGTTGCTAGTGGGCATTGACGCTGAAAAAGCCTTCGACCGGGTGGATTGGGAATATTTATGGTGTGTTCTGGAGCTAATGGGCTTTGGCCCTAACTATATTGGCTGGGTTCGTAGCCTCTACCAGCAGCCCCGGGCGTGCGTTCGGATTAATGGGGGACACTCGCGGCATTTCTTTTTGGAGAGAGGTACACGTCAGGGTTGCCCTCTGTCCCCCCTGCTTTTCGCCCTAGCGATGGAACCCCTGGCCCAGAGCTTTCGAGATCACCCGGGATTGCGAGGGGTCCGCATTGGTTCCGCGGAATACCGGATCGCGCTCTTTGCGGATGACATCATTTTATCCTTGGTGAATCCGTCTGCTTCTCTCCCCATCGCGATGCAGCTGTTCGCGGATTTCTCTCGGGTCTCCGGCTTTAAGATCAATTATGCTAAATCGGAGATCTTGAATGTTGGGGTCCCTGGGGCGGTTTGTGCGGAGCTTCGAGAGGCTTACCCTCTCCGCTGGGTGCCTGGCACTCTAAGATATTTAGGGGTGAATTTGACTGTGGAACGGGCGGATCTTTTCAAAGCTAACTACGATCCCTTGCTTCGCCAGGTCCGGCGGGACTTGGAGGCCTGGAACGGCCTACTCCTCTCCTGGTTTGGACGTATAGCTGTTGTCAAGATGGTGGTTGTCCCACGTTTCCTTTACTTCTTTCAGGTTCTCCCGATCCCTATCCCGCGAGCTACTTTGGCGGCCTGGCAAAAGTTACTCATGAAGTTTGTGTGGCACTATCGTCGCCCGCGCCTAGCACGGCAGGTTCTCTTTGCCCGTACGCGTACCGGCGGTATGGGAATGCCCAATTTATCTTGGTACTATGCGGCAGCGCAGTGTCGGGCGGGGGTGGAATGGATGATTGCCGATAGCACTAAGCAATGGGTGCAGATGGAAATGAGTCTGGTGGGGGGAGCGGGGTTGGGGGACTGGCTGTGGCTTGGACCACGACTCCGCCGTGGCAAGTGCACTAGTAACCCTTACGTTTCTCATACCCTCCGTTGCTGGGATCAACATTTTCGATCACGTGATGTGGACATATCCCCTTTAGCCCCTATAGTTGATAACACCTCCTTCCCACCGGGTTTAAGTGATGTAGCTTTTCGGCAATGGGGACACCTTGGTCTCAGCCGGGTCGGTCAATTTTTTGCAGATGGTCGGTTGCAACCCTTTCATGCCCTACAGGCCGAATTTGATCTTCCGGCGGGGCATCTCTACCAATACCTGCAGGTGACGCATTGGGTCAATTCTAGGTCCGTTCGACCCCACGTTGCTCGAAACCTGACAGACCTGGAGCGCTACTGTGAGCGGTGTACTACTACTAGGGGTCTTGTGGCGACCCTATATGCCCATTTGCAGGGGGCCCAGAAGTGCCCCACACGGCATAGGGTGCTCTGGAGCTCTGACCTGGGTCTCTCCTATACTGATCAGCAGTGGGAGACAGTGGAAAAGCGCCTGTGGCAGAGCTCGGTTGCGACTAATGCCCGAGAAACGAACTATAAATTGCTGTATCGTTGGTATATGACTCCAGCGCGGATCGCTCGTATGTATCCCGGGGCTGGGGACCTCTGTTGGCGTAACTGTGGGCAGCGGGGTACCCTGGGACACATTTGGTGGGCGTGCCCCCGCATTCGCTCTTTTTGGAAAGGTGTACAGTTCCGGCTGCAGATGCTTTTGGGACTGAGTATCCCCTGGGATCCGGGGATTTTCCTTTTTGGGGCCCATGTGCCGGGCGGCCGGGCTCTGCAACTTGCCTTACTCCGGCACGGCTTGAATGCGGCTCGGCTATCCCTGGCAGCGTCCTGGAAGCAAGCTTTGGCCCCCTCTTTCCAGGTCTGGCTGGAACGCATGTGGGATACATACTCTATGGAACGAGGGGTAGCGGTTGGCAGAATGCGCCTGGCTCGTTTTGAATTGGTATGGGCGCCCTTTGTGTCGCGTTATGGTGCGTGATAGTCCAGGATAAACGGGGATACTACACCGACCTCTTCGGCGGTTGGCCCCTTCTCTGTGTTCTCACGCTCACCTCTGTCCCGAGCTCTGACCTCCACAAGTCATAGATGGGGGGGTTGGGAGGTGGGGGTGGGGGGTCCCGGGTTCGGGATGACATGGGGGGGGGTAGGGAGGTTGTGGGGGGGGGGGTCCAGGTTTCTTCATTATAAACGTATAAAAATGAAGACATATTGTAGGTTGCTGTTGTGACCTGATGTTGTACTGTTACTGTTGCATCCTTCTTTTTTGAGGATCCTGGCGGTTACTGTATTTTTGTATTCTTTGGAAGTCTTTCAATAAAAAATAAAAAAAAAGAGGAGATCAAATTATGTAATAAATTGTATTGGTACATTGCTGGTGTTTTATCAATCAGTATAATACAGTGCGTGACTGCGTGTCATAATTATTTGTCGTAGGT
Source organism: Ichthyophis bannanicus (assembly GCA_033557465.1). Lineage (NCBI taxonomy): Eukaryota > Metazoa > Chordata > Amphibia > Gymnophiona > Ichthyophiidae > Ichthyophis > Ichthyophis bannanicus. The sequence goes on from CM066036.1 coordinate 389,531,996, forward strand.
AAAAAATTCAAATAAATACCCTCCTCTCTCTTTCCTCCTCCTCCTCCTCCCAAGGAAGACGTTCTTTAGCCCCTTCGACGGCATCATCTGAGTATAAAGTGCACCGAAATCCCTTTCCCATCAAAGTCACGAATTTGAAAATCTAACTCGCATTCATCATTTGTTCCAAGAATCCACTCCCTCGCCAATGCTGAGACAATAAACGGGACAGCAATATAGCATTTAGGTTCGCGTCGCACGGCACTCCCTCTCAACTCAATTGACTTGGCGCAGCCGTAGGCGTCACTCATTTCATTCGAGGCTTCGGGTGTCAACCAATTATAATCACGGATTGCCTCGGCAAAACAATCCTTTACGCTTTTCATGCGGAGGTCATGCACTGATTGGCCAGTGCTGGTAAAGAAGTTACAGTGAGAATGAACGCATGAACTTCTGTAATCATTCTGTATCCCCAAACAGACATGACTGACACCCCAGGATTGCAAAGAAAGAGATCTTCTTATGAGGCTTCCTTCAAGCTGAAAGTCATCAACTTTGCAGAAGCAAATGGCAACAGGGCTGCTTCCAGAGAATTTACAATTCCGCAGGCAAATGTCAGGCTGTGGAGAAAGCAGAAAGAACTTCTGTTTGAGCTGCCAAAAACCAAAAGGGCATGCAGGGGCCTTCCAGCCAAGTACCCGGACTTAGAAAAAGAGCTTGTGGAGTGGGTGACTGACCAGAGATGCGGTGGCTACATTGTAACGATGCTTCACATCCAGCTAGAGGCTCTCAGAAGGAAGAGAGATCCAAGTTTCAAAGCTTCTCTGAATTGGGTCCACAGATTCATGAGGAGAAATGGCCTAAGTCTGAGGCAGAAGACAAAAATCGCTCAAAAGCTACCTTCAGAACTTGCTGACAAAGTAACTTCATTTCACTCTTATGTGCTGAAGCAAAGAAAGCTGCATGACTTTGAACTCTCACAGATTGGGAACATGGATGAAACTCCGCTGTGTTTTGATATGCCGGGCAGGAGAACAGTTGAGCCCAAGGGAAGCAGAACTGTCCAAATCAGAACAACTGGATATGAAAAGACACACTTCACCACAGTCCTGACCTGCATGGCAGATGGAACTAAGCTCAAGCCAATGGTGATTTTCAAAAGAAAGACAGCTCCAAAGGAGAAATTTCCAGCTGGTGTGGTGATCCATGTGCATCCCAAAGGATGGATGGATGAAGAAGGAATCGTGCTGTGGCTCAATCAAGTTTGGAATAGCAGGCCTGGAGCTCTCTTGAAGAAGAAATCCCTTTTAGTGTGGGATCAGTTCAGAGCACACATGACTGACAAAGTGAAGGGAAAATGTGCTTCTCTCAACACCACCCAAGCAATGATTCCTGGTGGTTTGACATCTATCCTGCAGCCTCTGGATGTCGTTCTGAACAAACCATTCAAGGACAGAATGAGGCAAAAATGGATGGCTTGGATGGCCTCTGGTCAGCAAGAACAGACCAAGAGTGGAAACTTCAAGAGGCCTAGCCTGCCTCTAGTCTCCACTTGGGTCAAAGAAGCCTGGGATGACATTCCGTCTCAGATGGTTGTCAAAAGTTTCTTGAAGACTGGAATCTCAAACAGAATGGATGGCACAGAAGATGATGAGCTCTGGAAAGAAGACACAGAAGAAGATGAAACTGAAGAAGATGAAGACCAAGCCGAACCCAACTGGGATACTGATGGAAGACTGACTCCAGAAGAGTTTCATGAACTTTTTGGTGACAGTGATGATGATGACTTTGAAGGATTCTGATCGAAATATAGAATATGTAATTTTTTGTGTAAAATAAAATTTAAACAAAATTCTGAAAACTTACGGGGAGCGTTATACTTGGGTATGTCAAAAAAGACTAGTTTTTCAATTCAAAAGTGGGGGAGCATTATACTTGGGTGAGCATTATACTTGGGTGATTACGGGTAAGTCAAAATTGATCACCAAACATCTGAACCTTACAAACAGGAACAAGGCCTACCCCAGGGTTCTGCCCTATCAGCCCTCCTCTTCAACATTTATCTTCAACCCATCAGCTCCATCTTTAAAAAAATTCCAGTTAAATTATCATATATGCGGACGACAATGTTGTACTTCCTGTTTAACATCCACAACCCCTCTTTACAACAAGTCAGATTTGTTTTATGGAATTATCGACATGACTAACGAACCAAAACCTTAAGATCAACATTAATAAAACTGAAGCACTGTATGTAACAAGAAACCTGAGCTTCAGCCCCTCTACATCCATCAAGATCCAAGACACCAACATTTCAGGCAAAAGCGAGGTAAAGTATTTTGGTGTAATCACGTCCTCAATGACTTCGCACATCAGACAGACAAGGAAGATTTTCTTCAAACTCAAATTGTTTAAGCAGCTTCGCCCGTTGCTGCACCAACATGACTTTAAATCGGTTATAAACGCAATTATCACACCACACTGACTTTGCCAACACAATCCTACAAGGTTCTACTAAACCAACACTAAGACACCTTTAATTAGCCCATACGTTCTAGCTAGGACAACCATGAATAGCAACCCCTTTGATCACATTACCCCCATATTGTATACCCTCCACTGGCTCCCTGTACAAAGCTGAATCATCTACAAAATACTAGTCACAACTTTTAAACTAATCAAAGAAATCGCCCCATCATACCTCTCCACACTCATCACCATAGACACTATCACTTGCTCTCAGTGTGACTGCAACAAAAATAAGAACTAGCAATACCAACTGACTTCAGGATATCAAGGAAAATTACAAACAATAAAACATTCTCCCACTTCACCCCTAACCTCTGGAATAACCTCCCAGAACACCTAAGAGAAGCAAACGACCTCCTCACCTTCTGGAAAAAAAAACTCAAAACCCATCTATTTACTTTGGATCCTCTACTAACCTCAACTCCATTGATCTTCCTCACTCCTCCACATAAACCCTTCTACATAAGTCGCCACTCACCATCCTTATAACCCCCAAGAATGCTTCATTACTTTATACTGTATCGGTCCCAACCCCTATCTAACACCGAAGTGGTACATAGTTCAATGTAAGTGTATTGTGGCAAAGTCAGCTATCCTGAGAGTGGGGGAGGTGAGAAGCATAACGAATTCACCCTAGTTAAGGGTCCCCTTCTAGGAGTGCAGGGAGAGAAAGCCACAGCCAGGTTTCAAAGACAGAAAAACCCCAGCTGGAACAGGTTTCAGCCAATGGCTGATAAAAGTAAGAAAGAGGGATTGCAAGCACGAGGACCAAAGCCCTTACTTTAACAAGTGCACTGATTATTCTAATATCAGAAGGCAGGGGGATTACCAACACCTGGGAAAGAAAGAGGTGGGGTTAAGACCCTGGAGGTATACACCTGGGTTAGATTATGCAGAGAGGGGGAGACGAGAAAGGGGGAGACGAGAAGGAGAGCAGCCGGGAGAGCAGCTGAGACAGAAGCAGAGAGAAGGAGTGGATTCTTGGGGAAGAGCTGAGCTACCCAGAGCTGAGAGAGCTGAATTCCCTGCAACAGGTTGGCAACAGAGGTGGGGACCAGGAAGTGGAGAAGCTTTCAGACCACCAGAGAGGTTGTCAGCTGAGCAGTCTGACCAGGTCGGTGAGTCAGAACCCATGCAGTTGGGAGAACCAGTGTCAGAGTTGGGGGAAGAAGACTGCTTTATGGATTGCTCTCTATGCCAAGCTCTAGACAGGAGGTCTTGAGGAAAAGCTAGCCCTGAAAGAAGTAATTCTCCTTGGACGTTAACCATATGGCAGAAGCAGTGTGGAGGTAAATTCCTGTCTGTTTTAAAAGGGAAATTTACTGCAACGTAAGCCTTGATCAGGAAACTCTGATTCATGCTAGTTTGTCACCTGTATTTGAACTGTGCAACGGCAAGAAAAGCCAAGTTAGCTGCTATAAGAGTTTTTGCTTGCTCCTCTCCTATATGAAAAGCCTGCTAAGAGTTTTGATAACAGCTTGGAATGTTTGTTTTGTTCTAAGTTTGGTTTCACGTAGAAATGCAGCCTAGAGAGGTTTTAGAGGCTGGCAGAAACCAAACTGCTGTAGAAGAATTAAGCCTGAATGTTTTCTTTATGCTCTGATTAACAAGGACTAAAAAGGAAAGTGGCAGCCTAGTCTCTAAAGGCAATTGCTTCTGCAAGTAAGAGGACTTTAAAAAGCCATTTCTGAGTTCTTTTGGTTTGTTTGCCATTATTTGCTGTACCTTAAGCAAATCCTACAGTTATGATCCTGTAAATTATACCTTGAACCTGCTGTGTTTTGTGTTATGGAAATAAACTCTCTGTTACAAGCCTTACCCTCGGTTACCTCAACTACAAACCTTCTACTTAAGGTACCAACATATTTTAGCAGTACTACACTTCCCAGAAGCCAACACGAAGAAATAGGCTGCTAGGAGCTGACAGAAGAAGGAATCCTCAACCACCACGCCCCTCGACCACTAGAGGCAAGTGGCTTCGGGCGTTGTGCTTGTGACAGTATATAGTTCTATGTAAATCAGCCCTGACAGCTAATATATATACTTAAGAGTTCTTTGTAATTGAAGATGTACCTTTCACTGTACTATTCAAATTGTTGTTCATCGTAAACCGCATTTGATCTTTAGGAAAATGCAGTAAAGAAATTTGTAATAAATAAATACTGCCGGCCAGATTCTCCAGGCAAAGCCACCATTTGAGAGCCCTTTTGGTCACTCGCAGGCAGGGGAGCTTCTGGGACAAAGGATGTGTTTGGTGGGACCACTGCTTGAGCAAAGCCTTCTGCAGAGGCTACATGTTTACCCTTGCCCACAGCACAAGTTCGAGAGTGCCTGCCATGGTTCCTAGGACCTGAAGATAATGCCAAGCCATTGGCTCCGTCCTCCTCAGAAACTGGTGCACTAATACTCAAAGCCCCTAAGCACCAAGGGAGAAACACTCTCCCTGCATGGGTGTTGAAACATGCTCCCAGGTACTTGAGTTCCCGAGATAAAACCAGATGGCTCTTGGCCAAGTTGACCACCCAACCTAGACTTTGGAGGAACTGTACCACGCAAGCAGTTGCTCGCTCGCTCTCATCTTTGGACTTTGCTTGAATCAGTCAGTTGTCAAGGTACAGATGAACTAGAACACTTTTATGGCGGAGCGCCACTGCCACCACTATCATGACCTCAGTGAAGGTTTGTGGTGCCGTTGTGAGACCGAACAGCAATGCGTGAAACTGGAAATGCCCCATTGGTACTGCAAACCTGAGGAACTGCTGATGTTCTGGCCGTATGGGCAGATACGCCTCCGTTAAGTCGAGAGACATCAGAACTCCCCTTTTCTGACTCCCACAATGACGGAGCACAAGGTTTCCATATGAAAATGCAGGACTCGCAGGCAGCGGTTCACTTGCTTGACGTTGAGGATCAGGTAGAAGGAGCCTTCCTTTTTTGGCACCACAAAATAAATGGAGTACTGACAGTAGCCATACTGGTCTTTGGGGGGGGGGGGGGACCGGCACCATGGCTCTGAGCTGTAAAAACTGTGTTAAGGTGTTTCATACCACTGCCACTTTGGCTTGCGCCTTGCAAGGAGACTGAACGAAGGAGTTGCCCACCGGGCGAGTGAGTTTGAGAGCATACCCCTCTCGAATGACCTCTAATACCCATTGGTTGGAGGTGATCTGGACCCAGACAGAGTAGAATTCCTGCAGCCGACCACCCACAGGCTGCACCACCACCTGGGCCCCCTTGCTTCACTGCGATTTCTTGAGTCCCAAGGATGAAGCGGCAGCAAATCTCTGCCCGCCCCTCGGAAGCCTTGAATCCCTTGCCCCTTGGAGATGAATCTTCCCTTCTGAAAGGGGATAGTGTGTTGAATGAAAAATGCCTGAAGTCCCGTGGCGTGGGGGGGGGTTAGTGTGGCTCTGCTTCTGCTTATCCTCAGGCAGACGCCCACCTTTGGACTCTCCTAGATCTTTCACCAACTTGTCCAGGGAAGCTTGCTGAGTCAGGCCTTGGATAAACCGTCCGCTGCCCAGTTACGTAACCAGAGATAGCGGCGGGCCGCCACTATTGAGGCCATGCTGTTATAAAGCCCTCTAATGAGGTTGTAATGGATATCCGCCAGATAAGCAGCTCCCAGCTCTAGTCTGGCCCGCAGCCGATTCTCCTTGTTGTTGAACCCGCTGCGACCAGCAGAATTAGGCTCTAACCACCCAGGCTCCGCAAATTGAGGCCTGCAGCGACAGGGCATCGACATCAAAAGCTTGTTTTAACAAGGTGTCCAGTTTTTTATCTTGGGTATTCCCGAGTGCCGCACTGTCCTCCACAGGGATAACCACTACGTCAACTTTTGGGGGCCAAAAAAGCTTGTGTTCCTGATCTGGCAGCAGATAGAGACACGCCATAGCCCTCAATCCCTTAAGGCTAGCCTCCCCGGCAGATCCCATTCATCCTGAATCATCTGCCTAACTATGCTATGCACTGAAAAACTTTCTATTTGCATACCGCTTGCAGTAACGGGTCCTCCAGTGACTTGTCTTCTGCTGGAACACTAGTGGGCATATTAAGTGCTCCGAGGGATCCCATGATGAGCACCAACGCCTCCTCTCTGTGGAACACCCGTACAATACATGCCTGCTCAGGAATCTCCCCTTCTTCCAGATCTTCATCCCCTTCTGGCCCTTCGGACAGCCGAAATTCTCCCCGATCCTCTTCAGCAGGCCTGGGACTCTTTGTGGGTAGTGGCCCCGACTCACTCTCAAGAGGACACCCTGTCCTTTTGGCCCCGCGCTCCGACCCAGAGAGCCCCCCCCTCCCCCCCGCCTGCACCTACTGGTGCAGACAGAACACTTGATGCAAAAGGAGGACAAATTCCAGTGAGAACATTCCCAGGACCAGAGGGTCCGGGAATGGCCGAGGGACAAGAAGTTGTTTCCTGTGAGGACAGCATGTAAACCACGGAATCCTGTGCCTCCGCAGATGGAGAAAGCACCCCGTCTTGTCCTACCTTATCCCTTAGGTTCTGCTCCATGCAGGAGGCTTCTTGCACACAACCCCTGCAAATGCCCGCCTCAGAGATTGCACTATGCTGGATCACACACACCAGGCACTGAGGAATCAAAGGCATAATGGGAATAAAAGCCAGCGGAGGCATTCCCCAATTGCCTCTGGAGCCTCCCTCCTGTGTATAGCCTTAAGAAAGGAAAGGACAAGCATCTGCCTTAAATCACTAAGAAAAATAAAAACCCTCCTCTATAATTCTCTCTCTCTTTTCTTAAAAAAAATAAAAAATAAAATACACCGAAAGCTCTATTCCAAAACACACCACCACAAGAAACAGGGAACCCATGCCATGGGAGAGAAGGGAGAGACAAAAACTAATGCAGGAGCAGAGAGGGAGAGTGAGGTAGAAACACCCACTGTCTTCCCGTGTTGCTCACGACCACGCGGCTAGGCCTAAAACAAACTGGGCCTTCCTGCCGGGATCGTTGGCTTTTTCCCACCCCCCACACGCTCTGCTTTAAAGATTGCTGCCCTGGGTACCTGTGAGGAACACTGAGAAAAACCGCTTGCCTCCATGGGAGTTGCTCCTGTCCCCTTTCTCCCCTAGTGCTCAGCCAATCGTGGCTTTGGCGTCAAGGGGGGGGCCTCCGGGGATTTCTGCCTGCTCTGCCTGTCTGACTCGAAATGCAGCTCCTCACCCTTATCCGGGATTGGGAGCCACCAAGTCCCCAGTTCACAAAAAAGCCTCCAAACACTCACCCCCGCTCAACCAAGGTGGGGGGGGGATCCTCCAATTTTCTTGTGTTTTTTTTCTCTCTCCCGCTAACCCTGCACTACACTAAAAAGAACTTAAGCTCAAAAACAAAAACAGAAAAAGTGAAGAATAAAGTATATCCCTAAACTAAATTAAACCACCTTAGTTGTCCCTTCAGTGAGTCCAGCACCCTGGCTCACTACCTCCTCCAGCTACCTGGAGACTGAGCATACTGGAGCTTGTGAGCGGTCCCTGCTGTATTAATGCCTCAAAAGATGACATGCTCAGTCTCCAAACTGCTGGAAGAGGTACACTATCCTGAGGTGTGGGGCGGGACTGTACTGGAGAAATGATAAGGAAACTGTATTTTGGCCATGTTCAATTTCAAATGGCGGCGAGACATTCAAGCAGCAATGTCAGATAGGCAAGCAGAGATCCAGACCTGGCTTGCCGGAGAGATTTCAGGTGTACATAGATCCAAGAGTCATCAGCATAAAAATGGTACCGAAAACCAAGGGAGGAGAAGAGTGCACCAAGGGACTGGGTATATAGAGAGAAAAAGGAGTGGGCCCAACAGACCCTTGGGGTACACCAACTGAGAGCAGGATAGCAGTAGAAGATCCAACAGAACACACACACAGTGTGATAGTGTGACCACAGGATGCTTGAAGGTTACAGGAACAGTTGCAGTGGAGAGCGATAAGTTGAGAATATGAGATGGAAGGGATGACAGTGGAGGAGATGGAGCTTAGAAAATGAGTGGGAATAGGATCAGAGGAGCAGGTAGTGAGTTTGGAGGAGGAAAGAAGAGTGGTTTCCTCCTCAGAGATCCTAGGAAAAGAAGAAAGGGTGGCAGAGGTTGAGGGGAAGAAGGGAACTCATGGGGAATTGGAGTGTAGTCTTGCGGACTTTTGTCATGGAAATAGTGAGCTGAGGTTTGGGCAGAAAGGGAAGGAGGATCAGAGGCAGAGGCATTTTGAGGAGAGAGTGGAAAGTTGTAAAGAGACGGTGAGGGTCAGAGGCAAGAGTTAGTGAGGTGGACATAGTAGTTTTGCTTGGCGAGTGCTATGGCCGACTGGAAAGAGGCATGAATTTTTGACGTGTAGAAGTGTCAGCAAGAATGCGGGATTTGAGCCAAATGCACTCAGCTGAGCAGGCACAGGAAAGTAGATAGCAGGTAGTCTAAGACAGCTAGGGCTGAGAGACAGTATGCCTCACATGCATGGGCAGAGCAAGAGCATCCAGAGCAAAGGAAAGTGCAATGTTATAGGAGGCTACTGCCTGAGATGATAGTGGAGGAAAGAGGTGATGAGACAGTAGTGGAGAGGGGCCGATGGGTCAATAGCATGAAGATTTCTAAAGAGATTAGAAGAAAATTGGGTGAGATTGAGGCAGGGAGTGATGAAGAGTGAAGCTTCGTAGGCGATAGTAAGATAAGGGAAAAACTTGAGGATAAGCAAATAAAGATGATGACAAAGTTAAGGCAGTGACTGTACTGTTGAGTGGGGGCAGTAGACCAAAGCTGGAGGTTGAATGAAGAGGTAAAGGAAAGGAAAAGAGAAATTAGACTCACCTGTTAATTGTTGTTCCTTGAGGAACTCCAGTTCAGTCCCGTCTGGGTTGTGCACCTCCTTCCGCAGCTTGGAGACTGGGCATATCAGAATCTTGAAGTCACCTCATATATACAGCTGGCTCCTCCCACCAGCCCCCTGTGACCTATGGACAAAGCAGAACTAAACGAGCAATAAATAAGTAACACAATTGTTGACCAACACCTTACCTACATATCTAAATGAACTGATCCACTCTGCTAACAAAGGAGACTGTTCCCCCCCATTGCCAGAGAAGATAAAGAGAAAAAAAAACAAAAAACTGCGCAACGGCACACAACAAAAACGAAGAAAGAAATAAGTGACTAGCACTAAAAAGATTCTCAACAAACTCAAGTCTTTGAATGCTTATACGGTATATGTTGCAAACAAACTTAATCACCAATCCGGGTGGGATCCGGGACTGAAATGGAGTTCCTCAAGGAACAATTAGTAGGTAAGTCTAATTTCTCTTTCCTTATCGTCCCTCCAGTTCTGTCCCACACCTCTGGGATGTAGCAAAGCAGTAACTTAATGGGAGGGACCTGACAAACCGGCACGCAAAACTGCCGATCCGAAACAGGCATCTCCTGCCATCTGAATGTCCAGACGATAATGCTTACTGAAAGTATGCAAAGAAGACCATGTAGCCGCCCTGCAAATCTCCACCAGAGGAACCAAAGTATACTCTGCCCAAGAAGTAGCTTGCACCCTGGTAGAATGCGCCCTCAAACCTACAGGAACCCGACAACCCTGTAATATATAAGCTGAGGAAATCGCTTTGCGTACCCATCTAGAAATGGAAGCCTTTGCTGCCGCTTCACCCTTGCGCGGCCCTTAAAAAAGTACAAACAAGCGATCCGATCTACGAAAAGGTTCCGACGCTTTCAGATAACACTGAAAAACCCGCTTTACATCTAGCGATCGTAGCGCACAGCCAGAGGCACTGTCATCTGCCGCCCATAAAATGGGTAAAGACACTGGCTGACCTACATGAAAAGCTGAAACTTTACCTTCGGTACAAAAGATGGAACCAAATACAAAACCACCTTATCTCGAAAAAAAGTAAGGAAAGGTTCTCGGCAAGAAAGAGCCTGCAACTCAGAGATTCAACGAGCAGAACAGATAGCCATGAGAAAAACCGCCTGCAATGTCAAATCTTTTAATGAGGCTTGACCTAAAGGCTCAAAGGGAGCCTTTGACAATGCCCCCAAGACCAAGTTGAGATCCCAGGAAGGAATCACTACTCTTCTTGGCAGACAAAGACGAGATACCACCCGCAAGAAACGTAAGACATCCGAATGAGAGCCCAAAGGAATACCCTGAACCTTACCACGATAACAAGCAATAGCAGCCAGCTGGACTCTTAACGAACTAGCTGCTAAACCTTTATCAAAACCATCTTGCAAAAAGGCCAACACTGCCGAAATAGAGGCCGATGTCGGTCGCCGCTTTCTTGCCTCGCACCAAGCCTCAAAGATGTGCCAAACACGCACATAGGCTAAAGAGGCTGTCCGTTTCCAAGCTAAAAGCAATGTGAAAATTACTGCCCCGGAATATCCCTTCTTTACTAGCCTCGCCCTTTCAATGGCCAAGCCATAAGCGAGAATCAATCCACTTGTGGCATTTGCAACGGCCCTTGAAGAAGATTGTCCGAAGCGGAAGACGCCAGGGATGACCGTCCAGGAGCCTCACTAAGTCGACGTACCACAGTCATCGCAGCCAATCCGGAGCTATTAAAAGAACGCACCCCCGATGAGATTCGATGCGCTGAACTACTTGGCCTATGAGAGCCCAAGGAGGAAAGACAGAGCAGCCCCTCCGTGGGCCACTGCTGTAGCAATGCATCTAGACCGTCGGACATCGTTTCTTGCCTTCTGCTGTAAAACTGACCCACCTTGATTGGCCGCCAAGTCACCATCAGGTCCATAATGGGTAGGCCGCACATGCGGACTATCTGAGCAAACACTTCTGCGTGAAGTTCCCACTCTCCGGGATCCACGCACACCCGAATGAGATAGTCCGCTGTCACACTGTCTAATCATGCAATGTGCGCCACCGATATCGCTTGAAGACTAGGTTCTACCCAACTGAACAAAACGTTTGCTTCCTTTTCTAGCGCTGAGCTGCCCGTACTGCCTGACGGTTGACATACGCCACCGCGGAGGCATTGTCCGACAAGACTCTGACTGATTGACCCAGGAGATTGACTTTGAACTCCCTGAGCACCAGTGCTATCGCCCTCAACTCCAGATAATTGACCATTGAGCTTCCTGAGCACTCCAGGCTCCCTGTGCGAAAAATCCCTCGCAATGAGCTCCCCATCCAGACAGGATGGCGTCGGTTAGGACTGGAATCCACTGCAGGTGTATGAGAGGCATGTCTGCGGCTAAATTTTTTGGATGAAGCCACCAAAGAAGGGCCTTCTTGACCCCTGCTGGACAGGACAGGCGAGTTGTCAAGGAGTCCAGCGACGAAGTAACAATCTCTGTAACGGCTGCATATGCGCCCTTACCCAAGGCACTACCTCCAGAGTGGCTACCATTGTCCCCAGCACCTGAAGATACTGCCAGGGTGTTCGTGCAGCGTATTTCAGAAACCTGCGCACCAAAAGACAAAGTTTCTGAGCCCAGAGATAAGGTAGAAACACCGATCCCACTCAAGTGTCGAACCGAACTCCCAAATATTCCAGTACCTGAGAGGGTATCAATTGGCTCTTGGCCACATTGACTACCCAGCTGAGGCTTTCCAAAAACTGTACCACTCTGGCAATAGCCTGTATACTTTCCGCTCTTGACTTCGCCCTTATGAGCCAATCGTCCAGATAAGGGTGTACTAACAGCCCTTCCTTGCGCAACACTGCCACTACCACTACCATGAACTTGGTGAATGTTTGAGGCGCTGTAGCGAGACCAAACAGTAATGCCAGAAACTGAAAATGTCCTTGAGGTACCGCAAAACAAAGGAAGCGCTGATGGGCTGCTCAGATTGGAATGTGCAAATACGCTTCGGTGAGGTCGAGAGACGTCAAACTCTCCTTTTCGTACTGCCGCGATAACCTATCGTAATGTTACCATGCGAAAATGAGGCACCCGCAGATGACTGTTCACTCCCTTGAGATCCAGAATAGGACGAAACTTTCCGTCTTTCTTGGGAACCACAAAATCAATGGAGCAGCAACCGCAACCGAGCTGGTCTGGTAGCACCGGAACTACTGCTCTCAGCTGCAACAAATAACCTTTGCTCTGCCCCCAGCATGGAGACTGAACAAAGGAATCGACTATCGGTCGGGCAAATTCGAGAGCATACCCCTCGCGAATGATTTCCAAAACCCATTTGTCTGACATTATCTGGACCCAGGCTGGAAGAAACTCCCGCAACCATCCTCCTACAGGCTGAACTGCCGCCTGGGCCCTCCTCACTTCATTGGGCTTTCTTGAAACCTGAGGACGAGGAATTTGCAAAACCTCTGCCCACTCCTCGAAATCCTCTAAAGGTTTGCCCCCGAGAGGGAAACCTCCCTCTTTGGAAACTACCCAACTGGGAGGTTCGAAAAGAACGAAAAATCGCATGGCCGCCCTCGTGATGGAACTTGAACCCAACTGGACCTTGGCTTATCTTCTGGTAAATGACCTCCCTTGGATTCCCCCAAGTCTTTGACCAACTTGTCCAAATCTTCACCAAACAAGAGCTTCCCCTTGAACGGAAGCTTGCTTAGACGAGACTTTGAGGAACTATCAGCTACCCAATTCTGTAACCAGAGATAACGCCGGGCTGATACAAGGGAAGCCATGCTATTAGACAGTCCTCATGTCATAATGCAGATCTGCCAGATAAGCCGCCCCGGACTCTATCTTAGTAACGTCCGCCACCTGTTCCTGCAGCTTATCTGCAGGAAGCTGTAAATGCTGCGACCATCTTAGACACACTCTTGCTACCTAAGCCCCACAGATTGATGCTTGAAGAGATAAGGCATTAACCTCAAAGGCCTGCTTTAACAAAGAATCCACTTTGCGATTCTGACCATCCTTTAGAGCCGCACTGCCCTCTACTGGAATGGTAGTCTTCTTGGTGACCGCCGACACCGCGGCATCTACACGGGGAGATCGAAAGGACTCCCGCTCCAGATCTGACAAGGGATAGAGATGAGTCATGGACCGGACCGCCCTTAACCCTGACTCTGGAAGGTCCCACTCATCCTGAATCATCTACCTGACCACATGGTGAACCGGAAAAAACGCTTGTCTCTTGTGAACTGCCTGAATGATAGAATCCTCCACCAACATCTCGTCTGCCGGCTGATCCACTGCCAAATTAAGAGCTTGAAGGGATTCCGTTATCAAAGCCGGCAGCTCTTCTCTACGAAATACTCTATAATCCAAGCCTGGTCCTCAGGCTCTAGAATCTTGCCTTCCTCCAGGTCCTCTGCTACTGTATCTAACTCCTCTAAATCCTCGCCATCTAGCCAGTCCGATAAGGCCGGTTGCTCTTCTACAGGCCGAGCTCTCTTAGCTGGTTTCCCTAAGGAAGCCTCAACCTTTTCTGTCAAGGGCCCAGCCCCTCCGGCTCCTAGGCCTGAGAGATCTGCCGTAACCCCTTGCTGGCGTAAACAATAGGTTTGATGTAGCAAAAGAACAAAGTCTGGAGAAAAACCAGACAGGACTCCTCCTGCTACCAGAAGAGACAATGAAGGAAGTGGAACTGACGGAGTCGCCCCTTGCAGAGAGACGAGAGTCTCTAAAAGAGCACTCACCTCCACTGAGACCCGAGCCCCTTGCGCTCCTGATGAACCTTCCTTAGTCTGTTCCTGAAGTTCCTGCTCCATAGTAAGCACAGCCACGGCACACTCCGGCCTCTGATACAGTTCCTCGCCGGGTGCTGCAAACAAGGCACTGTGGACGTGGAGTCATGAGCTTTCTCAGCCCAAAATGCCTAAAAAAAAAAAAAAAAAAAATGATTTTTTTTTAATATTACAGTAGTCAAAAATCAATCAACTACCCCCAAAAATGCAAACAACATTTAAATCTGAAAAATAAACTCAAGATCGCAGCAGAAACGCACAAAAAAGTGCGGAAACTGGGCCGCAAAACGGTTACAAGTTGAAAAATTACCTCGGTCCGTGCACGCGGCAGTAAGCTGTGTTTGCCCGTTTTCCCCAGGCAATCGCGACTGCCCCAATCAACTCCAGAGCACCGGAGACCCAAAGAAACGCCGAGTATACCAAACTGATTGGCAGAAAAGACACTAAATCTGTCCAGTCAGCTGCAGCATCGCAGCATTGCAGCTCAAATGCTGCCAGCGGCTCCCTCGATATAAAAAGCGCTCCGACTCCGGCCGTGAAGAGAAGAGTGTGACTGCACTTCAGCTACCCTCCGAACACCCTAGGAGGGGAGAGAAGGCAGAAACAACCGTCCGGCAGCAGGGCAGAAGGGAAAAGTCTCCTCCAAAGCTCCTGACTAAACCCGGTACCCTGTATAACTTCAATTCTTTTTTAAAACAACCTTTACTACCCCAAAACAAACCAAGCAAAGTAAAGCAAAGTAAAGCAATTAAGTTAAAAACTAAATTAAAAGCCCTAACTGCAAAGTTCCTTATTTATCACTCCAGTGAGCCGAGCACCTAGGCTCACTACCCCCTCCGCTGCTTGGAGACTGAGCACACTGGGAGCTGGTGGGAAGAGCCATCTGTATATATGAGGTGACTTCAAGATTCTGATATGACCAGTCTCCAAGCTGTGGAAGGAGGTGCACAACCCAGAGGTGACTGAACTGGAGGGACAATAAGGAAGGAGCTTAAAGCCTAAGGGTCAGAGGGGTTATCAACATCAATGTTAAAATCACTGAGAATAAAGGAGGAGGAGGAGGGGGGGGGGGGAAGATGAATCCAGAAAGGAAAGCCACGAGCCAAAGTCAGTGAGAAAGGTAGAGATGGACTTGTCGGGGGAAGTTGAGGATTGATAAATAAGAGCTATCCAGAGAGGTAATGGAATAAAAAGGCAGACAGGGAAGGCAGGAGGGAAAGGAAAGAGACAGAGAGGAGGTGTTGAAATTGGCAAGAAAGAGTAGAAACCCATCACCACCACGGCCAGTGGGACGAGGGATGTGGGAGAATTTGTAGCCACCATGACAGAGGGCAGCAACTTAAGTTGAGTCTTCTGGGAAGAGCAAGAAGATGGACAGCATTAGAGATAAAGAGATCATGAATAAAGGCAAGTTTATTTGATATGGAGTGTGCATTCCAAAAAGTGCATAAGAAAGGGAGAAAGGAGGGGGAAATTAGGGAGATGTCAATAAGATTTGAGTAGGTGCATGAGGATCTGTCCTAGGAGTGTGAGAAAAATCTAAGGAAGCCAGGGTTGGGGTTATTTCCAGAAGACAGAAGGAGCAGAATAGTGCGGGGCAGGCAGGAGATGGTATGGTGGTAACAAGGGTGAGGTCCTTTCAGAGACAGAAGAGAAGGATGAATGAGAGGAGAAAAAGGTGAAGCTCAAGAACTGATGATAGGATAGATGACAAGATGGTGGAAGAAATAAGGATGGTAAAGAGGGGATGGGGGTGGTTGAAGTTATTGGTACGAGGGGAGGTGGTTAGGGAGTGTCAACAATAGGAAGAAAAAGTGATATAGAGCCATAAGAAAGAGATGGAGAGAAGAGCAGAAGTCAGAAGAAAAATTAAGGATAAGCAGGAGAAAGATATAGGGGAGTAGCGAGCACCTGGGAGTAATAGTGGTCTAAATCAGTCTTTATGAAGTGGCTGTATAGCAAAAGTTAAGAGTTATTTAAATTGTACTGCTACATATCAATTGAATTTTAGATCAGATGATAATTGAATAAACAGTCATCATGCAAGGTTCTGGAGTCTGCTTGGAGGTTTTGGACCAGAGTTGCTGCTCTGTGCTTAGTTTTCAAGTTTGGCTGTTAAAGGCAGATTTTTGTTGGCAGAGTCTGGCAAGTGGTTTGGTCGACTAGCTTCTCAGTCACAAGGTTCTACATTAGGAACCACCACCCAGGAAAAAGATTCAGGCATCATCGTGGATATGCTGAAACCCCCCATCCAGCGTTCAGCAGCGGCTAAGAAAGCAAATAGAATGCTAGGAATCATAAGGAAAGGCATGAAGAATAAAACCAAGGATATTATAAAGCTTCAGTATCATTCCATGGTGCAACCGCAACTTGAATATTGTATGCAATTCTGGTCGCCGTATCTTAAAAACAGGATTAGCAGAATTAGAAAAGATACAGAGAAGAGCCACCAAAATGGTAAAGGGGATGGAAGGATTCTCCTATGAGGAAAAGCTTAAAAAGGTTAGGGCTCTTCAACTGTGCCACCTTGCTGGGCAGACTAGATGGGCTATATACTATGTAACTTGGATATGCAGAATTTGTGCAGTATTCCCCCAAGACTATTACTAGAAATATAAGATAGCAAGTTTATAGCAGCACAACAATTACAGTTATTTATTTTATTTATTTATACAGGTTTTATATACCACCTCTTCAAGAGATCAGGGGCAGTTTACATTGAACAAACTAGTTACAGAGAACAAATGAAATAACCACAGAAAATGTTGAACTATATACAAAGTAGTTGCCTGGATCCTGAATGATTATATAGGGTGCTACTGTTAATTTATATAAAACTTCAACTATATACATTTAGATTGGTTGAGAGAGATGTGTGAAACGGGAATATTGTTGTAATATTCAGCAAACAGTAGTGTCTTTAGCTGTTTCCTAAATGTTTGGAGGTCTTTGATAGATCTTATGTGGACTGGTAGAAGGTTCCATAATTTGGATGCAGTGTAGGTGAAGGTTCTTTTGCTGGTTACTTGTTTTGTACTACTGATTGATGATGGTACTGCAACTGTGCCTAGATTGCTGTTTCTTCTGCTCCTGGTCTCTGAGTATGAATCTTAGATGTGAGGAATGAGGGCGAGATGTTATGTATTAGCTTGAAGGTGGTAATTATTACTTTATATTTTATTCTACTCATTAATGGGAGCCAGTGCAGATCTTTAAGGATTGGTATAATGTGATCTGTCAGACGTACTTTAGTTATTATTCGGGCAGTCATATTTTGGGTTATCTGGAGGGTTTTTGTCTTTTTGGGCAGTCCTTGTAGTAAACTGTTGCAGTAATCCCAATGCAAGGTTATGAGTGTCTGGACTACCGTTCTAAAATCGTTGGATTCTAGGAGGTCTCTTAGGTTCTGGATGGATCTTAGCTTAAAGAATATAGTCCTATCTGTTTGTTTAACCTGGGATGACATACTGAGTGATTTGTCCAAAGTGATTCCCAAGTATTTTACCTCGTTTTACTTGGATGGTGGTGTTTTGTATCTTGATTTCAGTAGGGGTGGGGTGAAGTTTTGGTTTCCCGTGGAGAACATAATTTTGTTGTTTTTTTTAAGTTGATCTGGAAGTTTTAAAGTCTCTTTAAGAACTTCTGTTTTGAAGTTTATATTCATTACAATGCAATATAGTGTATTAAGAGCTAGCTCCAGAGTTGCCAGCACCCTAAGCAAACCTTAAGCCTTATGACCCCTGTTCTCTCCCCGGGCCCTCACCCCCTGAAGCTGCCATCCTAGGTGACTGTCTAGTTGGCCAGCCCCGACTATATTCCTCTTATAATTACAGTATCAAGATTTTAAAAAATACAATAATAATAATACATTATGCACATAATTCTTAGGTATCTGGCTTTGGCTTATGGAAGTCCTGGCCCCTGCTGGCTAATACAAGGTACATGACTTTTTAATTCCCTGTTACATTATCATGTGGCCATACTGCTCTTGCTGGACAACGAAAGGCCCCAAGTCTGCCACTGAGTAAAATATATCCATCAAATAATTTTCCCTCTACACTCAGTAGCAAAAGTCCTAGGCCAACTGCTTAGTCTACCCCCTCCACCCAACTTTAAAACCACTCTCTTTCTCCACGGCCTTTAACACACCTAACTTCCCTACGCCCCTCACAATCCAGTTTTCTTAGCATTACACCCCTCAGACTGCCATCCCTAATAACTGATCATTCTATCTCCTGAAAAGTCTTCTAGAGTCTAGACGATTCTTTCGAAACAAGACAGGGCAACTTCTGCAGGATTTTCCAACTAATTAGGTAAAAGCTATTCGTTTTTTCTTTTAGATATGCAATAAAGGGAACAAATGCAATCTATTTCAAAACAAACTATTAAAATCGGAAGTACACACAAAGTTTCACTTCAATGTCAGAGCTTCCAAATGAACAGCCAGGAAAGAAAGCAAGGCTTGAATTTAAGCCACGCTTTAAGAAAATCACTAGGCAGGCGTGCGGGGTTTGGGAACTGCAGGACGATACACAATGGAGCAAAATTCACGTCGACTTTATTTACACGTTTTCACCAATTAGCAGATAAGCTAGAACATTGCATTCTTTTCTTTACAAAAAAAGGTAAAATAGGGAAGGCGGAATCGAGCGCGGGTTTCTTACCTGGATTCTGGGCAATAGCTGCGTAGAGAAGAAACAGAAACAACGAAAGAAATCGAAGCCCCCGCGAATACCTACAGGCAGATAACAACCGTTAGTATAGACACACATTACAGAACACTGGATACCACTCGAACCTCGGAAGAGACAAATGGCGGAGCCGAAACTTACTTGCAAGGCATCGCAGTGCAGAACATGGAAAACAGAAAGCCAAGAGTTCCAGATCCCGCCACTAATGGGGGGGGGGGGGACGACACAATCTCACACACAACAAGAAAATAGAGAGCCGGCGTTGCGTGTAAGAGCAGAACAAACTACTGGGTCCTAGTGCCTGTCCAATAATACCCTGAAAGTTCTCTGTTTCTCTAATAACGAGCGGTAAAAAAAAAAAAAAAAAAAAGGTGATGAGTGATATATGCAAATGTAATCAGGGACAGCTAAACTGTGATGCGGAGATTCATTTGCATACATTTAATTAATTTATTTTATTTTAAAATGTATATGTTCCCCATCTAAAATGACTTAGGGTCATATTTACTAAATATTAATGCCTGTTAAGTGCCACTGCGCCAATAGAAATAAATGCGCGTTCCTGCACTTAACGCACATTAACATTTGTAAATGTGCATTAACTTTTAGTAAACATGCCTCTTAATGAGTGTCTGAATACTATTTGCATGGGTAGTGAGGATAAGGAAAGGCTACCAGATTTCTACATTACTATATTCCAGTGCCAACTGCCAGGCACATTAGGAAGTACTATAAACCCTGCCCATTTAGAACTCATAGCAAACCAGCTATATCATAAAAGCACTGCCAGGACTCACAAAGCACTAAACCCCTATCTATTAAAAGGCAACACTGCAAATATTAAACCAGTACATCCAGGGGCGGCCCAAGGGGGGTGCGGGGCCATGTGCGGAGACTGGGTGCGGGGCCTCATTTGCATAAGGGACCTCATTTGCATAAATATTTGCATAATGTTACCATATACTAACTTTTAGTAAACGTGCCTCTTAATGAGTGTATGGTTAAAGAAAGACTAAAAGATTTCTACATTACTATAATCCAGTGCCAACTGCCAGACACATTAGGAACTACTACAAATACTGCCCATTTAGAACCCATAGCAAACCCACAGTATCCTAACAGCACTACCAGGACTCACAAAGCACCATACTCTACCAATCAAAAGGCAACACTGCAAATATTAAACCAATACATTTCAGAGAACAAGAATACATGACCTACTGGGGAAAGAGAACAAGTGGCAATGTCAAATAGGAATTATATAAACAGAACACCTCAGCTCAGTTACATATGCAGAACATAGACCAGGAATGGGCAAACTACGGCCCGCGGACCTTTTAATCCGGCCCGTACCTGCTCCAGCTGCAGCTCCTTGGCTCTTTCCCTGCAGGCTCACTTCCTGGTCCCTGGGCAGGCTCTGACGTCAGCCACTTCCTGATTGGTCGCGCCCACCAGCACGCGTACTTCAGTGAAAGCCACTGCCGGGGGGCGCCAACCAATGAGAACTGTTGTTTGCTGGTGTCGGGGTGGGGTCAGAGGTTAACGAACGGAGGTAACCTTTGCATCACAGCAGCACTCGAGACGGATGGAGCCGCTGCCTGGGAGAAAGAGTCGTGGAGCGACGGCTTGCTGACAGCAGTTGTCTTGTTCTGTCCTACTCCACTGGATGCGCCGGGCGCTTCTCTGCCTGTCTTCCTTGTTGCATTCTCAGGTGAGCGCCACATCGCACCTGTCTGCCCTCCCGGCACAGCGGGGACATGATTCAGCCACTTGAGTCTCTGCATCCCGGGCGATTCGCGTGTCGTAGCCGGGTCATCCCCCAGTCTGTGAGGTCAGAATCCTGTGCGCGTTGCCCATTTTCCAGACCCTAGCACGTGCCTGTTTCTTTTCGTGGCCCCCATTTATTTAACTGACCTTGATTATTCGGGAAGTGGGACTTTGAAGGGATGTGAAGACCGTATGCTTTCTAATTCATCAGTGAGATCTGGGACCTTTTTTAATTACTCAATGGGATGGAAGATATGGAAATCATTAGTGACTTAACTCGAGATATTATGTCTTCTTTCATTTAATCAGTGTACATAAGACAAGTCTGAATATCAAATGATCCTTTGGAGAATGACTTCTGGGGTTACAGGAGTCATTGGCTCTAAATGAAGTTGCTTTGTTTATATCATGACATGAATGAAAGTGCTCTAACCAAAATATATATATAACCTTATAAGGTGTACACCGCCCTGTACAGAGACAATCTTTTCTATGTAGAATTTACAGAAAGGACAATGCATGTTGAAGTACAAACTTAGCGGGGCGGGTAGGGAGGTATCATATAGCCATACTTTACGTTGATATGTAAAAACATATAGACAGCCCAGACCCTAGCAGCTAGGGTCTGGGCTGTCTATATGTTTTTATGAAAGAAATACATTGCATGAAAGTTTTGTAAAATAACTCTTTTTATGCTTTTCTACCTTAAATTAATCTAAACATTTAATGTTAAAAATTTAAATTTAATTTAGATTAATTCACACATACACACCGTCCATCTACTCTTGGTCCGGCCCTCGGGTCCAATATATGAACCCATTGCGGCCCTCGAGTCAAAAGGTTTGCCCACCCCTGACATAGACCATCACCAAACAAGTAATCACAATTTAGAAACAGGAAGACAATAATTAAACTGGGAATCCCAAAAGCCAAACTTGGAATGTACAACACTGTAGAAATAAAACTATACATTAATTTGCTCTTGTACTAAACAAAGCGCAGACGTTAATGATGCACATTTACCAGAGCTGACATATTCCAATTAATAAATTCAAAATAAAGAGATATTTTTCTACCTTTTGTGCATTTTTTTTTTCAGCTGCAATTGCTCCAGCCACTTTCTTCTGGTTTCTTCGTGTCTTCTGCTAACTCTCCATCGTCTGCTGTCCATTTGTCCTTTCTTCTCTCTTCTAGTTTTTTTCCATTCTCTCTCTACATCTGCTTTAACATACTAATCTTTCTCCTTTTGCTCTTTCCTCATTCCTATTTCATCCACTCAAATTTTACCCCTCCATCCTCAATCCCCACTTACTTTCCCAATACCCGGCCAATTGTAGATTTTTTATCCCTCCCACACAAAATATTTTTCCCCTTCTCCATTTTACTCTTCCAGCCCCATCCCATTCTAATCCTCCCCCAACATCAGCTCCCTTCTAGTTCCAGCCTCACCCAGCATCCATTCCCTTCTAGTCCCTGCATCAGCCCATTTCCAGTCCTAGCCACCCATCAGCCCATTTCCAGTCCTAGCAACCCCCCAACCCAATACCAGTCCTAGCCCCCCCATCAACCCACTTCCAGTCCTAACCCCCTATCACCCCATTTTCAGTTTAAGCCCCACTATAACCCATTACCAGTCCTAACACCCCATCAGCCCACTTCCAGTCCTAACCCCATCAACCCATTTCCAGTCAGCCCCCCATAGCCCATTGCCAGTCCTAACCCCCCTCCCCATCAGCCCACAGCCTATTACCAGTCCTAACCCCATCAGCCCACCTCAAGTCCTAACCCCTCCCCATCAGCCCATTTCCTGTCCTAGCCCCCCCATAGCCCATTATCAGTCTTAACCCCCCAATAGCCCATTACCAGTCCTAACCCCCCATCAGCCCACAGCCCATTACCAGTCCTAACCCCATCAGCCCACCTCCAGTCTTAAGCCCCCCAGCCCATTTCCAGTCCTAGCCCCTCCCCATAGCCCATTACCAGACAGCCCCCATCAGCCCACAGCCCATTGCCAGTCTTAACCCCCCCATAGCCCATTACCAGTTCTAACCCCCCCTAACAGCCCACAGCCCATTACCAGTCCTAACCCCATCAGCCCACCTCCAGTCTTAACCCCCCAGCCCATTTCCAGTCCTAGCACCCCAATAGCCCATTACCAGACAGCCCCCATCAGCCCACAGCCCATTACCAGTCTTAACCCCCCCATAGCCCATTACCAGTTCTAACCCCCCCAACAGCCCACAGCCCATTACCAGTCCTAACCCCATCAGCCCACCTCCAGTCTTAACCCCCCCCAGCCCATTTCCAGTCCTAGCCCCCCCATAGCCCATTACCAGACAGCCCCCATCAGCCCACAGCCCATTACCAATCTTAACCCCCCCATAGCCCATTACCAGTTCTACCCCCCCCCCAACAGCCCACAGCCCATTACCAGTCCTAACCCCATCAGCCCACCTCCAGTCTTAACCCCCCAGCCCATTTCCAGTCCTAGCCCCCCATAGCCCAGTACCGGACAGCCCCCTCAGCCCACAGCCCATTACCAGTCTTAACCCCCCCATAGCCCATTACCAGTTCTAACCCCCCCAACAGTCCACAGCCCATTACCAGTCCTAACCCCATAAGCCCACCCCCAGTATTAACCCCCCCAGCCCATTACCAGTCCAAACACCCCCCCCCCCCCCATTGGCTCAAGTAAAATTAAATTAAAAAAAAAAACGCTGGCTGCTACCGCTGCCGCGGCCGCCACAGCCGCAGCAGAATGGACTGTCCCGCGGGGCCCCCTCTGCCCGGCTGAATCCCTCCCTCCCTCCGTGACGGCTGAGCCTCTCCGTGCCGGCTTTGAGAGTCGCGAAGGGAGAGTGTCTCCTTCGCGTCTCTGTTAAGCCTGCAGAACAACAACGCTCTCAACGTTTTGGTGTCGACAAATGGTAACGTATCCTGTTATTGCTAGGAAAGCCCTGGAAATTTTTATACCATTTGTTACAACATATCTTTGCGAGCAATCCATTACGAGGATGCTGGACATAAAAACGAAGAAAAGAAACAGACTTTGCTGTGAAAATGACATGAGAGTGGCACTTGCCAAGGTGAAGCCACGCATTTCTGAACTGGTCTCTCAAAGGCAACAGCAGAAGTCACACTGATTTGCAGTAAATATTCATTATTATTGTAGCGGTGTAGCCTGATGGAAATTAGGTGATGGGTGTGTGTTAAAATGTTAAAAATAATAAATAGCATAAATACAATAAGTTCATTATTGGAATACATAAGGTTAAAAATTAAAACCATTTCAGTGTGGTAGTATTAAAAAAGGTCATGTCTTTGTGAAAAGTTATGTATGTAATTTGTTGTGAGTTCATGCATTGTATTGGTTTTGTTCTTTGAACACAGTGATGTTAATGCACGATTCATTTTGTGAACCAGTAAAACATATACCTATGTCTTGAATTTGAAAAAAAATTATATTTTATTTTTCAATAAAGAAGGGTTCGGTGAATGTGCATATGAAACTGGTGGGGTTCAGTACCTCCAACAAGGTTAAGAACCACTGTACTAAACAAAACGCAAAGACGTTAGTGATGCACATTTTCCGGAGCTGACATATTCCAATTAATAAATTCAAAATAAAAGAGTATTTTTCTACCTTTTGTTGTTTGGGCATTTTATTTTTCAGTTGTAATTGCTCCAGTTACTTTCTTCGGATTCTGCTTGTCTTCTGCTAACTATCCATTGCCTGCTGCCCCTTTATCCTTTCTTCTAGTTTTTTCCATTCTCTTTCTACATCTGTTTTAACATACTGATCTTTCTCCTTTTGATCTTTCCTACATTTCTTTCTTTATTCCTTTTTCACACTCAAATTTCACCCTTTCATCCTCAATTCCCACTAACTTTCCCAATACTCAGCCAATCGTAGATTTTTCTTCCTTCTCACACAAAATATCTTTCCCCCTCTCCATCCTCACTCCCCCAGCCCCTTCTAGACCTCCCCCAACATCAGCTCCCTTCTAGTTCCAGTC
This sequence comes from Ichthyophis bannanicus, assembly GCA_033557465.1. NCBI lineage: Eukaryota > Metazoa > Chordata > Amphibia > Gymnophiona > Ichthyophiidae > Ichthyophis > Ichthyophis bannanicus. The sequence continues at coordinate 389,556,613 of CM066036.1, forward strand.
CCTCCCAGCATCCACTCCCTTCTAGTCCCGTTCTCCCATCTCCCCCTGCATCAGCCCATTTCCAGTTTTAGCCCCCCTATCAGCCCATTTCCAGTCCTAGCCTCCATCAGCCATTTCCAGTCCTAGCCCCCATCAGCCCATTTCCAGTCCAGCCCCCCCAATCAGCTAATTTTCTGTCCTATCTTAGCCCCCCTTCAGCCCATTTCTAGTCCTAGCCCTTCCCATTAGCCATTTCCAGTCCTATCCTAGTCCCCCATCAGTCCATTTCCAGTCCAAGCCACTCCCAATCAGTCTATTTACAGTCCTAGCCCCCCCCCATCACCCATTTCCTGTCCTATCCTAGCCTCCCATCTGCCTTTTTCTAGTCCTAGTACCCCCATCACCCCATTTCCAGCCCAGGCCCCCCAATCAGCTAATTTCTAGTCCTAGCCCCCCATCAACCATTTCCAGTCCTATCCATGCCCAGATCAGCCCATTTCCAGTCCAAGCCCCCCCCCCCCAATTAGCCCATTTCCAGTTCTAACCTCCTCCACAGCCCATTTCCAGTTCTATTATATTATATTCATCAGCCATTTCCAGTCCTATCCTAGCCCCTCAATCAGCCCTTTTGCAGTCCTAGGGGCATGTTTACTAAAAACCGCTATTTTGCGCGGCGCAAAATAGCGCACTAAAAGCAGCACTTAAGTGCTCTTAAGCGCCACGCAAACGTGCGTCGAACCCCCGCACACGTGCGCGTCACACTAACGAGCCCCGCACAAGTACGGGCCCGTAAATGTCCGATAGAGACGTGGAAAGGCCTACGGAGGGCGGAGGAAGGCCCCGGAGGGGCGGAGAGACGGGGTTAATGGGCGGGGAAGGGGAGGGGAGAGGCCCCTCGCACAGTTGCGGGGCCGAATTTCCATTGCAAAAATAGCGCGAGTGAACCACTCGCGGTAGAGGGGATTTAAAGGGAAGAGAAACCATTTCCGTCAGCAATGTACAGCACAACCGGGGAAACCTGCAAAACGTGAGCAGTGTGATACATGTGCACAGCACAAAAGTGCAATTAAAAATAGAAAATGACCACCACAAAAATATTAAAAATAGTAATTCAGTTGGGGAACAGTCATAGTGATGGGCAAAACTAGAAAACACACCCAGGAAAGCTCCAAAAAAATATGATTTATGGAAAGGTGTACGGAGCGGAGACTCGTCCAAAAAACATTTCCCTTTTTCTGGAGCTGTCCTGGGAGTGTTTTCCATGTTTGCCCATCAATATCACTGTAGCCCAGCTTGGTTATATTTTATCCCCCTTTTCCCGTGGTCATCTGTGGGCTTTACTTGCACGTTTGTCACCAGACAGGGTGAAGGAGCCCACAGTAGAAATGCACACAGCAGGCTTTGCGACTCCATCCTGCCATGTTACTATCTCCAGGGACTGCACTGTCCCTGTGGCCACAGTGTGGTGCAGCGGACAGAGCCAGTACCTCAAGGGTCAGAGGTTCAAATCCCAGCTGGGGCACCTTCCAGCCCTGGCCATATATTTTACCCACCACTGAACAACAATAGCACACACACCCCTGTCTTGCAGGGAACATAGGCATGGGGAGATCACCCATATTTTACCCAACACCACACACACACCACAACAATGGGCAATACCTACAGCCAGGTCGCCCAAATGCAGTCCCGTACTGACACATTGCAATCAGGTCATCTGCTTTCTCTGAGAGAAGCTCATGCCAGCATGTTGGCGGACGAGTACATGTGGTGCAGGGGGCAGTGTCCGCTAGCCACGGAAGACAGAGGCCTAGCCATGTGCAGGCTGGCACAGTCCACAGCAACAGACAGGCCCTGCCGGATCCACAGTCATGGACTATCCAGGGAATTCAGCCAATCTGTGGCTACACAGTGGTGCAGTGCACACAGACAGTGCATGCAAGAACAGAAGGTCACAGGTTCAAAGACCAGCTGGGGCTACCACCAATCCTGCCCACATATTTTCCCCACAAATAAACAGTGACAGTAAGGACACACCTTTCGTGATGAGGACATATGCAATGCTAATACATCTATCTTTTACCCCACTGAGCACAGACACCATGAACAGGGGCAGAACCTACAGCAGAATCCCCCAAATGCAGTCCTGGTGGGCCACACACCAGTCAGGTTCCATGCTGCCACTCATACAAATGCCTGTGCTGTATATCTATGCACCACCCCCACGGCATGTAGATGTAGCTCATGCATATCCATGAGGGACAGCAGGAAAACCCGAACAGTGTGATGCAAAACTGGACCAAATTTGGGAAGCGCTGCCGTAAAGCAGCAGCCAACAGGGGCAGACACACCCACACCCACACCCACAGGCCCCATTGGCCAATGTCTCCTGGAGAGGCAGAACATTGGACCCTGCGTGCATCTCCCAATACTAGCACCTGCATACCTTAGCAATGTCACCCTACACCTGAGGTTCACAGCTCTGAAACGTTTGCGAAAATTACAGGCTGATAGATATCCCTACGTTACGCACATACTGCTAGTTGACCCCATCCGAACAATCTGTTTGGTGTCTGCGGTGCGTGCTCCAGGCCTGGCCTCTGACGGTGTTCACCACCCTGGGGAGTGACCCCCAGCAGTACCGCATACCATATCCATGCCTGTGCCGTGCCCAGGACCGGTGTGGTGGGCAAGGCTAATCACCCCCTCAATAGTAGCACAATGCTGGCATAGGTGTGGGAGTGTGTGTCTGTCTATGCAGCAGAGGTGTCCAAACCTGTCCTGGAGGGCCACAATCCTGCCAGGTTTTGGGATAGCCCTAATGAATATGCATGAGATATATATGCATTAGAGATATCCTGCCAACCTGACTGGTTTGTGGCCCTCCAGGACTGGATTTGGAGACCCCTGCTTTACACCTCTGTCATTTAAGATGGTGAGTGGGCAAGGTACAGATGTCCTAGACATCAAAAGGGTAGCTAGAATGTGTCACATTCATCCTCGATTCTCACCACCACCAAAAAGATGTCTAATGGACAATATTTTGGTGGTGGTGAGAAGTGAGGAGGAATGTGACAAATTCTATCTAACCTTTTTGATGTCTTGGACATCTGCACCTTGCCCACTCACAATCTTAAATGACAGAGGTGTAAGGCAGGGGTCTCCAAATCCAGTCCTGGAGGGCCACAAACCAATCAGGTTGGCAGGCTATCTCTAATGCATATATATCTCATGCATATTCATTAGGGCTATCCCAAAACCTGGCAGGATTGTGGCCCTCCAGGACAGGTTTGGACACCTCTGCTATACAGTGTGTGTTGGCTGCAAACACCTTCCCCAACCCACACTGCCAGCACTACTGCCAGTATTGGCCTGCCAATGTGCATAATGAGCAGCAAGGTACCATGGGTATAGGTCAGACATGGTGGGCTGGCCAGGATGCATCTGCACAGGGCATAGGGCACTGGCTGTGACATTGTATTGCCCGGCCACCACCTACACAGACAGGGTGACCTCCGTATGTGCTGCTGGGGGAGCACTCTCACCCTGAGTGTGCAGTGATGACAGCATGGCTAGGCACCCCCATAGTGCTGTATTGTGTTTCTCTCTTGTGATATATATGGGTTTCCTGTTGGGGGTCTCCTCACAGAACTCTCTGCTTGTGTGTGCTGCCATCCCAGTTTTGGGTGCATGCATTTCCATCAGGGCTAACCAGCAGACTGTTCACAGCTGGTATGTGTCTTGATGGAGTGCCTTGCAGGGTGCAGTGGCTGATGGCTTGCTGCAGGAGAATATCAGATAGTGCTGGGGTGCATCTTTGGATATCCAGGCCTAAAGTCTGTCTGATATTGTGTTATGGATGTGTGTGTGGAGCTGCTTGGACAGCCCTGTAGGGTGTCTGTTCCCCAGCAGGACTGGGGTTTGCTGGTCCACTCTAATGCCATGGGGGGGGGGGGGGTAGGATGGGGAAATGTTGGTGGGAGGTCCTGTCTGGGGGGGGGTGGGTGGTGGTGGTAGGATGGGGGATCTGTTGGTGGGAGGTCCTGTCTGGGGGGGGGGGGGGGGGGGTGGGGGTGGGTGGTAGGTTGGGGGATCTGTTGGTGGGAGGTCCTGTCTGGGGGGGGGGGGGTCCCATGGGGGTTTCCACTAACATGAGACAGACAGAGATATCCAAGATGTTTCTGCAGCACCTTCCTATCTCACAGGTTAGTACTGTTTTGGAGCTCTGTCATGGCCTCATTCAGCCATGGCTGGTGTTGTGGACCTGGTCCTGGGCGCCACATCACACCCTCAGGGTGAGCACAGTACCCGCACAATGTGACGGTGTGTAGCTACTCTTTGCTGGTAGTCCACCCGCTCAGGACCCCCTACCAGGCCGAGGTGCTGTGTGGGTGCACACGGACAATTCCCCCTACCAGGCCGGGTAGCTGTTGGGGTGCATTCCCCATCTTGTGTGCATCTGTGGACAGCTGATTTGCATGTGCAGTGCATCATGGGTACGGGTGGCCTAACCCTATCTTGTTTACAACAGCAGACTGTCTGTGAGGTGACGTGCAGGCTCTCTGCAGCCAGCCAGGGGCTTGCTGACAGCTATAGGGCTGTAGCCCAATGGTTACGTCACTACCTTTGCAGCCAGAGGTCATGGGTTCAAGCTGACTGTGGGGTTCTGTGATAGGGTTGTCCAGAGCATTATCTTTGTTTACTGTACATATTTTTATGACAGCAAACACACTCTTGGCATACTGTACCCATAAGGTGCCTCTGAGGGTGCTCTTTAGGGCGCCCTATAGGCCACCTTATGGGTGCCATCCATATTGGGTGCACTATACATTGTCCTGTGTCGCAACATACATGGTGCCCTATAGGGGACATTCTAGGGTGCCTTGGCGGACAGTGCACTGTAACATGTGCCTTACGGGCATCCGTATGTTAACACACTGTGAGAGCGGGTTTACTAGTAGTGGGAAATAAAATAAACCTTGAAGGCCTCCTACAGCACTCCTCACCATAATACATACTGCCCCAGCCAGCCTTGTTCACTGGGCACTGTGAGGGGTTGAACCCCTGACACCTGTACCATTGGTTAGTGTCTTCACCATTGTGCTGTGGCTCTATGTTTGAGCAGCAGCGCGCAGCCTTGTAGCCATCGGCGCACCGTCTTGTGGTGCACAAAAGTAACAGTGCGCCGCCTTCTGCCGCGTAACATTAACAGCGTGCCGCCTTATGCCAGCCAACATGGGCATGCCTCCTAAAATAATGCCTCAGCCAGCTGTCTTCAATGGGCACTGTGGGGAATTGAACCCATGATGTCTGCACGAGTGGTCAGTGTCTTAACCATTGTGCTATGGCTCCATTCCTGTTATTTGCACATCAGCGCGCCACTTATCCCTCCCACTATTGGGTTGCCCCCTCACACATCAGCGCGCCGCCTTCTGCCCACCGGCTCGCCGCCTTCTGTTGCCCGATTTTATCAGCGCGCCGCCCTCTGCCGCCCAACCTTAACAGCGCGCCGCCATCTGCCGCCCACAATGAACAGTGCGCCGCCTCATGCCGTATAAAAAAAGAGTGCGCCGCCTTCTGCCACCCATAAGCAGTATGCCTCCTACACCACTTTTGCCCATAAAGATTGATGCCTCAGCTGGTCTTTTTTGTTGAGCGCAATATGGGTTTGAACCCCTGGCCCCTGCACCATAGGTCAGTGTCTTCACCGTTGTACTACGGCTCTGTTGTTTGGTTATGCAGCAGCGCCCCGCTTAGCCTTTCCACGCGATAATGTGGGCCCCGCACATTAGCGCGACGCACACACGTACAGTCCGGTTTTTTCCTTTTTTCTGCCTGGCCCGCCCACTCCTTATATGGCACCAGCACACTAACGGGAACCCGCACAGCAACGGTGTTTAGTAAACATACCCCCTAGTCCCCATTAGCCATTTCCAGTACTATCCTAGCCCCCCCATTAGCCTATTTCCAATCCTAGCCCCATCCCCAGAAGAGACCCACGCCTGTCTGACCAGCTTCAGAGAGAGCTGGGGAAGCCCACAGCTCGGGCTCACCTCTGCACAGCCGCAGAGTGAAGAGCAGTGTTTTCTTTCACTCCAGCGGCTGTGTTCTCTTGCAGCCCGCTGACATGTTGAGTGCTCAGAGGTTAAAGGGCATTTCCTGTCTTGTGCGAAACAGGAAATGCCCTTTAACCTCCCAGCATGTAACACACCGGTGGGCTGCAAGAGAACACAACCACTGGAGTAAAGGAAAACGCTGCTCTTCACTCTGGAGGCTATGCTAAGGTGAGCCGGGGCTTCGGGCTTCCCTAGCTCCCTCTGAAACCGGTCAGGCAGAAGCGGGGCCATGTGAGGGTGAAGCAGGGAAGTGCAAACAATGAATAAATCCAGGAGTCAATTGCAGGGTCCAAGACAATTTATTGTGCACAAGGCCCAGACAGTCAAGCTTCAAAAAGGACTGAGCAAAGTTCTTACAGAAACATATTCATTTTATACATTTCTTTTCAGTTTGATACATACAGACTTTCTATTGGTCCCAACGCCCCCTGCATTTGTCCAATCAGAGACCCTTTCTGGGCCTAGCACCCTGCTCCCTCCTCTAGGCTTGTTCTAACAATGGCACAGTTTCTAGGTATTGATACAATTCTACTGTGAGGTCGTTTCTAGCTCTAGGAATGCAAGTATTGAAACATTTCTATCCTTAGAACACAAGAGAATAATGGAAGTTTTATGAATTCATGAGAAACTTCTTATTAAGCAGTTTAAAGCAGCTTTCTCAGACTTTCACAGATTTTTGGTTCTTACTAAGATGGGGGTTGGAATCAGGGCCTAACTTACAGGCCTTTCATACTTGCAGGTTATCATAGGCCATAGCCTACTACATTCCCCCATTTGATTATTCTCACCTGCAAGTTAAAAAAGGGTGGGAATTAAATCACATATTATACTCGTGTAACAGCATCATCTTGGGGTATAGGGTAATATTGCCACATAGCTAAAACATTTGTAGCTGCCTTCCGTTCTACAGTGTTATCAATAACTGAGGTTATTATACGTAAGCAAAGGGGTAGTAGGCATGGGAGCAACAAGCATACAGTTAATATGAATAATATAATAAACGCAAGGGTCTTTAGACCACCTAACCTTGAAAACGCTGAACCAAACCACCCATCAAGCTTCAGACCATGCCAGGTCTGAACAGGCACATATGTTTGTTTTCGCATTTGAGTAGCTATATCTTCAACAACTTGTCCATTATTATCAATCTGCAAACAACAGTTGGTTAAGTTCAATTTTCCATATACTCCACCTTCAGCTGCTAACAAATAATCTAGAGCTAAACGATTCTGATAAATAGCTGTGCGCATTTGTGTACTTTGCTTAGCTAAAAGAGTTAGTGCTTTACTAGTTTCATTAGTTATTATTTTATATATACAGGAGTGCGGTATCCCCATGTCCCATCTTGTGTCCAAGTGGCGGGTCTGTAGTATGAAATGATTCTCTCAGGTGGCCACTCCTCATCATTCCATTTGTCCCATTGGCCTATTTTCAAGACCTCTCGTTTCTGTCGCCTCCTGTACACAGGGAAACCCAGTTGTTCTCCATGGGAAATAGGCAGAAGAAAGAAGGAAGGTCGTATAGTTCTTAATACACATGCTCCTCCCCAATGGTGAGGAAGCTTAGCATATGCTCGAGTTCCACAAATCCAATATAGTCCAGGTGGAGCTTGCCAGGTACTATGAAACGCCAAACTAGTCCAGATGCTGGCAAGATCAGGAAAGAGGACTAAAGGGTTGGAGGGCTTTGGAGTGTTGACCCCCGACCACCAGGACGTCTTCTTAGTGGTACTGTTGTAAAACCTCTGATTGAGACAGACCAGCTGTCCGACCAGCATAGTAAACTGTGGTCCTGTACGAGCAAAACACAAGTTACCAACAATAGGGTGAGCCAGCATCCACTCACTAGTAGTTTGATTATAAGGAATGGAATAGTTCACTTCTTGTGCCTCCCAGGGCTATTGGTCTCCCATCTTAGTTCCACCACAGAAGAAACAATCCGAGATGTGGAGACTAGATGCTACTGCCCCAGCGAGTTCAATGAACAGGTTTTGGGAGGTGTGAGGGATTTCAAATTCCGCTTGCATGGCCTCATAAAAGGAGTGATGTATTCAATAAGGTGCAGATACATGAGTTTTAGTATTTAGCTGTATATGTATAAAAGTTCCAGGATCTATGCCTCCTCCTGCTATACGTATCCCAAATCTGAACCCCTGCTTCCACTGGCTAGGGTTAAGTATGAGGAGCTGTAGAGGATTACAGGCACCTTTCTTACACTTTTGAGGCTCAGGTAATGATAATCTTTCCAAGCTGGCTATGCATTTATCTCCATCTCGTCCAGTAGGCCCACCAGACCAAGTGGCATAGTACACGCATTCCCACTTTGGACAGAAGTAGGCATCTTTAGATGATTTGCTGTAGACGGTTGGGGAATGCTTTCCAGTACACCGTCCCCATCCGTATGCTCCTTCAGGACACATATATTTACCATCATAGTAGTAGGCTTGTTCCCAAGACACACACTTGTAGTAAGCATTTCTGTTTATCACATTGCAGGCATCAAAATTCAGGATAACGGGTCTCGTGGGATCAGGGAGTTGACGTGTGGCATTTATGAGGGCTCCCTCCTCATCATTCCAGCGTAACTCCAGTACATAATAAGAGGGGTTCTGACGAGGGTTGAAGCAAGTTTTACTCTTCCCTTTCGTACAGATATTTAATTCTGTACCATTATACACACATCGGCTAACTATACCAGTGCAAGTATAGTAAGAATGATAAAGTAAAGTCTGAGTGACCTTTATCCCAGTTCGCGTGGTAGTTATACAAGCTGCACAAGGGGGTAAGGCAAAAGTCTTTTCCAGGGATCCCAGGGCTACCGCCCCCATAAAACAGTAGTAGAGAAACATCATGACTACAGTCTTTGGAGATGAACTGAAATATTGGGTACGATGAACTTGTAGAGTCTTTTTCTTCTTCTTCTTTACTTCCGCTGTATGTAGACATCGACTGCCACCCTTGTGTGACAGGGGTAGGATTGTAGATTCTGAAGACTCTTACAACGCCGGTTGTCTCCGCAATGTAAGCCGCAATGGAGTTTTCAGGGTCATTTACTGAAGTCCATTGACCAAGTTCAGGAGCGGCTGCCGGCTTTACTCGACTGTGATGGATCCAGGGTTCAAGCTCTGCAACTTTTACTGCAGTTGGGGTTGATAGAATAACAACATAAGGTCCCTTCCAATGCGGTGCCAACGGGGTCTTTTTCCACTCTTTGATCCACACTGACACTCCAGGCTTGAAGGGATGTAGAGGTTCCGTCAGATTGATGGGCAATCGATCTTGTACCCAGGTGTGAAGACTCTGCAAAACAGAACCTAAAGCCAATAGTTCTTGTCTAGTTATTTCAGATCCAATTTGTTTCATATCTCCTTTTATTCCCTGTACAATGGGTGGGGGTCGCCCATACAAAATCTCAAAATGGGAAACTCCTAAAGACTTGGTTGGAGTAGAACATATCCTAAGAAGGGCTATAGGAAGAACCTGGAGCCACGTCAGGTGAGCTTCTTGACAAATTTTGGACAACTGAGATTTCAGGGTCCTATTCATACGTTCTACCTTCCCTGAACTCTGGGGTCTATAGGCAGTGTGCAACTTCCATTGTATCTGTAGAGCTCGGGCTAACTGTTGGGTCACTTGGGACACAAATGAGGGTCCATTATCTGATCCTATAGCCAATGGTATTCCAAATCGAGGAATAATCTCATGGAGCAGTATTCTAGTGACTTCTAGTGGTTAGGACAAGGTACTTCAGGCCGGAGGGCTGGGGGTTCAAGTCCCACCTGGGGACAGCAGGCCGGAGGGACTGGGATTTCTAGTCCTATAGGTACTCCTTGTGGTCTTGGGCAAGCCACTTAACCCTCCACTGCCCATGTTCCCTGTAAGTATTAGCGTATGTGTGTCATATCCCCTCGTGTTAAATGTATCTCCCAATTGACCGCTTTGACCCGGTGAAAAGTGGGATATAAATACAGCTAAAAAATAAAATAAAATAAAAAACTTCTCGAGCTTTCTCAGTTCGGGTGGGAAAAGCTTCTACCCACCCAGAAAATGTACAGACTAGAACTAACAGGTAATGATATCCATTTGCTCGTGGCATCTCAGTAAAATCCACCTGAATATCACTCATAGGGGTCACTCCTACTGACTGAACTCTTGGGGGTGGAGTGGGACCCTGCTTAGCATTATTCTTAGCACATGTTAAACATCGATGAGCTACTGAGGCGGACAGGGGTCCTAATAGTGAAATACAGAAATGGGGTCTTAGGGCTCTTTCCATGGCAGTTTTCCCATAATATATGGCCTGATGAAAGGCATGAACAAAGGCTGGTCCTTCAGGAATTACTGTGGGACCTGAAGGTGAGCTATCCTCTGGAGGTGGCAGCACTATCCAACCTTTTTCTATTAGGACACCCCCCTCCTTCTCACAAAAGTAATCTAACTCTCTTGTAGTGTATCGGGGGGCCCATGAGCTGAGGGGCATAGGGAATAAGGCTGCCTGCACCAAAGTATCTTGGGTCGCAACTCGTCCAGTTGTGGCTGCTTTTCGGGCGGTGGCATCAGCAAACCTATTCCCTCGGGCAACTTCTCCCACTACTGCTTGTTGAGCTCGACAGTGCATGACTGCAACTTGTTTAGGGGCCCACACAGCGTCCAATAATATCAATATCTCAGGCCCATACCTAATGGACTTGCCTCCTGAGGTGATCAACCCTCGCTCTTTATACAGGGCTCCGTGTGCATGCAAAGTTGTGAAGGCATACTTGGAATCTGTGTACACATTTAAACGGAGTCCTTCTCCTAATGCCAGTGCTCTAGTGAGAGCTATCAGTTCAGCCTTCTGTGCTGAAGTTCCTGGGGCCAGAGCTGAGGACTGAACTACCAGATCAAGGGTCACCACTGCATACCTGGCACAACGATGTCTATTGATGACGAGACTGCTTCCATCCACAAAGAAAGTCCGTTCAGGGTCCTCCAAAGGGACATCAGTCAAATCCGGGCAACTTGAGAACACAGTGTCCATAATTTCTAAACAGTCATGATCGGGGGGCCAGGACCAATTGGGAACAACGTAGCAGGATTCAGAGCTTGACTGACCTTCAATTGTATCTGGGGATTTTCACATAGCATACTCTGATACTTCAACATTCGTGAATTCGTGAGCCAGAAACTCCCTTTGTGCTCCATGAGGGTCAGAACAGAATGTGGCACAGAAACTTGAAGATTCTGTCCCAGAGTGAGCTTGTCTGCTTTGCTCACTAGAAGGGCTGTAGCTGCAGCAGCTCTCAAACAAGGGGGCCAACCTCTTGCTACCACATCCAACTGTTTTGACAAATAGGCTACTGGCCGTTGCCAAGATCCAAGAGATTGAGTCAGTACCCCTAGAGTATTTCCTTGTGACTCATGGACATAGAGATGGAAAGGTTTCTGGACATCTGGTAGACCCAGAGCTGGTGATGACATCAGAGCAGTTTTTAGAGATCGAAAAGCTACATCTTGTTCAGGTCCCCACTCCAATGGAGACTTTTCCATTCCTTTGGTAGCTTGATACAATGGTTTTGCTAGCAGAGCGAAATTGGGGATCCATATGCGACAGTACCCTGTGGCCCCCAGGAAGGCTGTTACTTGCCTCCTGGTGGTAGGGGTGGGAATACTGCATACAGCTTCTTTGCATTCCGGCCCCAAGCGTCAAATTCCACTAGACAACTGGAATCCTAGATATTTAACTTCAGTTTGACATAATTGCGCCTTTGCTCTTGAGACTTTGTATCCAGCCTCATTTAGAAGGTGCAAGAGTTCACTGGTGGCTTGTAGACATTCACTTTCTGAATTGGTGGCTATGAGAAGGTCATCCACATACTGAAGAAGAACCCTTTGTCCTGGGTTCACAGAGTAGCTTGAGAGATCCTGATTCAAAGCAGCACTGAAGAGAGTGGGTGAATTCTTAAATCCTTGAGGTAATTGAGTCCAGGTAAGTTGGCCCCGCCTTCCTGTTGTGGGGTCTTGCCATTCAAAAGCGAACAAATGTTGACTGGTGGGGGCTAGGCGTATGCAGAAGAAGGCATCTTTCAGGTCCAGGACGGTGAAATGAGTAGTCTCAGTCCCAAGAGAGTATAAGGATTTGGTACCACTGGGTGTATAGTTTCAACAGCATCATTTACCCGCCTCAAATCTTGTACTGGGCGGTAATGCCCTGTCCCAGGTTTCTTAACTGGGAGAAGGGGGGTGTTCCAAGGTGACTGTCACTCCTTGAGAAGTTCATACTTCAATAGTTTCATCAGATGGCAGTGGATATCTTCAATAGCTGGTCGAGGAAGAGGATACTGCTTCACATGCACTGGTTCCGCTCCTGGCTTGAGGGCAACAATGACAGGGGCTATGTTCTTCGCTAGGCCAGGTGGATTATCTTCTGCCCATACTTCAGGCTGGGCTAAAAGGTTAGGAGGTATACAGGAACTGGCTGGCTTGGTCGGAGATATGCTGTAAAACCGCCACTCTTCTTCTCGGGCAACAGTCAGCACCATCAATCCAGCAGGCTTTGGGTTCACAGTCATTTGCATTTCTCCCCCTTCAGCAAAGGATATTTGCGCCTGAAACTTAGCAAGCATATCTCGGCCCAAGAGTGGAATAGGGCACTCAGGCATATACAGGAAATGGTGCGTTATTTTCTGTCCCCCTAGTTCACACATGCGGTTCTGCAGGAAAGGCTTGGTGGTCCTAGCCCCAGTGGCCCCAATAATGGTGACAGATGTGGTACTGCAGACCCTCTGCAGACAGAAGAAAATGCTTTTAACTTAGAAAAAAGAGGCAGACACCGGCTGCAGCATCGCGAGGAGCCATATAGGGGGAGCAAGAGGGACCTCTGGAGGACTGAGGAGCCACACCCCAGAGCCAATGATGCAATACCGGCCTGCACCCAATCCAGAAAGGGAAGAATTCCTTTTAAAAGCCCAGACCATGAGCAAGTGAGGACGTTCTTTTCCTTGCTCCGGGGCCGCCGCGGCAAATTGATGTAAAATCGGCGATTTAAATTCCTGGTGACTGGGGGGTCACGTGACACATGAGCAAGTGAGGACGTTCTTTTCCTTGCTCCGGGGCCGCCGCGGCAAATTGATGTAAAATCGGCGATTTAAATTCCTGGTGACTGGTGCCGCCGGTGGGGACACCTGCTCTATTATACTCTCCTTCTATTGCTGCTATTTGGTGATCCTAGATGCCGCCTCCGGTACGAAGGGAGAGGGAGAAAGAAAAGGCGCCAAAAACCCGGGCCGCCACAACGACGGAGATGCAGCCCTCCTCGCCGGGTATGGAGAGTGGAGACTCGGCGTCGGAAGATTTAGCGAGGGAGGTGGCCCGCCATTTGAACCCCAAGCTGGATCAAATTCTCTCCAAGTTGGAGGTGATGGGGGAGACGTTGGCTGCTCAGGGCCAAAAGATTGAAGAATTGGAGCACCGCGTGTCGGCTATTGAGGACGATGAGGGCCGGCAGGAGAGAGTGCACGCTGATACACGTGCACAGATTGTGGCTTTGCAAAATAAAGTGGAGGATTTAGAAAATCGCTCCCGCCGGAACAACCTCCGGCTGGTCGGCATACCAGAATCAACAACCGATATTCAACTTTTGCCACTAATTGAAAAATGACTCCCGGAGGAGCTGGGACTACCTACTTTGGTCGGCGACTTAAAGGTGGAACGTGCTCATAGGATCGGCCCTCGGATGGAGAATAGAACCAGGCCCCGAGTGGTGATTGCAAAAATTTTAAACTTCGCTCATAAAGAGCGCCTCCTCAGAGCCTACCGACAGCACGAAGGTCTTCTGTTGAACAATGCTAAAATTCTGCTGTTCCAAGACTATTCTACTATGGTGTCGGCGAAGCGCAAGGAGTTTTCCCCGATTTGCACGGCCCTTTTTGAGAAGAAAATTCGCTTCTCCCTGGCCTTTCCGGCAATGCTTAGAGTGCATCATTTGGGGCGCAACCTGACCTTTGAGTCTGCGGGAGCGGCCAAAGCCTTTTTAGAGCAGCTCTGCAAGGAACAACTGGCACAGGCCGCTGTGAGTGCAGAGGAATCTGTGGCTTGAGTACGCCTGGGCTTCCGTTGCTCGACAACCTGTGTCCGCTGTGTGGAGGCGGCGAGAGTCCTGGAGTACGGGGATTCCCTTGTGACTGTGGCTGTTGGGGTCCGGAGCTGCCTTCCCGCTGACTCCAGCGATATGTGACATAACTGGACTCTATGTTCTATATGCGATGTTACTATGCAGGTCTATTTGTTATTTCTGGTATTGTTTTCTGTCTCTGATTTTATTTCCTATTGCATTAGTACAGTATGTATGCGCTCTTTACCTCTGGGGCTTCCAGCTACTTTAATGGGCTGTTCTCTGTGTCCCTTTCTTTCTCATAGGCCTCCCCCCCGTCCTCTTCTTTTGGCTGTGGCGGGGTTTGGAGATCAGAGGGGAGTGTTGCTGTTGTGCTGTTTGCACAGTCTTTTGCCCCAGCAGCATTGCAGGGTACTCTACGGTGGAGAGGATAGCAGCGGAGATCCTGGGGGGTTGAGGCCTTGGTCACCATCTGTGGCACCGGTGCTGGGTGGAAGTTCCCGCGGTGGTCCCGTGGTGCACAGAGGTGACTTTGTTCAGTTTCGACTGAAATGGGATGTGTGCTTTTAAGGGGGGTAGGGTATATAGTGGTGGGGGGAATTGAGGGTATGGGGAATGGGGGTGGGGAGGGGGTAGTGGGGGTAACGGGGGGGGAGGGGGGGAGGGAGACGGGGGGGATAGAAAGGGGAAAGGTGCCCATATCAAAAGAGATTTCAGGGTTGGATAGGGGGAAAGACAGGTTTCTTCTCTGGAGCCGAGGCTGGGCGGCTCCTGGGGACTACATATGTCAATTAGCAATGCATAGTCCTCGCCTCTGCTTCACTTAATCAAACTCTTAAGTTAGTCTCCTGGAATGTGGGGGGCATAAAATCCCCTATCAAACGCACCAAAATTTTACAGGCCTTGAAGCGGAAGGGTGCCCATGTGGCTTTGCTGCAGGAGACCCATCTTTCTGAGCAGGAACATCAAAAGTTGGTGAGGGACTGGGTGGCTTGTATGTATGGGGCTTCCTCTGGGGGGAATACAGCGGGGGTGGTGGTGTTGGTGAAGAAGGGTATTCCTTTTGAAGTACGGAAGATTGATGCTGATCCGCAGGGGCGGTTTATTTTTCTGCAAGCTAAAGTCTATAATGAAGAAATATGGATAGGAAATGTCTATGCCCCTAATGTTTATGATCACGCTTTTTTCAAGCTTCTTCTAGGCTATGTGCAGAGGGTGGGGGATGGTCAATTAGTGTTGGCTGGAGATTTTAACTGTCCCCATGACCCACATCTGGATAAATCGGTGGCGAGCAGGGGGGGAGCTTGGTCTCGAAAAGGGGTGGGATATCTTTGTAGGCTGGGTGGCTTGTTAGATGTTTGGCGTACCCTGCACCCGGGAGAACGTACTTATACCCATCAGTCGCGGGCCCATCTGACTTGGTCCCGAATTGACTATATCTTGGTAAGTGAGCAGGCTATTTCCAAGGTGGACCAGACAGATATAGAGCCCATATCTATATCTGATCATGGTATGGTTTGGATGACTTGGGCTTGCCCGGGGGTGGGAAGGGGGAGCTGGCGCTTTCCGGCCTCCTTATGGGAAGATCAGGATTTTCGATGTTTCTTGGAGAACCACTGGGATGAATATGTTCACTTTAATGATACCCCTGACTGTTCATCTCTTTTGTTTTGGGAGGCCAGTAAAGCGGTTATGAGAGGGGTCATTATGGATTATACTGCCCGGCGACGACGGCACTTGGATCGTAGCATAGTAATTCTGGAACGAAATCTTCGGGCACTGCAGTCCCACGTAGGTGCCTTACATGGGAGGGGGGCCCGTGAACGCCAGCAAGATCTTGTTCAGGCCCAGCTGGCTCTTAATGAGCTTCTTCAGAGACGAGCTAAGATGTCTTTGCAATATTATCAGCATAAATTGCATAGATATGGTAATCGATCGGGCAAGCTGTTAGCAAGACTAGTTCGCGATCCGGGTGGGGCGCGATTTGTCCCTGTTCTTCAAGATGGCGGGGGGCACTTGCAGCATCAACCGCAGCGTATTGCGGAAATCTTTCGCCAGTTTTATGCACGCCTTTATACGGAGGAGGAGCGTGATGTCATGCAGGGTCGAGTGTTCCTCGATAAAGTGGCTCTCCCACAATTATCTGAGCGGGAGTTACAGGAACTTAATGCTCCCTTGACAGGGAAGGAAATCCAAGATGCCATCAAAAGGGGGAAACCGCACAGGGCCCCCGGCCCTGATGGATTTGGTGGGGAATACTATAAAATATTGTCATCTCGGGTAGCCCCTACTATGTTGGCCATGTATACCGAGGTGTTGCAGCGGGGTGGCTTCCCCAGAGATATGCGCTGTGCCAACATTACTGTCATTCCGAAACCGGGTAAGAACCCCCTTGACCCTGCGTCGTTTCGGCCCATCTCGCTTATCAATAGTGATGTTAAGATTTTGGCCTCAATACTGGCTCGGAGACTGAACCCCTTCCTGCCGACCTTGATTGGGGATAGGCAAGTTGGTTTTGTTATGGGGAGGGATGCAACAAAAATATTGCAAAGCTCCTCTTGGGCATGGAACACTGTATAGAACGGAATTCTCCTCTATTGCTAGTCAGTCTGGACGCTGAAAAAGCCTTTGATAGAGTTACCTGGGAGTATTTGTGGGATGCGTTATGTAGTTTTGGGATCCGGGGTGATTTCGTCCAGTGGATTCGGGTTCTATACCATCTCCCCGCTGCTCGGGTGGGTGTGAATGGGGTTTACTCGGAACCCTTTATTTTAGAAAGGGGTACGCGACAGGGCTGCCCGTTGTCTCCACTGTTATTCGTTTTGGCGCTGGAGCCCTTACTTCAGACCATCCAGCAGGAGGCCCAAGTGCAGGGGATACGGATGGGGGGGGAGGAAATGAAAGTAAGTGCCTTTGCGGATGACCTGCTTCTCTGTTTGACATCCCCACAGGCCTCGTTACAGAGAGTCTTGCTCCTTATTCGCGAATACGGTACTTTCTCCGGGTTGAAAATCAATATGTCTAAATCTATGGCCTTGGATGTGGGTGGAAAGGTGCAACCTGCATGGCGTGGGGTCTTCCCCCTTGCGTGGGCACAGGGCTCTGTTAGATATTTGGGCATTCAGTTGCCGACGAACCCTGCTAAGCTGTACTCCGATAATGTGGGACCTATGCTTGAAAGGGCTAGGTTAACGTTTCAACGCTGGCGGGCACTGCCCCTGTCTTTACGAGGTCGAATTGCCTTATTCTCGATGGTAGAGCTCCCTCGGTGGCTATATGTGCTGCGGCTACTGCCGATTTGGGTCCGGACAAAGGACTGGAAACTCTTTGATCGTTATTTGACAGGTTTCCTCTGGGGAGGTCGCCGGGCCCGCATTCCGCTTCGGGCCCTGCGGCGGAGGAAGGAAGAAGGGGGCCTAGAATTGCCATCGTTGAGAAACTACAACCTCAAGTACTTAGCACGACACATTTGGGGACTGTTAGCGGCTGATGGTGGTTGTGCCCCTGTCCAGCAGCTTCGAGCAATCGCCTCTCCATGCCATGGTCTGTATTTACTGCACACCTCACGCTTACATGGCCAGGGGCGGGGACCGGACAGCGAGTACTTGCGGAATTTGAAGATGGCCTGGAGGGAACTTTGTAAGAGGGTCGGCTGGGATTCGACTTGTTCTCTTATGCTGCCATTGGTGGGGAACCCGGACTTTTTACCGGGTTTCGCGGCTTTTACGATTGTCCATGGTTGGCAGCAGAGGGGGATAGTGTGTTTGGGAGATCTGGGAAGGACGGAGGGTGGAGTGTTGGAGAGCTACCAAACCCTGAGCCATACTTATCGACTGGGAGCTGCAGACTTTTATGGCTACCTCCAACTTCGGCATTATGTCGATCAGTTGCGGAGGAAAGTCCCAACCCTACTTTTAACCAAAGATCCACGCAAGTTATTTGGTGGCTGGGTGGATAAAGACATGTTTGATTGGTCTGAGCGAAAACACCTGCTTTGCCCGCTGGTAGACTCTGAATATCTTCGGACTCTTACCCTACGATGGCAGGGAGATGGCCTGCAAGAGCTGACCGTGGAGATCCTGCAGTCTGCCTTTGAGCGGATTCCTGGGGGGCAGTGTGGATGTATTTGCAAGAGATGCAATACAAGTTCCTTTGGAGAGCATATGCTAGTGATACTTGGGCACATAGGGCGGGCCTTCGCGACAACTCCCTTTGTGGTTGGTGCCTGGGGGGTGTGGGGACCCTGTATCATAAGTTTTGGCTGTGCCCTAGAGTTCAACAACTGTGGCACCAGGTGACTGATCAAATGGGGGAATGGCTGGGGTGTGAGACCTTTATGATGTGGCAGGTGTGTTTGTTCCATTGTTGGGAGGGGATGGGGTTTCCACTCTCATCATGCCACCGTGCTTTGCTTGA
This sequence comes from Ichthyophis bannanicus, assembly GCA_033557465.1. Lineage (NCBI taxonomy): Eukaryota > Metazoa > Chordata > Amphibia > Gymnophiona > Ichthyophiidae > Ichthyophis > Ichthyophis bannanicus. Next base: position 389,575,215 of record CM066036.1, read on the forward strand.
CAGAGGTCTCCTTCTAGTTAAGAAAGTCTTGTTGGGCAGCTGGCTTGAGGGTTCTCCCCCAAAGTTCGAGGTTTGGACCAAAGCTTTGATAAATTTGATGTATATGGAAAAGCTCACGGCGAAGCAGTTGGGGGGGACACAGTGGGATCGCTTTTACTCGATCTGGCAACCGCTTCTTGATAACCTCTCTGTTCATGAGCGGAGTGCGGTACTGAATGTCTGAACCCCTATCATAGCTATCTATCTCAACCTTATCTTTCCCTATTTTCCCTCTTTCCCTTGGGAATGTGGTGGGAGTGGGAGGTTTAGAGTCGAGGCACCGGGGGGGGGGGTAGGGGGGCTAGTGTAGGGGGGTAGGATGGGGGGGGTTGGGGGGAGGGTGGGTAGTGCTTTGCTTCTTTGCTCCTTGTTTCTAGTTCAATAGTTCCTGCCATTACAGGCTTTCTTTGATTGTACAATTGCAACTGCTTCAGTTTCGCACTTCGCCACGATGGTGGGGCTCTTAGCCCCGTTTCTTTAATATTCGGCTATCCGTATTTACCTTATGTTTGTTTTTTTTTTTTGTTTTTTTTTTTTTTTTTTTGCCTCTGTTTTGTTGCTACTGTTAAGTGCGAGTTTCCTCCTTGGGTTTGGGGTTGTGAGGAGGGTGGGGCCTGCTTAGTGTGAGAGGCTCTGGGCCCCTTGGGACTCTTCCCGGGGTACGAGGACTCCTCTTGCTTTGTAGGTATGGTGTGATCTTTGCTGTTCCATGGCTGTGGTTATATTTGAAACCATAAATCCCCTTTGCACTCAGTAGTGGGGTGCAAGAGGTTATACTGCTATAGTTTGTCCTCATCGTTTGTGATATAGGTCATGCTACTCCTGACTCCTGTCTATTAAGACGGTTTCATCTCTGTGATGGTACTACTCGTGGAAGTTGTGCTGCAGCAACAGAGCTGGAAATGATGTGATCGTTTGCTTTTGCCTTGCTGTTTGTGTGTGAATTTTTTGGGTTTGTATGTACTTATGTGAGAAACATTAATAAAAATGGTTTGAAATAAAAGCCCAGACACAGGAAGGAAGCTAACCCTGGAAGGAGAAAGGAGAGCTTTCCTGGAAGGAGAGAAGGACCAGGGAATAGGAGTCCTGACAGAAGGAACCAGCCCAGCAGACTCAACAGAACCAGGTGAAGGAATCTGCTTCAAATATCCCAAAAAGGGAGAGGGTACGCTTTCCAAGTGGGAAAGATACAGAGAAGAAGCTAACCCTGGGAGGAGAAGGACTGTGCCAAAGAGTCCTGGACCTGAGTCTGGCAGAGACCAGCAACCTTTGAAAGACACAAAGAGGAGTAACCAAGAAGGAGGTGAAAGAGTTACTTTGAAAGGTAACATTCCTGGCCCAGAGAGAAAGAAGCTGTGCTGCGAGTGTGGCTTAACCCCAGCAGAAGGCCGGCCGGAGAACTGGAGGCCTACCTTGGTGTCAGAGAAGCCAAACCACAGCAGGAACAAGCATCAACCCTCACGTGGCCATGATAAACCCAAAAGGAAAGGTAATCACTATTTTACTGATTGTGATTTTATGAATGCTGTGACGCAGGAGGAGCAGGGCCTAGAGGAATGCTGTCCTTCTAGAACTATTTGTGCTACAAAATACAAACCTGTGCCAAACAAGAAACTCTCTAGTATAAGAGCAGTAGGCAAGAGAAACTGTCCTCACTCTAGAGGTGTACAAAACCAAGGCTTACCTTTGGATGCAGCGCATTGGGACATCGTACAAACATTGTATAAAAAGCCTGAAGGCGAGCCACTAGATATTCCTGACTGTGAACCAATGCAGGTGGAATTCCCGGATGACCTTTCGGACCCCGAGATGGATTGCAGCTATTGCCTGGCAGAAAGCTTTGAGCCCTTAGCCGAGGAGTAGAGCTGTGGTCTGGGGGAAGGTTTGAATCTGTGTTTCTTATAGTACTGCTGTGAAGTTAACAGGTCTAACTCAGTTCATGTTTCTTTTTCTTTCAACCTGAAGCAAGGACATTTTTGTGTTGATGTAAATTCTGAGCTATTGAACCTATTTGCAATAGGGGAAATAAAAGCCTTTATTCTCCCTACCCTCGGACTGTTATATTCTTTGGAGCTTTGGTTACCCAGAAGGCTACCAGGACTATAAAAACCTGGGCCCTGTCTTTGAGCTAAACTCCACCATAAAATATTTTTGTGTCCACCCTCCCTGCTGTGACATCCCAGTGCCACCAGGGGGGCGTTGTGACATAAAATGGCGTAGTTATTGGATTTTTGCCCAGAACGTACGTCAGCGCCAAAAAGAAAAGAAGCTTAAAACTCCTGAAAAAAAAAGGAAAAGTCTTGGTTGTGCTGCTGAGAAAAAAAAATCCCTAAAACCCGGAGTGGATCAGCTGGAGAAACTGGACCGGAGGAGAAAAGACCCGGAGCGGAGTAGCTGAAAAAAGGAACGGATTGGGGAAATCCTGAACAAGGAAAATCCTGTTGCCGATTCCTCAAGCAGAGAGCTGTGGCGAGCAACAGCAACTTCCATTCCCATTCTGACTACACACTAAACTCAGGTAAAATGTAATTGAGCCTGTCTAGTGTCGGACACCGGAGGAAGTTTAAAAAAAAAAAAAAAAAAAAAGGGGAAAAAGTTTAGGGAACCGCACTTGGTTGTTTCTCTTTTTCTATCCTTGCAGGTGCACCATGGAGCCAAGAGAGCTATGCGCATGGATGGCCCACCAGTTTGACAAACAAGCAGAGGTGGCACTGAAGAATCAGGCCCAAGCATTGCAGGCCATACAAGCCCAGCAAGCACCAGTTTTACAAACCATGGAAAGCTGGTTGGCTCAGCAAAAGGAAGAGATGGCAAGGGTCAATGCCGAGAAGTCGAGTGCGGCTGGTCTAAACAACCAAGGGGTTGGACAATGGACATGTCATGATTTGGTGGTAGGAAAATTGAGTCCTGATGATAATGTGGACGATTTTCTAGACTCCTTTACAAGAATAGCTAGTTCAGCTAATTGGCCGCCTGAACAATGGTCAATACGTCTCGCAGCGTCCCTTACGGGCGAGGCACTGGCTGCTTACCGGTCAATGCCGCCTGCCTTAGCCAACACCTATGAAGAGGTAGTGCTAGCAATTAGGGATCGCCTAGGGCTTACCCCATTGACCTACAATAAAATGTTCAGGGCTACTACCCTTAGGGCGGACGAAACGCCAAAAGCCCTTGGTTACAGAATCAGGAGCTTAGCGTACAAGTGGCTACAGCCAGAAAGGAAAAACATAGAGACACTAATGGACGCCGTGGTATTAGAACAATACATGACAGCGGTGCCCAGTAGGGTACAGAACTACCTAATGTTACAAAATTGCTGTACCACTACAGAGGCAATAACCCTTACCGAGAGGTACCTAGAGGCTGAGAAATTCACCCAACATAGGATGGGTAACCCCAAAGCAACAATAGGTATGGAAGCCCGGAATGTAGGGAGCCCTTCCGGACCAGTATATGGCAATGTAAGAATTAATAACCCTCCAGATAGGGAAAAGGTTAAGCGCTGTTTTTCCTGTGGTAAAATGGGACATTTAAGGAATGATTGTTATGCTCGCACTGCTCTTGTGGGGGAGGCCCCAAAGACAGTCCGAGAAGGATTTGTGTTAACTGTACAAATACATGGAGTGGATGTAAGGGCGCTTCTGGATTCAGGCGCTGATCAAACGATGATGTCCCAAAAGTTATGGTCTGTGATCAGAGGCCAGGGAGGATCAGTTCCTGAATATCCAGAAGGCCATGTTAAGATAAAATGTATTCACGGGGCAGCCACAAGCTATCCTCTCTATAGGCTATGGGTCAAAGGCTGGGGAATAAAGAAAGAAATGCTGGTAGCAGTCGTGCCGAAATTGCCCCAAGAATTAGTATTGGGTCGCGACTGGCCACAGTTCCGGAGGAGCCTTAAAGAGGGCTTATCTCCACCAATAATCCCACATTCCACCTGTAGTGGGCATGAGTCTGTGGATAACCCGGAGTCATGGTCTAACCCGGCCGATCACTCCAACGTACAGCCAAACAGCTCAAAGAAGAATGAGCCTCCTAAAAAGGCTCTTGTTTCCACAAGATCCCATACCCAGGATGATGAACAGCCCTCGTGCTCCAGAGATAATTCTTTGGGAACCCTCCCCTCGCACGAGGACCTGATTGGAGATCCCGTGTGGAAAGAGCGAAAGCCGAAAGCGGAGCGAAGGCAGGAACGAAGATGTCGCTCTCAGGGACGGGCAGAATTGGAAGCAGGAGGAGGAATGCCCTGGGTACCGGCCGAATTAATGGAGAAGTTTCCCTCCTTCAAGAGAGAGCAAAAAGCGGACCCGGTACTAACTCATGCCTTTGAGCAGGCACGAGACAAAAGGGATTCCTACCCCAGATTCTGTATGGAGGATGACCTGCTCTATCGAGAGAGCAAAGATCCACGAACTGGGGTACTACGGAAACAGCTAGTGATACCGAACAAGTTTAAATCATTGATTCTACGACTGGCCCATGACCATCCCGTAGGGGGTCATAAGGGAGCACAGGGTACGCTAGATCAGATTCTGGCTAGATTCTATTGGCCAGGGGTATTTCGGGAGACAACTCAATTCTGCGAGTCCTGCGCGACGTGCCAAAGGGTGACCAACCGAAAACCTCCTGCCGTGCCATTAATACCGATGCCGATGATTTCAGACCCAGTAAGAAGATTGGCCATGGACATAGTAGGGCCCCTGGTTAAAACACCCAGGGGATTTCAATATATCCTGGTAATCATCGACCAGGCCACCCGGTTCCCGTGGGCCATCCCATTAAGAAGTATTTCAGCTAAGCCCATTGCCAGCGAGCTGGTCAAATTATTCTGTGAAATTGGATTTCCGCAAGAGATCTTGACCAACAGGGGCAGCAATTTTCTGTCAAAGTACCTCGCGCAGATGTGGGACGCCTTTGGCATTCACCATAAGAAGACCGCTGCGTACCATCCCCAGTGTAATGGTCTGGTGGAACGCCTGAACCAGAGCATCAAGCAAATGCTCCGACGAGCGCTAGGTGGACAGATGTCAGAATGGGACACTATGCTACCATTCATTTTGTACGCTTGCAGGGAACGAAGACAGACTTCCCTGGGCACGTCACCGTATGAACTCCTGTATGGACGGTCTCCGCGAGGTTTATTAGACGTCCTAAAGGAACAGTGGATCGAACCCGTTGAGGCCGAAATAGGGGTGCCCCTATTTCTGCAGAACCTCAGGTCTCGCCTAGAACGAACCTCCCAGGTTGCGGGTGAAAATCCGAAGAAGTGTCAACAAAGACAAAAGCATTATTATGACCAGCGGGTAAAGCACAGACAATTAAAAGCAGGAGAAAAGGTAATGATCCTGGTAGCAGGTGCTACCCCTAAGTTTGAGGCCCGATGGAGAGGACCTCATACGATAGTCAAGTCTATGGGGCCGGCTTCCTACGAGGTCAAGGATGACAAAGGGCACACGCAAATTTATCACATTAATACTCTTCGGCCTTGGCATGACCGATCTGTTCTGCTAGCATCAGCGACCAACGTATTCTACCCTGAAGAGATACCGACGGATATCAGGCGGAAGAAGTATAGTACCGATAAACTACACTTTAATGCGGACGCAATGTCGCGTATTCCGTGCTGTGTGGAAGAGGCTTCACCAGCCCATCATATTTTAAGAGGGGGGATATGTGGTACTGCAGACCCTCTGCAGACAGAAGAAAATGCTTTTAACTTAGAAAAAAAGAGGCAGACACCGGCTGCAGCATCGCGAGGAGCCATATAGGGGGAGCAAGAGGGACCTCTGGAGGACTGAGGAGCCACACCCCAGAGCCAATGATGCAATACCGGCCTGCACCCAATCCAGAAAGGGAAGAATTCCTTTTAAAAGCCCAGACACAGGAAGGAAGCTAACCCTGGAAGGAGAAAGGAGAGCTTTCCTGGAAGGAGAGAAGGACCAGGGAATAGGAGTCCTGACAGAAGGAACCGGCCCAGCAGACTCAACAGAACCAGGTGAAGGAATCTGCTTCAAATATCCCAAAAAGGGAGAGGGTACGCTTTCCAAGTGGGAAAGATACAGAGAAGAAGCTAACCCTGGGAGGAGAAGGACTGTGCCAAAGAGTCCTGGACCTGAGTCTGGCAGAGACCAGCAACCTTTGAAAGACACAAAGAGGAGTAACCAAGAAGGAGGTGAAAGAGTTACTTTGAAAGGTAACATTCCTGGCCCAGAAAGAAAGAAGCTGTGGTGCGAGTGTGGCTTAACCCCAGCAGAAGGCCGGCCGGAGAACTGGAGGCCTACCTTGGTGTCAGAGAAGCCAAACCACAGCAGGAACAAGCATCAACCCTCACGTGGCCATGATAAACCCAAAAGGAAAGGTAATCACTATTTTACTGATTGTGATTTTATGAATGCTGTGACGCAGGAGGAGCAGGGCCTAGAGGAATGCTGTCCTTCTAGAACTATTTGTGCTACAAAATACAAACCTGTGCCAAACAAGAAACTCTCTAGTATATAAGAGCAGTAGGCAAGAGAAACTGTCCTCACTCTAGAGGTGTACAAAACCAAGGCTTACCTTTGGATGCAGCGCATTGGGACATCGTACAAACATTGTATAAAAAGCCTGAAGGCGAGCCACTAGATATTCCTGACTGTGAACCAATGCAGGTGGAATTCCCGGATGACCTTTCGGACCCCGAGATGGATTGCAGCTATTGCCTGGCAGAAAGCTTTGAGCCCTTAGCCGAGGAGTAGAGCTGTGGTCTGGGGGAAGGTTTGAATCTGTGTTTCTTATAGTACTGCTGTGAAGTTAACAGGTCTAACTCAGTTCATGTTTCTTTTTCTTTCAACCTGAAGCAAGGACATTTTTGTGTTGATGTAAATTCTGAGCTATTGAACCTATTTGCAATAGGGGAAATAAAAGCCTTTATTCTCCCTACCCTCGGACTGTTATATTCTTTGGAGCTTTGGTTACCCAGAAGGCTACCAGGACTATAAAAACCTGGGCCCTGTCTTTGAGCTAAACTCCACCATAAAATATTTTTGTGTCCACCCTCCCTGCTGTGACATCCCAGTGCCACCAGGGGGGCGTTGTGACACAGATCGAGAGGAAAGAGGAGCCACTGGCTTTGCCACCACTGAATGTTCGGCTCCTGTATCCACCATAAAGTCCATATATTGGTCCCGTACTTTCAAACTGACCATAGGCTCCTGGGGACCCAGGGTAAACTTGGAGCCCGGTCTGGCCTAGTCTTCATCCATGTCATAGCCCGTTGCAACTGCCACTCCCTCAATAGCTTCTTCCCTCTCTCGCTGAACTGTGCTCGAATCATTCCTCCACGACTCTGAAATCGGCCTCCTGTTCTCCAGGGACTCCCTCCTCCCCTCCTGGGGGTGGAGTCAAGATGCGGGCATTCACTTCTCCAATGTCCTTCTTCTCTGCAATGGGCGCACTGATTCGCACCCAGCGGGGTCCAATTATTTTCACGACCCCTTCCACGTCCTCTACTCCTTCAATTAGGAAAACCTCCTTCACGTCATTCAACTAAAGCGGCAGCAAGAACATCTGCTTTCTTCTTCGTCTTTCGTTCACTTTCTCTGTTACGTTAATTTTCACGATTCACAAACACTTTCTGAGCAACTTCCATTAACTGGGCTGTATTCATGCCTGCAAATCCATCCAGTTTCTGTAACTTCCGTTTTATATCTCTCTGGGACTGGCTGCCAAAGGCTGCGTTTACCATACGCAAATTTTCCTGAGCGGCTGGATCGTATGGGGTATACAATCTATAGGCTTCAGACAACCGCTCATAAAAAGCCGCTGGGCTCTCATCCGGACCCTGGATAACTTCTGATACCTTCCCGATATTCATGGCCCTCTGGCCTCCCTTCCTCAGGCCCTGCAGCAAGGCCTGGTGAAATTGAGTTAGGGCCGCCGCCCCCCTTTCGTCATTTGGATCCCATCTAGGATCTTCATTTGGGAAAGCTGCGGCGGCTGCTTGTGGGAGATTCTTTTCTCCCGCCTCTACGGGATTCTCTTCTAACCAGCAGATGGCTGCTTGCACAATTCGCGCTCGCTCCTCAGTAGTAAAGAGAGTGGACAGGAGCTGGCGACAATCAGTCCAGGTAGGCTGATGAGTTTGCATTATACTAGACATTAACTCTGTCAATTCTTGGGGTTTTTCAGTATAGGATGCATAATGCGTTTTCCAGTTTAATAAATCAGTAGTGGAAAAAGGTACGTAGATTAGACTGGTTGGTCCTGGCGCCATCTGGCCCTGTTCATTTAGGATAGGTAAACCAGGTACTTGACGCAATGGCATTAGGCGCCCTGCTTTCTCCTTCTTCTTTGGGGTTACACTCCTTAAATCATACGGTTCCCGGGTATAGGCTTCCTTGGCAGGTGACCCTGAACTGGCAGGAGAGCCTCCGCTCCAAGTATTGTCGGAGGACCCTGGTCCCCCTGATGTACTTGGGCCAGACCCGGGGCTATCACTCGGAAGTGGGCTTCTTTTGCTGCTGCAGCGGTAATTGCTGGGGTACCTCATCAGGTTCAGCTTCAGGTGGTGGAGCTGGTGGAACTAACCTATATGGGTACTAGGGTAAACGGGCCAGGATTTCTGGGGACTCTGAGGCGGAATACACAGGTGGCTTCCCCTCCTCAAACGTCCGGGTCCCCCTGGTGGTTGCTACTAGTATTCTACACTGTTCCTCATAGCAGCGCTTCATCCAAAAGGGCTGCCTCTCACAAATACCCAGCCAGGAATCTATGTAGGGGAACTGATCAGGGTACTTTTTTGTACAATCTGATGAACGCGGGAGACTATTCCCACATAAAAGGTGCCCCCACGGGACCATGAAGTAGCTAGCACAGGCCACTCCCTTTCACAGAGAATTCTTAATCGAGACGGAGACATTCTTATTCCGTAGTCTCCTGAAAATCCCTTACGGAAATTCTTGATTATACATTCCAACGGAGTTTGTGTGGACTCCACCCCTCCCATAATCGTAATGATGTCCACGACAACAGACAGTAAGGGTAGGTAGTATGGCTGTAGGTAAGGGGTCCGTACAGCCCACAGAACAATGGGGGGGACAAACACCACACGCTTCCTCCTTTTCGCGACCTGGGCGCAGTCGCCCGGCCAGGAACTGCGCTACTCAGGAGTCCACTCTCGCTTAGTCTATATTTCAAGATCTCTCAATCACACAGACAATCATGCCAGCAACAAGAAATTATTTTTCAAATGCCCAAGGTTTTACTGACTAACTCAACCCAAAGGGTCGGTGGCTTCGGCTCCGCTAACCCTTATGCGGAGCGTACTAGGACCGCCCTTATGAGAGGTGATCAAGCTCTCTCGTCTTTGCACACTTATGCAAGACGTTCCCAGTTAGTCTATACCAAATATGTCTCACATACTCATGCAAGACTTTCCCCAAGCTTCACTGACTATCAAACAAGAAAATGTCTACTCACCGAATCCGGTTCCCGATACCAAACCAGTTCATGGGTTGGATCCTGGACTCCCCTTGGGTTCGGAGGTGTTGGCCAACTGGACCCAGTGGTCTGCCGAGGCAAGGCGGAACCCTCCCCGATACAAGAGGACTGGTGGCGCCTGAGGTTTCCCCTGCGGTCGGACAGACACGGTTCCAACCGGGCCAAACCTGGAGGCGAATTACGTGGAATATTCGCTTGAATACCATTCACTATCTGCACATTCCCGGCCAACGCACCAAGAATATGAAGCAGCGAAGTGCAAACAATGAATAAATCCAGGAGTCAATTGCAGGGTCCAAGCCAATTTATTGTGCACAAGGCCCAGACAGTCAAGCTTCAAAAAGGACTGAGCAAAGTTCTTACAGAAACATGTTCATTTTATACATTTCTTTTCAGGCTGATACATACAGACTTTCTATTGGTCCCAATGCCTCCTGCATTTGTCCAATCAGAGACCCTTTCTGGGCCTAGCACCCTGCTCCCTCCTCTAGGCTTGTTCTAACAATGGCACAGTTTCTAGGTATTGATACAATTCTACTGCGAGGTCGTTTCTAGCTCTAGGAATGCAAGTATTGAAACATTTCTATCCTCAGAACACAAGAGAATAATGGAAGTTTTATGAATTCATGAGAAACTTCTTATTAAGCAGTTTAAAACAGCTTTCTCAGACTTTCACAGATTTTTGGTTCTTACTAAGATGGGGGTTGGAATCAGGGCCTAACTTACAGGCCTTTCATACTTGCAGGCTATCATAGGCCATAGCCTACCACAAGGGCAACATTCCTGCACAATGGACGGGCCAGCCCTGCAAACAGTCAGGAGTTGGGATGCACTCTCAGTCTGTCAGACAGCATGTGCGGCATGAAGTTGGAACAGGGCCCTGTGCAAACAACATTCTTGCACATGCGTTGGGCCGGCCCTGAATATAATATACAAAAAAAGTCTTAGAGGTCCCTTAACACAGTCAATCAATCAATCAATGTGTGCCTTCGAGTCAGCAGATATGCAAAAATGGTCCTAATATCTGATTTGTAATAGGCTGAGAAGTCTTATAAAGATAAGGAAAAGCAGAAACCTGTCCTATGCCTGATAAGACCGGCTTAACTACCAAATACAAAGCAGAGCCAGATCCTGGTTCCTGACATACGTACAATACACTGAAACTAACTTGTTCTTACCATAGAGGAGAAATAGAAAATTTAGTTCCTCTATTTGATATGTCACATATTATGTTGAAACCTGCTAAAACTACATCATTCAAAACAAACTCAAGCCAACTGCTTGCTTTACACTACATGCCAAGAAAACTGAAACTGGGTCCTAGTACACTTGGTAACAAATTGAAAAGTTGTTTCTTACTATATGGTATGACACAATGACACATATGCCCTCCCTCTGTTGCCAGGGCAGTCCAACCATTAGGCAAACTGGGTGATTGCCTAGGGCAGCAGCTTGGGGGGGGGGGGGGCAGCAAAGAGCAGGGCATTCAATGTTAAACAATAGATTCTGACAGTTAGGGTGGGGTGCATATGGTTTAAGGTATGCTTAGGGTGTCAACACCTTGAACCAACTCTGGGCCTTTCCACTCAGTCCAGCAGCAAGAGATTATGAATGTGTGTACAAGGAGAGGGAAGTACCCATGTGCACGGGAGGGGCTATGTGGTTGCCACATGCATTTCCCCTTGCGCTCTCTCTACTCCATTCTGTCTTCCTTTTTCCCTTCCCTCTCCCCCGTGTGCTTGCTCTGATTGCCTTTCTGTCCTTTGAGAAGAGCAGTGCTCTCGTTGAACTCCTCCTGGAAGGTGATTTTTGCTGAATTTGCTGCTCTGCTGTGAGATCCATCTGTCTGTTTGTCTCCACATATTTATTTATTAATTTATTTATTTGTCATTATTCGTGTGTTCCCTTACCTTACTGCTGCCTTTAATTTGCACTTGTGTTCAGCTCTTCTCAGCTGAATAACTTATACCCCACCCACCCCGTGACTGGCTGTCTTTTATAGCTGTTATCTGCTCATTGTCTAATTTATGCACAGGTGCACCTAATCCCTTAATTCTCCTAACTTCTATACTCTCTGGCCTTTGTTCTCCTCTCTATTCCTCTTCTATGGCTCCTCATCACATTGTCTTCCTCGTCTTCATACTCCCTGTTTCCCCTCTTACCAGCACCTTCACTCCCCCCCCTCCTTATCTCCCCTTTACTGTCCTCACTTCCCCCTCCATTCTGTCTCCTACCCTATCATCAGCTCTTGAGCTTCATCACTTTCTCCCTGTCATTCAACCATCTACTCTCTCTCTAAGGCAACCTCACCCTCGCTTCTGCCGTACTGTCTCCTCTCTACCCCGTACTCTGCTACTCCTTCTCCTTCTCTCATCTGGAGATATCAACCCCAATCCTGGCCCCCCTTAGACTTCTGTCTCACTCTGAGAAGAGATCTTCATGCAACATCTCTAATCTTATCCATATCCCTCTCCTTTCCCCTTCCACTCTCCCTTTCTCATGTGCCTTGTGGAACGCACACTCTGTTTCTAATAAACTCATGATCTCTTTATCTCTAATACTCTACATCTTCTTGCTCTAACTGAGACCTGGATCCTCCCAGATGATACTGCATCTACTGCTGTTCTCTGTCATGGAGGCTATCAGTTCTCCCACACGCCTCGTCCCACTGGCGGTGGTGGTGGTGTTGGGATTCTACTTTCTCCCTCTTGCCAATTCCAACCCCTCCTGCTGCCTCAGTCTCACCCCTTTCTCTCTTTTGAAGTCCACTCCATCCGCCTTTTCACTCCATTTCCTCTCCGGGTAGTTGTTATTTATTGACCTCCTGACAAGTCTCCTTCTACCTTTCTCACTGACTTTGACTCGTGGCTTTCCTTCTTTCTGGTGTAGTAGCTGATAAGAATGCAATAAATAATACCCAGAGTCAGGCAAAGATTCAAGCTGGTTTAATGTGCACAGGCTCAGATTGCAGTAGCATTCAAAATGGTCTGAGCACAGAGCTCAGAAAAATGACAGTTTATATACTTTTCTTCTCCAGTCTAATACAGGCAAAACTCCTCATTGGCCACAGTGGCCCACTTACTTTCATCCAATAGACATCTCTGACCGGGCCCAGGACTCGCTCCCCCTGCTTGGGTCTTACTAGCCATGGGTCAGCAACTAGACATAACACTAAACATAATACTTCTGCTAAAGTATACAGTATATTTCACTACTCTTGCAAGGTCAGCTAGCCACAAAGATAGTGGAAGGCATATCAGAAGTATTCTTAACAAAAGCAAAACAAAGCAAGGCTAAGATGTATTTCAAATAGCTACTGGTGATTTCTGTAAAATTCCAGGCACATATCTCTAGCCCTGGCTCAAAATACTAAACAATCAAAACGCTAGACAAAATATTCTTATACTGTTCAGCTTCTCTACTATATCTTCATCCTAATTACAAGGTCAGTGCACAATCAGCAAAGATACAGTGGCGCGGCATTCTACTGAAACAAACATCAGACATCTAAACAATAAACAGTAAGAAAGTTTTTAATTCTCTTATCTCCAGGAGAGCAGAACATGTTATCAAACTAGAATAGAACGGTATTTCTTTCTAACAGCTAACAGCATTCTGTAATTTTCCAAAATCAGCAATAACATTTTAAAGCAGGAGAAAAAGGGCTTCAGACCTAGCTCTGCTACATGCTAGGCCATCGCCTATCACACTGGATTCCTCTTCCTCCACTCTTGGGGATTTTAATATTCATGTCGATAACCCCTCTGATCCTTATGCTTTAAAGCTCCTCTCCCTTACCTCCTCATTTGATCTCCAACTTTGTTCCACTGCCCCCACTCACCACCATGGCCACTGCCTTGACCTGATATTATTCTCTAGTTGCCTACCCTCGAACCTCTGTAGCTCAGTTCTTCCCTTATCTGACCATCACCTTTTAAGCTTTAATCGTCATCACCCGCTGCCTCAGCCTAGTCCTGTCTCCTCCACCCTATTTAGAAATCTTCATGCTATTGATCCCTTGGCTCTCTCTTCCACTATTTCTTCATCTCTTTCTTCCACTATGTCATCTAAGTCTGTTGACGAGGCAGTAACTTCCTATAATGCTGCACTCTCCTCGGCTCTGGATGCTCTCGCTCCGCTCATGCCACGTCCTGTGAGACGTTCTGCACCCCAGACCTGGCTTTCATCCACTACCTGCTATCTATGTTCCTGTGCCCGTTCTGCTGAGCGTGCTTGGCTCAAATCCCACTCCCCTGCAGACTTTCTACACTTCAAATTCATGCTTGTCTCCTTCCAGTCAGCCATAACTCTTGCCAAACAAGACTACTATCTCCATCTGACTAACTCTCTTGCCTCTGATCCTCACTGTCTCTTTACTACTCTCAGCTCTCTTCTCAAAGTGCCTTTGCCCCTGATCCCTCCCTCCCTCCCTTTCTGCCCAAACCCTAGCTATTTCCATGACAAAATCCACAAAATCACCCTCCAATTCCCCACAAAGTCAGCTATTTCCCCTCCTCCTCCTCTTCACTCCCAACTCTCCCCCCTTACCTCTGCTACCCTCTCTTCCTTTCCTGTGATCTCTGAAGAGGAAACCACACACCTTCTTTCTTCCTCCAAACTCACCACCTGCTCCTCTGATCCTATCCCCACCCGTCTCGACTTCCTCTCCTCTCATGCCCTCCTGGATCCCTTATAGTCTGGCTTTGGTCCTTTACACTCTACTGAAACGCTCTTGCCAAAGTCTCCAGTGACTTGTTCCTGGCAAAATTCAAGGGTCTTTACTCTGTCCTCATCCTTCTTGACCTCTCTGCTGCTTTTGACATTGTTGACCACAACCTTCTCCTTGATACCCTGTCCTCGCTTGGTTTTAGGGGCTCTGTACTATCCTGGTTCTCCTCCTATCTCTCCCATCGCTCTTTCAGTGTGTGTTCTGGTGGCTCCTCCTCCTCTGCTACCCCGCTCCCAGTTGGTGTACCTCAAGGATCTGTCTTGGGTCCGCTCCTTTTCTCTCTCAACACCCAGTCCCTTGGTGTGCTTATCTCTTCCCATGGCTTTCAGTACCATCTATATGCTGATGACTCCCAGATCTACCTCTCTACACCTGAAATCTCTCCGGCAATCCAGACCCGGATCTCTGCCTGCCTTTCCGACATTGCTGCCTGGATGTCTCACCGCCACTTGAAACTGAACATGGCCAAGACTGAACTTCTTATCTTCCCCCTAAAACCTACTACTACTACTATTATTACTACTATTTATCACTTATAGAGCGCCACGCACGCAGCGCTGTACAGCTAACCAACAAGAGTTAGCCAGAATGCAAGAGACAGTCCCTGCCTGTCAGAGTCACGCTCATCGGAGCTTACAATCTAGTCAAAACATTACAGGGTAAAGGTCAGATTAGTGCAGGGTACAGTAAGGTCAATACAAGGCACAGTAAGGTCCAAACAATATGGTCATGAGAGTTGACGGGGGTTAAGATAAGATAAGGATAAAAGTTAGGATCTGAAAGCGATGGTGAAGAGGTGAGTCTCCCCTCCTCTCCCTCCTTTCTCAGTCTCTGTGGATAACTCTGTACTCCTTCCTGTTTCCTCAGCCTGCAATCTGGGGGTTGTCTTTGACTCCTCTCTCTCTTTCTCCTCACATATCCATCTGATAGCTAAGACCTGCTGTTTCTTTCTCTATAACATAAGCAAAATCTGCCCTTTCCTTTCTGAACGCACTACTAAAACGCCTTAATCACCTCCTGTCTTGACTACTGTAACCTACTCCTTGCTGGTCTCCCTTTGAATCATCTCTCTCCCCTTCAACACTCTGCTGCATGGCTAATCTTCCACCAGCCTCACCATGCCCATATTATTCCTATTCTCAAGTCACTTCATTGGCTCCCTATCCGTTTCCGCATCCAGTTCAAACTTCTGCTGACCTATAAATGCATTCACTCGGCGGCTCCTCACTTTCTTCTCTTATCTCTCCTTACAACCCCCCTCGGGAACTCCGCTCTTCTAGCAAACTGCTTCTATCTGTGCCCTTCTCTTCTACTGCTAACTCCAGACTTCGCTCCTTTCACCTTGCTGCGCCTTACGCCTGGAACAAACTACCTGTGTCTGTGTGCCAGGCACCTTCTCTAACCCTCTTCAAATCCAGGCTGAAAACTCACCTCTTCGCTGCTGCTTTTGGATCTTGACTCACCTGATCTCCTTTTTCTTTCTCTTGCTTTGTCCCTGCCTACACCTTCTGTGTTTGTCTTGACTAGATTGTAAGCTCTGATGAGCAGGGACTGTCTCCTACATGTCTGTGGAGCACTGTGTACGACTTGTAGCGCTATATAAATGCTCAGTAGTAGTAGTAGTAGTTTATTTGATCCTACCCCCCAGTCCTTATCTTTTTCTTGGAGTGTAGGAGTAAACTAATACCTACAGCAGTAGAACTGAGAAACTGAGAAAGCCATGGTTCAAATCTCACTGTCACTCCTTGAGATCTTGGGCAAGTCACTTAACTTTCTATTGCCTTAAGTGCCAACTTACAGGTTGATGCAGAAACCCTGTGCTAGAGCCTGGTGCCACAGTTTTAGAGCAGAGGTTTGCATAGTCATGCTGTAAGCAAACAGCATGCAAATGGCTGTGCGCAGAAAGTCTGCATTAAACTGGAAGAGCAAGCCAGGTACACGTGCACTGGTGTCTGCATTAGCAGCACCTAGATCCTGTGCACAAAAAGGCACTTCCTCCTCGTCCTTCCAGTCCAATCCAGTATGTGTGGACTATCTCCCTCCTCTAGCAGTTGGGAACTGAGCATGTCAGATTTCTGATTCACCTAATAAGAGCACCCCCTTCAGTTCCAGGAAACCAGTATCTCAGTTTCTGATAGCTGGAGAAGAGCCTTTGTGTGTTGGACTCCATTGACATGATTAGGCCTAGCTCATCAGATTGGAAAAAAAAGGCAGCATTATATCTTGATTGGTATTATCAAATTGCCTGCATTTAAGGCTGAATATAGCTCTTACCATCTGTGGGCTGAGAGCAATTCAGACTGTCTCTCCTCACCGGGGTCCTTGAATGGGCCAGGCAAAGCCTGGGGTTTAAATCTCCTGATGGTCCAGGGTCCTTCCCCCTTCCCCCCAGCCAGGCAGCCTAACACTATCAGCGCTGGTCTTAGGACTCCCCTATTTACAGAAACAGAAATATGACGACAGAAAAAGACTACATGGCCTATCTAGTCTGTCCTTCCATATCAACAGACCCCTTTTTTCCTTTAGAGAGCCTCTGTGTTTGTCCCATGCTTTTTTGAATTTAGATACTGTCCTCATCTCTACCACCTCCACTGGGAGACTATTCCACGGATCCACCACTCTTTCACTCATGCTAAGGCAGAGTTACAAAAATCGAGGCGAGACATAACCAGGGACAACAAAAGAATGGTGAGGGCCTGTGGGGTGAGAAAGGGATGAACAGCATGGATTTGATGGAGAGAAAGAAAAGAATTTCTAGTGACTTTGGAAGTATGATCCCGGAAAGAAAGATCAGAATCAAGAACAACACCAAGATAGCGAAAAGAGGACACCAGAGGGATAGGAGAGCCTGAAAGGAATGGGGCCATTGTGGGATGGGGACTACCATGTGTGAACCAAATAGCTAAAGGGTCCCCAGTGCACAGTGCTGCACACTCCCGCAAACCAATCTGTGGCCGCACTGTGCCTCTGCAGTTGTGATCCGGCCCATGGTGGCTTCTGGTGATGGCAGGATTGTGGTCTGCAGGGGTAGACATGGGTAATGGCATTCCAAGCCATCTGTTAGATGATTTGTTGCCATGACACCAGGATGCCACAGGTCCTATGCCCCAGCCATGCTGTTCTGGCATCTGGACAGGCAGCTCCCCGTACGCCGATCTCATCAGCATACGGCGCGTGCTCAGATGTCCAAGTCTCAGATTCTACCATCGCAGGTACATCTGGGTCCTGTGGCAGCAGAATCAGATACATTTTCCACACATCCGGTTTTCACATGGCCAATGTGACCTGACATGCGGGAACCAGAATCGGCCTTCACATGCATATGCATAGGTGGAGTCACTCTATTTGTGAAAACCAGTATTTAAACAACTGCAATGTAAGAGACTTGGGGAAATGAGAAAGCAATATGCATCATCTTGAAAGAGGAGATCAGCTCTAGTCAGGGAACAGGGAGCCCTCTCACTCAGCAGATCGGTCATGTGGTTGCCCAAGATTAGAGAAAACAACATATTCCCAGGCTATATAATTTTTTTTTTTACTTTGCAATGATGTTTATATGCTGCAGAATTGTAGCAGTTTAATTATTTAGCCTGGGAATCTAATGTACCTGAATGTAACTCACCTTGAACTATTACTGGAAAGATATGAGCTAAATACTAATAAATAAAGAATATAAAACATATCAACTCAATACTACACAATGGACCAGCATGGTATTTAATGTAAATATATATTCTGCAAAAGACAGAGGAGATTCAAGGTGATTAAACACCAAGAAGCAAAAAGTAAAAACAAGAACCATGGCGCAGTTTATAACAGCAAAGAGAAATTAGACTTACCTGCTAATTGTTGTTCCTTGAGGAACTCCAGTCCAGTCCCGCACCTCTGAGTAGTGTACCTCATCCAGCAGCTTGAAGACTGAGCATGTCATCTTTTTGATGACATTAGTGTACTTAAGCAGCTGGTACTACCTACCAGCCCCAGTACCTATTGACAAAGCAGACTCAGAGGAGCAAGAAATAAGTAGTTAAACATGCAACAAATACTTCTATGCCTAAATAAACTAGGCATAGATTGTGAGCCCTTCAGGAATGAGGGAATAAAAAGTGTCTGTTAGCATAAGTTTGTAAACCGCTCTGATACACAGGGTAAAGGGCGGTATATCAGCTGCCTAAACCATAAACCATACCCCTTCCATCCCCTGGGAAAAATACCCCGCCTCCCCCTCCAGGGAAGCTTGACTCAACAGCTCAAAGGGTTCCCTAGACAGCACCAGATTGAGATCCCAAGGTGGTAACATTGCCCTCCTCGGCAGACGGAGATCGGTCACTGCCCTTAGAAATCTCAGCATGTCTAGATGTGTACCCAATGGCACCCCGTGGACTTTCCCGTGATAACAGGAAATCGCCACCCGTTGCATCCTCAAGGAACTGGCAGCTAGACTCTTATCAAAACTGGATTGCAAGAACGCCAAGATGTCTGGGATGGAGGTAGTAGAAGGGCGCACCTGCCTCTCTCCACACCACAATTCAAAGATGTATCCTACACAGATGCATGCCAGGTCGTAGAACTCCTCTGGGCCTGTAGTAAGGTCGCTATCACCGAGCCTGAATATCCTCTCTTCTTCAACCTCATCCTTTCAAGAGCTATGCTGTAAGCAAGAATCGATCCACCTGGGGCATGTGAAGCGGCCCCTGCGTCAAGAGGTCCTTCCGACCCAGAAGCTACCATGGTCGATCCGCCAGTATCCGAATCAGGTCAGCATACTACGGACGCCTCGGCCAGTCCGGTGACACCAGAATTACTAATCCCCGGTGCGCCTCTATCCGTTGCACTACCTAGCCTATGAGCGCCTATGGGGAGAGACCCCCTATGGGCCACTGCTGAATTAGAGCATCCAGACCCTCGGACATCCTTTCTCTTCTTCCGCTGAAAAACTGGCAGGCCTTGGATGACTCACATATTGCCATTAGGTCCATGACCGGTGTGTCTCATCAGCAGACTACCTGCTCGAATATCCCCTAGTTGAGCTGCCATTCTCTGGAGTCCATGTGCACTCAGCTGAAGTAGTCTGCCGTCACATTGTCGACTCCCGCTACGTGCGCCGCCGATAACACTTGGAAACGAATCTCTGCCCTTCCGAACAGCCTTTCGGTCTCCTCCTCCAGGTCTGCACTGCCCGTGCCGCCTTGCTGGTTGATGTAAGCCACCATGATCGCATTGTCTGAGAGGACTTGGACTGCCTTCCCCTGCAGTCATGGCTCGAAACCTTCTAGCGCCAAGGTAACCGCTCGCATCTCGAGCCTGTTGATTGACCACAGTGCCACCTGTGGACTCCAGTGTCCCTGAACAAGATGTCCTCCACAATGGACTCCCCAACCTGACAGACTGGCATCAGTCATCAGCTGAATCCACACCAGGGACTCGAGTCTCGAGTGGCATGCCACCTTTCAGACTTTCCGGATGCAGCCACCACCTGAGGGCTCTCCTGGTGCTCCACGGGCAGGGGAGTATTGGGACAGGGGTTGACTCTGATGGGACCACTGATGGAGCAGAGCCCTCTGCAGCCATCACATGTGCACCCTTGTCCATGGGACTAGCTCGAGAGTGGTCGCCATGGTTCCCAAAACCTGCAGATAATGCCACACCGATGATCTCGCCATCTTCAGGACTGCTGTATCAACTGTCGTAGCTCCTGCACCCAGCGATCCGGCAGGAAATACCCTGCCCACACGGGTATTGAAGCACGCTCCCAAATACTCTAGCTCCTGGGCCAGCCGTAACTGACTCTTGGCCAGGTTAACCCCCCAACCAAGATTTTGAAGGAACTCCACCACCCGCGCTGTTGCTCTTTAGCTGTCGTCCCTGGACTTTGCCCGGATCAGACAATCATCTAGGTATGGGTGGACGAGAACCCCTTCCATGCGGAGAGCTGCCACCACCACCACCATGATCTTGGTGAAGGTATGGGGGGTGGTCGCCAGACCGAAGGGCAATGCTCGAAATGGCCCCTTGGCACCACAAAGCAGAGAAACTGCTGATGTTCTGGATGGATTGGAATATGCAGAGACACCTCCGTGAGATTGAGAGATGTCAATACTGCTCCACTTCCTACAGCCACTATTACTGATCCCAGCATTTCCATGTGGAAATGCGGTACCCGGAGACAGTGGTTCATGCCCTTGAGTTTGAAAATCAGGTGAAAGGAACCTTCCTTTTTGGGCACTATGAAATACAGTCTAACTGGTCTCGCGGAACCGTTTCCACAGCTTTTAGCTGCCGGAGATGAGTCAAGGCCTCTTCTACTGCTGCCAACACTGCTGCGTCCACATTGGGCAATCAAAGGAGCACTTGTTCTTGTTCCGGCAGCAAGTACAGGTGTGTCATGGATCACGTATCTTTAAGACTGGCCCCCGGCAGATCCCACTCATCCTGGGTCATCTGTCATACAACCGGGAAATCGTTCTGCGATTTCCGCACTGCCTGGAGCAGTGGATCATCCAGCGCCTCTTTCTCTGCCGGGAGATTAGCAAGCATATTCAGGGTCTTGAGGAACTCCAAGATGAGTGCCGGCAGCTCCTCCCAGTGGAACACCCAAACAAATCTGGGCCTGATCTTCCTGTTCTGGGATCTCTCCTTCTTCCAACTCCTCCTGCAGATCTAGCTCCTTGTTGAGGTCTTCCCCATCCAACCCTTCCAACAATGGCAATTGCTGCCACTCCTTTGAGCTTCTAGCCCACTTAGATGTCACAGCTCCTGACTCGTGCTCTTTTGCATCCGATGCCCTCTTAGCCCTGCATTCTGGGGCTGAGGAGCCGCTTGCCAAGCCCTGTTGACATAGGAAAACACCTTATGTAAAAGTAAGACAAATTCCGGTGAGAACTCCCCCAGGAGCTCTATTGCTCCCTGGGCTTGAGGGGTGGATGCCCTGGGCATCATGCAGGGACCGGGAGCTGGACCCATTGAAGGTAACATGGCGCTCCCCGCCTCCAGGGTCTCTTCCGACCGGGAAGGACTCTCCTGCCTCGTCTCATCCTGCAGACCCTGCTCCAATGATTTAGCCTCTTGCGTGCAGTCTATGCAGATGCCTGCCTCCGAGACTGCTCCCTGTTGGGTCCCGCATATCTTGAGGATTTTTAGATTGCACTGCCATGTTATACCTTAAAGATATGACATGGACCATGCACTGATCCAATCAGACTCTGACACTTTCACAGAGTAAAAGTTTATATTTTTATAAGGCGTACAGCTTCCTTTACACGCAATATCAACCTTTGAAAATGGAATAGCTAATATATTCCAAAATACTCTGTAAATAAGTTACTTTAATATGTTATTTAGCTTTTTTGCTGAACATTTTTTAAGAGGTTAAAAGTGAGTTCTATGTTATAATGTAATTGTGTTATATTCATTGTAAACCACCTTTGATCTCTGGAAGGGGCGGTATATAAAAGCAAATAAATCATGACGACAGAAAAAGACCACATGGCCTATCTAGTCTGTCCTTCCATATCAACAACTACAACAGTCCCCTTTTTTCCTTTAAAGATCCTCTGTGTTTTTCCCATGCTTTTTTGAATTCAGATACTGTCCTCATCTCTACCACCTCCACTGGGAGACTATTCTACGGATCCACCACTCTTTCCATAAAGAAATATTTCCGCATATCACTCCTGAATCTATCCCCCTTCACCCTCATCCCATGTCCCCTCGTGGCAGAACTTGCTTTCAATTGAAAGAGGCTCTCTCCCTGTACATTTATGCCACGGAGGTATTGAAACATCTCAATCATATCACCTCTATCCCGCCTTTCCTCTAAGGTGTACATATTAAGATCCTTAAGTCTGTCCTCATATGCTTTATAATGAAGACCACTAACCATTTTAGTAGCCACCCTCTGTACCGACTCCATCCTGTTCATATCCTTTTGAAGGTGCGGTCTCCAGAATTGTACACTATACTCCAAATGAGGTCGCACCAAAGACTTATACAGAGGCACTATCACCTCCTTTTATCTACTAGCCATTCCTCTCCGTATGCACCCAAGCATCCTTCTAGCTTTTGCAGTCGCCTTTTCTACCTGTTTAGCTACTTTAAGATCATCAGACACAACCACGCCGAGGTCCCGCTCTTCTTTAGTGGACAAAAGTACTTCACCCCCTATACTATATTGCTCCCTTGGATTGCTGCAGCCCAACTGCATGACCTTACATTTTCTAACATTAAATCCCAGCTGCCAAATTCTAGACCATTTTTCAAGCTTAGCTAGATCCCTCCTCATGTTATCTACACCTTTCTGGGTTTCTACTCTATTGCAGATTTTGGTATCATCCGCAAAGAGGCAAACCTTACCCGACAGCCCTTCTGCTATATCACTAACAAAGATGTTAAAAAGAATCGGATCAAGGACAGATCCCTGGGGTACACCACTGGTAACTTCCTTCTCCTCAGAGTGAGCTCCATTTACCTGTACTCTTTGTCGCCTCCCACACAACCAATTTCTAACCCAAGCAGTAACTTTAGGGTCCATCCCTAGGGTGCTCAATTTGTTTATAAGTCGCCTGTGAGGAACGTTGCAAAGGCTTTACTGAAATCTAAATACACCACATCTAGGGTTCTCCCTCGGTCCAACTCCCTGGTCACCCAGTCAAGGAAATCAATCAGATTTGTCTGACAAGACCTGTCTCTGGTGAATCCATGCTGCCTCGGATCCTGTAATCCGCTGGACTCCAGAAACCTCACTATTTTCTCTTTCAGCAGCGTTTCCAATAATTTATTCACCACCAAAGTTAAACTAACCGGCCTGTAGTTTTCAACCACATCCATACTTCCGCTTTTGTGTAAAGGCACCACATGAGCCTCTCTCCAGTCCTTTGACACCACTCCCGACTCCAACGAGGCATTGAAAAGGTCAGTCAACGGAGCTGCTAGTAAGTCCCCATGTTGAGGGAGGAGTAGCCTAGTGGTTGGGGCAAGGTACTTCAGGCCGGAAGGTCGGGGGGTTCAAATCCCACTAGAGGACAGATGCTTCTTGTGGTCTTGGGCAAGCCACTTAACCCTCCATAGCCCATGTTCCCTGTAAGTATTAGTGTGTGTGTCTCATATCCCTGCGTGTTAAATGTATCCCCCAATTGTGTTGTGACCGCTTTGATTGAAGGATAAGGCGGTATACAAAATACTAAATAAATAAATGTTCCCTCAGTATTCTAGGGTGTATCCCATCCGGTCCCATCGCTTTGTCTACTTTAAGTTGAGCTAGTTTCTCACGAACACAGTCTTCTGAAAATTGCTCAAGATGCCCCTCGCTTCTGTTCCTGTTTGTGGGTGTTTTCTGAGGTCCTGTTCCTGGTTCTTCTTCTGTGAACACAGAACAGAAATATTTGTTAAGCAATTCCGCTTTATCCTCATCAGCTTCTACATATTCCTCCCTTTCACCCTTGAATCTGACAATACCTCTTTTGCCCTTCCACTTCTCACTGTCAGGTTACTCACTGACCATAGACAGATGCTAGGATTTCTCCTATCCACCGACTGTGTTTATCTTTCTAGTTATATACATTTATGATATGCAGGTACTTCCTGTTTTTCACAGAACAAAACTGTAGCTACTACATACCTCTATGCAGCACTTTTTCCTGCTTATCTTTCACTTATTTCTGTCTCTGACTTTTTGCCTGACCCTTCTCAGGAGAACGTCACAATGTCTCAACAAACTGTCACTTATTTCACCTGACCAAGCATAACAGCTCTCTGAAATCTGCCTAGCAACAAAATAAGATGGGCTTTTACCACAGGTCTGCATTAAGTCATTGTGCACTGAATAAGCATTCCTTGTTATACAGCTCAAAACTTAACCCTTTCCAGGCCGAGTCCAAAACTCTCGGGATCCAAAATTCTGACTAAATATTCCTATCAAATGGTATATAATACATGACCATAGCAGAAGGAAAATCACTATTAGAACATATTGAATAAGACGGGTACAATTTTCCTGAAATATGCAAAAATTAACCCGGCTGCAGAATGTGGATTAAAAATTTAAAGTAGGCCTTCAAAGGGTTAATGATGTTCACCCCCCTTTGATACCATCCCATACCAGACACTGCAATCTGGCCAGCATAGTGGGAAGAGCTGTGGGCACTCCCCAGAACACCCTCAATCTGACCCCCGGTAGGTAAAGGATCCCTAGTACAGTGCACCTCCACAGGCTCAGGTACGCAGCACTAGAGTACCTGAACTCAAATAAAATAAAATAAAACCATTTTACCAAAATCTACTTAACTGAAACTGAAATTGCAAGGAAACTGAAAATGGTCCCCTAGGAAGAAGCTGCTCTGTCCTGCTTTATTCTCTAGTGGCTTCCTCTACCGGGTGCCAAAATACAACGGGGGGAGGGGGGGGGGGGCAAAATGCATGCAGGCTTGAAGTAGAAATCGCGCCTAAATACAGCAGGGTAGTTTCTCATGTCACTGCAGAATCCCAAACACACGGCTGCAGGCCACTATCTCCTCATGTTCTAGTCGTTGCTAGGGGTTCCTGCTGCCTTCCCCCCTCCACTTTTACCTTGGAGCCTCTTTGCCATGTGCTTTTCTACCCTCGTGCTCAGCCTTCCTTCCTGGCTTCAGCGCTGAGGGGGGGGACTCGGGGCTGCAGGCTTTCACTCCCGTCAATCAACTACTGCACCCGCGGCAGTTCTTCACCCAATAACGGGTTCGGGAGCCACCAGAAGTCTCGGACTGAGGAAGGCACCACAGAACTCCCCCCCCCCTGAAATCCTGGGGGGGGGGGAGAAGGAATATCCTCTCCTCAGCCCTGTTGTTCCCCAGGTTCTTTCTGATCCTTCTGATTTTTTTCTGCCTTTAAGGAAAATCATTTTTATTGTTATCATTATTATCATCATTCTCTACACAACAACAAGTGTTACAGCATTCCTGTTCCCAGACCACCCCACACTCAAGGCTCTTCTAGACCCTGTTAACTCCCCCCACAGAGGTGCCTCCTAGACAGTACAATACTGGATACTCAAGGAATTGACTAACACTCTCCCTAACCTAGCTACATTCTCTAACCAGAACATACATCAGCTGCAAACACTGTACAGAAATAACCTGACATCATACAGAGACCATGCCAAATGTAACACCCCAACTCTAAGGGGTATGTTTACTAAAACCCCGGTAATGTGCGGGCTGCGGTAGTGTGCGGGTGCCATATAAGGAGTGGGCGTTCCAGGCTGAAAAAGAAAATCCGGAATTTGCATATGCGCTAAGGTGCGCGGCGCCCATGTGCGCCCCGCACATTAGCGCATGTGATAGCTGCGCGTAAGGCATAAGTGGCGCGCTGATGTACAAGCAAGAGAGCAGAGCCATGGCACAATGGTTAAGACACTGAACAATGGTGCAGGGATCAGGGGTTCAATCCCCCACAGTGCCCATTGAAGACAGTTGGCAGAGGCATATAAATAATGGGCGGCATAAGGCGGCGCGCTGATGGCCATATGGTGTTTTGCTAATGTTTTTGGGGGCATTTTAATGTTGGCAGGCATATGGCGGCGCACTGATGTAAAAGCACAGGAACAGAACCACAGCACAATGGTTAAGACACTGACCAATGGTGCAGGGATCAGGGGTTCAATCCCCCACTGTGCCCAATGAAGATGGCTGGCTGAAGTGTTATTTTAGGAGGCATATAAATAATGGGCAGCATAAGGCAGCACGCTGATGGACATAAGGCGGCGTGCTAATGGTTTTGGAGGCATTTTAATATTGGAAGGCATAAGGCGGCGCGCTGATGTGCAAGCACAGGAACAGAACCACAGTACAATGGTTAAGGCACCGACCAATGGTGCAGGGATCAGGGGTTCAATCCCCCACAGTGCCCAATGAACAAGGGTGGCTGAGGCATTACCTGTTAGGGGTAATATTGCTTTAGGAGGCCGTTATCGTCTTTTTTGGAATTATTACTGCTAGCAAATGCACTCTCAAAGCAGTGTAACATAAGGTGCCCCATAAGTTACCCCAGAGGGCCCTTTTAAAATGCAGTGTCCGCCATGGCACCCTACACTGTTGCTGAAAGTGTGGCCGATAGGGCGCCATATAGAGTGCCCTATGAGGCAGGGAAAGGTCAGAGCACTGTTCCTGATGGCAGCACTGTGCATTGTAATGTATGGAAATCGTAAGTAGGTGTGCTGACATGCAAGGAGGAACAGCAGTGTAGTACACTGGTGTCAGCATACATGACATAGGAGTCATGGCTTTTTCCCCAGACCTTGGATGTCATGCAGCTGTGTTACTCTGTTGATTTCAGTCTCCAAAGGTAATAGGGCATTTTACAAGATGAGATTAACTCTGACCCCCTGTTGATATCAGTCGCCACGGCCTGTCTGCAGCCCCTCCTTGCTAAATCAAGAATGGCAGACCCAGGTCTGCCATTCTTGATTTAGCAGGGAGGGGCTGCAGACAGGCCCTGGCGACTGATATCAACAGGGGGTCAGAGTTAATCTCATCTTGTAATCAGTCACCAGGGTCTGCCATTCTTCATTTAGCAAGGAGGGGCTGCAGACAGGCCCTGGCAACTGATATCAACAGGGGGTCAGAGTTAATCTCATCTTGTAAGCTGCCCTATTACCTTTGGAGACTGAAATCACCAGAGTAACACAGCTGCATGAAATCCAAGGTCTGGGAAAAAAGCCATGACTCCTATGTCATGTATGCTGACAACTGGTTAAGACACTGAATGATGGTGCAGGGGTCATGGGTTGAAATCTGCAGTGAATAAGGTTGGCAGAGGTATGTCCTTTTTCTGTGTGCAACTGTACAGCAATCTGTGCTGCCATCTAAAAAGTCATAGTGCCATATATTAATGCACCTTTTAGGGTGCATCAGAAGGCACATCCTAAACATACCTCGTCACCAAAGGCGAATGTTAATTTTCCCCAGAGGCCATGTTGAAAGGGTGTCAACTCCCAAGGCACCATAGTAGGCACCCCATAAGCTGCCAGAATCGAAGGTGTGCCAGAAGATGCCCCAAGGATGTATAGGTGAACTCAAAAACGTTAGCCAAGAGCAGTAACATCCCCCAATTTGAATGGCAAGAGAGGTATGTGCCAAACACACACGTAACCCAAACACTGCACAGAGCAGAAAAGAAAGATAATACAGAAGTAAAATAAGGACCTAGATCAGTTGATGGACCGCAGAAATCAGCCCCAGCCCATGTGGCAGCCATAAACATGGACAAACATATCGTGGACAGCTAGAGCCATGCACAGAGTGATGGTAATGTACCATGCTATAATGACAGTGTGTGACAGAGGATGGGAAGATGTGGGCAGCAGAGGAGGCTGAAATGGCAGGATAAGTGAAATATCAGGATGAGTGTGGAGTAGAAGTGCTATGCAGAGCACACACAGGAGAGGCAAGCAGGGAGAGCTGCAATGCAGGAATGTGTAGTAGTGCAGGACGTGGGTTAGCAGCATGCACATCAGGGTAGGATGGCACACAGCTGGCAGACAGAAGATGGACGGAAGGATGGTTCACAACTCAGATGAGGGTACAATGTGCTCATGGTACAGATCAGCACAGATATGACTGTCATACGAATGAAAACCACTTCTGCAGGACAAGCATACAAATCCAAGAGAGCAGAGAGGAAGCACACCTACGACCACTACCACAAATGGCAATGCATAAACCGGTAGGCCACACCACCAACGTGAGCTCATTAGCAAAGGCTGCATACAAAAAGAGTGCAGGGCATCACACAAGACGCCTGCTGGCAAACCCCCAACAGTAATCATGACCAAATGCACATGCAGATCTGCTGTGTACAGATCAAATTGCAGTCTGTATATGGGACCAGGGACACATGCACACACACAATGAAATGTTCTGCAATGGATACGGCATGCAAAAGAGGAGAAAACTAAACCACAAGGGCAGCGGAGGAAGCTCTGTGGAGCAGGTTAATAATCTGGATCAGGACAGGAGAGAGCTCAACATGCAATCAGGTGTACCACACACCAGCTGAACCACAGCAATACCAAACCCCCAGGTGCACTGCCATGTAAACACCGTAAAGTGAGAGACCTATGTAACAGAGAAAATCTTATGGCTAGGCAGCACACAGGATGCACCGTGGTGTACAGTGAAGAGAGGGAAGGGTGTGTGTAGAGGTGAGGAACCTGGTGGTACCTTATGGTCCAGTTAGCACAACAGAAAATAAAAAGATAAACCACATGTGGGGACCAAACCTGCAAACTACAGAGTTACAACACATGCCTGTAGCCACTCCCAGAAACAGCACACTGAGCACACTGTAACACAAATAACCCAAAGGGAGGGTGTGTATGGGAACCTGTAATACCCAGTGATGTGGCATATGGCTGGAAGATACACAGTTGCCACTGTACAAGGATTTGAGCACAGGTGGCCCAGGTACATGACCAGCAAATGACTACATACAAGTGTCAATGTGCTCAAAGAGTGGAGGACTAACCTAGTGGTCAGAAAGCTGGCTTGGCCACCAAGCAACCAGGGCTCAATTCACACTAGCACTCCATGTGGCCTTGGGCAAGTCACATAACCCTCCATTACCTTGGAAGAAAGACCTGACAATCTACATCCAGTGACATTGACAAGAAAACAATGGAGTCTCTGGGTCACAAGGAGTCAGGACTGATTCAAAGGCACAAATTCCATGGCATGTGTGTCACCATGATCAATCAGCAAAAGAGACAAATGTCTGTCAAATACAGATCTTTATTTGGGTTCTGCATCACAGAGAGTGTAGACAGTGCCATCATAATATCAAGGTGAGCGCATCCCTGGTGAAAGAGTGAAACACTTTTAGCAGGGCACAAACCCACCTCCTACAGAACGGTTACTTGCTTGAACACAAATGAAGGGCAGGAGATATAATGTGCATCAGGTGCATGCTATGCACTGGCCAGCAGACCCCCAGCCCCCACCTGCTGCTGCATACCTCAAATGTGTTACGCACATATGAGTGCATGTAGACAGTAGGCGCTGCATGCTGAGGACCCAACACACATCATCTGTCCCTCAAAACATATCCATCTGGCAACACAGGAGGCACACAAACGAAAACAGCATATGTTGTCACAATGTTTTAATGTTAAAAACATGCTCTGAAAGTAATGTTTCAGCTCTCACCTAATGCCTGATCTAGGAATCAAAGCTGCAACAATGTATACCCAAACAATCATCCAAATCACAATGAGCATATGCTAACAGGTAGCACAGGCACATGAACACAGACAGAATACAAACTAAACTACCTGCAGAAACCTGCAGAGATAACACCATGAAGGAGGTCCCCCTGCACTGTTTTTTGGGTAGACAGTGTTTGTCCACATATAGCATGATACATGGAATGCACAATTGAAGAAGCACAACGGTCACTCACACTGCCACACTCCAAACATAATGTGGCAATGTGAGTGTCCGTACCACAGGGCATAAGCAGGACCGTGCAGACGTGCAATGCAAGGTGTGTACATACATGCAGACTGTCACGTCTGCACAGTAAACAAACACAAGAACCAACATGTGAAGAGGGAAATGATGGCCAAACATCTTACAGGGAACCACACAGAAGCCATAGGTCCACATGTTGTGTTTCACAAACATAGTCAGTCATATGCACAAGCACCATCCACATTCCAACATGATACAGTGATGCCACACATGCACGTAAACACCCCTGGCCCATTGCAAACATCAATCCAAGATGGTGGTGTGCTTGAAAGCATTGTTGAGGCAAAACCTGTATCATGTCCAGGTGGAAAGCAGGTGGACATAGACAATAGGATCGCTACATCGTTGGCCCTATGCCAAAAACATGGCTGTATGCTTATGCTTGTGTAGAAAGAAACAGATGAGCGTATCCTGTGTGCCATGTCACCCCCATGGTCAAAACCCAACAATAACACAATTGTGTAGGAATGTACCACATACAGTGTCCATGTCAGTCGCTGCTGCACACGTGGGGATCAGTACACAGCGTCCAAAGTGCAAAGTGTATCTGCAATCCAACAGGTCCGGTTAAAAGTGTTCTTGCAACTCTGGGCATGCATAGTCAAGTGTCACATACCAATATGCCACAGTCCTTGAAAGTTCATGTGTGTCCTCTACAATGAGCAGGACTCCCAGCAAAAGCATCGCAGCAACAGTGTGTTGGACACCTCTGTCATGGGGAAAGCAGCAGTCCAAGAGTAATACTGTCCATCCCAGTCATGTGTCCCACTCTCAGAGGTCAAACATCCAATGGGTCAATTCTCCTGAAAACGTTCCATGGTGTTGTTTCCCCCAACAGGTGGGTGATGGTGACACCAGATGCACTGTAAGAGATGTGTCCAGTATGTCCTCTGCCCTGTGTCAGGAGAGGATAAGTATTGTATTGTTAGACACCTTGGAAAAACAGCACAAATTGCAGACCGTTACACCTTTGGAAATACAGAAGAAAGGGATGCAAAGGCAAACATGACATGATAGCAATACAAAAAACCCCGCATTTTTCTGACATCATGATCGTAAACGCAGACATGGGTATCACATGGATATGGTCATGTCCATGCTCATGTCACACAGGCGTCTCACAGCTACACACTATATGCATCTGTTTATGTGACCATAGAGGCAACATTACGTGCACATGAGACAAATATTAAATCATCAACAGGTAAAGCCAGATGTAATCCCCCAAATAACAAAGGTGCAACCCACCTTGTGTGTGCATCAGGTGTACGTCATCAATCCCTTGAGCCACTAAACATCAATATCAGGTCACAGTGAAGGGAGACAATGTCAGCAAAATGTATAGAATCACCATGTCAAGCCACTGTTGATGCATGTTCACATTATGTTAATATCTGAGATAAAATAAAGGTGGTCAACAGTGGTCCCTCAGAACACAAGACACAGTTCTGCTCACAGCACACAACACATGTTGATAATGTTCACAAGGTAAACAGCACTACGGAAGAGGTAGCACAGTCCCAACGGCCCCCAGGTGCACAGACCCCTCACAGCACATGATAATGTACTATGCCTGAACACTGCCTCATCACACAGGCAACCTGTAAACACGCACCCACACAGTATGCCACGTTCAGCGTGCCAGCTGTAACACATGGCCTGTATGTGCACAAGTGGAGATTTGTAGACATAAAGGCCCAGTGAACATGCAATGATCCCCTGTTGTTGACTGATGGTACAATGTTGGGGTAGGGAGCAAGTGTAGGCCACCACCAAATAAAAATAACCTACACACACATGCAGTTCTGTTGTACATGTCCCATAGAGAGTGTGGCAGAGGACATACTGAACACAAACACATGGGGATATGTGTGACAACAGCAAGAGATGGGTTAGGGAGGCATCAGTGAAAAAAGGAAATCACAACATCTGCCCAATATGATAGATCACTGATGACATGTTTTCCCCCTGACTGCAGGCACACACAATGTCGCTGTAGATCCACCTACCCCAAATCACTGCATTTTGGGTGATGTACAGTCACGTGCCAATGCACCACAGCAACAGCATCCTCACGAAGTATGTCCTGTGCAGTGGCAAATACAAGATAAACAAACATATGTCATGTTCTAGCTGTGCATCACACACTGCATCTTCCTGTCCCCAGCTGTCAGACCCCACAACATCACATAATGACTGACTGCTCTCTATCACAATGTACAGATCTCTCACATGTGAGAGGCAGCACGGAGGTGTTGGAGGCTATCTACAGGTGTCCGTAATCTCTCTGTCCCCTCCCTTACCTCTCTGTTGTTGTACACACAGGTCAAGAGAGGTGTCTGCTCCCACCATGTTGCCACCTCACCCCAAGGTCGCAATATTAGCCCTGATTCACCATATTGCCAACAATGACCCCTCTCCTTGTTTAGTGTTGTTCCAATGTTGTATGTTAACCCACTGACAATTGCTGAAACACATGGAAATATGCAGGCGCACCTCCTGTATCCACTGACCAAATGCATATCATGGTGTGTACATCTCATACTTTCAATAATATTGACAGCTGTGTGCTGATGATGTGCACAAATAGCTGGCAATGTCTGCGTCATGTCAGGAAAACCACAACCCCATGTCTGCTTGTGACCAAACCATGATGGCTGCATGCCATCCCACTGTGTGTCATTGAGAATGTGACAGCATGGATAGCCTATATGTGCACCTCAGAAAAATAGCTCTCACCTAAGTCTGTGTGTGTATGCCGACATAACCCCCCCTTGCTAGGGTCCGCAATGTAGTTGTTGATGTGGACTGTACTCTCCTGGCCCACACACATACACAGCCTGTAGCTGAGGCATGATGGCATATGTTGAGATAGCATCAGCTAGATATGCCATGTCCTCCCTGAAAAACCTGGTAAACCACAAGCCACCCACACATTCAGCGCTCCACGTGCCTACTGTAACCCACCCCTTGCTGATCTGGGCCTGATCACCTCTGTATGTGTGTACATATGCAACACTGCACTGAAGGGCTATTCTCCAACAACAAAATGTAGCAATGATACTCCCCCTGGCTGGACACTGCACAGGTCCCCATCCTTCACCATATCCATGTCAGGGCTACGCGTTGACCTATACATTCAGACACACTGTAGGGTGACATTAACACCCCTCACATATAGTTAATACCATCCTGACATACTAGTA
Organism: Ichthyophis bannanicus; assembly: GCA_033557465.1. Lineage (NCBI taxonomy): Eukaryota > Metazoa > Chordata > Amphibia > Gymnophiona > Ichthyophiidae > Ichthyophis > Ichthyophis bannanicus. The sequence continues at coordinate 389,608,163 of CM066036.1, forward strand.
CTAAGCATGTGTATTGTGATATGTATGACATGTTGCGACACACATAACAAACACACACACATAGCCAGCTGACAGGAGCTTAACACCCACAAAAGCAACGCAAACTTGTATAATATAAGCACACCCCACTGGACAACTGTCTCCAAACATGGACTGCCCTCCCACTGTGAACATTGCACCATATGGCTGACACTGTGCTCCACCCATATCATCTAAACAAATAATTGAGTTTGCACAACAGCAGCTGCTATCACAAGCAGCCACTAACTGGGAATGTGACCCTCAAAACCTCCCACATGCGTATGAACACCCACCCACATCATCTGCCACCAACTGCTGTTGTGCACTGCCCACATTGTTTGTCGCACACTCATGCCTATATGTGACGTTGGGAGTGTCAGTCAAATGTTAATGCAGTGTGGCATCCAAATTATATCTTTACAGAAACATCAACCTCTATAACCATTACACACATAGGAAAAAACATGAAGGTGGGAAGATAGGCAATACGTACATGAGAAGATCTCTGCAATCAACTACCGCCTGACCGCTGTGCCCTCCCGTGTGTCACCACTGGCACGTACAGGGGGGCATGTTGGATCTTCCTCCAGATCCTCATTAATCTCTGCAGGGATATTGTGCCTGAGAGCAATGTTGTGCAGGATGCAACAGGCTATGATTATCTCTGCCACAGTCATTGGCTTATATTGTAAGGCCCCGCCTGACCTATCCAGACACCTGAAGCGACTCTTCAACACGCCAAAGGTGCGCTCTATGACAGAGCGGCTGGAGGCATGGGCCTTATTGTACCTCTGCTCTGCACGTGTCCGTGGCTGACGCACAGGGGTCAGCAGCCAGGGGCGACACCCATATCCTGCATCACCTGCAGAAAGAAATGTTGAATGTGAATGCAGGAGTTCAGGTTCAACATAATTGACAGTTGTTTAGACGTGAGAAACAAACGCACAACACATTCTGACAGAAACATATGACAGCACAACTGTTCAGCTCCGACAAATATACATATGATGACAGAAAAGGACCACATGGCCTATCGAGTCTGTACACCCATGGCAAATACTACAACAGTTCCATCTATACGTTTAGAGATCCTGTGTGTGTGGCACATGCGTATTGTAATGCAGTTAGTGTCCACATCTCCACCACCGCCACTGTGAGACTATACCACTGACCCACTGATCACAGGTTCAAAGTGTATGTCTGAATAGTAACCAAGGAAAAACATGCTGCCATTTGAGGGAGGCCCACACCCAGAACATGTATGCCATGGAGTTCTGGCAAAAGGTAAACCATATCACCTCTATACGTCCTGTCCTCTAAGGTCTACATATCAAGATGTGGTAGTCTGTCTCCATATGCTGTATACTGCTGACCCAAAATTGATGTAATATCCATCCTCTGCACTGTATACATCCTGTTAACATCCTTTTGAAGGTGTGGTTTTCAAACCTGCACACTGTACCCCACATGAGTTTGCACCAAGGACATATACATAGGCAGAGTACCTTCCTGTGTATGTGGTACCAATACCTCTCTGTATGCACCCACGTAGCCCCCCTGCTTTTGACGTCACCTTTCCATAATGGTAAGCTACATGAGGATCGGCAGACAAAACAACGCTAGTTTCCGCTCATCTACAGTGGGCAAAGGTACTGCACCCCCTATACTGTGTTGCACCCCTGCTTTGCCATAGCCAAGATGCGTGACCATACATATGCAAATGTGTCCTCCCAGCTGGAAAGCTCCAGAAGATCCATCAGATATTAGCAGACACCCCCTCATGTTATCTACTGCTTCCTGGGTGACAACTCCAGTACTGAGTGAGTGGGTGAAGCTAAGACACACATGACAAGGGTTAGTTGTATGGATTGGCAATAACATAAACGTTACATGACATACAAACATTAGACGACAATTAACCATCATCACAGGTGTATGTGAAGGGCACCAACCTCCCTCCCCCCCCAATCACATGTGGGCAGTTGCCACAAACACACACTAGGAGGGATCCAGCAACAGGATAGCCATATGCACAGGGGTGTCGTCACATGTACACCATGTGCATGTTATGATCATATAATGTTATGATCATGATGGTCTGTGGTTATGTTTTCTTTTACTGTTACTATACGTCTATACTCCTGTAATAATGTAAACGCACAACAGTCCTCTGTCTGTATAACATTTCTCATATATAAACTGCAGATTTAAAAAAAACATGGTTGCTACATATGTGATGTCACATAAATAAATGTAGAAAGACATACCTAGATCACTAATCCTGACATACTCACCCAGCAATATACAGTCGGCATACCGGCCTTCCTCAAACTGTGTGAATAGTGCCGAGTGATGCAGGATACTAGGAATCATGGGTGGACCCTGGAAACCTAGGGACCACATTCAGAATATGCAGATTTGCATCACATACAACCTGAACATTCAGGGAATGGTAGTGTTTGCGGTTGCAGAACGCTACCTCCCTGTCTCTAGGCGGGACCAGGGCAACATGTGTGCAATCAATAGCTCCTATCACGTGTGGTATCCCGGCTAATGCCTCAAAGGCCTGGTTCAGGGTCCCCCATTGTTGCCTAGTGTGGGGAAGGGCTATGTAATTCCCCACCCGGTTGACCATGGCACGCAGTACTTGGTGGAGACATCATGAGAAGGTGGGGCGGCTCATGCCACCCACTGCAGCCACAGATGACTGGAAACAGCCAGAGGTAAAGAAATGTAAGGCAGCAAGGAGCTTGACTAAACCTGGTATGGCATGGGACCGATCAGTCAGGGGCTCGATGTCAGGTCTTAGATCCTCATAGAGCTCCCTAATAGTCCTTGTGCTCAGTCGGTACAGGGAGATGACCTGGTCCTCACGCATGCCCTGGAGCTGGGCCCTGGGCCTGTAGAGGCGAGGCTGCCGAGCCTGCACCTCAGCACGCCTTCTGCGCCTTATGGATAAATCACATTCCATTTCTTGATCAGGTTGACTTAATTCACTATCACCTTCTCCAACTTCCATTGACTCACATTCAGAGCAATCAGGTTCTGCAGCTTCGTTGAACAACCTAATCAGCTGTTCCCCTCGAGACCTCTCTCGGGACTCAGAGCTGCTATCAAAGCAAGGTAATTCCTGATCTTTTACCAAACGTTTCAACAGTCTTAAAGCATTCAAGGTTTCTCTGTTAAGAGGTTTTCTTACCAGCCCTCCTTGAGGTGAGATTCTTGGACTCAGCGTCTCCTGGTAAGCCTTTATGGTTGAGTCACTCCCAGCAATCTCTCCTGGCTTAAACCTCTGGGTTTTTGAACCTACTGCAGGCTTCCTATAGCCCTGATACCAGTCCAAACTCTGGAGCTGGCTTTGGGGATACTCTTCCCTCAAACTGGTGTCTGAGAACCTTTTTCTAGACTCCTGGCTAAAATCTTTACTTGCGGTTCCTTTTGGGATTCTCCTCAGCACTGTTTCAGGGCCATTTCCTTGGCCATGCTGGTTCATGCATAGATTAGCCCTTCCGTCTCTCTTCCTCGTATAATGCTGATGCTCATGCTCAGATTCAGGTTCCTTCCCAGACTCCGCCTCTGAATCAGACTCAGCTCTCGATTCAGCTATTCCCTCAGCTCTCGATTCAGCTATTCCCTCAGCTCCCTTCCTCCCTGTTCTCTGGGGCTTATATGAGTGGGTCTGGCCTGTATCTTTCCACCCCGCCCCCAGCTGTCTTAGATTGCCACCCTCAGTTACCATGGAGCTGGGGCGTGGCCTTAGGACAGCAGCTTTAGACAGGCTTTTTTCATTCTTAGCTGCACTTTTAAAGTGGCAATTCCCTGCACTTTCCTTCTGACTGGAGGAGACTGCAAGTGTTTTCCCTATTTCCATAGGCACTGGGCTAGCTTCGCCACCACAGCCTATGATGATCATGTCGCCTCTGTCCCTCAGGGGTTACAATGGGGTCTATGCAGACAAGGCAATGGGATGTCAGCCATATAGTAATTAGTGCCCCCAGGTGAGGACGGACAGCATCCCTCGCTTAATAGCTCTGAGCTGGGAGAGGTGTATAGAACCGGGTAGGTGTTGCATATGATGGGCGTGCAACGATGTCTGACTCTTGAGTTGCCCAGAGTTGCACTACTCAACAGAGTAGGTAAATGTCTACAAAACATGTGTGCAGCAGCACAACACAACAGTGTTTGTATGGCTAACAGTTCTGCTTGACAGGGAAATAGACTGCCAGAAAATGGATCTGCTGCTGTTTTGCGAACACCCACAGTTTAGGAGCGTCGTTACAAATTGACACAGAGGTCTTTCCTCTTTGTTAGTTTACCTAGACCATACCTAGATGATTGTGTGCGCAAAGTAGTATTCCATTGGCCTGTAGAAGGGAATGGCCGACATAAATATACAGGTAAATTGCTCAGAGCTCAAACAAATTGCTGTGGAACTGACTCTCCTGACATATGCAGATGCCTTGGATGGAGGTGTTCACAACATGTGCAGCACAGCCCACTTTAGATGCATCTGTTGTTCATGGGATCTGAGGAGGGGTTTGTTGGAAAGGTGTGCCCTCCATCAGTGTTTGTGCTATCCACCACCAGTCCAGGCACAGGGTATGGGGTTCCATTTACTGTCACATCTGAGAGACAGCCTGTTGCTTGCGTCCACTAGGAAGAGAGCGTGCCCACTGGGCTGTTCTCATGTGGAGGTATGCTTAGGGAACCACATGCACCGTAGATGCCATGTGACCCAGCAGCTGATGAATCTCTTGAGATGAGAGATGCGCTTGTTGTATTTTTGTCCAAAAACATTGCACAATGTGAGGACAGTGAGGCTGAGTCAGGTAGGTCTTTGTTAGTCTGGTATCCAGCCTTGCACCTATGAGCTCAAGGTTTCAAATAGGAGTCTGACAAGATCCCAACAGATAGCTGATTGGGCCTACATATTGGAGTCCAAGCATTGTGTAAGGGAGAAAGGCCTGGACATGTGTTTGTGACTGTGGCTGGATGTGGCAGTCGTCCACGTAGGGCCACCGGAATACTCCCCTGGTACGGAACAAACCAGCAAACACAGACATGCACTTTGTGAATACTGTGGGTACTGAGGCACGGATGTGAGGAAAACATTTTTGAGATAGTGGTTTCCTTGATGGGGGGACCAAAGGAACCTTCGGTGTGCTTGTGGGCAAAGAAGATGTGTGTACGCATCAATGTGATCTAAACAACACAGGCATATCTGCTTGTGTTGGCTAGGAGGTATGTTTCCTCGCAAGGTCATTTGGAATGTCATCAGGAACAGAAACTGGTTCAGTTCTCTGAGATGTCAGATGTGTCTGTGACCTCCCTCTTCCGTAGGTCTGAGGATATTGTGGGGTGAAAAGCCAGAACCATGTTAGGGATGAGATACCTCTTCCATTGCACTTTGAGGTAGACGATGTGTTAGCTTTGGAGTTATGTGAGGTGAGGTTTGCAAACTGAATGGCCCCACTATTGTTGGAGGCGGGTGGCTATGTGCATGACGCCTCTACCCTCTTCTATGATGTACACAGTCCAGGGTTGTGATGTTATGTGCCTCCATCTGTGGATGTGGTGTCATAGTCTTCTTGTGCTTGTGGACAGTTTATTTCCGTGGAGGGCCAGGAAGGGCAGATACTCCATCACAGAGGCAAAAGCACTGTGGGAGCTGAGGCTGCTGGGTCTGCTGAGGCTAACAGGCTGTTGGCTTTCTTTGCAGAGTAGCTTGTTGACCCTTTCTAGCAGCTTGTACTGCAGATTTTACGTAATGAGCATAGGACTGTCTTCACATTTATTTTTGTGGGGAAAGTTATTTTCTACAACTCTCATCTTTGCAAGATCTACACTATTTGAAGGGTTTGCTAAGGTCACCTTGTCCTGCTGGCTTATAAAAATACATTTGTCAACACTACAGGGGATGTTGACCAGTTAACCTGTACCCAGTGTTGCAGGTGAGAGGCTTGCAGCCAGCCAGATGTCCTTGCCCCAATAGCAATGGCAGCGACTCTGCCTTTGCATGACACACATTCAGAAGCTGCCCTGTTCACAACATTTTAAACTTTCAGGGCATTCTTGACATGTGCTTTGTAGTGGTGGCATCTGTGATGTGAGAGATGTGGAGTTAACAATAGTATATCTTGTTTGACCTCCGTCAGGTACATTCCCATGTACAAGATATAGGCACCTGTCATGTCTGACAGCTTGAATGTATGGACGACACAGCAACCACAGACAACTAAAGTATTACACTCCCTAACAGGAGGTTTGGTGGCCTATTGTTTGTAACGTTTAATTCTCCTCCTAGCACACTCAACCATGATGGAGGGATTAGGGAGGTGTCCTTCCTGCAGACCAGGTGACAGCGCCACATGTGTGAATGTGCAGAGGTGTTAGGAGGAATCTTCCACATTCTCAAAAGGAGATTCCGTAAGATCTGCTGTACTGGCAGAATGTGTGGCCCCTATAGAGTTGGTTGATATTGGTGAATCGATGTATCCCGTGGCCTGTGCTCATATTGTGTTACTAAGGACATGGAGAGGCCCCCAACTACATGTGTGTTGAGATCCAGGAAGAACATATCTTTTGTAGGGGACATTCACCTCTTGGGAGAGACAGGCTTGTCCTTGAGAGGTACATCTTTACCCTCTGAGCTGTCACAGTCATCAGACCCCCCAGGAGACTGGATGTATCCTCTTTATGGAGGCTCAGGTAAAGTGACGTCTTCATACCAATTGGCCACAGTATCGTAGTGACATGGTATCGGTGTGTAGATACCAGTACTCAGCAGCACCCATGGTGCATTTGCCAATGCCGCTCATGCAATTGCTGCACCAACTGTTGTTGCACTTTGCAGGGTCTGTTGTGGAGCCAGGGTCCTGGATGCCACATGGTGACCTGGCAGATTGTGTTCAATGGCCACATTCCTCTGGTCAGACAACAATGATGATGTCTGTGTATGGGTACTGGCCACAGCCAGGAGCCCAGAGCATGGAACAGGTGTTTTGGACCAGGATGAGGGCTCTAGAACATCATGGAGTACCATAGTGGCTTTTGGGGCTAGGGACTGCCACTGGGGTTGTTTGCCAGGAGCGTGCTCCTCAAGGGCAATGGCAGTGACAGTCCAATTCTCAAGAGGGATATTTCCCTTTCTGGAACAGAAAGATTTGTGTTTGGTTACCTGAGATGCACAGGTGGAAGAGTATGGCCTTGACGACAGGTCTGGGTCCAAGGCCACGTTGGTGGGGAAGAGGGTACAGAGGTTGGCTGATCTGTCCTGCCAAACACTCTTGGCTTACATCCCTCAGGCCATACATTCCTACATTTGTTGATTCAGCCATTACTAATTTCAATAGCAATCATGGTTGTCAGTGACTGAGACAATACCTGCACATTATCAACATATGTTCTGCAGCCCAGGAGGGCTTTTCCATGGTTGATGTGGCATCAGGGCCTAATGGTAGTCCTAAAAAGTGGGGTTTTCTCCCCCCAAAGGTGTCATTGTGTTGCTGATGTTGACCTTTTGGGATTTATAGTTTGAAGAATATTTCTAACAATACCGAGAAACAGACAGACAGTGCCACAGGAGTATCACTACAATAGCTTTTTTTCTGAAAAGCCAGGTACAATGACCTGCTGGATCTGTGGGAAGGCATGAACTGGGGAGAGCCATTTGGGAAAGGCAAGATGACCGTACACAGGTGCTGTGGGTTGCTTACAATAGCTTTCCTATTGGACACTGGAGACTGTTTGCACACAGGCTCTGTGGGTACTGATGAGACCCACATGTAAGGACTACGTCCTGATTGTGCTAGGCCATTTTCTGTTCCCAGTGCCACCTGCATACGTAGCTGTGTCTCTGGACATGTGTGCAGTGACACCTATGTGTAGTGTGCATGGCACCCTGAACACATCATTGCAGTACCCTGTGGCCCCCTTGCATGACATTGCATGACCATGCCACATTTTGAATGACAATGATGGTGTACATGCTAACCCCCCTAACCCCGTATTTTGTCTGTTGACAACATTTGTTTTGCCATGATCTACACACATCCTGGGAACCAAACCCAATGGCAACATGATATCCTACCACACGTCGGTGTTTTGTCCCTACATGACACATTGTGTGGGTGGACCAATTCACCTTGCCAGGGGCCACTACCATGACATTTGGGTTTCTACAGGGCCTAGGATAGCAATGCTTGACCCACTAGAAGCATTGTGTAACGTGTCGCTCATGGGGAACCTGCTAGCTATGTACAAACAAGTTATGACACTGTTGCAGAGAACATACTGTGCGTGAAGGACGTGGGAATGACCCAGTATGTGCTATCTTCTGTTGTTATGTGACTATGACCTGGCCCTTGTATGCTGACAGCAGGTGTGGTTGGCAACACCATGGACAGGGGCCAAACCACCAGAATAGGCTATTGCCATCTGTGCTCATGTGGGGGTTTCTGTCTGTGCTGTCCAACCACAACAGGTGACTGTATCCTTCCAACACCATCAGTGCTGTTCATCTGCTGCAAGGTTTTGGATTTGTAGCAGGTGGGAAGATGTGTAACCTAACTCATCATAAAGTTTTGGGGACATGGCTCTGTTACAGGCCTTTGAGATCACATCTCCTAGCTCATGGGGATGGGTTACTTTTACACACATCAACATCTGCACCTAGCATATCATCTGGATACTTCACAGACATGTGTGATGAGATGGTGACCTCACAGACTATGGGAGAAGTGCAACCTACCTGCCATAACCTACCACAATATCTGAATGACATACCCACCATTGCAATCCGGGCTCTGGCCCCCTGGGGGTTGGGTGTCCTAGCACACATCATCAGCTGCATACACCATTGCAAAAGGATGAGAGACAGGACACCTTACGCCGGGCACAGGACTCCTGGGGATAGGGAGAATGTATTTAACTGGTTAGGCGCACACAACCATATCACCAGGGTGACTGACAGCCCACTGTAATGGGCTCTCAAGGACTCCTGGGGATGGGGAGGATATATTGAACTGTTTAAACCCACACAACCATATCACCAGGGTGACTGACAGCCCACTGTGATGGGCTCACTGGACTCCTGGGGATAGGGAGAATGTATTGAACTTTTAAAGCACACAGACCAATATCACCAGGATGACAGATGACCCACTCTGATGGGCTCTGTGGTCTCCTGGGGATAGGGTGGATGTCTTACATTGCCTAAGCAGACACAACCATTTCACCAGGGTGACTGACAGCCCACTGTGATGGGCTCACTGGACTCCTGGGGATAGGGAGAATGTATTCAACTTTTAAAGCACACAGACCAATATCACCAGGATGACAGATGACCCACTCTGATGGGCTCTGTGGTCTCCTGGGGATAGGGTGGATGTCTTACGTTGCCTAAGCACACACAACCATATCACCAGGGTGACTGACAGCCCACTGTGATGGGCTCACTGGACTCCTGGGGATTGGGAGAATGTATTCAACTTTTAAAGCACACAGACCAATATCACCAGGATGACAGTTGACCCACTCTGATGGGCTTTGTGGTCTCCTGGGGATAGGGTGGATGTATTAAATTGCCTAAGCACACACAACCATATCACCAGGGTGACTGACAGCCCACTGTGATGGGCTCTCAGGACCCCTGGGGATAGGGAGAATGTATTGAATTTTTAAAGCACACAGACCAATATCACTAGGATGACAGTTGACCCACTCTGATGGGCTCTGTAGTCTCCTGGGGATAGGGAGGATGTATTAAATTGCCTAAGCACACACAACCATATCACCAGGGTGACGGAGAGCCCACTGTGATGGGCTCTCAGGACCCCTGGGGATAGGGAGAATGTATTAAACTTTTAAAGCACACAGACCAATATCACCAGGATGAGAGTTGACCCACTCTGATGGGCTCTGTAGTCTCCTGGGGATAGGGTGGATGTATTAAATTGCCTAAGCAGACACAACCATATCACCAGGGTGACTGACAGCCCACTGTGATGGGCTCTCAGGACCCCTGGGGATAGGGAGAATGTATTGAATCTTTAAAGCACACAGACCAATATCACCAGGATGACAGTTGACCCACTCTGATGGGCTCTGTGGTCTCCTGGGGATAGGGTGGATGTATTAAATTGCCTAAGCACACACAACCATATCACCAGGGTGACTGACAGCCCACTGCGATGGACTCTCAGGACCCCTGGGGATAGGGAGAATGTATTCAACTTTTAAAGCACACAGACCAATATCACCAGGATAAGGCAGGCAAAGAGAGAATTTGAGAAGAAGCTTGCTGCGGAAGCAAAAACGCGAAATAAAGACCTTTTCAAGTACATTCGTAGCAAAAAACCTGTGAGAGGGTCAGTTGGTCCATTAGATGATAAAGGGGTTAAAGGAGCACTAAGAGGCAACAAGGCGATAGCGGAGAGACTGAATGAATTCTTTGCTTCGGTCTTTACTGAGGAAGATGTAGGGATGTTACCCATGACTGAAGTGGTATTTAAAGGTGTGGAAGAATTGAAGGAAATATCGATACATCGGGAAGATGTCTTACAACTATTAGATAACTGAAGAGTAGCAAATCACCTGGGCCGGATGGTATACATCCAAGGGTGTTGAAAGAACTGAAATTTGAGATTGCAGACCTGCTATCAGTAATCTGTGAACTATCATTAAAATCATCTCTAATACCTGAGGATTGGAGGATCGCCAATGTAACACCAATTTTTAAAAAGGGTTCGAGGGGTGATCCGGGAAACTACAGACCGGTGAGCCTGACATCAGTACCGGGAAAAATGGTAGAAACCATCATAAAGAATAAAATTACTCAGCATGTAGATAGTCACGACCTAATGGGAGACAGCCAACATGGCTTTAGACAAGGAAGATCTTGTCTTACTAATCTGTTATGTTTTTTTGAAGGAGTGAATAAACAGGTGGACAAAGGTGAGTCGGTTGATATTGTGTATCTGGACTTTCAGAAAGCCTTTGACAAGGTCCCTCATGAGAGACTTTTGGCAAAACTAAAGAGTCATGGGATAGGAGGCAGTGTACTATTGTGGATCAGGAACTGGTTAAAAGACAGAAAGCAGAGGGTAGGGCTAAATGGCCAATTTTCCCAATGGAGAAAGGTGAAAAGTGGTGTACCCCAGGGATCTGTGCTGGGTCCGCTGCTTTTTGACATATTCATAAATGACCTGGAAAGTGGAATAACGAGTGAGGTTATCAAATTTGCAGATGACACAAAACTATTTAAAGTTGTTAAAACCCAGGAGGATTGTGGAAAATTGCAAGAGGATCTTGATAAATTGGAAGACTGGGCATCAAAATGGCAGATGAAATTTAATGTGGAGTAGTGCAAGGTTATGCACCTAGGGAAGAACAACCCAAACTATGGTTACACGATGCAAGGTTCCACATTAGGAACCACCACCCAGGAAAAAGATTTAAGCGTCATTGTGGATACCATGTTAAAACCCTTGGCCCAGTGTGCAGCGGCGGCCAAGAGAGCAAATAGAATGCTAGGTATGATAAGGAAAGGAATGGAAAATAAAACAAAAGATATTATAATGCCTCTATATCGTTCCATGGTGAGACCGCACCTTGAATATTGTGTGCAATTCTGGTCGCCGTATCTTAAAAAGGATATAGCGATTTTAGAAAAGGTTCAGAGAAGAGCCACCAAAATGGTAAAGGGGATGGAAGGCTACTCCTATGAAGAAAGGCTAAAAAGGTTGGGGCTCTTTAACCTGGAAAAGAGACGGCTGAGGGGAGATATGATAGAAGTCTATAAATTAATGAACGGAGTGGAACGGGTAAACGTAGATCGATTGTTTACCTTATCAGAATATAGAAAGACTAGGGGACATGCAATGAAGCTACAGGGTAAACTATTTAAGACTAATAAAAGAAAATATTTTTTCACTCAACGTGTAATCAAACTCTGGAATTTGTTACCAGAGGATGTAGTAAAGGCTGTTAGTGTAGCTGGGTTTAAAAAAGGTTTGGACAAGTTCCTGGAGGAAAGGTCCATAAACCATTATTAAGAAGGGACCCAGGATATCAATGCTTGAACCAATACAAGCATTGTGGAACCTGTGTCCCTTGGGGAAACTGCTAGGTACGTATGACCTAGATTGGCCACTGTTGGAAACAGAATACTGGGCTTGATGGAACTTGGTCTGACCCAGTATGGCATATCTTATGTTCTTATGTTCTTATGACAGTTGACCCACTCTGATGGGCTCTGTAGTCTCTTGGGGATAGGGTGGATGTATTAAATTGCCTAAGCAGACACAACCATATCACCAGGGTGACTGACAGCCCACTGTGATGGGCTCTCAGGACCCCTGGGGATAGGGAGAATGTATTGAATCTTTAAAGCACACAGACCAATATCACCAGGATGACAGTTGACCCACTCTGATGGGCTCTGTAGTCTCCTGGGGATAGGGTGGATGTATTAAATTGCCTAAGCAGACACAACCATATCACCAGGGTGACTGACAGCCCACTGTGATGGGCTCTCAGGACCCCTGGGGATAGGGAGAATGTATTCAACTTTTAAAGCACACAGACCAATATCACCAGGATGACAGTTGACCCACTCTGATGGGCTCTGTGGTCTCCTGGGGATAGGGTGGATGTATTAAATTGCCTAAGCACACACAACCATATCACCAGGGTGACTGACAGCCCACTGCGATGGGCTCTCAGGACCCCTGGGGATAGGGAGAATGTATTCAACTTTTAAAGCACACAGACCAATATCACCAGGATAAGGCAGGCAAAGAGAGAATTTGAGAAGAAGCTTGCTGCGGAAGCAAAAACGCGAAATAAAGACCTTTTCAAGTACATTCGTAGCAAAATACCTGTGAGAGGGTCAGTTGGTCCATTAGATGATAAAGGGGTTAAAGGAGCACTAAGAGGCAACAAGGCGATAGCGGAGAGACTGAATGAATTCTTTGCTTCGGTCTTTACTGAGGAAGATGTAGGGATGTTACCCATGACTGAAGTGGTATTTAAAGGTGTGGAAGAATTGAAGGAAATATCGATACATCGGGAAGATGTCTTACAACTATTAGATAAACTGAAGAGTAGCAAATCACCAGGGCCGGATGGTATACATCCAAGGGTGTTGAAAGAACTGAAATTTGAGATTGCAGACCTGCTATCAGTAATCTGTGAACTATCATTAAAATCATCTCTAATACCTGAGGATTGGAGGATCGCCAATGTAACACCAATTTTTAAAAAGGGTTTGAGGGGTGATCCGGGAAACTACAGACCGGTGAGCCTGACATCAGTACCGGGAAAAATGGTAGAAACCATCATAAAGAATAAAATTACTCAGCATGTAGATAGTCACGACCTAATGGGAGACAGCCAACATGGCTTTAGACAAGGAAGATCTTGTCTTACTAATCTGTTATGTTTTTTTGAAGGAGTGAATAAACAGTTGGACAAAGGTGAGTCGGTTGATATTGTGTATCTGGACTTTCAGAAAGCCTTTGACAAGCCTTTGACATGAGAGACTTTTGGCAAAACTAAAGAGTCATGGGATAGGAGGCAGTGTACTATTGTGGATCAGGAACTGGTTAAAAGATAGAAAGCAGAGGGTAGGGCTAAATGGCCAATATTCCCCATGGAGAAAGGTGAATAGTGGTGTACCCCAGGGATCTGTGCTGGGTCCGCTGCTTTTTGACATATTCATAAATGATCTGGAAAGTGGAATAACGAGTGAGGTTATCAAATTTGCAGATGACACAAAACTATTTAAAGTTGTTAAAACCCAGAAGGATTGTGGAAAATTGCAAGAGGATCTTGATAAATTGGAAGACTGGGCATCAAAATGGCAGATGAAATTTAATGTGGAGAAGTGCAAGGTTATGCACCTAGGGAAGAACAACCCAAAACTATGGTTACACGATGCAAGGTTCCACATTAGGAACCACCACCCAGGAAAAAGATTTAGGCGTCATTGTGGATACCATGTTAAAACCCTCGGCCCAGTGTGCAGCGGCGGCCAAGAGAGCAAATAGAATGCTAGGTATGATAAGGAAAGGAATGGAAAATAAAACAAAAGATATTATAATGCCTCTATATCGTTCCATGGTGAGACCGCACCTTGAATATTGTGTGCAGTTCTGGTCGCCGTATCTTAAAAAGGATATAGCGATTTTAGAAAAGATTCAGAGAAGAGCCACCAAAATGGTAAAGGGGATGGAAGGCTACTCCTATGAAGAAAGGCTAAAAAGGTTGAGGCTCTTTAACCTGGAAAAGAGACGGCTGAGGGGAGATATGATAGAAGTCTATAAATTAATGAACGGCGTGGAACGGGTAAACGTAGATCGATTTTTTACCTTATCAGAATATAGAAAGACTAGGGGACATGCAATGAAGCTACAGGGTAAACTATTTAAGACTAATAAAAGAAAATATTTTTTCACTCAACGTGTAATCAAACTCTGGAATTTGTTACCGGAGGATGTAGTAAAGGCTGTTAGTGTAGCTGGGTTTAAAAAAGGTTTGGACAAGTTCCTGGAGGAAAGGTCCATAAACCATTATTAAGAAGGGACCCAGGATATCAATGCTTGAACCAATACAAGCATTGTGGAACCTGTGTCCCTTGGGGAAACTGCTAGGTACGTATGACCTAGATTGGCCACTGTTGGAAACAGAATACTGGGCTTGATGGACCTTGGTCTGACCCAGTATGGCATATCTTATGTTCTTATGTTCTTATGACAGTTGACCCACTCTGATGGGCTCTGTAGTCTCTTGGGGATAGGGTGGATATATTAAATTGCCTAAGCAGACACAACCATATCACCAGGGTGACTGACAGTCCACTGCGATGGGCTCTCAGGACCCCTGGGGATAGGGAGAATGTATTCAACTTTTAAAGCACACAGACCAATATCACCAGGATGACAGTTGACCCACTCTGATGGGCTCTGTAGTCTCCTGGGGATAGGGTGCATGTATTAAATTGTCTAAGCAGACACAACCATATCACCAGGGTGACTGACAGCCCACTGTGATGGGCTCTCAGGACCCCTGGGGATAGGGAGAATGTATTGAATCTTTAAAGCACACAGACCAATATCACCAGGATGACAGTTGACCCACTCTGATGGGCTCTGTAGTCTCCTGGGGATAGGGTGGATGTATTAAATTGCCTAAGCACACACAACCATTTCACCAGGGTGAATGATAGCCCACTGTGATGGGCTCTCTGAACCCCTGGGGATAGGGGGGTGTATTGAACAACATTGGCACAGAAACCCATATCACCAGGGTGACTGACATACCATTTGTGCTACGTTTCACAAACCCTTGTGGTGGGCCACATGTGTTTCCCTGCAGGTACAGATCCCACCATAGCCACATGATCTTGTTGTGAGCCACTTAAGCTGATCTATGGGCTAGCTGTATTACAGTATGTTGTGTCACATCAACAGCAGCAGCTGCCATGTGACAAGGATAGCATCAGGACCTCTGTGACCATGTCCATCACCACCTGGGTACAGGGCAAACCACTCAGATTTGATACAATGACAATATGGAATGTATGTTCACCTGCTACACATTACTGACACACACTACCTAAACACAGCAGCATGGACAGCTGCAATCAACACTGGCTATGTATATGCATCTACTGACCTGTCCTCATACACTTACCACCCTTTGGAATTCAGCCACACGATTAAAACGGCGTTGGACCCGTTGCCAGGCCCTGCGGACCTTAGCCATGTCCCTGCACCTGGAGGCCCCAGGGAAGAGCTTGTGCTGCCTGGAAGCGATGAGCTTTGCCAGGTGTCGGAGCTCGCGAGGGGTGAAAGCGGGCTTTCTTGTCCTGCTCGACATTTTGACAAATGATCACATGATGGCACGCACGCACGCTCCGTCAGTCACGCGCATGCGCCCCGCAACTGGCGCAGCTTAGCGACGTATGACGTGCAACTGCGTCCCGCAACTGGAGCAACTTAGCGACGTATGACGTCCAACTGCGCCCCGCAACTGGCGCAGCTTAGTGACGTATGACGTCCAACTGCGCCCCGTAACTGGCGCAGCTTAGCGATGTATGACGTGCACCTGCATCCCGCAACAGGCGCAGCTTAGCGACGTATGACGTCCAAATGCGCCCCGCAACTGGCGCAGCTTAGCGACGTATGACGTCCAACTGCGCCCCGCAAATACACGCTCCGTTTGGTGGCACGAATTGCGCACATGCACGTCAGAACTTGCATATACACTGCTGTGTGTCACATATTTAAATCACAAAAAATATTTTAGGATATTCTCGTGTTTACACATTTGGGACTCGAACTTATCAACACTTCCACAATGGTTCTTAGGCTTTTGTATGATGTGATGTGCTATGATGTGCACTGACTGCCAATACAGTTACAACAAGGGGTCCTGAGAGCCCATCAGAGTGGGCTATCAGTCACTCTGGTGATATGTTTGTGTGTGCTTAAACAGTTTAGTACAGCCTCTCTATCCCCAGGGGTCATGAGAGCCCATCAGAGTGGGCTATCAGTCACCCTGGTGATATGGGGATATGTGTCCCAATAGATCATGTTCAGTAGTTCATCTCAATGTGAGGCCAGCAATGATGTGCCGGATGGCATAAGGGGGGGGGGGGGGCCTTTTGATCTGGACATTGGACATCCACATTAGGTTGCGTAGCACACATTATGAGCTGATGGAGCTTGGCATGCAACAGTCATGCACGTTGATCGTAATTAGGTGTGCTGACATACAGACATAGTGGCAGAGGTGTGGCACATTAGTTGACAGACCTCCTTATGGTACAGGACTCGTGGGTTCCTTCACACAGTGGGCCTAATCAATATGACTTGCTGGGACATTACTGTCTAATATCAGCAGTGGTTTGTGAGGCCTTTGTTTATTGTATTTGTTCTGAGAGCAAACACACTCGCACAATGCAATAACCTAGGGTGCCACATCATGCACCCTATGAGGCACTCCAGAGAAGACATTATGAGGTGCACTGTCCGCCACAGCACCTTATAATGTTCGATTTCAGGCACCTTATACGGGGCTTTTGAGGAGGCTTCAGGCTACAGCAGAGGTGTCCAAACCTGTCCTGGAGGGCCACAATCCTGCCAGGTTTTGGGATAGCCCTAATGAATATGCATGAGATATATATGCATTAGAGATATCCTGCCAACCTGACTGGTTTGTGGCCCTCCAGGACTTGATTTGGAGACCCCTGCTTTACACCTCTGTCATTTAAGATGGTGAGTGGGCAAGGTACAGATGTCCTAGACATCAAAAGGGTAGCTAGAATTTATTTATTTACGTTCTCTTATATACCGCACTATTCTGCATCAGTGCGGTTTACATTGAACAGGGCATTATAACTTGGAGATAACCATTTTACAGGGATTCTCACCACCACCAAAAAGATGTCTAATGGACAATATTTTGGTGGTGGTGAGAAGTGAGGAGGAATGTGACAAATTCTATCTAACCTTTTTGATGTCTTGGACATCTGCACCTTGCCCACTCACAATCTTAAATGACAGAGGTGTAAGGCAGGGGTCTCCAAATCCAGTCCTGGAGGGCCACAAACCAATCAGGTTGGCAGGCTATCTCTAATGCATATATATCTCATGCATATTCATTAGGGCTATCCCAAAACCTGGCAGGATTGTAGCCCTCCAGGACAGGTTTGGACACCTCTGGGCTACAGCACTGAGGGTGTTGTTGGTGGCAGCACCAAATTACATTACAAAGGGAAAAAGCATCAGCAAGCCATATCAAATTACCCCACTGTCGGATCAAACCCATGACTTCTGGCTGTACACGCTGTGACGTCACAAGTGGCCAGCATCTCCATAGCTCAGTGGTTCTGAACCAGTCCTCCTTGAACCCCTAGGCCTGTCGGGTGTTCAGGATAGCCCTAATGAGTATGCATGAGATATATGTGCATTACAGATATCATGCCAACCTGACTTGTTTGTGGCCCTGTAGGTCTGGATTTGGAGACCCCTGCCTCACACCTCTGTCATTTAAGAATGTGAGTGGGCAAGGCGCAGATGTCCTAGACATCAAAAGGGCAGATAAAATGTGTCACATGCCTCCTCAATTCTCACCACCACCAAAAAGTTGTATAATAGACAATATTTTGGTGGTGGTGAGAAGCAAAGAGGCATGTGACACATTCTATCTAACCTTTTGGATGTCTTGGACATCTGCACCTTGTCCACTCACAATCGTAACTGACAGAGGTGTACGGCAGGGGTCTTCAAATCCAGCCCTAGAGGGCTACAAACCAGTCAGGTTGGCAGGATATCTCTAATGCATATATATCTCATGCATATTCATTAGGCCTATCCTGAACACCCGACTGGCCTAGGGGTTCAAGTAGGACTGGTTCAGAACCACTGCCCTAGCTGCTAACAAAACCCTGGCTGGCTACAGTAGGACTGCAGGCCACCACATGACCTGTCTGCTTTGTTTACCAAGATAGGGTTAAACCACACATACCCATGATGCACTGCACATGCAAATCAGCAGTCTACAAATAACAACAGGATGGGGTATGCAGCCCCAAAACCACCTCAGCCTGGTAGGGAGTACTGAGCGTGTAGGTTACTGTCACAGAGTTGGTACTGACCGTCACATTGTGCGGGTCCTGTGCTCACCCTGAGGGTGAGAGGGGCCACCCAGCACCATGTCCACAGCACCTGGCTTAGCTGAGAGAGGCTATGGTGTGAGTCCCCATCAGTGACAGTGTGTGATGGGTTGGTTTTGTAAATGTACTGCCAAATACACCTGTGTCCATCTCTTATTTCTCTGTGATGTTTAGCCTTTGAGCAATTTGATGCACCCACATTGGGCATATCCCGTGTGGAGGCCATGGCCATTTGGACCTATAGACGGATTATGTGGCAACACCCAAACTGACCACTAGAACTCATGATCAAACAGCAGCAGATCCACATTCCACAGCACTGCTGGTGGGAGCTGTCAACCCAGGTGCAGCTGGGGTACAGGCAACATGTAGGGCAGTCTATGCATTTCTGTGCACATCCATAAGGTGATAGCAGACAGACAGCAGGCCTGGAGATGCTCAGCTGCCCACCACCACTATCTGACATTCTCCAGCAGCAAACACAGGGAAGCTGCAGCCACTGCCACCCTGCAAGGTTTTCCAGCCTTACACATACAAAGCACAACCAGTCTACTAGCTAGTCCATAGTGCATATTACTGGGGGAAATGTGTGCACCCAAAACTGGGATGTCCACACACCCACCAAGCAGATAAGTTAGTGATTGGGCACCAAAAGGCAACCCATAGATATCATTTGTGAGAGATGTTGTTGCCACTATGGCAGACCTAGCCATGCCATGGTGACTGCTCAGTCAGGGTGAGAGTGACCTTCCAGGAGGACATGCAAGGCCCACCCTGTCTGTGCTGCTGATGGCCGCACACTACAATGTCCAATACATTGCCCTATGCTCTGTGTTCATGCATCCTGGCCAGGCCAGACTGTCGGAGGTATACCCACAATACCTTGCTCCTCATTATGCACATCGCCAAGCTAACACTGGCCACAGTGCAAACATCGTGGGCTGAGTAAGGTGTTGCAAACATCACACACTGGATGGACAGCCACACAATCCCACACCTATGCCAGCACTGTGCTACTATAGATAGATTTTGCAGTCTAGGCCAAATCAACAGTCCTGGACACGGTGCAGGCATGGCTATGGTATGCAATACTGTTGGGGTCACTCCACAGGGTGGGGAACATTGTCATACACCAGACCTGAGACACACTCCACAAGCATCACAAATATTGGTATGCTACAGCTCAATGAGCATATTGTGCTTAACGTAGGAATTGATATCTGACACTAATCACAGCAACATTTTGATATATGTGTAATGTATTTCCAGATTTAGGGTGGCAGTGCTAAGGTGTGCACTTACTAGTATTGTGAGACGTACGCAAGGCCCAATATCATGCCTGTCCAATAGGCTTTTGGTAATGGAGCCTGTGGGTGTGGTCATTTCTGCTCCTGTTGGCCGCTGCTCTCGGGCAGAGGTCCCCAAATCCGGTCCTGGTGGGACAAACACTGTTCATGTTTTCCAGCTGTCCCTAATGAATATGCATGAGATACATCTGCATACCATGTGCCAGTGCATGGAAATGAACAAACACATCTTTATTAGAAACATCATAAGACGTGAATGATTTTTGACCCTCCAGGACTGCATTTGGGGACATCTGCTCTATGTGATGCACACGTTTCTGATGTCTGTACTCTTTGGGGGAAAATATAGATGCATTGGCCATGTTTGCGTTATCTGCACTAAAGGTTCTGTCTGTTTTACAACATTTGTGTGTTGTGACAAATGTGGGGACTGGGTTGCCACAGCTGACAACTGGGATTTGAATCTGTGACCTTCTGCTCCTAGCAGCACTGCCTGTGTGCTCTGCACCACCATCTTGCCACAGAAGCAGTGCATTCCTAGGGGAGTCCATGGCTGTTTGTCAGACTGGCCCTGTCTGTTGCAGTGCACAGCACCCACGTGAAAAGGGCTAGGCCATGGTGTGCTGTGGACAGCTGCCACCAGTAACCCTACGCCACCATGCTGACATGGCCTTATATTGGAGACTTACAAGAACAACTGGGTTAGAGCTTATAGAGTAACCGTAATTTGCCAAAAAAAGGAAATGCTACTCCAGAAGAAACAGGTACTTAAAACAAAAGAGGGAAATGAGAGTAATGTGATGAACACTGTGGAATGGCCTCAGACCAGTGGGTTCATTTAAGAAAGACACCTGTAAACATGGTGTCGATCAATACCCTTTCGCATCAATGGCCATGGATCCACTTTTTTATCGTAATTAGTGAACACACCTCTCTCCCTTAATAATGTCCCGTATATGTTTGAGTATGGTAAATCTCTTTGATCACTTTTTCATAATCATAATTTTGTACTTAGCTTTCTATACTGCTGAAGATATCAACACAACGATATATTAATTTTTCTTCCTCTTTCTTTCTCTGGATATCTCAGCTGTCCCAACGCCTCACAAACAACAACGTTATTAAGGGAGAGAGGTGTGTTCACTAATTACGATAAAAAAGTGGATCCATGGCCATTGATCCATGTTTACAGGTGTCTTTCTTAAATGAACCCACTGGTCTGAGGCCATTCCACAGTGTTCGTCACATTACTCTCATTTCCCTCTTTTGTTTTAAGTACCTGTTTCTTCTGGAGTAGCATTTCCTTTTTTTGGCTTATATTGGAGACAGCATATAAATTGAATGATTTGTGACCCTCCAGGACTGCATTTGGGGGAATCTGCTGTAGGTCATGCACATGTTTATGTGGTGTGTACTGTTGAAGGTAAAATATGAACATTTCAACCAATCTTATGTTCTCAGCAGCAAAGGTTCAGTCTTTACTACCAGGTTTTAGAGGGGTAAAATTTTGGGGACTAGGTTGGCAGGAGCCACAGCCAGGATTTGAACCTGTGATCTTCTGTTCTTGCACACACTGTCTGTGTGCACTGCACCACTGTGTTGCCACGCATATGCAGCATTTCCTGGGGAGTCCATGACTGTACATCCCACAGAGTCTGTCGGTTGCAGTGGACGGTGCCAGCCTGCACACGGCTAGGCCACTGTCTGCTGTGGCTGCCCCCTCCGCCACCTGTACCCTTCCGCCAACATGCTGACATGTCCACATCTTGGGAATCGCATTTGACCTGATTGAGTTGTGGCACTCCAGGACTGCATTTGGGGGACTCGGCTGTGGTAATGGCCATTGTTATGGTGTGTATGCGGGGTAGGGTAAAATATAGGTGTTTGAACCATTATTATGTTCTCGGCAATAAAGGAGTGTCTTTACTATCTCTGTTTAGTGGAGGGTAAAATATGGGGACTGGGTTGGCAGGTGCCCCAGCTAGAATTTGAACCTGTGACCCTCTGGTCCTATAGGCACTGACTGTGTCTGCTGCACCACACTGTGGCCATAGAGACAATGCAGTCCCTGGAGATAGGAAACATGGCCAAATTTTCTTTTATTAGTCTAAAAATTGTTTACCCTGTAGCTTCATTGCATGTCTCCTAGTCTTTCTATATTCTGATAACGTAAACAATCAATCTACGTTTACCCGTTCCACTCCGTTCATTAATTTATAGACTTCTATCATATCTCCCCTCAGCCGTCTCTTTCCCAGGTTAAACAGCCCTAACCTTTTTAGCCTTTCTTCATAGGGGTATCCTTCCATCCCCTTTACCATTTTGGTGGCTCTTTTCTGAACCTTTTCTAATAACGCTATATCCATTTTAAGATACGGTGACCAGGAGAGGTCATGTGACACATGAGCGAGTGAGGACGTCTCTCACTTGCTCCGGGACCACCGCGGCAAACTTGGTATAAAAACGGCGTTTTAAATCCCCGGTGACCGGTGCGGACTGTGAGGATATCAGCCCTCATATAGCCGCTACACCTTGCTGCTTTTTGGAGCCTCGGGATGCCGCCCCCGGTGCGAAAAGAGAGGGAGAAGGAGAAGGCGCCAAGATCCCGGGCCGCAACACCAATGGAGGCGCATCCCTCCTCGCCGGGCACAGAAAGTGGAGACTCGGCGTCGGACGATTTGGCGAGGGAGGTGGCCCGGCATCTAAACCCTAAGCTAGACCAAATACTTACCAAATTGGACGCGATGGGGGAGACAATGGCAGCTCAGGGCCAGAGAATCGAGGTCCTCGAGCACCGCGTGTCGGCCGTAGAAGATAATGAAGGTCGGCAGGAGAGACTGCACGCCGACACACGTGCGCAGCTCGCGGCACTGCAAAATAAGGTGGACGACCTAGAGAATCGCTCTCGCAGGAACAACCTCCGGCTGGTCGGCATCCCCGAAACAACAACCGACCTTCAACTTTTGCCGCTTATTGAAAAATGGCTCCCGGAGGAGCTGGGTTTACCTACTTTAGTGGGCGACTTGAAAGTGGAACGTGCTCATCG
Source organism: Ichthyophis bannanicus (assembly GCA_033557465.1). NCBI lineage: Eukaryota > Metazoa > Chordata > Amphibia > Gymnophiona > Ichthyophiidae > Ichthyophis > Ichthyophis bannanicus. Next base: position 389,631,216 of record CM066036.1, read on the forward strand.
AATCGGGCCTTGGTCGGAGAATAGAGCCAGGCCTCGAGTGGTCATTGCCAAAATATTGAATTTTGCCCACAAAGAACGCCTCCTAAGAGCTTATCGACAGCACGAGGGTCTCCAGCTGCACAATACCAAAATTCTCCTATTTCAGGACTATTCCACAGTGGTCTCAGCGAAACGCAAAGAGTTCTCACCAGTGTGTTCAGCTCTCTTTGAGCGAAAGATCCGCTTCTCCTTAGCCTTTCCGGCAACGCTGAGGGTCCACCACCAGGGCCACAGTCTCACTTTTACAACCGCGGAAGAGGCCAAGACCTTCTTGGCGCAACTGCACAAGGAGCAGCCGGCACAGACCGAGGCCAGTGCCGCGAACGCTGAGAACTGAGTGTGCATTGAGCGCGTTTGGGCCTATGATGTTCAGCAACCAGTCCCCGTTGCGTGGAGGTGGCAAGTCTCCTGGAATGAGGGGAATGCCCTGGGACGGTGACTACTGGGATCCGGAGTGACTTTCCTGCTAGCTCCGGACTTCTTGGTGCCTAGTTGGACTATAAAAGCTTTTGAAGTGTTGCCATGCTGATTTCTATGCCTCTCCTGCTAACTGTGTAATGTCTTCGAATTTTTCAAACTCTTTCGAGGGTACTGTGAGTATGTGCAGCTTGCACTCTGATACAGTGATTTACTATGCAGCAATCATGGGCTATCTCTCTGTTCCCCCTCTTCCTCTCGGCCCCCCCCTTGTCCCCCCCTCTGTCCTGATCAGGACGGGGTGGGGGGAGTGGAGGAGGATTTACTGTGGTGCCCCTCGGGCACATTTCAGACCCCAATGGCTAAACAGGGCAATGAGCGGCCGGGGGGGGGGCAATCGGGGGGCCCTTGGGGGGAGGGGGCCTCGGGACTCGTTTCAAGCACTGGTGTCGGGTGATAACTCCCGTGGTGGTCCCGCGGGGTTCGGGGGTGACTTCACTCGGTCTTGGACTGAGGTGGGATGTATGTGATTCAGGGGGGTAGGATGTGTGGAGGTAGGGGGAGGTTGAATGGGAGGATGAGAGTGTGGGGGGGGAGGGTGGCTAGGGGGAAGGGGGTGGGTGCGGGGCTGGGGGGAGGAGGAGAGGTAGGGAAAAGGGGGGGGGGTTCTTACAGTCACGCCCAAACACAAGAGCCTATTTCTCGGGGGGGAGCCACACATTGGAAATGGGGGGAGTCCCAGGCTGGGGGGACACTCTCCCAGACATTGCTACTGGTATGGGTAAAAAAACCATCTGATATTTTGCAAATCTGAAAATTATTTCCTGGAATGTATGTGGGTTGGGGAGTCCCATTAAGAGATCCAAAATTTTGCAAGCTCTGGCTCGACAGCGAGCCGATATCGCCTTGCTCCAAGAAACCCACCAGACAGAGGAAGAGCATCGTAAACTTCAACGAGGCTGGGTGGGGCAGGTCTGGGGAGCCCCCGCCGTGGGCCGGAAGGGGGGCGTGGTAGTGCTTATACACAAAAATACCCGCTTTGAGGTTCGCCAACAGGTCATTGATCCTACGGGACGTTTCATCGTGCTGTATGGTCTATTGGGGGGGCATCCGGTCCTTCTCGGTAACCTGTATTGCCCTAATGTGTTGGACGCTGCCTTGTACTCTCGTTTGGCTTCACAAATAGAACAGTTGCCGGACCTGCCTTTGATTATGGGAGGCGATTTTAACGGCGTCATGGACGTCGCAATGGATACCTCACGGGGAGGGGGTCCCAGAGAACGTCTTCACTCGGCCCGTGCGCTCCTGCGTTTCTGCTCCCGCTTGGGGTTGGTGGATCCTTGGCGGCTTTTGCACCCGGACGAAAGAGATTTCACGCACCAGTCCCGTGCACATGGGACAAGCGCGAGACTTGATTATTTGTTGATTACTAAAAATCTGTTTGCCAAAGTGACTGAGGCGCGGATTGGCCCCACGGAGATTTCTGACCATGCCCTGATCTGGCTCACACTGCAGGGGGTGGGTGATAGTCCGGGAGCGCGCGTCTGGCGCTTCCCGCTTGAGCTGTACAAAGATGCCCAATTCCGTCAGTTTTTGGTCCGTCGATGGCAGGAGTTCGAGTCCGATCATGCAGGACATCAGGCTGAACCCGAGCTCGTGTGGGAGACGGCTAAGGTGGTCTTGAGAGGAGATATCATTGGATATATGGCTCGGAAGCGGAGACTCCAGGCGGAACACATTATCCGCCTCGAGAAAGCTGTTACGAAGCTTCGCAGACGGCATGCCAGTGCCCCCAGTCCGGCTCTTAAAACGCAGCTGTGGGAAACGCAAACGGCCTTGAACGAGCTTCTGCATCAGCGGGCAAAGAAGTCGGCTACGTATTATCGTTATCAATTGTACTGCCAAGGGGACAAACCAGGCAAATTGTTGGCACGCTGTCTGCGGGGCCCCCGGGGATCGCGCATGATAGCGGCCGTTAAGGACGATCAGGGGACCCTTCATAGGGACAATTTGCAGATTGCTCAGGTTTTTCGGTCTTATTTTCAGACACTCTATACGGCAGACGTGGCCTCACCGGAACCGATGGAGTCTTATCTCCGGGGACTGGAGTTGCCGCGCCTGAGTGGGACGGAGAGAGCGCTGCTTGACCAGCCGCTGACCCTCCAAGAGGTACAACAGGTTATAGCTAGGGCGAGCTGCTATAAGGCTCCGGGACCCGATGGGCTGGGGGCGGAGTTGTACAAGATTCTTAATGACTATATTTCCCCAGCGCTGGTAGCCCTCCACACTAAAAGGACGGAGCAGGGTGGCTTTCGATGGGGGGGGAATCAGGCCCACATTACGCTCTTCCCTAAGCCTGGGAAGGACCCCTTACAGGCAGCGTCCTACCGTCCCATCTCATTGCTCAACTTTGATGTTAAGCTTTTGGCCAAGATTCTGGCGGATCGCCTGGCGGGAGTGCTAGGTAAGCTAGTTCATGAATCGCAGGTGGGCTTTGTCAAGCAGCGACATGCAGTCCGTAACCTTCGCAAAATCCTCTCCTCGTTGGAATGGGTGCACCATCGACGGATTCCCTCGTTGTTGGTAAGTTTCGATGCAGAGAAAGCCTTCGACAGGGTAGATTGGCAATACCTCACTTCCTTATTCCCGCGGTATGGCTTGGGACCTGCCTTTTGTAAGATGGTTCGTAGTTTATATGCGGATCCGACGGCAGCCATTTCTTGTAATGGAGTCTTATCTGATCCTTTTCCTTTGTCCCGGGGTACCCGACAAGGCTGCCCCCTGTCTCCCTTACTTTTTGTGCTCTCCCTGGATCCTTTTGTAAGGAGTATAGAGCAATCCCGGGAGATCAAGGGTATCCGCATGGGATCCCACGAGTTCAAACTATCGGCCTTCGCGGACGATCTGTTGGTACATTTGTCTTCCCCTCAGGCCTCTCTTTCATCCTTGTTGCAGAACTTTCACAGTTTTGGACGCTTTGCGGGTTTAGCTATCAACATGGAAAAATCCGAAGCTCTTGATGTCTTGGGCCTCTTGAAGGCTGGTTGGCAGGGGGTGTTTCCTCTACGATGGGCTGAGGAATATTTCACGTATTTAGGCATTCGGCTAACATGCCAACCGACTCGGCTGTATCGCTGTAACTTCGAATGGACCCTGAGTAAATTGCGGGAACAGTTCCGGTCCTGGAGATTACTCCCTTTATCTCTGTCAGGGAAGATCGCGGTGATTAAGATGGTCATTCTGCCAAGGATACTCTACTGGATGCAAACTCTGCCGGTTTGGCTACTGCGGAAGGACCTTCGGAGGATTGAGAGGGTGATCCGGGGATTCTTGTGGAATGGTAAGAAAGCGCGGATTCCTTTTAGTCGGCTGGTGGGGAAGTGGGAGCAGGGTGGGATGGGCCTTCCGGATATAGAAGCTTATGCCCTTGCGTGTCAGCCGCGCCACTTGGGTGACTGGTTGGGGGGCACGGAAGTGTATACACCGGTGGCCTTAGAGGAGGCGCTGGCGGCCCCAAATTCGTTGTTGGCCTTATTGCATCTGGACAATCGGTTGTGCTGGGGCAAGGTCGAGGATAGTGTGCTATTGGGTTCGGCCCGGCAGACCTGGCGGCGGTTGAATGGCTATTGGGGGGGGAATTGGAGAGTCTCTAGTTGGCTACCGTTGAAGGGCAATGCGCAGTTCACTCCGGGGACTGACACGGCGGTGTTCTCGACATGGGCTCGGCAGGGTATCCGTAATGTGGGCCATGTGGTCGACCTCTCGGGGAAATGTAAACAATTCCAGTGTCTGCGTGAGGAATATGAATTGCTGCCCGGACACTCTTTCGCCTACCTGCAGCTTTCTCACTATATATATTCTTTGCCGGCTGCAGATCTTCGGGCGGAGCGATCCGCGCGGATTATCGAGTTCTTTGGGCTGGGGGAGGAGGAACCGCCTTCCATTCGAGGGCTGCGGAATAGGGTGGCCCCCTTTCGGCCGGTAGCAGAGTACCGCTCGGTGGAGCGTGCCTGGGAGGAGGAAATGGGCTGTGCGGTCCCTCCTGGTACGGTACTGGTGGCTTTAAAACACATTGCTGAACTGGCGGTGGGGGTCCGCTGGAGAGAGATACAATTCAAATGCATCACTAGGGTGCATTTTTCGCCCCGGCGGGCCTTACGCAGCCATCTCACCACCGACGGGAGCTGTCCGCGCTGCTCCGAACCCCTCGCCACACTCTTCCATATGTGGTGGGGGTGCCGTCTTATAAGGCCTTACTGGGAGAAAATTTGTGCCTTCCTGGTACAACTGCTGGGGCGGCGGGTGTGGTGGGATGGGTCGTTAGTGGTTTTGGATCGACTGCGCCCCACCCAGCCCAAAGGGAAATGGGAACGTTTGCTGGTGCGGAAAGCCTGTCTGGTGGGTAAAGGCCCTCTTCTGCGTGGATGGCGGGACCCGCATCCGCCCTCCTACTGGGCGTGGCGGAATGCTTTCCATCAATTAATGCTCTGGGATTGTCGCCGCGCTCGCGGCAATGTGCGACGGTGGCCGGCCTTCCAAAGGCTCTGGGACCCCTACATCCAAGTGTTGAGCCCAGGTGTACGGAATGAGATCTTGCAAATGGGTTGTTAGACCCCCTGACACGGGTTCTTCTATTGGTTTGGTGGGTGACTGTATGGGGAGGTGGGGGGGTGAGGGAGGGGGGAGGGGGCGAGGGAGTGGCTCTGGGAATTTAATGTTAAAATTTACACCTGGCTGTTACTTGTGCTCTGCAGAGGGGATCAGAATCCACCCCTCTTGGAGCTTGTTATTGTTGTAATTTGTTTGAGTGCTGGTGTTTATAAATAAAGTATATAAGATACGGTGACCAGAATTGCACACAATATTCAAGGTGCGGTCTCACCATGGAATGATATAAAGGCATTATAATATCCTTTGTTTTATTTTCCATTCCTTTCCTTATGATGCCTAGCATTCTATTTGCTCTCTTGGCCGCCACTGCACACTGGGCGGAGGGTTTTAACATGTTATCCACAATGATGCCTAAATCTTTTTCCTGGGTGGTGGTTCCTAATGTGGAACCTTGCATCGTGTAACAATAGCTTGGCTTGTTCTTCCCTAGGTGCATAACTTTGCACTTATCCACACTAAATTTCAGATGCCATTTTGATGCCCAGCCTTCCAATTTATCAAGATCCTCTTGCAATTTTCCACAATCCTTTAAATAGTTTTGTGTCATCTGCAAATTGATAACCTTACTCGTTATTCCTTTTTCCAGGTCATTTATGAATATGTCAAAAATCAGCGGACCCAGCACAGATCCCTGGCGTACACCACTATTCACCTTTCTCCATTGAGAAAATTGGCCATTTAGCCCTACCCTCTGCTTTCTATCTTTTAACCAGTTCCTGATCCACAATAGTACACTGCCTCCTATCCCATGACTCTTTCGTTTTGCCAAAATTCTCTGATGAGGGACCTTGTCAAAGGCTTTCTGAAAGCCCAAATACACTATATCAACCGAATCACCTTTGTCTACCTGTTTATTCACACCTTCAAAAAAACATAACAGACAAGATCTTCCTTGTCTAAAGCCATGTTGGCTGTCTTCCATTAAGCCATGACTATCTACATGTTCAGCAATTTTGTTCTTTATGATGTTTCCTACCATTTTTCCCGGTACTGACGTCAGGCTCACCGGTCTGTAGTTTTCCGTATCACCCCTGGAAACCTTTTTAAAAGTTGGCGTTACGTTCGCCATCCTCCAATATTCAGGTATTACAGATGATTTTAACGATAGTTCACAGATTACTATTAGCAGGTCTGCAATCTCATATTTCAGTTCTTTCAACACTCTTGGATGTATATCACCTGATCCAGGTGATTTGCTACTCTTCAGTTTATCAAGTAGTTGTAATACATCTTCCCGATGTATTGATATTTTCTTCAATTCTTCCACACCTTTAAATACCACTTCAGTCATGGGTAGCATCCCTACATCTTCCTCAGTAAAGACTGAAGCAAAGAATTCATTCAGTCTCTCCACTATCGCCTTGTCGCCTCTTGGTGCCCCTTTAACCTCTCTATCATCTAATGGACCAACTGACTCTCTCACAGGTTGTTTGCTACGAATGTACTTGAAAAAGTCTTTATTACGTATTTTTACTTCAGCAGCAAGCTTCTTCTCACATTCTCCCTTTGCCTGCCTTATCAATGCCTTGCATTTAACTTGCCAGTGGTTGTGCTGTTTCCAGTTTTCATCGTTTGACTCTTTTTTACATTTCCTGAAAAATGCTTTTTTGGCAACAACAGCCTCTCTGACCTCACCTTTAAACCATGCTGGCAGTTTTTTGGACTTCCTTCCACTTTTCTTAAAGCGTGGAATACAGCTGGTCTGGGCTTCCAACACCCAAGCTTGATTTAAGTATTTAACCTTTGCAACTGCTCATTTTAGTTTTTTCTTAACTATTTTCCTCATTTTATTATAGTCTCCCTTTCAAAAGTTAAAAGGTAGTACTGTGGATTTCCTTACCATCCCTCCTCCACTAATTAAATCAAACGCGATCATGCTATCACTATTGCCAAGTGGCCCCGACACCCTTATCTCTTGCACCAGATCTGGTGTTCCACTAAGGACTAGATCCAATATGGCTTCCCCTCTGGTCGGTTCATGAAAAAGCTGCTCCAAGAAGCAGTCGTTTATTTCATCTAGGACAGAGGTGTCCAAACCTGTCCTGGAGGGCCACAATCCTGCCAGGTTTTGGGATAGCCCTAATGAATATGCATGAGATATATATGCATTAGAGATATCCTGCCAACCTGACTGGTTTGTGGCCCTCCAGGACTGGATTTGGAGACCCCTGCTTTACACCTCTGTCATTTAAGATGGTGAGTGGGCAAGGTACAGATGTCCTAGACATCAAAAGGGTAGCTAGAATGTGTCACATTCATCCTCGATTCTCACCACCACCAAAAAGATGTCTAATGGACAATATTTTGGTGGTGGTGAGAAGTGAGGAGGAATGTGACAAATTCTATCTAACCTTTTTGATGTCTTGGACATCTGCACCTTGCCCACTAACAATCTTAAATGACAGAGGTGTAAGGCAGGGGTCTCCAAATCCAGTCCTGGAGGGCCACAAACCAATCAGGTTGGCAGGCTATCTCTAATGCATATATATCTCATGCATATTCATTAGGGCTATCCCAAAACCTGGCAGGATTGTGGCCCTCCAGGACAGGTTTGGACACCTCTGATCTAGGAACTTTATCTCTCTAGCATGTCCTGCCATGACGCTGACCCATTATTATTACTGTGCTGTAACATTTGTTAGCTTCCTTGATTTCTTTGAGCATTTCATCATCCATTTGTTCATTCTGGCCAGGTGGTTGATAGTACACCCCCACTGCCATCGCCTTCCCCTTTCACATGGAATTTCAATTCACAGAGATTCTACAGCAAATTTTGTTTCCTGAAAAACTTTAATCCTTTGTGACTCAATGCCCTCTCTAACATAGAGCGCAACCCTTCCACCAATTTGATCAGCTTTATCATTATGTTATAGTTTGTACCCAGGTATCACAGTGTCCAACTGGTTGTCCTCCTTCCACCATGTCTCTGAGATTCCAATCATATCTCATTTAGTGCTATATATTCTAACTCTCCCATATTAATTTTTAGACTTCTAGCATTTGCAAACAAGCATTTTAGAAAATATATTTTATTCATATTAATCTGGCTATTGGTAGGCAGGGGTAATTTGTAATCTTTAAGCTCTGTCTGCACTATACTCAAGGGCATTTGGGCTACTTTACTCTTTTTTGGAACCTTTTTGCTTTTGGTAGTATCCTTCAAGGATACCTTCTTTTGAACCATGCGCTCTTGGGCGACTGTCGGCTTTCCCCTATTATCTAGTTTAAAAGCTGCTCTATCTCATTTTTAAAGGTTATTGCCAGCAGCCTGGTTCCATCCTGGTTAAGGTGAAGCCCATCCCTTCGGAAGAGCCCCTCCTTTCCCCAGAATGTTCCCCAGTTCCTAACAAATCCAATACCCTCATCCTTGCACTATTGTCTCATCCACGCATGAGACTCTGGAGCTCTGCATGCCTTTTGGGTCCTGCGCGTGAAACGGGAAGCATTTCTGAGAACCCTACCCTGTAAGTTCTGGATTTCAACTTCCTACCTCCAGAACCTCCCTACCACATTTTCCTATGTCATTGGTACCAACGTGTACCAAGACAGCAGACTCCCCCCCAGCACTATCTAAGACCTTATCTAGGTGGTGCGTGAGGTCCGCTACCTTCGTACCAAGCAGGCATGTTACCAGGCAATCCTCACGTCCATCAGCCATCCAGCTATCTACATGCTTAATGATAGAATCACCAACTATAACAGCTGTCCTAACCCTTCCCTCATGGGCACATGGCCCTGGAGAAACTTCCTTGGTGCGATATGGTTTTACGTCACCTGGAGGACAGATCCTAGTTACAGGATCACTTCCTGCCACACCAGGGTGATGCTCTCCTGTCACGTGACCTCTCTCCTCCATGGCAACAGGGATGCTGCCAGACTGGAGGTGGGACTTTCTTATGTCTTCCAAGTCTGCTACTCTAGCCTCTAGAGAATGGACTCGTTCCCCGAGAGCAAAGAGATCCTTGCACCTAGAGCACACAAAGACCTCTCACCAATTGGGAGAAAATCATACATGTGACACTCAGTGCAAAAGACTGGAAAGCCCCCATCTTGCTGCTGGACAGCTTTCTGCATCTTAGTTTTAAGCATGTGTTTAGATCTTTAAGTTCTTTACTTACTAAGGGTTGCTGTGGATACTTATACTAATAAAAGTATACCTAATACTTTTAATATAGCTTGTTCACCTGAAGCTTAATTAATCTCATGTTCTTAGTGTATGACTGATTTGGATAATGAGCTGCACCTGAGAGCACCTCCTTTCCTTTAAGATGTGTAAGTACCTATAAAGCTACGATTATCCCAGGGGTGGGTGGATGTTGTGGAAGGAGGGAGGGAAGTAAGCTTTTAGTGTATGCCAAGACTGTACATTCCTAGAACTGAAGGAGGACTAGGTCTCATAGAGATTGATTTCACATGTAGAGCTGCTATCATAGGCCTCCAGGCCTACCTAACTGCATCATTGGATCCAAATGCACAAATGCACAAAAAGTGCTGAAATATGAAAGTAAACATCTAGAATCTGTCTCCATCAGCAAACTTGAACAAGCATTCCAACGACTAGAAGGAATGCATGAGCATCCACAAGCATACACAGGGAAGGAAGTAACAGAATATGTAAAACAAGTGGCAAATGCACAAATACAGTGGGAAATACAAAGTGTTACTCCAGGAACCCTTTGTCAATTAAGAACAGACACATGAATGGTTAAGGAGAGACGAACTGAGAGGTTGATAGTTGCAGCCCAGGACATTATGGATGAGATGGCTTACAGTAAGCATTGAAAAAAATGGCAAAATAGACATATGTCAATTCTGTGGGAAGACCTAGAAACAATGTTTAACCTCATAGCTAGCTGTGAAGTTTTGATGGCAGAAACTTTCTTTACAGAAAGGCACAATAAAGTAGTGTGCCTTATCTATTGGAAATTCTGTAACCATTACAACATTACTGTGCCTGAAAAGCACTGGGATCATGACCCTAAAAGAATTACAGACAGTGAAGAGGTTATGATCCCATTCCGACTGATAAAAGCTGGATGCGAGGGAGCCGGATATAATGGTAAAGAAGAAAAACACCAGAACCATTGATTATAGAGGTTATCAGTTCCAAGTGACTACTCTGTGAATTGCATTGAGAGGGAGAAAATCTTTGAATACCAATAAATGTGGTTGGAGACCAAGAAAATGTGGCAGAAAGATACCGAGTTATTTCCAATCATGCTGGGTGCCACAGGCTTAATTAAGAGGAACTTCCAAGCACACCTTGGTAAATTACCCATACACATAACATCTTATAAACTCCAGAGGGAGGCTGTCTTTGGTACAATGCAAGTACTATGCAGAGCATTAGCAGTAAATTTGAGAGATTGAGATCATACTCCACATACCCTGGCTTAGAAGTGAGGTTCAACACTCTCATAGTATGCGCAAAAATCACCCATTTGGAGAAACTGCTCCAACAGAAATTCTGCCCTTGTAGGTAGAAAAATTGTTATGCTCAATTAACATGTGGTCTTTGGATGGGCGTCACTTCACCATGCAACATATTTCACACAACAGTTACACAGAGATATTCAGGACAGATGTGTGCCACTAATCTTGCAGGTTGCACAAGTGCAACACCTGCAGTCCATTGTGTGATGCAGTCCATTTTGCAAGATGTGCCCCAGCCCAGATGCGATATTGAGGCAGCAGTCCTTATCAAATTGGCAGATGATTGCATTTGGCAAGTCCATGGCCATTACAGACCCTCTATCCTCCCACTGACGTCCTGGGACATTACTCGCCTGGAAAGAACCAATCTGCAACTGCAGTGTAGTGCTTTACTGCTCACTTTGGTCACTCTTCATGCAATTATGGCCATGTCTCGCAGCATAGGGGAGGTAGTACATTTCCCATGATCCTCCTCTGTATGTGAACACATATAGGCAACATTGGAAAATCTAAATATCCCTTTGAGGAGTACAGACATGCTGGGTCAGTGTGTGCGATTTCCAAAATAAAACCAACACATGTGACACTCCATATTTTTACCACTCGCCCTGACTGTGGTTATGGGCCCACATAGCCTGGTGATCATCTCCATCAACACTACTGGTGGTTAGCCTATGTTTTGGAACAGATTTATATCAGTGTAAGAGGGTAGCAGGGCCACTTAGGTGGCTGTAGTGCCCAATGCTGTAGCTTGCAGTGCTATCTAACAGCTCAGCCTGCTTCCATACAGCACTGACTAACATGGGCCAATTGGGTATAGGGCATAGGGCTGTGGCTGCTGTTCACTGTTACACCTCAATGCAGTGAGTGGTGATCTGACAAAAAGGGAGCAGGATGGAGTGTTTTGTACGGGTCATGTGGAATGGGGGGGGAGGGGATGGTGTGTGGGCTGGTCAGCTCCATACAATCATGCCTTTACCAGCAAATACCCCCCCCCCCACTGACCTCATCTAACAGGCAGCCCCTACTCTTTGCTCATAGGCATCTATGTGATGGCATGAAACTCACAGTTGTCCTGTGAAATACCTGGTAGTTTCACCCACACATAAACTATGTGGGTACAGCCAGCTGCACAACACAAACTGCTTGTGTATATAGCCACCATGAATATGTGGCCGGTGTACAAAGAGCATGGAGATACAGCAGCTGTTCCAGTGACAATACAGCCCTAACTAGGCATTGCCTGTGTTACTGCAGCTTCACCATAGGCAGCCCTCTGTGGAAGCTTAGGCCCCCACATGGCCAGAAAGTGATTGGTATCTTGCTGCATGCAGAGCTGAGTAGAATCAGGATATGCCCATGCCCAAATAGTATGCATATGCCCCAGCTGTGTCCCTCACCTCCACGTCAAATACATTGTGTGCAAAGTGCTTGTTTATGAACCAATCCATAATGCCCTGCACCTTCATAGACCTCACATTTCCTTTCAACAACAGACTAGCTTCTGATGTCAGAAGAGCAAGGAGAGTTGCATCGGAGGCATGTTGTTTATGGCTATAATCTACCACTGGCAGTCCAGGATGCCCTGGCCCCCTCAACTGATCAGTCCCATTACTACTGATCATTTGCTTAATGCTACAAGGTGTATGCAATGCTGTACAGACACATGGAACCAGTGTGCATAGGTCCCAGCTGTGTCCCTCAACTCCACCTCATGCATATCCTGTGCAACATGCTTTACATAGAAACATAACAACAGAAAAAGACCACATGGCCTATCTAGTCTGTCATTCCATATCAACAACTACAACAGTCCCCTTTTTTCCTTTAGAGATCCTCTGTGTTTGTCCCATGCTTTTTTGAATTCAGATACTGTCCTCATCTCTACCACCTCCACTGGGAGACTATTCCATGGATCGACCACTCTTTCTGTAAAGAAATATTTCCGCATATCACTCCTGAATCTATACCCCTTCACCCTCATCCCATGTCCCCTCATAGCAGAACTTGCTTTCAATTGAAAGAGGCTCTCCCCCTGTACATTTATACCACGGAGGTAGACATACCCAGTGCCACACCTCTTCTTTTGATTTCCTGGACCATGGGATTATATTCCAAGGGCTGCTTTCAAAAGGGAGACTATGATAAAATGAGGAAAATAGTTAAGAAAAAACTAAAAGGAGCAGTTGCAAAGGTTAAAGACTTACATCAAGCTTGGGTGTTGTTGAAAATTACTATCTTGGAATCCCAGACCAGCTGTATTCCACGCTTTAAGAAAAGTGGAAGGAAGTCCAAAAAACTGCCAGCATGGTTTAAAGGTGAAGTCAGAGAGGCTGTTGTTGCCAAAAAAGCATCTTTCAGGAAATGGAAAAAAGAGCCAAATGACGAAACCTGGAAACAGCACAAGACTGGCAAGTCAAATGCAAGGCATTGATAAGGCAGGCAAAGGGAGAATTTGAGAAGAAGCTTGCTGCGGAAGCAAAAACGGGAAATAAAGACTTTTTCAAGTACATTTGTAGCAAAATACCTGTGAGTCAGTTGGTCCATTAGATGATAGAGGGGTTAAAGGGGCACTAAGAGGCGACAAGGCGATAGCGGAGAGACTGAATGAATTCTTTGCTTCGGTCTTTACTGAGGAAGATGTAGGGATGCTACCCATGACTGAAGTGGTATTTAAAGGTGTGGAAGAATTGAAGAAAATATCAATACATCGGGAAGATGTATTACAACTACTTGATAAACTGAAGAGTAGCAAATCACCTTTACTACATCCTCCGGTAACAAATTCCAGAGTTTGATTACACGTTGAGTGAAAAAATATTTTCTTTTATTAGTCTTAAATAGTTTACCCTGTAGCTTCCTTGCATGTTGTGACTATCTACATGCTGAGTAATTTTATTCTTTATGATGGTTTCTACCATTTTTCCTGGTACTGACGTCAGGCTCACCGGTCTGTAGTTTCCCGGATCACCCCTGGAACCCTTTTTAAAAATTGGCGTTACATTGGCGATCCTCCAATCTTCAGGTATTAGAGATGATTTTAATGATAGTTCACAGATTACTAATAGCAGGTCTGCAATCTCATATTTCAGTTCTTTCAACACCCTTGGATGTATACCATCCGGCCCAGGTGATTTGCTACTCTTCAGTTTATCTAATAGTTGTAATACATCTTCCCGATGTATTGATATTTCCTTCAATTCTTCCGCACCTTTAAATACCACTTCAGTCATGGGTAACATCTCTACATCTTCCTCAGTAAAGACCGAAGCAAAGAATTCATTCAGTCTCTCCGCTATCGCCTTGTCGCCTCTTAGTGCTCCTTTAACCCCTTTATCATCTAATGGACCAACTGACTCTCTCACAGGTTATTTGCTATGAATGTACTTGAAAAGGTCTTTATTTCGCGTTTTTGATTCCGCAGCAAGCTTCTTCTCAAATTCTCTCTTTGCCTGCCTTATCAATGCCTTGCATTTGACTTGCCAGTGCTTGTGCTGTTTCCAGGTTTCGTCGTTTGGCTCTTTTTTCCATTTCCTGAAAGATGCTTTTTTGGCAACAACAGCCTCTCTGACCTCACCTTTAAACCATGTTGGCAGTTTTTTGGACTTCCTTCCACTTTTCTTAAAGCGTGGAATACAGCTGGTCTGGGCTTCCAAGATAGTATTTTTTAACAACACCCAAGCTTGATGTACGTCTTTAACTTTTGCAACTGCTCCTTTTAGTTTTTTCTTAACTGTTTTCCTCATTTTATCATAGTCTCCCTTTCGAAAGTTAAAAGGTAGTACTGTGGATTTCCTTACTATCCCTCCTCCACTAATTAAATCAAAGGCGATCATGCTATGATCACTATTGCCAAGTGGCCCCAACACCCTTATCTCTTGCACTAGATCTGGTGTTCCACTAAGGACTAGGTCTAATATGGCTTCCCCTCTGGTTGGTTCATGAACCAGCTGCTCCAAGAAGCAGTCATTTATTTCATCTAGGAACTTTATCTCCCTAGCATGTCCTGACGTGACACTGACCCAGTCAATACCGGGGTAATTGAAATCACCCATTATTATTACTGTGCTGTAACTTTTGTTAGCTTCCTTGATTTCTTTGAGCATTTCATCATCCATTTGGTCATTCTGGCCAGGTGCTCGATAGTACACCCCCACTGCCATTGCCTTCCCCATTTTATATGGAATTTCAATCCATATAGATTCTACAGCAGATTTTGTTTCCTGCAAAACTTTAATCCTTTCTGAGTCAATGCCCTCTCTAACATAGAGCACAACCCCTCCACCAATTTGATCAGCTCTATCATTACAATATAGTTTGTACCCAGGTATCACAGTGTCCCACTGATTGTCCTCCTTCCACCATGTCTCTGATATTCCAATCATATCTAACCTTTCATTTAGTGCTATATATTCTAACTCTCCCATCTTATTCTTTAGACTTCTAGCATTTGCATACAAGCATTTTAGAGAATGTATTTTATTCATGTTAATTTGGCTATTGTTAGACATGGGTAAGTTGGGATCTTTAAGCTCTGTCTGCTCCATACTTGAGGGCATTTGGGCTACTTTACTCTTTTGTGGAACCTCTCTGCTTTTGGTAGTATCCTTCAAGGATACATTCTTCCGAACCATCCGCTCTTGATCGACTGTCGGCTTTCCCCTAATATCTAGTTTAAAAGCTGCTCTATCTCCTTTTTAAAGGTTAATGCCAGCAGCCTGGTTCCATCCCGGTTAAGGTGAAGCCCATCCCTTCGGAAGAGCCCCTCCTTTCCCCAGAATGTTCCCCAGTTCCTATCAAATCCAAAACCCTCATCTCTGCCCCATTGTCTCATCCACGCATTGAGACTCTGGCTTCACAAACAGACCTACTATGCTGCTGCATCTACCATGCCTATGCAAACAAGAAAACATTATCACACAGACCCACAATGGAAGGCCACGTACCTTAGCTGCAGTGTAGGACAAGATGCATACCATATATCACATCTCCAGGAAGTCATCAGCAGGAAAGAGGAGGCCAGGTGGTTCTAATTGACCCTTTAATAACTTCAATTAGGGTAATGCCCACTACATGTGAACTTGCAATTAGTGCTCGACATTAGCGCACCATCATATATAAAAGGCGCACTGTTACCTTCTCTCGGTGTCTGGAGAGAACTGCCTGGAGAGAGAGAGGAGTGCCTGTAGCTGTGATTCTTGTGGAGTGAAGGTAAGGTGAGGAGGAGTGGTGTGGTGGAGAATAGGAGGAGTGGTGTGTTGGAGAGGAGGTGTGGTGTGGTGGTGGAGAGGAAGAGGAGTGGTGTGTTGGAGGAGTGGTGGTGTGGAGGAGGAGAGTGGTGTGTTGGAGGAGAGTGGTGCGGAGTCCCAAGGACCATCTGAGGGTGTTGGTGGGGAGGATGGGCGTGTTTGCTCCAGGCCTTATGTCGAGGAGCCAGGATCCTCGTCTGGCACACCTGAAAGAGTGGTAAGGCCATCAGAAGGGCTGGGAGCTGGTGGTCCAGCCCCTAAGAGGAGGAGGAAGAAGAGGCCTTTGCTAGAGGAGACATGTCAGAGGGCACAGCACTATGGCTCGGAGGCCAATAACCTCATCTTGGAGATGGTGATGGACCACTATGAGAAGCTGTTTTGATGGCATAGCATCCATACACCATTGTCAGCATGTCAGACAATCAGGCAAAATACTACATAGGTTGTTACAGTCCTGGGGGGCCCTGTGCAAGATGCTGAGAGTATTAAGAAGAGATTCAGCAATATTAGTCAGTGCACACAGGGCCCACGCAAGTGGCTCTGGTGGGGGGGGGGGGGAGGGAGTGGGGCACAGCCACTGCTACTCATTCTCATGGAGGAATATCTGATGCAGCGGCTCAGAGGGGTCTACGGCTCAGAGGGGCCTGCCTGAATGACTGGACAGTGCTCATGAAGCAACAGGTATGTGGAAACACTGATTATAGTCTCTAGATGTATGTTTGGTCATATCTTGTCCATATCAATGCAATGTATGAGTCTTTTTCTGCTCTTGTGGATTCCCAACTATGGGAAAAGTGATATGGTGGGCCTCAGCACAGTACTACAGTCAGAATGTGCACATATGTCTGTATGGGGGCTTGCACAGCTGTGAGGTATAGTGGCCACATTCCCCAGAGCTAAGAACATGTACTGCCCAGTCTAGGGTGAACATATTCAGGAGAGAACATTGATATTAGGGAACCAAAGTTATGTGGCTGATATGAGCACTAAGGATACTATCCACCAGAATTCCTGTCCTGCTCAGTTTGGGGTTTCACAGAGTTTGGAGATGCCACAAAGAACCATGCAGATGTCCTTGTCATTTGACACATACATAGTCATCGACATCATATTCTTGCCTCTCTCTGAGTGTCACCTGCAACGTTGGCAGAGGTCATGTAGCCTAGACCATTACAAATGGGCATTGGCTACCATTTTAGAACTGCTCATCTCCCAAACATCCATATGTATGTCTACTCATTACCCTCCTTCCACCTGAGAACTGTGCCCCACAGCTTCCCCCACTTTTGCCACCCTTTCTGCTGACTTGAACGGGGAAGTTATTTCACCTCTGAGGTGGAATAACTTCCGCGATGCAGCAGGATTTGCGGGACAGGGGCTGGGAAGGGGTGACAGGGGGCAGAGGGCATTTCCTGAAGCCCGACCCTGGCCCTGGAGGCCAGATTGGGGGTCGGGCTGTGGGGAAAACAATTTGGAAGCTGGTGGCCAGGGATCGCAGCTTTTAAATGGAGCTGCGGTACTGTGGCAACCGGACGCCATGGCGCTGTGGCTCCATTGAAAAGCTCTGAGTGAGTTAGTCGGGCAAGGCCTGTATGTGCAGGCTGGGCTGAATTGCGGTCCCGGCCTGCACGTACAGGCCTGTTCGTGATTCTGATCCCATGGGGCTAGACATGCCCTGCGGGATCGGAATCACGACTCTCTCTGTGTGTCCAGTTCCGGTCAGGCACACAGAGGGCTTCTATGTCTAGCATGGAATTGGGCATTAAATGTTTTGTAAAATATCTTCAAAATGATTGGGAAGTATTACAACTGTCAGCCATGATAGTATTGTTAAAGTATATTCAAAGAGAAACAACACATTACTGATGTCTTGGCAGTGTAGATGTTGTCATTTCTGTTTCCAAAGCACAATTATTATCTGGCTATGATTAATGGTACCCTTCTCTTCTATTTGGTCTCACAACCCTTGGCAGTGATGACAGCCTCCAAGCATGTCCTGTAGCCATCTACTGTCTGATGGTAGTTTCTCCCACTCGTTCACTGCAATTTCTTCCTGCTCAGGTATGTTTCTAGTATTCCTTTTAGCAATGGCAGATCTCAGCTCTTCACTATGGTTCTTGCTTGGAATGAGATCAGCACTCATAGCTGGCCAGCTATAAGAGGCCATTTGACCCTGTGGAAAAATTTGTGGCTACATTTGGATATATACTTTTGATCAATGCCCTGCTTGAGGAGCCATGACCCTTGAGCCAGATGTAGCTTTGTGACACTACATAGCATATCTCGCTCCCAAATACCTTGGTTGTCCTCTGAGATACTGAGTCCTTCAATACATGTCAGGCCCTCCAGTACCAGAGGTAGCAAAACAGTGCCACAACCTAAAGGAAAGTCCAACAAATTTCACAGTAAGAAGGGTGTTTTTCTAACATGCTTGAATTCCTTGCCTGTGAGTGTATCTCTGGTCTGCATTGGCAATGAGCTGCAGTTTGCATGCATCTGTCCACACAAATGTGGCCCAAAAGGATAGTGTTTTCTCAAGATGTGCATGGCCAAAGATTAGGCGTGCCTTTTTAGTTCTCTCTTTGAACAGTGACATCCTTCTTGGCCTTCAGCCAGGAGTCCTTTGCATCTTGCACAACATATGGTGTGTGTTGGAACCACTACTCCAGAGAACTCCAGATCAGCCTGAACCTCTTTGTATGTTGTACATGCAGTTTGGCAAACAATTGTCACAAACCTTTGAAGATTTATGGGATTAGGTATCATCTTCCCACTACATCCTGGGAGTTTCTGCACACTTCCAGTGAGACCAAATATCCTGAATAACATAGCAAACTGTGGACACAGGAAACCTCAGTTCATTGTAGATGGAAATGTACCCCTTTGCATTTTGATCTTGTGTGATAATGGCTTCTCTGATGGTCTCTGGTAGCTCTTCTGTTTTCACCAGTGTCCACCTGGTATAGGGAGTGAATGTGGACATTTTTGGCATTAGAGAGAACATGCTTTTGTGGATTAAAGTCATGTGATTACTGATTCTCGATCACTGATGCATGTCATAGTACTGCAATGGGTATGTGTTTCTCCTGCTCTGACTGATGTGGCCTTTCTCTGAATGGTGGCTATAATCGTGTCCTGGCAATATCTCTATTGGTACACTTTGTACTACTATTTAGTAGTTTCAGCTGTTGGGTATGAGTTGATGATTTCATGTGTCAAATATGTGTGCATATATATAGTCCAAAGCTAAGTACTGGCTTGTTCATTGAGGGGTTAAGTGCAAGGGTAGTGTTGACCACAACTGTTCCAGGATGGAATGACCCAAGACCTGGAAAAGGCTGGATGCTCCCCTTGAAGACTGGTAGTTGAATAGTGCAACTTGTCGCACCTCCCAGTTTCATAGTTCTCCACTGGCATGTGGATTGCCATGCAGTATGGGATTTGTGGTCCCAGATGTTACCTATTGCAATCAGTTCTCCCTGTCCCATGATGTAGCTGGATGAGGCTATCCCACAGTCTATATAAAAGCTGCCAGATGCACACATGGAACCTGTGGCAATGCACACTCAGCAGGTTCAACTGACATGCACTGTTTCCCCCTCCCCTGTTATGCTGACTCTGCTACCCAGGAGTCACTAGATCAACATATGGCCTTCCTCTGACATTGGTTTCATGGCCTCTGGTTGTGCTGTATCCACAACATCTGTGGCTCCATAAGGAGGACTACCAGATGGAACACTGGAAGAGTGTGAGAAGGGGGAGGGCAGGTAACACTAGGTGGGGATTGCTCCAGTGACCACAGCATCACAGCAAGGATGCCCATCATCACCTCCACCCATAGCATCACTATGATGTAGGACAGTTTATCTATAGCCATGCTACATCATTTCAACAGGTGCTAGCAACAATTAATGCATCCCTTGTCCTTCCATTGTAGTTGTCAGTTGGCTTTTGATTTCAGCCACAGGGTGGATGCAGTCCAGGTTGGACCGTACTTCATTCAGAGACATGTGGCCCTGCTGTTGTGTACAAAATTGGCCAGAGGGATGACATGCACATACATACATGGAGTTTGTATGCCTTTGAGACATCTGCAGTGGTTCAACTAACTGCCATATTATTACACTCCTCCCTCACGTCTGGCCCCACCCTCTTATAATGGTGTCAACAATACTTTGCCATCATGGGGGAGGTGCCCATTGCCACAACTGCCTCTATTAGATATTATGGTAGGCTTGCCTATCACACGACAGCAGTGAATAGAGAACAGAGACATTTGCTACTGCTCTACTGCTGTGCAGACAGTGATTGACCATATAGATGTTGTGGCTTGGGTCACAGGTCCTGAGAGGTGGCATATATGACAGGCAGACAGGATGAACTGGTGCTGAACAGACACGCATTGTGGACACCCCAGACCATCAGGGGATCATAGGTTGTGTCTGTCAGCAGAGGCAGCATCCTGATTTGGCAGCTCCTGCAGGTGTCTTGCTAATATTGGGCCACAGAAAATAAAACCAAGGATATTATGATTGTTCCATGGTGTGATCACACCTTGAATATTGTGTCCATTCTGGTTGCCATATCTTAAAAAGGATATAGCCAAATTAGAAAAGGTGCAGGGAAGAGCCACCAAAATGGTAAAGAGGATGGAGGGATACCCCTATGAGGAAAAGCTTAAAAGGTTAGGGCTCTTCAACGTGGAAAGGAGACAGCTGAGGGGAGATATGATAGAGGATGAATGGAGTAGAACAGGTAAATGTAGATAGGTTGTTTACTCCATGAAAAAGTAGAAAGACTAGGGGACATGCAATGAAACTACAATGTAATCCACTTAAGAGTAATAGGAGAAAATACTTTTTCAATTCATTACCAGAGGATGTAGTAAAAGCTGGGTTTAAAAAAGGTTTGGACAAGTTCCCGGAGGAAAGGTCCATAAGCCATTATTAAAGAGGAGCCAGGAAATCTACCTCTTACCCTGAGATAAGCATTGTTGAACCTATGTACCTTTTTGGGGACCTACCAATTACCTGTGACCTGGATTGGCCACTGTTGGAAACAGGATACTGGGCTTGATGGACCTTGGCCTGACCCAGTATGGCATTTCTAAGGTCTTAATGTTAAATTCAAACCATAGATAGAAGTAGTGTTTCTACCAGGGTTGAACCAACTGCTTATAGACTTACTTCTCTCCCTGTCAGCTCATGAATCATATTTATCCAGTGCAGTCTTGATGAATTAACTTCCCCAACTCAGTATTTTAAAATTAACCTCTTAGCCAGCAATAAGGCCAAGTACACAAAATTGCTCTCTACCTTGGTCCCTCATGTTTCTTGGAACACTGCCCCATCCCACAGTAAGAGCAGTCTATACAATCCCTCTTCCTCTTTCCTAGTGACATTAACCCCATAAATCCCCCAAACCATTATACTCCAGAAAGGAGTGCCTAAAATTACCCTCCTGCATTTTATGCTTTTGACAGACCATCTGCCCACATTTTCATCTTGGTCCCTTTTCTCCATGGTTATGTATACCCTATGCAAAAGCTTAAATTGCATCTCCTGGAAGTTGGCGTTTATGGTTATCTTTGGGATGCTGAGCTGTCACCTCTTTGCCACCTAATCTTCCCAACTCCTACCAAATATCTCTAAATGTGTGGCTTCTAAAAGGTCTCTGTCTATCCCATACCATATCGCCAGTTTATTCCAAAATCTTGCCACCCCCCTGAAGTCTTCATCCATAGAAACATCACGGCAGAAAAAGATCACATGGTCTATCTAGTCTGTCCTTCCATATCAACCACCACAACAGTCTCTTTTTCCCTTTTGAGATCCTCTGTGTTTGTCCCATGCTTCTTTGAATTCAGATACTGTCCTCATCTCTACCACCTTCACTGGGAGACTATTCCACACATCACCACTCTTTCCATAAAGAAATATTTCCGGATATTACTCCTGAGTCTTTCACCCTCATTTTATGTCCCCTCGTAGCAGAGCTTGCTTTCAATCGAAAGAGACTCTCCTACTGTGCATTTATGCCCTTGAGGTATTTACACTTTTCAATCGCATCACCTCTATCCCACCTTTCTTCTAATGTATACATATTAAGATCCTTAAGTCTGTCCTCATATGCTTTATAACGAGGATCACTAACCATTTTAGTAGCCACACTCTGTACCGACTCCAACCTGTTTATATCCTTTGGAAGGTGCGGTCTCCAAAATTGTACACAATACTCCAAATGAGGTCGCATCAAAGACCTATACAGGGGCACTATCACCTCCTTTCTTCTGCTGGCCATTTCTCTCCCTATGCACCCAAGCATCTTTCTAGCTTTCGCCGTCGCCTTTTTTTTACCTGTTTAGCTACTTTAAGATCATCAGACACAATCATGCCCAGGTCCCGCTCTTCTTTTGTGGACAGAAGTACTTCACCCCTATACTATATTGATCCCTTGGATTGCTGCAGCCCAAATGCATAACCTTGCATTTTTTAACATTAAATCTCAGCTGCCAAATTCTAGACCATTCTTCAAGCTTAGCTAGATCTCACCTCATGTTATCTACACCTTCCTGATGTCTATTCTATTGCGGATTTTGGTATCATCCGCAAAGAGGCAAATCTTACCCGACAGCCCTTCTGCAATATCACTAACAAAGATGTTAAAAAGAATTGGAGCAAGGACAGATCCCTGGGGCATACCACTGGTAGCCTCCTTCTCCTCAGAGTGAGCTCCGTTTGCCTTTACCTTTTGTTGCCTCCCACTCAACCAGTTTCTAACCCAAGCAGTAACTTTAGGGTCCATCCCTAGGGTGTTCAGTTTGTTTATAAGTTGCCTATGTGGAATGGTGTCAAAGGCTTTACTAAAATCGAAATGCATCATATCTAGAGCTTTCCCTTGGTCCAACTCCCTGGTCATCCAGTCAAAGAATTCAATTAGATTTATTTGACAAGACCTGCCTCTGGTTAATCCATGCTGCCTTGGATCCAATATTCTGTTGGATTCCAGAAACCTCACTATTTTCTCTTTCAGCAGCGCTTCCAATAATTTATTCACCACCGAGGTTGAGCTCACTAGCCTGTGGAGGCGAAGCCTAGTGGTTAGAGCAACTGCTTAGTACCCAGAATATCAAGGGTTCAGTTCCTACTGGCACTCCTTGTGACCTTGGGCAAGTCACTTTATCCTCCATTGCCTTGGAAGTAAAGGCTGGCAATCTACTTCTAGTGATACATTGTCAAGAAAACCCAGAAGGTAGCTGGATTGCTATGAGTCAACACTGATTTGATGGCACAAAAAAAACAAAGTTCAACCACATCCTTACTTCAGCTATTGTGTAAAGGGTCCACATGTGCCTCTCTCCAGTTCTCTGACCCCACTCATGGCTCCAAGGAGGCACTGAAAAGGTCAGTCAGTGGAGTTGCTAGAACATCCCCAAGTTTCCTCAGTATTCTCAGGTGTGTCCCATCACTTTGTCTAGCTAGCTTCTCACGAACACAGTCTTCTGAAAATTGTTCAAGATGCCCCTCACTTCTGTTCCTGTTTGTGGGTGTTTTCTACAGTCCTGCTCCTGCTTCTTCATCTGTGAACACAGAACAGAAAAATGTGTTAAGCAATACTGCTTTATCCTCATCAGCTTCTACATATTCCTCCCCTTCACCCTTGAGTCTGACAATACCACTTTTGCCCTTCCCCTTCTCAGTAACATATCTGAAAAATGTCTTATCCCCCCCCCCCATTTTATTACATTGGCTATTTCCTCCTCTTTCTGAATCTTTGCTTTACTGACTACTTGCTTGCTTCTCTAAATATAGATGCCTGTCTTCCTCTCTCTGTGATCTTTTGTATTTCATGAAGACCTTCCTCTTTTTCTTCACCTTTTCTACTACTTCTTTTGAAAACCATAGTGGTTTCCTTTTCTTTTACCTTTATTTACTATTTTAACAAAAAGGTTGGTTGCCCTTAAAATATCCCCTTTCAGTTTTGCCCACTGTTTTTCTACATTCCTCAGCTGTTCCCATCCCACTAATGACTCCCTGAAGTATTGGCCCATCTTGGCAAAGTTAGTTTTCCTAAAGTCTAAGATCCTTGCTTTTGAATGGATTTTATCAGTGCTGGTCCTAATACTGAACCACACCATCTGGTGATCACCGGATGCAAAATGATCTCCCACTATAACATCAGAAACACTTTCACCATTGGTAAGCACCAAGTCCAGTATGGCCCCTTCACATGTGGGTTCTGTTACCAGTTGCCAGAATAGTTCTCACTGTAGAGAATTCAGGATCCCCTTACTTCTAGATGATACTGCAGAAGGCATGTGACAATCAACATCTGGCATATTGAAATCCCCTATCATAGCACTTCCCCTTTCCTGGCAATGCTGCATATGTCTTCAATTAACTCTCCGTCCACCTCTTCTCCCTGTGAGGGAGGTCTGTATATCAAGCCAATGCAGATAGTTTTCTCTTTCCCTCTTTCTAGTTTAACCCACCGTGCCTCCTCTCTCCCTTTTAAACCCTGTATCCATAGCTTTAATATTATTTTTTACATATAGTGCCACTCCTCCTCCCCTTCTTCGTACCCTTTTTGTATAAAGTATAGCCTGGAATAGTTACATCCCAGTCATGGTTGTCCGTGAACCATGGTTCTGTTACTGCCACTAAATCCAAGTCAGCCTATCCCATTAAAGCTTCAACATCTGGGATCTTATTTCCCACGCTGCAATCTTTTATAGGCACTATCTTCCTCATGTTGCCCCTTTTACCTATTTCTATAAATATATTTAATGTTTCACTTACCTGGGGGCTTTCCTCACCCATCCCCAATTAATCTAGTTTAAAGCCCTCTTCAGTAGGTTAACCAGTCTGCTACTGAAGACATGTCGACCCTTCTTGGACAGATGGATGACATCTGTGCTCTTCAACCCTTGAATCCGTTTGTTAGCTGTGCACACCTAGGATGTTTCCTGTGTAAATCCTGCCAATAGTGCCTAACAAGAACTGTGGTAGGTGTGTGTTTTTGAAATGTCCCACTTCTCTTATTTGTGAAAAACTTGGGATGTACTCCTGTTGCTAGCCCACGAAAACAGAGGAATTCCACCACAAGAAAAGTTTGGTAGTTCAAAATATATCAAACAGATAAATAGTAAAACAATCACTTAAAATGTATTACAAACTGATATACAGTACACATAAATAGCATAAATAACCATACAAATAGAAATATTCATAATAAGCCCAGTCCACAAAAACAGAGGAAACCTACCACAAGAGTAACCTCACCCCCCCTTTCTTAAAATTAATTTCTTAAAATTAATTTAGTGTGTCCAATCCTCGCACATTCCTCCCCACCCCCATAAACTGCCTTATGCAGCTTGTACAACTGAATTCATCTATCTGCTTTATCCACAAATGCAAGACAGAGTATTTTGGGTACCATTATCATTTTAACAGTGCCATAAAAGCCAAACTTTCCATTTTTCACAGAGGGATTTAACCTCAGTACGTTTATCCATGATGCTTTTCTTGAACATTACTGTGGGATTCCGGCTAATGTTGATTCCCTGATAAAGTTGTCACAAGGTAGCTTGGTTAACAGGCAGTTTACCCAGTTCTGTACCCAGCCCTCCTCTTCCCTCACAACTATGGCCTCCAATTTGTCATAGTTCAGGCACAGCCCAAAGAAATCTCCAAACCTTCTAACATGCCCCATGGCAAATTGTAGACTCTCTCTAGCTTTGCTCATAAACAACATTATGTCATCAGCAAATAAACTTGTGTTATTCCACCTGCCCTATTCCATGATACTTGTCTCCCCCCCCAGTTTAGTGACCAGGGTTTCCAGAACTAGTATAAATAATTGGGGACAGCATGAGCAGGGATGGCACAAGGGTGATACGGGGGCCATGTGTGGAGACTCATTATGGGGCCTCATTTGCATATCCACGGGACCTCATTTGCATAAATTTATTTTATTTTGTTTTAAAATGTATATGTTGTCCATCTAAAATTTTAGGCAGCTTTCAAAGGAGCCCTTCACAAGCCTCTTTTTTTCTCCTGGCAATGACTTAGGGAAATGTTTACTAAATGTTAATGTGCATTAAGTGCCACTGCGCCAATAGAAATAAATGGGTGATCCTACATGTAATGCACATTCACATTTGTGAAGGCGCATTAACTTTTAGTAAACATGCCTTTTAACGAGTGTCTGAATACCATTTGTATAGGCAGTGAGGATAAAGAAAGACTATCAGATTTCTACATTACTATATTCCAGTTCCAACTGCCAGGCACAACAACACTATAAATTAATTTCCTCTTGTACGAAACAAAACTCAAAGATGTTAGCGATGCACATTTCCCAGAGCTGACATATTCCAGTTAATAAATTCAAAATAAAAAAGTATATTTCTAGCTTTTGTTGTTTGGGCAATTTATTTTTCAGTTGTAATTGCTCCAGTCATTTTCTTTGGGTTTCTTCATGTCTCCTGCTAACTCTCCATTGTCTGCTGTCCATTTATCCTTTCTTCTCTCTTCTAGTTTTTTCCATTCTTTTTCTACATCTGCTTTAACATCTTTCCTTTTGATCTTTCCTCCATGTCTTTCTTTATTCTTTATTCACACTCAAATTTCACCCTTCCATCCTCAATTCCCATTTATTCCCATTTATTCTCCCAGTATCCTGCCAATCATACATTTTTCTTCCCTCTCACACAAAATATCTTTTCCTCTCTCCATCTTCACTCCCCCAGCCCCATCCCCTTCCAGTCCTCCCCCAACATCAGCTCCTAGTTCCAGTCCCTCCCAGCATCTGCTCCCTTCTAGTCCCATTCTCCCATCACCCCACATCAGCCCATTTCCAGTCCTAGTCCCCCATCAGCAATTCTCAGTCCTATCCTAGCCCCTCCATCAACTCATTTCCAGTCCTAGTCCCCCATCACCTATTTCCAGTCCTATCCTAGCCTCCCATTAGCCCATTTTCAATTCTAGCTTCCCCATCAGCCATTAGCCATTTCCTGTCCTATCTTAGCCCCCTAATCAGCCCATTTCCAATCCAAGCCCCCCAAATCAGTCCATTTCCAGTCCATACGTCTCCAAATCAGCCCATTTCCAGTCCTATCCTAGCCCCTCAATCAGCCCATTTCCAGTCCCATCCTAGCCCCCCCATTAGCCCATTTTGAGTCCTAGCTCCCCCCCAGAAGAGCCCTGCACCTGTCTGACTGGCATCAGTGCTGGGAGTGCCAGGAGGAACCACCACCCAGGAGGAACCACCACCCAGGAAAAAGATTTAGGTGTCATTGTGGATACCATGTTAAAACCCTCGGCCCAGTGTGCAGCAGCGGCCAAGAGAGCAAATAGAATGCTAGGTATGATAAGGAAAGGAATGGAAAATAAAACAAAAGATATTATAATGCCTCTATATCGTTCCATGGTGAGACCGTACCTTGAATATTGTGTGCAATTCTGGTCGCCGTATCTTAAAAAGGATATAGCGATTTTAGAAAAGGTTCAGAGAAGAGCCACCAAAATGGTAAAGGGGATGGAAGGATACTCCTATGAGGAAAGGCTAAAAAGGTTAGGGCTCTTTAACCTGGAAAAGAGACGGCTGAGGGGAGATATGATAGAAGTCTATAAATTAATGAACGGAGTGGAACGGGTAAACGTAGATCGATTGTTTACCTTATCAGAATATAGAAAGACTAGGGGGTATGTTTACTAAACCCTCTTAACGTGTGCGCCGCGGTAGTCTGCAGGATGCCATATAAGGAGTGGGCGGTCCAGTCAAAAATAGCAAAACGGGATTAGCGTGTGTGCTCTTGTGCGCCGCGCACATTAGTGCATGAGTAACGCGCGCAGCAAGCATAAGCAGGCACGCTGATGTACAAACAGAGGAACAGGGCTGCAGTACAATGGTGAAGACACTGACAGATGGTGCAGGGGGCATGGGTTCAATCCCCCACTGTGCCCAATGAATAAGGCTGGCTGAGGCACTACCATTTATGTGTAATATTGCATTATGAGGCTTTTTAATTTTATTTTAATTACTGCTGCTAGCAAACGCACTCTCAAAGCACTGTAACATAAGGTGCTGCATAAGGCACCCCATAAGGTAACCCAGAGGGCACATTTTAAAGAGCACTGTCTGCCATGGCACCCTACAATGTTGCTGAAAGGGTGGCATATAGGGCGCCATATAGGGTGCCCTATGAGGCACAGCAAGGTCATAGCACTGTTTTTGAAGGCAGCACTGTGCATTTAAACGCATGAAAAGCTTAAGTAGGTGCGCTGACATGTAAGGAGAAACAGCAGTATAGCACACTGTTTAAGACACTGACTGATGGTGCAGGGGTTATGGGTTCAATCCCCCACTGTGCCCAATGAATAAGGCTGCCTGAGGCACCCCCTGTTATGTGTAATATTGCATTGTGAGGGTTTTTAATTTTATTTTAATGACTGCTGCTAGCAAATGCACTCTCAAAGCGCTGTAACATAAGGTGCTGCATAAGGCACCCCATAAGGTACCCCAGAGGGCACATTTTAAAGTGCACTGTCTGCCATGGCACCCTACAATGTTGCTTAAAGGGTTGCCGATAGGGCGCCATATAGGGTGTCCTATGAGGCACTGCAAGGTCATAGCACTGTTTTTGATGGCAGCACTGTGCATTTTAACGCATGGAAATGTTAAGTAGGTGCGCTGTCATGCAAGGAAAGACAGCAGTGTAGCACAATGGTTAAGACACTGACTGATGTTGCAGGGGTCATGGGTTCAATCCCCCACTGTGCCCAATGAATAAGGCTGCCTGAGGCACTACCTGTTATGTGTAATATTGCATTATGAGGCAATTTAATATTGTTTTAATTAGTGCTGCTAGCAAACACACTCTCAAAGCACTGTAACATAAGGTGCCGCATCAGCCGCCTTTAAGGCACTGTCCGCCAGGCACCCTAGAATGTTCCTTATAGTGCGCTTTATAGGGTGCCGTATGAGGCGCCGCAAGGTCATAGCACTGTTTTTGATGGCAGCACTGTGCATTTTAACGCATGAAAATCTTAAGTAGGTGCGCTGATATGCAAGGAGGAACAGAAGTGCAGCACAATGGTTAAGACACTGACTAATGGTGCAGAGGCCATGAGCTCAAATCCCCAGTATACCTAATGAATAAGGTTGGCTGAGGTAATTCCATTTTCTGCTTGCAACTGTACAACACCTACTGCCATCTAAAAAGAACCCCACCCCAGTGCCATAAATTAATGCACCCTTTAGGGTGCACCAGAAGGCACATCCTAAACAACCACATCAGCAAAGGCGAGTTATAATGTTCCCCAGAGGCCATGTTGAAAGGTTGCCAACTCCTAAGATACCATAGTAGGCACCCCATAAGCTGCCTGAATAGATGGTGTGGCGTAAGATGCCCCAAGGATGTATAGGTGAACCCAAAAACATTGGCCAAGAGCAGTAAGGTCCCCCAATTTGAAGGGCAAGAGAGGTATGTGGCAAACACACACGTAACCCAAACACTGCACAGAGCAGAAAGGAAAGACAATGCATAAGTAAAAGAAGGACGTAGATCAGAGCTGATGGACCACACAAATCAGCTGCAGCCCATGTGGCAGCTAGAAAAATGGACAAACATATCGGGGGCAGCTGTAGCTATGCACAGATTGATGGTAATGTACCATGCTATAATGACAGTGTGCGACAGAGAATGGGAAGATGTGTGCAGCAGAGGAGCCAGAAATGGCAGGATAGGTGAAATATCAAGATGACAGTGGAGTAGCAGTGCTATGCAGAGCACACACAGGAGAGGCAACCAGGGAGAGCTGCAATGCAGGAATGTGTAGGAGTGCAGGACGTGGGGTAGCAGCATGCACATCAGGGTAGGATGGCACACAGCTGGCAGACAGAAGATGGACAGAAGGATGGTTCACAACTCTGATGAGGGTACTATGTGCTCACAGCACAGATCTGCACAGATATGACTGTCACACAAATGAAAACTAGTTCTGCAGGACAAGCATACAAATGAAAGAGAACAGAAAGGAATCACATCTATGACCACTACCACAAATGGCAATGCACAAACCGGTAGGCCACACCACCAATGTGAGCTCATTAGCAAAGGCTGCATACAAAAATAGTGCAGGGCATCACACAAGACGCCTGCTGGCTGTCAGGACAGGCAAACCCCCAACAGTAACCATGACCAAATGCACATGCAGATCTGCTGTGTACAGATCAGATCACAGTCTGTAATTGGGACCAGAGACACATGCACACACACAATGAAATGTTCTGCAGTGGATACAGCATGCAAAAGAGGAAAGAAACTAAACCCCAAGGGCAGCAGAGGATGCTCTGTGGAGCTGGTGAAAATCTGGAACAGGACAGGAGAGAATTCAACATGCAAACAGGCGTACCACACAGCAGCTGAACCACAGCAATACAAAACCCCCAAGTGCACTGCCATGTAAACACCATAATGAAAGAGACCTATGTAACAGATAATATCTGATGGCTAGGCAGCACAGAGGGCACACCTTGGTGTACACTGAAGAGAGGGAAGGGTGTTTGTAGAGGTGATGAACCTGCTGGTACCTAATGGTCCAGTTAGCACAACAGAAAAGAAAAAGATAAACCACATATGGGGATCAAAGCTGCAAACTAGGGACTTATAACACATGCCTCTAACCACTACCTCAAACAGCACACTGAGCACAATGCAAAAACAATACCCCAAAGGGAGGGTGTGTATGGGAACCTGTAATACCCAGTGATGTGGCAAATGGCTGGCAGATACACAACTGCCACCGTACAAGGATGTGAGCACAGGTGGGCCATGTACATGACCAGCAAATCAGTAGATACAAGTGTCAATGTGATCAAAGAGTGGAGGAGTAGCCTAGTGTTTAGAAAACTGGCTTGGACACCAAGCAACCAGGGCTCAATTTACACTAGCACGCCATGTGGCCTTGGGTAAGTCAAGCAACCCTCCATTAGTTTGGAAGAAAGACCTGACAATCTACTTCCTGTGACACTGACAAGAAATCCCTGGAGTCTCTGGGTCACAAGGAGTCAGGACTGACTCAAAAGCACACATTGTATTTCAAGTTTGTCACCATGATCAAGCAGCAGCAGAGACAAATGTATATCAAACACATATGTTTATTTGGGTTCATCTTCACTGATAGTGTAGATCCCGCCATCATAATATCAAGGTGAGCGGATCCAAGGTGAAAGACAGAAAGGTCACTGGACCGTCTACAAATGAGGGGCAGGAGACATAATGTGCAGCACTATGCATTAGACCCTCACCCCCCACGTGCTGACGCACGCCTCAAATGTGTTACTCACATATGAGTGCATGTAGACAGTAGGCGGTGCATGATGAGGGACCAACACACATCAATCCTGATCTGTTTCCTAAAATATATCTATCTGGCAACACAGGAGGCACACAAATGAAAACAGCATATGTTGTTGAAACGTTGTAACTTTAGAACCACAGATTGAAAATAATGTTACAGCTATCACATAATGCCTGATATAGGAATCCAAGGTGCAACAATGTAACCCTAAACAATCATCAAATGCACAATGAGGATATGCTAACAGGTAGCAGAGGCACATGAACACAGACAGTATTCAAATGAAAAGTACCTGCAGCAACATGCAGAGATAACACCATGCAGGAGGTCCCCCTGCACCAGTTGGTGAGTAGACAGTGTCTGTACACATATATCACCGTACATGGAATGCACAATTGAAGGAAGACAACGGACACTCACACTGCGACACTCCAAATATAACGGGGCAATGTGAGTGCCATCACCTCAGGGGATAAATAGGACTGTGCAGACATGCAATGCAAGGTTTGTAAATCAATGCAGAGCGTCACGTCTGCACAGTAAACAAACACAAGAAACAGTATATAGAGAAGGAAATTAAGGGCAAACATGTTACAGTAAACCACACAGAAGCCATATTGCCATGTGCTGTGTTTTCCCAACATAGTCAGTCATATGCACATGCACCATTGATATTTCAACATGATTCAGTGATGCCACACATGCACGCAAAGACCCTTGTTGATTGAAAACATCAATCCAGGATGCTGGCGTGCATTAAAGTGGTGTTGTTGCAAAACCTGTATCAGCTCCAGGTGGAGATTAGGTGGACATAGACAACAGGACCTCTCCATCGCTACCCCTATGCCACACGTATGGCTGTATGCTTGTGTTGAAACAAACAGAAGAGCATATCCTGTGTTACATGTCACACACATGGCCAAAAGAAACAACTGTGGAGGAATGTGCAACATACAGTGACAATGGCAGTCCCGGATTCACACGTGGGGACCAGTACACAGTGTGCAAAGTCCAAAGCGTATCTGCAATCCAACACGTCAGGTTAAGACTATCCTTGCAACCCTGGGCATGCATAGTCAAGTGTCACATCCCAATAGGCCACAGTACATGAAAGGTCCTGTGTGTCTCCTGCGATGAGCACGACTCCCAACCAGAGCACGGCAGCAACAGTGTGTTGGACAGGTCTGTCATGGGCAAAGTAGCAATCCAAAATTAATAGTGTCCATCCTAGGCATGTGTTGCACTCGCACAGGTCAAACATCCTATGACACCATTTTCCAGGGAAAGTTCCATGGTGTTCTGTCCCCCAACAGGTGGGTGATGGCGATGCCACATGCACTGTAATAGATGTGTCTGGTTTGTTCTCTGCCCTGTGTCAGAAGAGGAGAAATATTGTATTGGTATGCGCCTTGCAACATCAGCACAAATTGCAGAGAGTCAATTATTAAGAAGCACGTAATGAAGGGACACACAGGCAAACATGACATGATCACAACACAATAAACATTGCATGTTGGGGACATTGAGAATTGGAAGCATACACACGGGTGTCACATGGATATGTTTCTGTCCATGACCATGTGACACAGGCGTTTCAGAGCTCCATCCTATGTGCATCAGCGTCCGTGAACACAGAGCCAACATGAAATGTATATGACACAAACAGTAAATCATTAACATGTAAAGGCTGATGTCATTACCAAAAGAACAAAGGTGCAAACTACCTTGTGCTTGCATCAGGTGTATGTCTTGGATCCTCTGAGCCACTCAAAGGCCATAACAGGTCACAGTGAAGGGACACAATGTCAGCAAAATATGTAGAATCTCCATGTCACCATGTCACGCCAATATCTGTGATACAAAAAGCAGGTCAACAGTGGTATGTCAGAACACAACACACAGTTCTGTTCCCAACACACAACACATGTCCACAATGGTTACACGGTAAACACCTGTAAGGTAGAGATAGCACAGTCACCACCGCCCCCCAGGTGTACAGACCCCTCACAACACATGATAATGTAAAAAGCCTGAACAATGTATCATCACACAGCCAACACAAGAACACACACACACACACACACACACACAATATGCAAAGGGCAGCGTGCCAGCAGTAGCATATGGCCTGTATGTCCACAAGTGGAGATTTGTACACATAAAGGCCCTGTGAAATGCAATGATACCCTGGTGTTCGTTCATGGTATAATGTCAGGGAATGGTGCACGTGTAGGCCATCACCCATAAACCTACAACCTCCACACACATGCAGCTCTGTTGGACATGTCCCAGAGACAGTGTTGCTGAAGACATACTGGAATAGGAATACATGGGGATGTGTGTGTCAACAGCAAAATATGGTTTAGGCAGTGCAGGGAAAAGAGGTGAACCACAACATCTGGACAATAGGAAAGATCACTGAGAACATGTGTTCCCCCTGACTGCTGGCACAGACAATATACCTGTAGTTCCACCTACCCCAGCCCACAGCAAGTTGGCTGATGTACAGTCCCCTGCCAATGCACCACAGCACCAGGAGCTTCAACAACTATGTCCTGTGCATTGGGAAACACAAGGGAAACATACATATGTCATGTTCTAGCTGTGCAACACACAATGCACATTCCTGTCCCCAGCTTCCACACCCCCCAACATCCTTTACAGACTGTCATGATGCGGGCACTAATAAAGTTGGTTTTAAGAAAAGAAATCCTGTTTTAGAAGAACTAGATGTGCAGTTACCTTCAGGCACAGCTAGAGGGAGCAGGAACAGACATACTGGTCTTAATGAACCTAATCTCACTGATCACCTGCAGCTGAAAGGGAACCAGGAAGTCAGCAGTAACGGTTCACTTTATAAGCCAGAGCAGAATGCTTCTGGAGAGGAGTGGCATAAGCAGCAGTGGAAGAGAAGCCAGTGGAATGAGCATACGAAGCAGCAGGAGCTGAGGAAGGAGGAGAAAGAGGAAGAAGGAACTGGAGCTGGACTAGAAGGAGAAACAGCAGAGAAGCCTGGAGGCTGTCAAGGACATAAGCCTGATTGCTGTGGAAGAAGCCAAGCTGGAAGCTGGAGGAGAAACAGACCTCACAAGGTGGGAAGCCAGAAAGCCCAAACTGGACCTGTTGTGCAAGGGGAGTTTGGTGGAAGTTGCTCCAAGGTGAGAGGCTCTGCCACGCCTAGTTCCTATACTCTGCCTGTTTGTAACCTAGAGAGAAGAAAGCTAAGACCCAGAGAGGGAGGTTCTGACAGAAGCTTATCTCTAGAGGATCGTTGCCCAGTTTCACCTATTCAGAGGGGAAAGCATTTTTATAAGCAACGGAAGTTTTTACTCAGTGAGCCCAGGTATGAGGCATTGAACACTAAATGTAATGATTGTACTGCTAAAAGTTATGCTAAAAGAAGTATTCCTCCTAGGAGAAACAAGAGTGCAGACTGGTTCACTAAACTACCGCCAGCCTTAAGAGTCCCTGCTTATGTGAAGCCAAACTCCCAAGTAGTAGATTACCATGCTGAAATAGACAGGGACAGTGGAAGCCCTTTGAATCAGTATAGGGGAGAGGATTTGATGGAAGTGGATTCTCCCAGCACTATTCCCTCGCCTTTGCCTGAGGAAATGGAATGTGATTGGTGTACTGCCTATGCTCCAGAGTGGGTATGCTCCACAGAAGAATAAATGAAGTATAAGTTGATGTTTATTATACTGAATATTACTTTGAAGAAAACCTGCTTTAAACTGTGAAGTAACAGTTAACTAGCCAGTGAATATTGGTACCTTTTGAAACAAAGGACTGTTTCTGTTATCTAAAATATCTCTTAGTTGAACCTTGCTTTAAACGGGGAATAAAAGCCTTTATTACCCTACACTCGGACTCTTTGTTCTTTAATAGCGCTACCTAGTGGCGTATAATCTTTGTGTCACCAGCAACCGAGTGACATAAATGGCGTAGTTTTTAGGATTTTGCATATGAGCCTAAGAGATACAGCAAAGAAATATAGAAATAAAATTGCCAGTGTTCATCTTGAAGAGAAAAAAAAAAAAAAAAAAATCAAAAACCCGGACCGGAGTAAAAAAAAACCCAAAACCCGGACCGGAGCATCAAAGGAAAACCCGGACCGGAGTCAAGAAAACCCGGACCGGAGTCAAAGAAAACCTGGACCGGAGTGCCAGAAAGGAAAACCCGGACTGGACTTTTGAAAAGAACCGGATCGGACTTGGAAAACAAAACGTGGACCGGACAGCAGCAAAATTCCGGAACGGAAGGCGAGTTCCTGGAAGGTGCTACGACGCGGAGTCACACCACCGTTGCTGAGAGCCTGAGTCTACACTTCTACCAGGTAATGGGTAGAAAGGCCTAACTTGTGGGGATACAAGTGTCTGTCAATTTGAAAAAAAAAAAACACAAGGAAGTGTAGGCCTGATTCTTGTGTACAGCCACACTTGGTTTTTTTTCTTTCTTTGTTTCTTTTCAGGGATCATCGCGATGGAGCAACGCGACCTATTTGACTGGATGGCCTCACAATTCAGCAAACAGGCTGAACTGGCTACGCAGACACAGCAGCGTGCTATCCTGGTGATGCAGGAGCAGCAAAAGCCAGTCCTGCAGATGCTGGAGACTTGGATGAGCCACCAACAGAAGACACAGGAAGCAGCCGCTGGACTCATAAAGCAGAGCTCAGGACTGAGCCATGGTCTGGTAAGACAGGGGTCTTGTGACACTCTGACTTTTGGGAAGTTGGGGGAAAAGGACGATCCAGATGAATTTCTGGAGGCATTTGAAAGAATTGCCCTTTCAGTGGGTTGGCCAGAGGACCAATGGTCCATCCGACTGGCAGTGTCCCTTACGGGAGAGGCACTGTCAGCCTACAGGGCAATGCTGGCTACGTTAGCTGCAGACTATAGCGAAGTGACAAAAGCCATCAGGGAACGCCTGGGCTTGACCCCACTTACCTATAACCGCAGGCTACGTGCAGCACGACTTGAAGTAGGTGAAACGCCTAAGTCATTGGGTCACCGACTGAGGCGCTTGGCTGAAAAGTGGCTAAGGCCCAGTGAAAGATCCGTAGATTCATTGATCGATATGATTGTTCTTGAGCAATTCATGACTGCAGTGCCTGGTAAAATCAAGAGCTTCCTTATTCTACAGAATTGTCGCTCAACTATGGAGGCGATTGCCTTGACCGAGAGGTATTTGGAGGCCGAATTAATTACTCAGCCTATGGAGGGGGTAGCTAAGACAGCCATAGCGACATTCAACCCAGTCTCAGGAAGTCTCTACCAGGCTAAAACATCTAATGTAAAAGGCAGAGAAAAGTCTTGTTAAAAGATGTTTTAACTGTGGAAAGTTAGGACATGTCATGAGTGAATGTAGGGTACGTACTGCTCTCATGGGGGAGAATAATCATTTATTGTCAGAAGGTTTTGTACTGAATGTCACGGTGCAAGGGGTAGCTGCAAAAGCCTTGCTGGACTCTGGTGCGGACCAGACAATGATTTCGCGCAAGCTCTGGTCTACCATTCAAGAGCAAGCTGCGTCCGCCCCAGACCGTCCAGAAGGCCATGTAAGGATTAAGTGTGTACATGGTGCTGCTACCTTGTATCCCGTGTACAAATTGCTGGTCAAAGGTCTGGGAATAGAAAAAATTATGCTCAGAGCAGTAGTCCCTAGATTGCCCAAAGAGCTGGTCCTTGGTAGAGACTGGCCACAATTCGAGAAGGGCCTAGAAAAAGGTTTAAACCCCAGAGAGGCTTTTGTCTCCACTCGTGGCCAGACGAGTGCTGTAGAAAAACCCTCATGTTCTAGGGAAGAAAGTGTAATTGATCTCCCATCCCATGATGACTTAGTCAACATTCCTCCGGATAGGGATAGAAAGACTAGGGCTCAAAAGCGAAAAGAGAGAAAGGGACGCTCTCAAGGCCGAGCGGGTTTGGAAGCGGGTGAAGAACTACCATGGATCCCAGCGGAACTGGTAGAGAAGTTCCCTTCATTCGCCGCTGAGCAAAGAGAGGACCCTGTGCTAGCACGCGCATTTGAATATGCTTCAACAAAAAGAAATGAGTTTCCTCGCTTCATAAAGGAAGAAGGACTCCTGTACCGAGAGAGTATCGACCCACGGACTAGGAATGTCCGAAAACAGTTGGTAGTCCCAAATACCTTTAGGGCAGCAGTACTAAGGATAGGCCATGATCACCCGACAAGCGGTCACAAAGGGGTACAGGGGACCCTTGACCAGATACTGGCCAGATTTTATTGGCCAGGAATTTTTAGGGAGGTCGCACGTTTTTGTGAGTCCTGCGCCTCCTGTCAAAGGGTGACCTCCATAAAACCCGCTGGAGTGCCATTATTACCAATGCCAGTGATAACGGAGCCTATTAAAAGGATAGCCATGGACATAGTTGGCCCCCTTTTAAGGACTCCCAGGGGTTTCCAATATATATTGGTTATTGTTGACCAGGCAACCCGGTTCCCTTGGGCCATACCCTTGAGGAATATATCAGCAAGGTCTATTGCCGGGGAACTTATAAAACTGTTTTGTGAGGTGGGCTTCCCTCAAGAAGTTTTGACGGACCGCGGTACAAACTTTTTGTCCAAATACCTAGCCCAAGTGTGGGATGCTTTTGGCATCAGGCATCTCAAAACCTCCGCATATCACCCCCAATGCAATGGTTTGGTAGAGAGGACAAACCAGACCATCAAGCAAATGTTACGACGAGCGCTGGATGGTGAGATGGAAGAGTGGGACACAATGCTGCTGTTTATATTGTATGCCTGCAGAGAAAGGACACAGGCTTCATTAGGCACGTCGCCTTATGAGCTAATGTATGGGAGATCACCCAGGGGGGTGCTCGATATTCTGAAAGAGCAATGGGTGGAACCCGAAGAAAAGGAAATAGGGATACCACAATTCTTAAAGAGATTAAGAACACGATTAAGAAAAACTTCACGATTTGCTGAGGGGCAACTGAAGTGCAGTCAGAAAAGACAAAAACAATATTATGATAGGAATACCAAGCCTAGACACCTAGCTGTAGGCGAGAAAGTAATCGTCTTGGTATCAGGCACCATGCCAAAATTTGAAGCCAGATGGAAAGGACCTTATGTAGTGGCCCAACCACGAGGTACAGCATCCTATTTAATAAGGGATGAAAAGGGACATGAACAGGTCTATCATATCAATCTCCTTAGACGATGGCATGAGAGACACGCCTTATTTACATCAACACAACAGAGCTCTAAGATTACGTGCTGTAATGAGGGTCATTCAGCCCGTAATATTTTAAGAGGGGGGATGTGTCATGATGCGGGCACTAATAAAGTTGGTTTTAAGAAAAGAAATCCTGTTTTAGAAGAACTAGATGTGCAGTTACCTTCAGGCACAGCTAGAGGGAGCAGGAACAGACATACTGGTCTTAATGAACCTAATCTCACTGATCACCTGCAGCTGAAAGGGAACCAGGAAGTCAGCAGTAACGGTTCACTTTATAAGCCAGAGCAGAATGCTTCTGGAGAGGAGTGGCATAAGCAGCAGTGGAAGAGAAGCCAGTGGAATGAACATACGAAGCAGCAGGAGCTGAGGAAGGAGGAGAAAGAGGAAGAAGGAACTGGAGCTGGACTAGAAGGAGAAACAGCAGAGAAGCCTGGAGGCTGTCAAGGACATAAGCCTGATTGCTGTGGAAGAAGCCAAGCTGGAAGCTGGAGGAGAAACAGACCTCACAAGTTGCGAAGCCAGAAAGCCCAAACTGGACCTGTTGTGCAAGGGGAGTTTGGTGGAAGTTGCTCCAAGGTGAGAGGCTCTGCCACGCCTAGTTCCTATACTCTGCCTGTTTGTAACCTAGAGAGAAGAAAGCTAAGAACCAGAGAGGGAGGTTCTGACAGAAGCTTATCTCTAGAGGATCGTTGCCCAGTTTCACCTATTCAGAGGGGAAAGCATTTTTATAAGCAACAGAAGTTTTTACTCAGTGAGCCCAGGTATGAGGCATTGAACACAAAATGTAATGATTGTACTGCTAAAAGTTATGCTAAAAGAAGCATTCCTCCTAGGAGAAACAAGAGTGCAGACTGGTTCACTAAACTACCGCCAGCCTTAAGAGTCCCTGCTTATGTGAAGCCAAACTCCCAAGTAGTAGATTACCATGCTGAAATAGACAGGGACAGTGGAAGCCCTTTGAATCAGTATAGGGGAGAGGATTTGATGGAAGTGGATTCTCCCAGCACTATTCCCTCACCTTTGCCTGAGGAAATGGAATGTGATTGGTGCACTGCCTATGCTCCAGAGTGGGTATGCTCCACAGAAGAATAAATGAAGTATAAGTTGATGTTTATTATACTGAATATTACTTTGAAGAAAACCTGCTTTAAACTGTGAAGTAACAGTTAACTAGCCAGTGAATATTGGTACCTTTTGAAACAAAGGACTGTTTCTGTTATCTAAAATATCTCTTAGTTGAACCTTGCTTTAAACGGGGAATAAAAGCCTTTATTACCCTACACTCGGACTCTTTGTTCTTTAATAGCGCTACCTAGTGGCGTATAATCTTTGTGTCACCAGCAACCGAGTGACAAGACTCACTGTTCACCATCACACTGTACACATCTCTCCCATGTGAGAAGCATCAAGGACATGTCTTTGCCAAACTACAGGGGTCCGTACTCTGTCTGTCCCCTCCTTCACCTCCCTGTTGTCGCACACACTGGTGAACATGAGTGTTTTTTTCCTAACGTGTTCCGAACTCACTCCAAGGCTGCAGTATTATCCTGGGTCCCCCATGTTGCTCCCAATGGCCCTTCACTGTGTGTACTGGTGTCCCAATGTTGTCTGCTACCCCTCTGTCAATTGCTGTAACACATGGAAATATGCAGGGGCACCTCCGGGATCCTCTGTCCAAACACATTTCCTGGTGTGTATATCTCATACCTTGACTAACATTAACAGCTGTGTGCTACTGAGTTGCTAAACATATATCTCAATGTCTGCGTAATGTCCGCTAAACCGCACCCCGATGTCTGCTTTTGACGTGACCCTGATGGCTGCATGTCAGCCCACTGTGTGAAAGTGATAATGGCAAAGCATGGATAGCCTATATGTGCACCTAATAACCCCTCTCCCATCAGAGCCTCTTTGTGTATGTGGCCATTACGTTACTTCTCTAGGGTATGCAATGTAGTTGGTGTGTTGGCATGCACTCTCCTCCTCTATGCTCTTATACAGCCTTTAGTTGAGTCATGGGTTTATGTTGACATGTCATCAGCTAGATTTTCTTAAAAAAAGGTGTTGAAATAAAATATTTCATTTCCCTGAAAGCAACCTTAAAACCCAATCCACCCCCACATTGATCTCTCAGCTTGCTTACTGTAACCTACACCTTGTTGATCTTGCCTGAATCACTTCTGTTTGTGTGAACATATGCAAAACTGCACTGCATGTCTATTCTGCAATGGAAAATTAAAAGCAAAAAAACCCTGGCTGGACAATGCACACTTTCCCAATCCTTCTCCGCATCCAAGTTAGGGCTATGCGATGACTTGTACAGTCTGCCACACTGTGTTGTGCCACTAACTCCCTGTAAGGGTTTCAATTCCATTATGACAGATAGTACTGAGCATGTATATAGTACTACATAGCACATGTAGCGCTATACAAAAATTACAGACCAACACATCCAGCTTACAAGAGCATACCACACACACAATCAGCTCAAAATACCAAATGAAAACCACACACACCTGCACAAGTGACCCCACACATGGTCCTCTCTCCCAGTGTGAAACCCACACAAAATGCCTCTCACCTTGCTGCACCCAAAGCATAACACAAACTAACAGTGGTTGCACAGCATCCGCTATCACAATCATCCACAAACCACGAATGTCACCCCAAAACCTCCCAGAAGCCTAAAAGCACCCACCCACATCATCCACCTCGGTCCTCAGTTCTGCCCTGACCACATGGTTTGGTTCACAGTCATGCTTATATTTGACGTTGGGATGGCCAGCCAGTGTCTGTCACATGTCAGTGCAGTGTTGCATCCTACTGATATTGGTCTACAAATGTTAATCTGTATTAGCACTACACACATATAGGAAAAAATGTGGGAACATATGCAGTACGTACATGAGAAGAGCTGTGCAATCACCTGCCGCCTGATTGCTGTGCCTTCACGTGTGTCCTCACGGGCACGTACAGGGGGGCACGTCAGATCATCCTCCAGACCCTCATTAATCTCTGCAGGGATATTGTGCCCTCAGAGCAATGTTGTGCAGGATGCAACAGGCTATGATGATCTCTGCCACAGTCTGTGGAGTATATTGTAAGGCGCCGCCTGTCCTATCCAGACACCTGAAGCGACTCTTCAAAATGCCAAAGGTGCGCTCTATGACAGAGCGGCTGGTGGCATGGGCCTCATTGTACCTCCGCTCTGCACGTGTCCGTGGTTGATGCACAGGGGTCAGCAAACAGGGGCGACACTCATATCCTGCATCACCTGTAGAAAGACATGAGGTAAGTTAAAGCATGAGCTCATGTCGCCTCAAATGGACACAGGTATATATGTGCAAAACAAATGCATTACACATTCAGTAAGAAACATATGACATCACAGCTATGCAGCAGTGCAACATTGAAATATGATGACACAAAAGGACCACATGGCCTATCTAGTCTGTCCGTCCATATCAACAGGTACAACAGTCCCCTTTTTATCCTTTATAGATCCTCTGTGTTTGTCCTATGCTGTTTGGAACGCAGTTACTGTCCTCGTCTCTACCACCAACACTGTGAGAGTATTCCATGGATCCACCACCTATTCATTAAAAAAATATGGTGGCATATCACCCCTGAATCTATCTCCCTCCACCCTCATCCCATGTTCCCTCATAGCTGAACTTGAGTACAATTTGCAGAGGCTCTCTCCCGCAACATATATGCCACGGAGGTATGTCTACATCTCCATCATATCACCTCTATCCCTCCTTTCCCCAAGGCGTATATCCTAAGATCCCTCGGTCTGTCTTCATATGCTGTATAATGAAGACCACTAATCCTTTTAGTAGACACCCTCTGCTCCAACCCCATCCTGTGCACATCCTTTTGAAGGTGCAGTCTCCAGAATTGCACACTCTACTCCAAATGAGGTCTCACAAAAGACATATACAGAGGAATTCTCCCTTCCTGTTTTATGCTAGCCATTCATCTCTGTATGCACCCAGCCAGCCTTCTAGCTTTTTCCCTCGCCTATTCAACCTGGTTAGCTACTTTGACATCAGCAGAAACAACCACACCTAGGTCACGCTCTTTTGTAGTGCAAAAGAGTACTTCACCCCCTCTATACAATAGTGCTCCCTTGGATTGTTTAAGGCCAACAGCCTGACCTCACATTTCCTACCATCACATCCCAGCTGGCCAATTTAAGACCATTCATCAAGCTTAGCTAGATCACTTCCTCATGTTTTTTACAGCTTCCAGATTGAGTGTGTGAACCTAAGAAACACCAGACAAGGGGTAGCTGTATGGAGTGGCAACAACATAATATGTAACAACCACACAAATGCTTGCATCCAATCAACCAGCATTACACAGCAACATAGCAGGGCACATTTGGAGGGCAACCCCCCCCCTTCATCCTATATCCCACACAGGCAGATGAGACACACACACAATGAGTGATGTACTGCAAGACACACATTTGCACATACGCCTAGTCACATGAGCACCATGTGCATGTCAGAAATGGGAAACACCCACCCAGCAATATGCAGTCCTCATACTGTCCTGCCTCAAATTGTTGGAATAGTGCCGAGTGATGCAGGATATAGGCGTCATGGGTGGACCCTGCAGACCTGGGGACCACATTCAGAATATGTATATTTGCATCACATACAACCTGAACATTCAGGGAATGAGAGTGTTTGCGGTTGCGGAACACTACCTCCCTGTCTCTAGGCGGGACCAGGGCAACATGTGTGCAATCAATAGCTCCCATCACGTGTGGAATCCCAGCTAACGCCTCAAAGGCCTGGTTCAGGGTCCACCACTGTTGCCTAGTGTGTGGAATGACAATATAATTCCGCACCCGGCTGACCACGGCACGCAGTACTTGGTGGAGACAGCGTGAGAAGGTGGGGGGGCTCATGCCACCCACTGCGGCCACAGATGACTGGAAACAGCCAGAGGCAAAGAAATGTAGGGCAGCAAGGAGCTTGACCAAACCTGGTATGGCATGTGACCGCTCAGTCAGGGGCTCGAGGTCAGGTCTTAGATCCTCATAGAGCTCCCTAAGAGCCCCTGTGCTCAGTCTGTACAGGGAGATGACCTGGTCCTCTCGCATGCCCTGGAGCTGGGCCCTGGGCCTGTAGAGGCGTGGCTGGCGAGCCTGCACCTCAGCACGCCTCCTGCGCCGTGTGGGCACAGCCCCTGCCTGCCCTGCCCTCATAGCTGCAGGTCTGATTTGCTGCGAGACTACACCCATGCCCTGTGCCTCAGCCCCATAGACACCATCTCCCCTGTCACGCAAGCGCACACCTGCCCACCTTGCGCTGCAGCTGCAGCAAACACAAAGGCTGCCATAACCTCCACCTGCCCTGCTCCTCAAAATCAGTCAAACACAGACAACACTTTCCTCACCAAGACACACACCTTACACACCACACAGAACCACAGCCACACAATACAACCAACAACAATCACAAACCCAGTCACGCTCCACAATACACCTGATTC
Source organism: Ichthyophis bannanicus (assembly GCA_033557465.1). Classification (NCBI taxonomy): domain Eukaryota; kingdom Metazoa; phylum Chordata; class Amphibia; order Gymnophiona; family Ichthyophiidae; genus Ichthyophis; species Ichthyophis bannanicus. The sequence goes on from CM066036.1 coordinate 389,675,105, forward strand.
AGACTCGCTCCTTCCGTCACTGCCAATGCACACCTTCTTTCTCCCTTGCCTACAAAAAAACCCTCAACGTGCAACATGTGCTGAGGACAATTCATAGAGTTTTTTTACGTTATGCATGTTGCGCATGCGCATTTGCGTGAGCGTGACCACTGCGCACACGCAGGTGGCTGTGCACGTGCACCGCGCACACGCAGCACTGCATGTGTGCCGCACACACGCAGCACTGCGCATGCGCCACAGCTCATGCACTACGTACACATCCACGCATGTGCAGCGTGCACGGCGGCGGGGGTGCGCGCACGCTCTGCATAGTATAATGCGCAATGCGCAAGCACCCATTTCCTGCCTCTGGCCAGCACATGCGCAATGCGCACAGCCAACTGCGCATGCGCACCTACGCAGCCAACGTGCACACGCAACTGCGCACGCGCAACGTAAAAAACGCTATAAATACACATCTACACGTGCTGCACATTGAGGGGTTGTTGGTAGGCGAGGGAGAGAGAAGGTGTTAGTGAGAGAGAGAGAGAGAGAGAGAGAGAGAGATAGAGATAGAGAGAAGCAGGTTTCTAGGAGAGCTAAGGTTTTGTGGTGAGGGTCAGAGTGTTAGAGGCTTGGTTGTGGAGGATAGGTGTGAGGTACAGCAGGGGATACAGAGAGGGGGGGAGTCAAGGAGCAGGTGAGTGAGAAAGGAGGTGAGGTAAACAGCAGATAGCAGAGAGAGGAGGGAGGTGTGAGGTGGAGCTGAGAAGGGCAAGAGAAGGAAGGTCTGACAGGGAGGGACAGGGAGATGGAGCCACAGGACAGGGCAGGAGTGGAGAGGGAGAGGGAGAGGGAAGTGGGCCCACCTGTTGGGGACGAGACAGATATGGCAGGGAGTGTGGTGGAGGTTGCAGGGCCATTGGCCCAGCCCACACAGGGTCCTCTCACTACAAAATGTAAACGCATACCGGTGCCAGCTCTGCAAAGGAAGAGGGCCCAGAAATTCTCACCACAGGAAAATCACATCCTGTTGGCTTCTGTTCTAGAAAATTATGAGGTCCTATACGGACGCCTAAGCAACACCACCACTGTTGCAACACGCACCCAGGTGTGGGAGGAGGTGCAGGAGGCGGTGGCACAAGGAGGGGGCCCAAGCAGAGACCTCGACAGCCTCAGAAAGAGGTTTAATGACATAATGAGGGGTGTGCGTGCACACATGATGGCAGAGCGGCGGCATGCTGTGGGCACTGGAGGGGGAGGCCCCTTTACACCCTCCCTAACACCCCTGGAGCAGGAGTTGGCAGAGCGGCTAGGGCCAATATACCTCCATGGACTGCCAGAGACACTGGACACTGCCCATCCCCAGGCAGGTAGGTATCCAAATCACACCTTGCTGCTCCCAACCCATTGAGTACCTGCCCTTTGGATGGTGCATCAGGCTTCTTATTAACACCTCCTCATACCTGCTCCCCTGGATCATCTCCCACCCTCTGCCTTTGGCTCATTAGTGTGCTGTCCCCCATTCCACCCCTTTTACTCTGTGTTTTGCTGCCCTCAAAACACATGTTTCATTTGCATCATCCCTTTTTATATCTTCCCTGCACATGTGGCTACATGTCTGCTACAAGCCCCCTCTCAGACCTGTACGTGTTTTGTCTGTGTCTAATCTAAGCACTGCTGAGCAGGGATGGTCCTTCTGTGGGATAATGTACACCAGGGGTCCTCAAACATTCTGAACAGGGGGCCAGTTCACTGTCCCTCAGACCATTGGAGGCATGAAATATAGTTTTTAAAAAAGATTATGAACAAAGACCAAAGAACACTGCAGAAGTACAAAAAACACAGAACGTTTCAAAACCTTTTTTTTTTTCCACTGGCAATTGTTCTTGCCACATTACTCTGGTTTCTTTGGATCTTCTCTAACTCCCCATCATCTGCTTTCCATTTGTCCTTTTGTCACACGTCTAGTATTGTTTCCATTCCCTGTCTACATCTGCTTTAACATGGTAATCTCTCTTCTTGTGCACCTTCCGCATTCCTAGGTCATCCACTCAAATGTTAGACCCCCATCCTCAATCCCCACTATCTGTCCAATTGTAGATATCTCTTACCTCCCTCAAAATGTTTTTTTCCCTCACCATTTCATTTGTCCAGCTCCATCCCATTCTGATCCTCGCACCACCTCACCTCTCGTATATTTCCAGCCACAACCAGCATCCACTCCCCTCTAGTCCGTGCATCAGCCCATTTGCAGTCCTAGCCCCCGATAAGCCCATTTTCAATCCTATCCCTGGCCCAACATCAGACCAGTACCAGTCCTAGCTCCACACCCAGGTCAAATCCTATACAAGTTCCTCCAGAAGTGCATTTCCAAACCCCAGCCCCCACAAAAGCTTACTGATAGCCCTCTCCTGGCCCCACCATCAGCCCATTTGCAATCGTAGCACCCCCAGCAGCACATATTGACCCCTATCCTAGGCCCCCCATCATCCTGCTGCCAATCTTACCTCCACCCATAGGCCATGACCTGTCCTAAACCCCTCCCCCACATCAGCACACTTCCAGTCTTATCTCTCCCCCCCATAGCCATTTACCACTCCAAACCTCCCCCACCCCCATCAGGCAAGATAGGGTACGAAATAACCCAACCTCGCCTGCTGCTGCTGCTTCCACCGTCGCAGCAGGAGATTCAAGCATCCCGAGGGGCCCCCCCCTGCTCTGCAGCGTCCTCCATGCAGCATCAGTGTGGGCTTGTCAGAGCCATGTGAGGGGAGAGTATCCCTTTCTCACGGCCATGTCAATGGCACCACGGGCCCTATGTAAAATACCATCAGGCCCATGGCGGGATTAACAGAGCTACGAGAGGAGAGGCTCTTTCTGTTTGCGTGGGTCTGACAGCCAACACTGAGGCTGCATGGAGGACACTGCAGAGCAGGGGGAGGCCAGTGGGATGCTGGATCATTCCGCTAGCACGGCGGCAGCGGCAGCGGCAGCTGCAGGTTTGTGAGGTGTTAACTTAGCTGGGCTGCTGCTAAATGAATGTTGCGGTCCTGTGTAGAGCTGCCCCTGAGGACTGGCAGCGGCAGCATAAACACCCATCGGGCTGCATACATCTCTTTGGCGGACCACATGTGGCCCTCGTCCCGTAGTTTGAGGACCCCTGATGTACACATCGATGTGTCTGCTAGGTACTGGCCTAAATATGCCTAATTGTGTTAGCAGGAGCTGTAGTGGTAGCTATTTAGCACATGTACAGGCCACGGCCAAACACACATTGATTGTGGGGTGGATGTGTTAAACAGTTGTATGTAGTTGAACCATGCAAACCAATCTGTGCTGTGTATGGTTTCCACAACCCAGGTGACTACACAACCATGGCCCCAGCTGAGGAGGAGGAGGTGCAATTGGGCGAGGATGTGGCAGAGCCCCAGCCCACAATGTCTGGGGGCAGCACCAGCAAAGGTGATGGGACCCCAACCACACACGTCCAGCCTGAACCAGAGGACCACACCCCAGACGTCACTGACACAGAGGGCTGGGAGGACATAAGAAGACAACACCCCAGTCATGCACCAGCGCCAGATGAGAACCCTCCACCAGAATTGGACCCAATTGTTCAAGAACTGCGCACACACTCTGCTGCAGAACGGCGCAATGTAGAAGGTGGGTAACAGCATACCCCACGATCCCGACGGGGTTGTCCTAACATCCACAAAATTATTGTATATTGCCCACATAGCATAGAGATCTGATTTTGGGGGGTTGTCTTCTGTGCTCTGTGATTCTACCTCCTGTAGCATGTCTTGTCAGGTGTCAGCATTTGTGAGGGCCTCACACACATGCACACTGTGCTTGCCCATATACCCCACATAAGCCCAAAGAGAAGAGCAATGATTGCAGGTCACCCAGACACCCTATGTGACAGAGACCTCGTCATGGGTATTGTCATACAGTATCGTTTAACAACATAATCTGCAGTGTGCGCCAGCATTATAGAAATTGGGCCACCCCAGATATGTGTATGTGTGTCTTAGGCCCCCTCAGATCATCTGACCAAACCCAGGCAAGCAGTGTGCAGACCTGGAATAGTCATATTAAACTGTGGCAATGTGCCATGTGTGAGATCTGTGTTTCTCACGACCCCACATCCAGACCCCTTCCAGACATGGGGATGGCTCATGGGAGACACAGATGTAAAAGTTGGTAGGTTTGGCAGGCATGACTGTTCTGCAGACTGCTCTTCTGGGATATGCGTGACATGTATATGTGTGACAGCTGGTAATGGAGAGGAAGCTCACATATCACCCTCTGTCCCACCCACAGGCACTCATCAGGCACTGCAGCTTGTGTTCATGGCAATTGCAGAAAACACAAGGGAGCTGAGGATGATCCGGGAGGAGATATGGTCGGGGGCGCTTGGCCGCATTGCAGATGCAATGGAGGACATTGTGGGGCTAATGCGGCAGCAAGCACCAGCACCAGCATCAGCACCAGCACCGGCACCGGCACCTGAGGCACCAGGACAAGGTGCAGTTCCGCGGGGGGTGGTGTGCCGTGGGAGGCGCGGGCGCCCACGAAGGAGGTGACTCTGGGACCAATAAAAAGCTGCTAACCAGTACATATGTGTGTTTTCCAATGTGTGTCCCTGTGCTCCCCTTAGGTAGTGTGTAAATGCATGTTGTGTCATACACACATGCCCCTCGATGGTGGGGTGTCTGTACTGGCAGGTATCACTGCCCAGACACCATCACATGCCATGTGTGCCATGCACTGTGTCAGATCTCAGCCCCTGGGCTGCAGTGTGGCGGTTTACATATCCTCCCGGGTTGCAAAGGGGGAATGTCCTTGAGCTACATGTCCAGTGTTGGGAGCCGTCACAGTTAAAATCCTGTCATACCCCCTACATTGGAAGCACATGTGGGACCCTTGTCCCTGCCTGCAACACTTCCTATGTGCCTGCCCCCCCACAAACGTATACGGTTACTCACCAACCATCCCTGTGACATGTAGTGTCCCACGACACACTCAACAGCTTTACACCTGAGTAGCTTCTGGGCTCATCATCACATCTTACCCTGCCAGCACAGACGTACTTTTTTGCAAGTTGTACTATTGGCACACAGGCATGTTGCATCAGAAACGGTTCCGAAACATTGCACACAGCATGCATGTGCCTCAGTATTCTGGGCCGTCATCTAAATTTCTGCATCTCAGGGTCGACGCTGGTCTCACACACCTACACACATGGTCATCCCTCACGACTGCATGTGGATCCAGTCCACGCATGATATCCATGTCTACCTTTACAGCACATACCTGTCTACACACATATCCCATGCTTGCATCCATAGTGTGTTGCTAAGGGAGACACGTGACCATTTTTCAATGAACAAACTGTGTATATTAGAAAAAAAATATAATACAAAAACATAAATTACATATAATACAAATAGAATAAAACATTTGGAATGGGGAGAATACCCATCACCCTCCCCCCCAAACGCCCCCCTCCTCCCCCCTGCCACCCCCACCCACCCTATACACCCTCCTCCACCCCTCCCCCCACCCCCACATCAGACACACCCTCTCCCTGCATTCTGCATGCCCAGTGATGGAACACAGGACAGCACAGGGCACATATGTGGAGGTCACAGGAGCCATCAATGACTCCTGTGACGCTCCTCAGGGGATGGCCGCCGACATGGCAGCTGCTCCACCTCGGCGGCCACCCGCTGAATGGCTGCCGCCAGCCACTGGTGCGAGTGCACAAGGAGGTGCACACGCTGCTTCAAGGCATCCAGGGCCACATACAGGTCCGCCACACACCTGCCACCACACACACACATGGTCCCAGGGGTCTGGGTGGTGGCATGTGCATGCGACCTCTGTGTGGCCCTGGATGGTGGAGCAACATGCAATGGCTGGTGGGAGCCGACAGTGCCCTGTGCTGCACTGTGTTCGCCATCACTCTCCCACCCCCACACATCCCCCTCCTCCCCCCCTTCCACCTCCCACTCACCCTCCACACCCTCCTCCACCCCTCCCCCACACCCACATCAGACAAACCCTCTCCCTCCCCTGACACGCTGCCACCCACCCCTTCCATGCCCCCATCAGCCCCCTCCTCCGCTGCACTCTGAGCCAGCTCAGACTCCTCGTCCTCCGCCTCCACCTCTGTTTCCTCCTCCACCACCACCACCTCCACCTCTGGGCCATGGTGGGCAGGGGGGCGCCTCAGGGCATATGCCGATGTTGTTGGCTCTGCATCGTTGTCATGACCCTCTGTGGAAGATGACAGTCATCAGCACATTATCAAGTGTGTCACATAACACATGTACATATGCAGGCAACACACAGGCTGGTGGGCCAATGTGACATTTGTTACTCGTCAGCAAGGTTGTCAATACTCACCATCACCCTCTGCCTGCGCCGCCTTCTGGAGGCGGGCTAGATACTCATGGTGGTGGAGACGCAACTTGCGCCCCTTCTTCCGGAGATCCTCTACCTGTGGATGTGAAAACAATGTGTGGGGGCATCAGTGACTGCTTACCTCTTGTGGGTGGGCAACATAAACAAACATTTGTGTGGCCAGCATCCTGCTGCTCATGCTCCACTGCTATGTGTGTCATGTACAGCATAGTTAGTCACGGGTAACAGGTGATCTCCAGGAACACCAGGAATAAGTCTTCACATGTGGGTGGCGTTGGTACCAACTGAGCCTGTGTGGGAACGCTCCCCAACGTCCGATATTCAAGCTTTTGGGAGCATACCACAGTGCGTGCGTGCTGCCTTCCCGCCTTTCCAAAATGCCTCTCTCCAGTTGAGTTTAAAGCTGACACAAGGAGAGAGAGAGACACACACACACAACCCGCTAGGGGAGATGGGTGAGTTGTGATTACCTCATCCTGCTGTTCCCGGAGATCACTTGTTACAGGTGATTAACTATGCTATCACCAGGAACAAGCAGGACGTGGTCGTCACATGTGAGGAAACCCTAGATGTAGAGTCCAGGGAAGGATCCCCAGAGTGGTGAGGGCCTGTGGAAGGCTTCCACTTCCTCCCATGGATCTATGGCATCCTGTAAGAGAGGCAGCTAGGAGTGCATTACGTATGGAAGAGGTTTTTCAGAGCAGCCTGACCAACCATAGCATGCCTGCAGGAGCCTTTTTCCAAGCAGTAGTGGCCCGTGAATCGAGGACCAGGTAGCTGCTCCACAAATGTCGTTCATATAGACGGAATGGAGGTGAGCCCGTGAGGCTGCCATGACTCTCACATTGTGAGCGGGAACATGGGCCACCAGTGAATGGTGTTAGCTATGATAGATAAAAGGTAATACATTGAGCAATCGAGTTTGATTAAGATCATTTTGTAACTGGTGCACCGAAATGCAAGGGATCAGCGACTCAGAATAGCTGAGGGGACCTTCTGTGTTGCTGGGTCCACTGCAGATAAAAAGCCACAGCTCTTTCACAGTCCAAGGTATGAAGATTCTTCTCTGCATTTGAAGCATGCGCCTGTTGAAAGACTACAGGTAACTACACCTCTTGTTTCAAATGATAGGAGGAATCCACCTTAGGCATGAAGTGTGGATGTGTCCTTAGCATTACCCTATCATGGTGAAACGGTGTGTAAGGTGGATCAGCCACTAGAGCTTGAAATTCACTGATACGACTTGCTGATGTGATTGCAAGAAGGTATTTTACTTTCCAGGTCAGAGACTTTAAGGAAGTAGTATCTAAGGGCTCAGAAGGCGGCAGCATACGCTGCCCTAGAAGCAGATTGAGATCCCATGCCTCTGGAGGTGGTCTAAAGGCAGGTTTGGGTAGATGCAGGCCTCTCTTGATTCCGGATATGAGAGGATGGTATGAAATGGGTTGTCCATTGATGGGTTCAGAAGGAGCAGCAATGGCACTTAAATGGACTCTGACTGACTCAGTTTGGAGACCATTGTTTGATAAGTAATGGAGTTTGTCAAAAACATATTTATATACGGATGAGAAGAGGGTTGCAGGCCTTTTGTTATCACCAAATGAACTGTCACGTCCACCTGATGGCATAGGACTGCCTTGTGGAAGGTTTCCTGGAAGCATAACAGACATCATGCAGTTCCTGAGTGAGGGGAGGGCCAAAGCAGTTAGAGCCGTCAGTAGCGAGGCTCTGGGGTGCAGAGATGGGGGGTTTGTATGCCATACATTCCCCTCCTCCTGCGACAGTAAGTCTGGAGCTGACCCTACGTACAGGGGTAGAACCTGGGACAGATGTAGAAGCAGAGGGCATCACACCTGTAGTTGCCAGCGTGGGGCTATGAGGATCATGTTGCCTCTGTCCCTCAGGAGTTGCAATAGGGTCTTGGCAATCAAGGGAATGGGAGGAAAGGCATATAGGCATTCCTGCCCCCAGTTGAGGAGGACAGCATCCCTCGCTTGGTAGCTCTGAGCTGGGATTCGTGAACAGAACCGGGTAGGTTTGGGATATGATGGACTTGCGAAGAGGTATGAATCTTGAGTTCCCCAGAGTTGCAATACTCTACAGAGTTGGTCCATGTGTAGAGACCATTTGTGCGGAAGCAGAACACGGCTGGGTTTGTATGGCTAACAGTTCTGATTGCCAGGGAGATAGACTGGCAGGAGATGGATCTGCTGCTGTCTGGCAAACGACCACAGTTGAAGAGTTTCGTTGCAAAGGGACAGAGAGCCTGTTCCTCCTTGTTTGTTCACATAGACCATAGCTACCTGATTGTCTGCATAAAGTAGTATTCCATTGGTCTGTAGAAGGGAATGGAAGACATGAAGATCCAAGCAATTTGCTCAGAGCTCAAACAGATTGTTGTGGAAATGACTCTCCAGACAATTCCAGGTGACTTTGGTGGAGGTGTCCAGTACATGTGCAGCCCACCCCAGGGTTAGCGGGAAAGGTGACCCCTCCAACAGGTTTTGTGCTGACCGCCACCAGTCCAGGGACAGGGTATGGCGCTTTGAGTTTACTAGCACATCTGAGGGACAGCCTGTTGCTTGCGTCCACTGGGAAGAGAGGGCCCACTGGGCTGGTCTCATGTGGAGATAAGCGTAGGGGACCACATGCACCGTAGATGCCATGTGACCCAGCAGCTGATGCATCTCTCGAGGCGAGAGAGAAGTTTTTTTGTAGTGCTGTCCAAACACGTTGCACAATGCGAGGACAGCGAGGCTGAGTCAGGTAGGTCTTTGGCAGTCTGGTATCTAGCCTTGCTCCTATGAACTCCAGCGTTTACGTAGGAGTCTGAAAGGATTCCACGAGATCTCTGACAGGGCCTAGATATTGTAGATCACGCATTGTGTAAGAGAGAGAGGCCTGGGCATGTGTTTGTGACTGTGCCTGGATGAGGCAGTCATCCAAGTAGGGGCACAAAAATATTCCCCTGGTACGGACCAAACCAGCTACCACAGACATGCACTTTGTGAATTCTCAGGGTGCTGAGGCACGGCTGAAGGGAAAACATTTTTTGGATAGTGGTTTCCTTGATGGGGGGACAAAAGGAACTTTTGCTTTGCTTGTTGGCAGAGAAGATGGGTGTATGCATCCTTGTGTTCTAGAGAACAAAGGCATTTCTGCCTGTGTAGGTCAGGAAGTACGTTTCCTAGAGAAATCCTTTTGAATGTCTTTTGGAACAGAAACTTGTTCAGTTCTCTGAAATGTCAGATGTGTCTGTGACCTCCTTTTTCCGTTGGTATGAGGAAATTGGGGGGGGGGGGGAAGAACCCAGAACCCTGTTGCAGATGAGGTACCTCTTCCATTGCTCCTTGAGGTAGAAGATGTTTTACCTCTGGATTCAGTTGGGGGGACGTTTGCAAACTCAATGTCCTTACTATTGTAGGAGGCGGCAGGCTATGTGAATGACGCCTGTACCCTCTTCTATGATGGACACAGTCCAGGGTTCTGATGTTATTTGCTTCCATCTGTGGATGAGGTGACCTACTCTTCCTGGTATTGTTGACGGTTGCTTTCCCTGGGGGGCCAGGATGGGCAGGTACTCCATCACAGAGTCAAAGGCCCTGTGGGGGCTGAGGCTGCTGGGTCTGCTGAGGCAGAGTAGCTCTCGGCTTTCTCTGCTTAGTAGCTTGTTGACCCTTTCTAGCAGCTTGTACTGCAGGTTGTCCTTGTTGAGCATAGGACTGATAGTATCCTTTCTTTTTGGAGAGGAAGCGCTTTTCTGAGGCTCTCATCTTTGCAGGATCTACAATATTTGAAAGCCTTTTCAAGGTATAATTGTCCTGCCGGTTTTTAAAAACCAGTTTTCACCACTACAGGGGGTGTTGGCCAGTTTATCCTGTATCCATTGTTCCAGGTGAGAGGCTTGCAGCCAGCCAAGTTTCCTTGCCCCAATAGCAATGGCAGAGACTCTGCCTTTGCATGAAAAACAGACAAAAGCTGCCCTGTTCACAACTCTTGAAATGTTCTGGGCATGCTTGATAGGTGCTACATAGTAGTGACCTCTGTGATCTGCGAGATGTGGACTTACCATTTGTAGATCTTGTGTGACCTCCGTCAGGAACATTCCCATATACATGATATAGGAACCTGTCCTGTCTGAAAGCTTGAATGTATGGACGACACAGAGACCAAAGGCATCTAATGTCTTACACTCCCTACCAGGAGGGTTGGTGGCATGTTGTTTGTAACATTTAATTCTCCTCCTAGCACACTCCACCATGATGGAGTGATCAGGGAGGTGTCCTTTGTGCAAACCAGGCGACGGAGGCACACGATACATAGTAGGCACATGTGAGAATGTGGAGAGGTGGTAAGAGGAATCTTCCACATTCTCAAAAGAGGATTCCTTAAGATCTGATGTATTGGCAGGATGTCTGCCTCCTATGGAGTTTGGTAATATTGGTGAATCTCTGTCTCCCGTGGCCTGTGCTCACATTGAGTTACTAATGAAATGGAGAGGCCCTTGCCTACATGTGTGTGGAGATCCAGGAAGGACATATCCTGAGGAGGGGACATTCTCCTCTTGGGAGAGGCAGGCTTGTCCTGGAGAGGTACATCATTACCCTCTGAGCTGTCAGATTCATCAGACCCCTCAGGAGATTGGATGTATCTTCTCTACGGAGGCTCAGGTAAAGTGAGGTATTGGTACCAATTGGCCTCAGTATCGGAGTGACATGGTACCGGTGTGTGGATACCGGTACTCATCAGCACCAATGGTGCATTTGCCGATGCCGGTCCTGCAATTGCTGCACATACCGGTGCTGCACTTTGCAGGGTCTGGGGTGGAACCAAGGTCTTTGATGCCGCAAGGAGAGCTGCCAGACTGCGTTCGATGGCCACGATCCTCTGGTCAATCAACACTGACGATGTCTGTGTATAAGTACTGGCCAAAGCCAGGACCCCAGAGCATAGCACCAGGTGGTCAGACCAGGTTGAGGCCTCCAGAAGTTCATGGAGTCCCAAAGTGGCTTTGGAGGCCAGGGACTCCCACTGGGGCTGTTTGCCCGGAGCGTGCTCCTCAAGGGCAATGCCAGTGGCAGTCCAATATTTTGAGGGGGATGTACCCTTTCAGGAACGGACAGATTTGTGTGTGGTTACCTGAGATCCACGGGAGGAAGAGGAAGCCCTTGACAACATGGCTGCCACCGAGGCCACGTTGGAGGGAAAGAGGGTACCGAGCTTGGCTGCTCTGTTCTGCCAAACACTCTTGGATAACATCCCACAGGCCAAACATTCAGATATGCATTGATCTGGCCATTAGCATTTGCGACACCAATCATGGTTGTCAGTGACTGAAAAGGTACCGGCACATTATCAGCATATGTTCTGCAGCCGAGGAGTGCTTTTCCATGATGGAGGAGGGATTAGGGCCTAATGCCAAACCGGGGGGAGACCTACAAAGGGGATTGTTGCTCTTTTATTTATTTTATTTATTTATTTATTTACATTCTCTTATATACCGCGCTATTCTGCATCAGTGCGGTTTACATTGAACGAACTGAAATTACATTGAACAGGGTATTATAACTTGGAGATAACTATTTTACAGGGAACATGGGCTATGGAGGGTTAAGTGGCTTGCCCAAGACCACAAGGAGCACCTGTGGGACTAGAAACCCCAGTCCTTCCGGCCCAAGGTTGTTGTCCTCTTTGTTAAAAAGGTTTCATTGTGTGGGGGAATCTGACCTTTTAGAAAATTAAATTAGAAGACCAGTGGTACCAGTAAAGAAAAACAGGCAGACACTGCCACAGGAGTGGCACTACAATAGCTGTTTTTCAGCAATGACAGGAACAATGACCTGCTGGCTCTGTGGAAAACAATGCACTGGAGGGAGCCATTTGGGAAAGGCAAGATGGCAGCACACAGGCGCTGTGGGATGCTTCCAATAGCTTTCCTATTGGACACTGGGAAGCGTTCCCACTCAGGCTCCGTCGGTACTGATGATACCCACATGTGAGGACTACTTCCTGCTTGTTCCAGGAGATTACCCGTTCAAAGTGCCACCTGCATGCATAGCTGTGTCTCTGGGCATGTGTGCAGTGACACCTATGTGCAGTGTGCCTGGCACCCTGAACACACCATTCCAGTCCCCTGTGGCCCCCTTGCATGACAATGCATTACCATGTCACATTTGGATTGCCAATGATGGTGTCCATGGTAACCCCCCTAACCCCGTATGTGGTCTGGTGATCACATTTGTGTTGTCATAATCTACGCACATCCTCGGACCCAAACCTACTGGCAACATAATATCCTAACAATCATGGGTGCTGTGTCCATACATGGAACATTGTGTGGGTGGCCCTATTTACCTTGCCAGGGGCCACTACCATGACATTTGGGTTTCTACAAGGCCCAGGACAGCAATGCTTGACCCACTACAAGCATTGTGTAACGTGTCTCTCTTGGGGATACTGCTAGGTATCTCTAACCTGGTTTGTCCACTGTTGCAAAGAGCATACTGGGCGTGAAGGACGAGGGTGTGACCCAGTATGGGCTATTTTATGTTGTTATGTTCCTATGACCTGGTCCTTGTATGCTTACGGCAGGTGTGGTTGCCAACACCAGGGGCAGGGGCCATTGCACCTGAATAGGCTATTGCCACCTGTGCTCACGTCACGGTTTCTGTCTGTGCTGTGCAACCACAACAGGTGCATTTTTCCTCCAACACCATCAGTAATGTTCATCTGCATCAAGGTTTGGGATTCGTAGAAAGTGGGAAGATATGTGACCTGACTCAGCATACAGTTATGGGGACATGGCTCTGTTACAGGCCTTTGTAATCAGATCTCATAGCTCATGGGGGTGGGGTGCTGTTACACACATCCACATCTGCACCTAGCATACCATCTGGATACATCAAAGACATGTGTGATGAGGTGATGACCTCACAGACTACGTGAGATGTGCAACCTACCTGCCATAACCTACCACAAATATCTGAATGACATACCCACCATTGCAATCAGGTCTCTGGCCCCCTGGGGGTTGGGTGTCCTAGCACACATCATCAGCTCCATACACCATAGCAACAGGGTGACTGACAGTATACCTTACGCAGGTCTCAGGACTCCTGGGGATAGGGAGAATGTAATGAACTGTTTAGGCACACAGAACCATATCACCAGGGTGTGTAATAGCCCACTCTGATGGGCTGTCAGGACTCCTGGGGATAGGGAGACCTTATAGAACTGTCTAGGCACACAGAACCATATCACCAGGGTGAGTGATAGCCCACTCTGATGGGCTGTCAGGACTCCTGGGGATAGGGAGAATGTATTCAACTGTTTAGGCACATAGAACCATATCACCAGGGTGAGTGATAGCCCACTCTGATGGGCTGTCAGGACTCCTGGGGATAGGTAGAGCTTATAGAACTGTCTAGGCACACAGAACCATATCACCCACGGTTCCTGACAGCCCACTTTGATGGGCTGTCAGGACTCCTGGGGATAGGGAGAATGTATTCAACTGTTTAGGCACACAGAACCATATCACCAGGGTGAGTGATAGCCCACTTTGATGGGCTGTCAGGACACCTGGGGATAGGGAGACCTTATAGTACTGTCTAGACACACAGAACCCTATCACCAGGGTGAGTGATAGCCCACTCTGATGGGCTGTCAGGACTCCTGGGGACAGGGAGAATGTATTCAACTGTTTAGGCACACAGAACCATATCACCAGGGTGAGTGATAGCCCACTCTGATGGCTTGTCAGGACTCCTGGGGATAGGGAGAGCTTATAGAACTGTCTAGGCACACAGAACCATATCACTAGGATGCCTGACAGCCCACTTTGATGGGCTGTCAGGAATCCTGGGGATAGGGAGAATGTATTCAACTGTCTAGGCACACAGAACCATATCACCAGGGTGAGTGATAGCCCACTCTGATGGGCTGTCAGGACTCTTGGGGATAGGGAGACCTTATAGTACTGTCTAGACACACAGAACCCTATCACCAGGGTGAGTGATAGCCCACTCTGATGGGCTGTCAGGACTCCTGGGGACAGGGAGAATGTATTCAACTGTTTAGGCACACAGAACCATATCACCAGGGTGAGTGATAGCCCACTCTGATGGCTTGTCAGGACTCCTGGGGATAGGGAGAGCTTATAGAACTGTCTAGGCACACAGAACCATATCACCAGGGTGCCTGACAGCCCACTTTGATGGGCTGTCAAGACTCCTGGGGATAGGGAGAATGTATTCAACTGTTTAGGCACACAGAACCATATCACCAGGGTGTGTGATAGCCCACATTGATGGGTTGTCAGGACTCCTGGGGATAGGGAGACCTTATAGAACTGTCTAGGCACACAGAACCATATCACTAGGGTGAGTGATAGCCCACTTTGATGGGCTGTCAGGACTCCTGGGGATAGGGAGACCTTATGGAACTGTCTAGGCACACAGAACCATATCACCAGGATGAGTGATAGCCCACTTTGATGGGCTGTCAGGACACCTGGGGATAGGGAGAATGTATTCAACTGTCTAGGCACACAGAACCATATCACCAGGGTGAGTCATAGCCCACTCTGATGGGCTGTCAGGACTCCTGGGGATAGGGAAAATGTATTCAACTGTCTAGGCACTCAGAACCATATCACCAGGGTGAGTGATAGCCCACTTTGATGGGCTGTCAGGACACCTGGGGATAGGGAGAATGTATTCAGCTGTTTAGGCACACAGACCCATATCACCAGGGTGTGTGATAGCCCACTTTAATGGGCTGTCAGGACTCCTGGGGACAGGGAGAATGTATTCAACTGTTTAGGCACACAGAACCATATCACCAGGGTGAGTGATAGCCCACTCTGATGGGCTGTCAGGACTCCTGGGGACAGGGAGAATGTATTCAACTGTTTAGGCACACAGAACCATATCACCAGGGTGAGTGATAGCCCACTCTGATGGCTTGTCAGGACTCCTGGGGATAGGGAGAGCTTATAGAACTGTCTAGGCACACAGAACCATATCACCAGGGTGCCTGACAGCCCACTTTGATGGGCTGTCAGGACTCCTGGGGATAGGGAGAATGTATTCAACTGTTTAGGCACACAGAACCATATCACCGGGGTGTGTGATAGCCCACATTGATGGGTTGTCAGGACTCCTGGGGATAGGGAGACCTTATAGAACTGTCTAGGCACACAGAACCATATCACTAGGGTGAGTGATAGCCCACTTTGATGGGCTGTCAGGACTCCTGGGGATAGGGAGACCTTATGGAACTGTCTAGGCACACAGAACCATATCACCAGGGTGAGTGATAGCCCACTTTGATGGGCTGTCAGGACACCTGGGGATAGGGAGAATGTATTCAACTGTCAAGGCACACAGAACCATATCACCAGGGTGAGTCATAGCCCACTCTGATGGGCTGTCAGGACTCCTGGGGATAGGGAAAATGTATTCAACTGTCTAGGCACTCAGAACCATATCACCAGGGTGAGTGAAAGCCCACTTTGATGGGCTGTCAGGACACCTGGGGATAGGGAGAATGTATTCAACTGTTTAGGCACACAGACCCATATCACCAGGGTGTGTGATAGCCCACTTTAATGGGCTGTCAGGACTCCTGGGGATAGGAAGAATGTATTCAACTCTCTAGGCACACAGAACCATATCACCAGGGTGAGTGATAGCCCACTCTGATGGGCTGTCAGGACTCCTGGGGATAGGGAGACCTTATAGAACTGTCTAGGCACACAGAACCATATCACCAGGGTGAGTGATAGCCCACTCTGATGGGCTGTCAGGACTCCTGGGGGTAGAGTGGATTGGGAAACAGCAACAGCAGCATATTCCATACCAGCAGGGGTGCGGGGGACCCACTTTATTGGACTTTCTGGGCAAGTGGGGGTAGGGAAGATGTGTTAGACTGCTGGGCCACACACACTCATATCACCAATGGGTCTAACATACCATTTTGGGCACGTTTCACAGCCCCTGGGGGTGGGGCAGATGTTTTACCCTGCAACTGCAGACCCCATCATACCAGCAGGATGTTTTGAAGACCTCCTTAATCAGATCTATGGGCTACCTGTGTTACGGTGTGTTGTAGCACATCAACAGCAGCACCTGCCATGACACCAGGATGGCATCAGGAAATCTGTGATCACGTCCTTAGCCCCCTGGTTACAGGGCAAAACACTCAGATGTGATATCTGGACAATATGGCATGTGGGTTTACCTGATACACATAACTGAGATGACTACCTACACACAGCAGCATGCACAGCTACAGTCAACACTGGACATATATATATATGGATCTACTGACCTGTCCCCATACACTTACCTCACGTGGGTAGTCTGCCACTCGGTTAAAGCGCCTTGTGAGCCTTTCCCATGCCCTCCGCTCCTTCATCTTGTCCTGCCTCCTGGATGAGCCTGGGAACAGCTTGTGCTGCCTCACAGCGATCAGTTGTGCCAGGCAGCGTAGCTCCCTGGTGTTCAAAGCAGGCTTCCTGGATCGTGTGGCCATTTTAACATTATCTCAAATGAGGACCGCACGCACGACGCAACTCGCAGCACACCACTTGCGCATGCGTACCGCACGCAGTTTGGCCCACGCCGCGCGCATTTGTTTGCCGCACAGGGTATGGTGTCGCCAACAATATTTATACAGATCTGTGATGCAGACAGACATTGCACTGATGTGTCTGACATTTAAAAACACAATTAGATGTTTTCCTTGTTGTTTACACACTTGGGTCTCGAACCCACCACCACTGGTTCCTAGGGTACTGTTGGAACCAGTGTGCTATGCGTTTTCATGTAGCAATGATTGACAAAACAGTTACACCAAGGAGTCCTGATAGCCCATCAACGTGGGCTGTCATTCACCCTTCTGATATGGGGTTGCGTGTGCCTATGGGGTATGTTCATTAATCCATCTTAATGTGAATCCAGCAATGATATGCAGGATGCCATAAGTGTTGGGGGGGGGTAGAAGGGGACCTTCTGGCCTAAACGTTGGACTCACGCAATAGGTTATGTACCGCACATTATGACACGATGGAGGTACGTGTACCACATTAGTGTGTGTTAATCGTAGGCATGTGTGCTGGCATACAGACCTACTGGCAAAGGTGTAGCACATTGGTTGACAAATTACCTGATGGTACAGGGGTCATGGGTTAAATGCCACATTGCGGCTTTTGCATATGACTGCCTGAGACATGACCCTTTAATATATGCGGTGCTTTGTGAGGCTTTTTTTTCTAAAAATATTCTGCTGCCAGCAAACACACCCTCCCATTGGCATAACCTAAGGTGCCACATCATGCACCCTATGCGGCACTCCTGAGGACACATAATAAGGTGCACTGTCCAACATGGCACCTTATAATGTTCCCTTTGGGACACCTTATAGGGCGCTTTGGAGCCACCTTCAGGCTACAGCACTGAGGGTGTTGTTGGTGTCAGCACCAATTTAAATTATAAAAGAAAACTCCAGAGACAGCCCTATCACATAACCCTTGGCAGGATAGGGTTAAACCCCACATACCCATGATGCACACCACACATGAAAATCAGAAGTCTAAAGATAACCACAGGATGGGGTATGCACCCCCACACCACCTCAGCCTGGTAGGGAGTACTGAGCATGTATGTTACTGGCACAGATAGATACTGACCGTCACATTGTGCGGGTCCTGTGCTCACCCTGAGGGTGAGGTGGGCCACCCAACACCATGTCCACAGCATGTGGCTTAGCTGAGATAGGCTATAGTGTGAGTCCCCATCAGTGCCAGTGTGTGATGGGTTGATCTTGCAGCTACACTGCCAAATACACCTGTGTCCATCTTTGATTTCGCAGTCAGGTTTAGCCCTTGAGCACTTTGATGCACCCAGACTAGTGCATATTCTGTGTGGGTGCCATGGTCACATGATTTATGTGACCTGGGGGGCCGGGACGGGCCTGCTCTTTGGACCCATAGGTGGATTATGTATTACCACCCAAACTGCCCTCTGGAGCTCAGGATCTCCCCCCAACAGATCCACATTCTACATCATTGCAGTGGTGCTGGTAGAGGGGACCATCGACCTCAGTCCAGCTGGGGGACAGACAACATACAGGGCAGTCCATGCATCCATACGGTGAAGCCCAACAGACAAGAGGCCGGGACATGCTCAGCTGCCCACCACCACTATCTGATATTCTCCAGCAGCGAGCACAGTGAATCTGCAGCTGCTGCACCCTGCAAGGTGTTCCAGCCATACACATACTAACTGCAAACAGTCTACTAGCTGGTCCATAGTGCATATTACTGAAAGACATGTGTGCACCCAAAACTGGGATGTCAGCACACACACCAAGCAGATAGGTTAGCGATTGGGCCCCAAAAAAGGCAACCCATATATATCACTTGAAAGAGATGCTGTTAGCACTATGGGGGACCTAGCCATGCCATGGTGACTGCTCAGTCAGGGTGAGAGTGACCTCCCAGCAGGACATGCTGTGGCCACCCTGTCCATGCAGGTGGTGACCGGCCACTACAATGTCCCAGCCATTGCCCTATGCCCTGTGCTCATGCATCCTGCCCAGGCCACCCTGTCCGAGCTATACCCACAGTACCTTGCTCCTCATTATGCACATTGGCAAGCTAACACTGGACACAGTGCAAACAGTGTGGGCTGAGTAAGGTGTTGCAACCACCACACACTGGCTGCACAGACACACACTCCCACACCTATGCCAGCATTGTTCAAATATAGGGAGTTTTTGCAGTCCTGGCCAACTCACCAGTCCTGGACACAGCGCAGGCATGGCTATGGTATGCAATACTGTAGGGATCACTCCGCAGGGTGGTGAACACTGTCAGACACCAGACCTGAAACACACTCCACAGACATCTGAGATATTGGTATGATACAGCTCAATGCGCATATTGTGCTTAACTTAGGAATTACTATCTGCCAGTGATCATAGCAACCTTTTCATATATGTGTACCATATTCCCAGGTTTAGGGTGGCATTGGTAAGGTATGCACGTACTAGTATTGTGAGCTGTACGCAAGGCCCGATATCCTGCCTCTCCATGAGGCTTTCGATAATGGAACCTGTGGGTGCGGTTCTTTCTGCTCCTGTTCGGCCGCTGCTCTAGGGCAGAGATCCCCAATTCCAGTCCTGGTGGGCCAAACACTGTTTATGTTTTCCTGCTGTCCCTAATGAATATGCATGAGATACATCTGCATACCACGGGGGCGGCGCATGGAAATGACGCACACACATCTTTATTAGAAACAGCATATACGTGAATGATTTGTGGCCCTCCAGGACTGCATTTGGGGGACTCTGCTCTAGGTAATGTGCATGTTTCTGGTGTCTGTGCTCTGTAGGGTAAAATAGAGGTGTTTGAACCATGATTATGTTCTCTGCAATAAAGGCTTGTTTTTACTATCATGGTTTAGTAGTTGGTAAGATATGGGGACTGGGTTGGCAGGAGCCCCAGTTGGGACTTGAACCAGTGACCTTTGGTTCCTGAACACACTGGCTGTGTTCACTGCACCACACTGTGGCCACAGAGACAGTGTAGTCCCTGGAGATACCATGGCTGTTTGTCAGACAGAACCTGTCTGTTAGAGTGCACTGCACCCACGTGAAGGGGGCTAGGCCACCGTCTGCTGTGGGCAGCAGCCACTGCCCCCTCCACCAACGGTACCCCTCTGCCACCATGCTGACATGGCCTTATATTGTAGACAGCATCAAAGCTGAATGATATGTGGCCCTCCAGGACTGCATTTAGGGGAATGTGCTCTAGGTAATGCACATGTTTCTGGTGTCTGTGCTTTGTAGGGTAAAATAGAGGTGTTTGGACCATGCTTATGTTCTCTGCAATAAAGGTTCGTCTTTACTATCACGGTTTAGTAGTGGGTAAAATATGGGGACTGGGTTGGCAGGATCCCCAACTGGGATTTGAACCTATGATCTTCTGGTCCTAAAGGCACTGGTTGTGTCTGCTGCATCACCGTCTTAGCACAGAGACAGTGCCTTCCCTGGGGAGTCCATGGCTGTTTGTCAGACAGGGCCTGTCTGTTGGAGTGCACTGCACCCACGTGAAGGGGGTTAGGCCACTGTCTGCTGTGGGCAGCAGCCACTGCCCCCTCCACCACTGGTACCCCTCCGCCACCATGCTGACATGGCCTTATATTGGAAACAGCATCAAAGCTGAATGATATGTGGCCCTCCAGGACTGCATTTGGGGGACTCTGCTCTAGGTAATGTGCATGTTTCTGGTGTCTGTGCTCTGTAGGGTAAAATAGAGGTGTTTGGACCATGCTTATGTTCTCTGCAATAAAGGTTCGTCTTTACTATCACGGTTTAGTAGTGGGTAAAATATGGGGTCTGGGTTGGCAGGAGCCCCAGCTGGGATTTGAACCTATGATCTTCTGGTCCTAAAGGCACTGGTTGTGTCTGCTGCATCACCGTCTTAGCACAGAGACAGTGCCTTCCCTGGGGAGTCCATGGCTGTTTGTCAGACAGGGCCTGTCTGTTGGAGTGCACTGCACCCACGTGAAGGGGGTTAGGCCACTGTCTGCTGTGGGCAGCAGCCACTGCCCCCTCCACCACTGGTACCCCTCCGCCACCATGCTGACATGGCCTTATATTGGAAACAGCATCAAAGCTGAATGATATGTGGCCCTCCAGGACTGCATTTGGGGGACTCTGCTCTAGGTAATGTGCATGTTTCTGGTGTCTGTGCTCTGTAGGGTAAAATAGAGGTGTTTGGACCATGCTTATGTTCTCTGCAATAAAGGTTCGTCTTTACTATCACGGTTTAGTAGTGGGTAAAATATGGGGTCTGGGTTGGCAGGAGCCCCAGCTGGGCTTTGAACCAGTGACCTTATGCTCCTGAACACACTGGCTGGGTTCACTGCACCACACAGACATTGTAGTCCCTGGAGATACCATGGCTGTTTGTCAGACAGAGCCTGTCTGTTGGAGTGCACTGCATCCACGTGAAGGGGGCTAGGTCACTGTCTGCTGTGGGCAGCATCCACTGCCCCCTCCACCAACAGTACCCCTCCACCACCATGCTGACATGGCCTTATATTGGAGACAGCATCAAAGCTAAATGATATGTGGCCCTCCAGGACTGCATTTAGGGGACTGTGCTCTAGGTAATGCGCATGTTTCTGGTGTCTATGCTCTGTAGGGTAAAATAGAGGTGTTTGGACCATGCTTATGTTCTCTGCAATAAAGGTTTATCTTTACTATCACGGTTTAGTAGTGAGTAAAATATGGGGACTGGGCTGGCAGGAGCCCCAGCTGGGATTTGAACCTATGACTTTCTGGTCCTAAAGGCACTGGTTGTGTCCGCTGCACCACCGTCTTAGCACAGAAGCACTGCATTCTCTGGGGAGTCCATGGCTGTTTGTCAGACAGGGCCTGTCTGTTGGAGTGCACTGCACCCATGTGAAGGGGGCTAGGCCACTGTCTGCTGTGGGCAGCAGCCACTGCCCCCTCCACCACCGGTACCCCTCCGCCACCATGCTGACATGGCCTTATATTGGAAACAGCATCAAAGCTGAATGATATGTGGCCCTCCAGGACTGCATTTGGGGGACTCTGCTCTAGGTAATGCGCATGTTTCTGGTGTCTGTGCTCTGTAGGGTAAAATAGAGGTGTTTGAACCATGCTTATGTTCTCTGCAAGAAAGGTTCGTCTTTACTATCACGGTTTAGTAGTGGGTAAAATATGGGGACTGGATTGGCAGGAGCCCCAGCTGTGACTTGAACCGGTGACCTTTGGTTCCTGAACACACTGGCTGTGTTCACTGCACCATACTGTGGCCACGGAGACAGTGCAGTCCTTGGAGATAGGAAACCTGGCTGAAGGAGTCAGAAACCCTGCTCTGCACAATTTCACTGTGGGCTCATTCACCTTGTATGGAGACGGAGCGTAGACCCTTCCAAAAATCATTTCTTTTTTTTGGAGCTTTCTTGGGAGTGTTTTTTACTGTTGCCCATTTATATCACTATTGGCCAGCTTGGTTATGTTTTTTTCCCCTTTTTTTGAGGTCATTTTCACTGTTTATTTGCCCTTTTGTACCATGCACATGTATCACACTTATCACTTTTTGTAGGTTTCCCTGGTTTTGCTGTACATTGCTGACAGAAATGGTTTCTCTTCCCTTTAAATCGGCTCTAAAGCGAGGTTTTCACTCGCGTTATTTTTAGCCTCAAATTTCACCTCGCAAGTGTGCGGGGAGCCTCTCCCCTCCCACTCTCCACCCATTGACCCCTTCTCTCCACCCCTGGGGAGCCTTCCTCCGCCCTCCGGTAGCCTTTCCCCGCCTTCAGCGCTCGTGTGCGCCGCTGCGCGCATGAGCGCGCACTAAAGCGCATTTTGGCCCCGTAAAGCATCATTAGCATGCGCTAAGGTACCTTAGCGCGTGCTAATGCGTGCTGCGCACGTTAAGAAACTTTAGTAAACATACCCCTAGGGGACATGCAATGAAGCTACAGGGTAAACTATTTAAGACTAATAAAAGAAAATATTTTTTCACTCAACGTGTAATCAAACTCTGGAATTTGTTACCAGAGGATGTAGTAAAGGCTGTTAGTGTAGCTGGGTTTAAAAAAGGTTTGGACAAGTTCCTGGAGGAAAGATCCATAAACCATTATTAAGAAGGGACCCAGGATATCAATGCTTGAACCAATACAAGCATTGTGGAACCTGTGTCCCTTGGGTAAACTGCTAGGTACATATGACCTAGATTGGCCACTGTTGGAAACAGAATACTAGGCTTGATGGACCTTGGTCTGACCCAGTATGGCATATCTTATGTTCTTATGTTCTTATGAGGCATTTCCTGTCTTGCGCAAAACAAGAAATGCCCTTTAACCTCCTGGCATTCAGCACGCTGGCAAGCTGCACGAGAACGTAGCCACTGTAGCGAAGGAAAATGCTCTTCTTCACTCCAGTGGCTATGTAGAGGTGAGCTGGGGTTTTGGGCCTGCCTGGCTCCCTCTGAAGCTGGTCATGCAGGCATGGGGCCATGTGTGGGCAACATTCCCGCACAATGGATGAGCTGCAAATGGTAGAGAGTTGGGATGCCCTCTCAGTCTGTTAGAATGCATTTGCAGCATAAAGTTGGCGCAGGGCCCCCTGACGCGCAGGGCACTGTGAGAACAACATTCTTGCCCCTCTCAGGCACTCCCTAAAATGCACCCTAATAAACTCCTTATCCATCCAAAACAAAACTCAAATCATCAAAGACCTCTTGGAATCAAATAATCTGGACATACTCTGCAATACTAAAACATGGATTACAGAAACAGACAACATACTCCTGAACAAACTCACGCCAAATGGATATGACATATAGCAATGTGCCAGAACCCAAAGAAGAGGAAACAAAAATGCCAATGTTTGTCTGAGACTTGTGGCTAGGGATCTAGACATTTGTACTGCAGTGATATTCAGAGTGAATTTTCATAGATTTTTTTTTACTGAAAAGCAATATTAAAGCTATTGGGGTATGGGGAAAAGAAGAAGTGCTCTGGATTGTGTTGCAAAGAGGAGATGGCACTGTCATTTATACTGGTGTATAAATCGAAGAAATAGATAACGAATCAAATCGAAGAAATAGATAACGAATTGATTATAGATATTGCAAAGATAGCCACGAAGGGAGAAGTGATCATATTGGGTGGCTTTAATCTACCCAATGTGGATTTGAGTACTCCTTCTGCAAATCTGGAAAGAAGTAAAAAAATTGTGGATGCTTTCCAAGATGCACTACTTAGACAAATGGTGATGGAACCAACCAGGGAAAGCTCAATGCTGGATTTAGTGCTCACCAACGGAGATAGTGTGTCAAATGTCTGGGTGGGTGCCCCTGTGAGCAGCAGTGATCATCACATGGTGTGGTTTGAGATAAAAGCCAAGGTGCAGTCCAATCATAGCAAGCTCAAAGTCATAGACTTCAAAAACACTGACTTCAGTAAAATGGCCAAGTACCTGAAGGAGGAGTTGGCAGGGTTGGAGGGGATAAGGGAAGTGGAATTGCAATGGACTAAACTAAAGGTGGCAATAAAAGGGGCAACAGATAAATATGTAAGGAAAGTAAATAAAAACAAGAAGAGAAGGAAACCTATTTGGTTCTCCAAAGAAGTGGTTGTTCAAATAAAGGCAAAAAATACAACTTTCACAAAATTCAAAAGCTTGCAAACAGAGGAACACAGAAAGGAATACAGGATCAAACTAAAAGAGACAAAAAGAGAAATAAGGAAAGTAAAATCAAAGGCAGAGGAAAAGATGGCTAAAGATGTGAAGTGTGGCGACAAAACTTTCTTCTGCTCTGTTTTTACTAAAGAAAATCCTGGAGAAGGACCACCTGTGACTCCGAAATATAAAAATGGGAATGAAGTAGATACCACTCCATTCACAGAAGATGATGTGTTGGAACAACTTGCAAAACGGAAAGTGGACAAGGCCATGGGAGCGGATGGGATACATCCCAGGATACTGAAAGAGCCCAGAGAGGTCCTTGCAGGGCCGTTAAAGGATGTTTTAACAGATCCTTGGAAACAGGAGAAGTTCCTAAGGACTGGAAAAGGGCTGATGTGATACCTCTTCACAAAAGTGGTGACAGGGAAGAAGTGTTAAACTACAGGCCAGTGAGCGTTACTTGGTGGCAGGAAAAGTAATGGAAGCGCTCCTGAAAGAGTGAATAGTGGACTTTCTCAAAACCAACAGGCTGCATGATCTGAGGCAACATGGTTTTACCAAATGATGCTCTTGCCAAACAAATCTGATTGAGTTCTTTGACCAAAGAACTAGATCAGGGGCATGCGATGGATGTCATCTATCTGGATTTCAGCAAAGTCTTTGATACTGTTCCTCATAGGAGGCTTATCAATAAACTCAAGAGTTTGGGGTTGGGTCCCAAAGTGGTGAACTGGATCAGAAATTGGTTGACTGACAGATGACAGAAGGTGATGGTAAATGGAGCTCACTCGGATGAAAGGAGGGTGATTAGTGGGGTATCCCAGGGTTCGGTCCTGGGACCAGCACTGTTCAATGTATTTGCGAGTGATATTGCTGAAGGACTGAATGGAAAAGTCTGCTTTTTGCAGATGACATGAAAATTTGCAACAGAGTGGACTCCCCTGAGGGAGTGGATAACATGAGGCAAGATCTACAAAAGCTGGACGAATGATCTAATGCTTCACAGTTAAGATTTAATGCAAAGAAGTGCAGTGTCATGCACTTGGGAAGCAGAAATCCAAGGGAAATGTTTCCTTTCCTACAGGAGCTCTCCAGATCAACCAAAATGGGACTTTCCTTGAGCACAGTAGGTGGTTGAACTCCAGTAACCTCTTCATCTTTGGGAACTGCTAACACCTAATCAGGAGTTAGTGGGCCTGATTACCTGAGAGCAGCTGAGGGCCTGCATAAAAGGCTCCAGTGCTCTGCCCTGTTCAGGCTATCCTACAGGAGCTCTCCAGATCAACCAACAGTAGGGATTTAAGGGTTTGTTTTATTATATTAAATTGTTAGCTCTCTGACTGGGAGCTCTTAAAAGGGTTTTTTGTACATTTTTAAAGCAAGGTTACTTTCTTTTTGGTGCTTTAGTGGGACTTTCCTTGAGCACAGTAGGTGGTTGAACTCCAATAACCTCTTCAGCTTTGGGAACTGCTAACACCTAATCAGGTGTTAGTTCCCTCCCTACCCACCCCGACTCCCACCCACCCCTAGCGAGTAGTCTTGCTTTATAGGGCACCTCACCATTTGACAAAGCACAGAGAATTGGACCAGCACATTTTGAATATAATTAAGGAGATTTAACTGCTTTTTCTCTGAAAGGACAGCTGGGAAACCGGCTGGTACTTGGTAGATCTCTCTCTTTTGCTTTAACAGATACCTAAGCTCCACGAACAGAACAATGGCTGGGAAAAATCGTATCGCTAAAGCTGTTGCCCCCGTTACAGCTTCTGCCTCGGTCCAGACAGAGGTCCTAATGCCAATTGAAGGACCAGTTCCATGTGCAGGGTGCCTGCATGCTGAAGCTCTGAGGAAACATGTGGAGGAACTCAGAGAGGGGGTGGCGAGGCTGAGGAGCATTCAAGACAGTGAGAAGTACATTGATGAGATGCTTCTTGCAGCAACCAAGCTCTCCAACAGAGGAGAGGATGGGTGCCAACAGAATGTCGATGGTTGGACACAAGTCACCAGGGCCTGAAAAATCACCAATCCAACTTCTCCAGCCCTTGAATTGAAGAACCATTATGCAGCCCTGGAAGTGGAGGAGGTGAAAGCAACTCTGGAAAGGGAAGAACCAGAGCTCAAGTACCCCAAAGCTGCAGAATCAGTGACCACAAGGAAACGAAGGGTAGTGGTGGTTGGAGACTCTCTTCTGAGGGGTACTGAGGCATCCATCTGCCGACCAGACTTGACGTCCAGAGAGGTATGCTGTCTGCCTGGTGCCAAAATCCAAGATGTTACGGAGAGTTTGCCGAGACTCATCAAGCCCACTGACTATTACCCAATGTTGCTAATCCATGTTGGAACAAATGATACTGCCAGGTATACCTCGGAACGTATCAAAAGTGACTTCATAGCTCTGGGACAGAGGCTGAAGCAGTTAGGTGCACAGGTGGTGTTTTCTTCAATCCTCCCTGTTGAGGGTAAAGGCCAAGGAAGAGAGGCTCGCATCCTGGAGATGAATGCATGGCTGTGTGGATGGTGTCATCGAGAGTGTTTTGGTTTCCTAGACCATGGGATGCTGTTCTAAGGGTTGCAGAGCAGAGATGGCATCCATCTGTCCAAGAAAGGTCAACGCGTCTTCAGTAGTAGACTGGCTAATCTACTGAAGAGGGCTTTAAACTAGATTCGTTGGGGATGGGTGAAGAAAGCCCCCAGGTAAGTGAAAGCCCCCAGGTAGGTGATACATTAAATAACTTTATGGAAATGGGTAACAGGGGTAACATATGGAAAGCAGTGTGTATAAATGCCCGTAGCATGGGAAATAAGATCCCTGATGTTGAAGCTTTGGTGGGAGTGACTGACTTGGATTTAGTGGCAGTTACAGAAACGTGGTTCACAGAAAACCATGATTGGGATGTAACTATACCTGGCTATACTTTATTCAGAAAGGACAGGGTAGGAAGAAGGGGAGGAGGAGTGGCACTATATGTAAAAACTATTATTAAAGCTTTGGAATGACAGAGCCTAAAAGGGAGAGGGGAGGCATTGTGGGTTAAACTAGAAAGAGGGAAAGAGAAATCTATTTACATTGGTGTGATATACAGACCTCCCTCACAAGAGGAAGAGGTGGACAGAGAGTTAATTGAAGACATGCGCAGCATTGCTAGGAAAGGGGAAGTGGTACTGATTGGAGATTTCAATATGCCAGATGTTGATTGGCACATTCCTGCTGCAGTATCATCTAGAAGTTAGGAGATCCTTGGATTCTCTACAGGGAGAACTATTCAGGCAATTGGTAACAGACCCCACACGTGAAGGGGCCATACTGGACTTGGTGCTTACCAAAGGTGAAAGTGTTTCTGATGTTGTAGTGGGAGATCATTTTGCATCCAATGATCACCAGATGGTGTGGTTCAGTAGGCAAGGATCTTAGACTTTAGGAAGACTAACTTTTCGAAGATGGGCCAATACCTCAGGAAGTCGTTAGTTGGATGGGAACAGCAGAGGGATGTAGAAAAACAGTGGGAAAAACTGAAAGGGGATATTTTAAGGGCAACCAACCTTTTTGTTAAAATGGTAAATAAAGGTAAAAGGAAAGAAGTAGCTGAAAAAGTGAAGAAAAAGAGGGAGGCCTTCATGAAATACAAGAGATCACAGAGAGACGAAGACAGGCATCTGTATTTGGAAAAACTTAGAGAAGCTAGCAAAGTAGTCAAGAAGGCAAAGATTCAAAAGGAGGAGGAAATAGCCAATGCAATAAAATGGGAGGATAAGACATTTTTCAGATATATTAGTGAGAAGAGGCAAGAGTGGTATTGTCAGACTCAAGGGTGCAGGGGAGGAATATTTCACAGATGAAGAACCAGGAGCAGGACCTCAGAAAACACCCACAAATAGGAACAGAAGCAAAGGACATCTTGAACAATTTTCAAAAGACTGTGTTTGTGAGAAACGATTTCAACTTAAAGTAGACAAAGCGATGGGGCCGGATGGGATATACCCGAGACTACTGAGGGAACTTGGGGACGTTCTAGCAGCTCCACTGACTGACCTTTTCAATGCCTCGTTGGAGTCGGGAGTGGTGCCAAAGGACTGGAGAGAGGCTCATGTGGTGCCTTTACACAAAAGCGGAAGTAAGGATGTGGTTGAAAACTACAGGCCGGTTAGTTTAACTTCGGTGGTGAGTAAATTATTGGAAACGCTGCTGAAAGAGAAAATAGTGAGGTTTCTGGAGTCCAGCGGATTACAGGATCCGAGGCAGCATGGATTCACCAGAGGCAGGTCTTGTCAGAAAAATCTGATTGATTTCTTTGACTGGGTGACCAGAGAGTTGGACCGAGGGAGAGCCCCAGATGTGGTGTATTTAGATTTCAGTAAAGCCTTTGACACTGTTCCTCACAGGCGACTTATAAACAAACTGAGCACCCTAGGGATGGACCCTAAAGTTACTGCTTGGGTTAGAAATTGGTTGGGTGGGAGGCGACAAAGATTATAAGTAAATGGAGCTCACTCTGAGGAGAAGGATGTTATCAGTGGTGTGCCCCAGGGATCTGTGCTTGGTCCGATTCTTTTTAACATCTTTGTTAGTGATATAGTGGAAGGGCTTTCAGATAAGGTTTGCCTCTTTGCGGATGATACCAAAATCTGCAATAGAGTAGACACCCAGGAAGGTGTAGATAACATGAGGAGGGATCTAGCTAAGCTTGAAGAATGGTCTAGAATTTGGCAGCTGGGATTTAATGTTAAAAAATGTAAGTTCATGCATTTGGGCTGCAGCAATCCAAGGGAGCAATATAGTATAGGGAGTGAAGTACTTTTGTCCACTAAAGAAGAGCGGGACTAGGCGTGGTTGTGTCTGATGATCTTAAAGTAGCTAAACAGGTAGAAAAGGCGACGGCAAAAGCTAGAAGAATGCTTGGGTGCATATAGAGAGGAATGGCTAGCAGAAAAAAGGAGGTGATAATGCCTCTGTATAAGTCTTTGGTGCGACCTCATTTGGAGTATAGTGTGCAATTCTGGAGACCGCACCTTCAAAAGGATGTGAACAGGATGGAGTTGGTGCAGAGGGTGCCTACTAAAATGATTAGTGGTCTTCATTATAAAGCATATGAGGACAGACTGAAGGATCTTAATATGTACACCTTAGAGGAAAGGCAGGATAGAGGTGATATGATTGAGATGTTTAAATACCTCCGTGGCACAAATGTTCAGGGAGAAAGCCTCTTTCAATTGAAAGCAAGTTCTTCTACGAGGGGACATGGGATGAGGGTGAAGGGAGATAGATTCAGGAGTGATATGTGGAAATTTTTCTTTATGGAAAGAGTAGTGGATCCGTGGAATAGTCTCCCAGTGGAGGTGATAGAGATGAGGACCGTAACTGAATTCAAAAAAGCATGGGACAAACACAGAGGATCTCTAAAGGTAAAAAGGGGACTGTTGTAGTTGTTATGGAAGGACAGACTAGATAGGCCATGTGGTCTTTTTCTGTCGTCATATTTCTATGTTTCTATGTTTATATGTATGCGACAGGGGGCAAGAGGATGGTGTGCATGGACCAGGAGAAGGACCTTGGTGTGATTATTTCTGAGGATCTCAAGGTGGCAAAACAGTGCGACAAGGCAGTGGCAAAAGCCAGGAGGATGTTGGGTTGCATACAAAGAGGAATTACCAGCAGAAAGGAAGAGGTACTAATGCCACTGTGTAAGTCACTGGTGAGGCCTCACTTGGAATATTGTGTTCAGTTTTGGAGACCATATCTTGCAAAGGATGTAAAAAGACTGGAAACGGTTCAGAGAAAGACGACCAGAATGATTTGGAGCCTGCGTCAGAAGCCTTATGAGAAGAGATTTGAAGACCTAAATATGTACACTCTGGAGGAAAGGAGGGATAGGGGCAATATGATTCAGACCTTTAAATACTTAAAGAGTATTAATGAACAAACAAACCTCTTCCAAAGACGGGGAAGCTGTAAAACTAAAGGGCAAAACATGAAGCTGCAAGGGGGTAAATTGAAAGGCAATGTCAGGAAATACTGTTTCACTGAAAGGGTTGTGGATGCTTGGAATGTCCTCCCAATGGAAGTGGTGGGGGCAAATACAATGACAGAATTCAAAATGGCATGGGACAGCACAGTGAATCCCTTTATAGCAACAGGATAAAATCAAAATAAACTTAACTATCTAATTTCTTAACAAACAGGGGTGCCCTACATGGAGCGATGGGTTCACCCCTAAACAAAGACATGGGGAGGGGTGACTTGCACGGAGTGGCAGGTGCAGCTACTCTTGCTACCTTGCTGAGCAGACTAGATGGACCATACTGGTCTTTATCTGCCGTCATGGACCAGTATAGACTAGATGGACCATACTGGTCTTTATCTGCCGTCATTTATTACGTTACTATGTTACCTGCTGAGCTGGAAATGATGCCGCAGGTGGCTTCTGGCATCTCCGATCCTGGCAGAAGAAGTGGGGTTCCAAGGCATTCTCAGCTCACAGCTTCCACCATACCAAACAGTGCTGGATACAAACTGCTCCTCCCAACTCCAGAGCAGGAAAGATATTTTTGTATCTGCTGAGCCAGAAATGACGCTGCATGTGGCTTCTGGCTTCTCTGATCCTGGCAGAAGAAGTGGGGTTCCAAGGCATCCTCAGCTCACAGTCTCCACCATACCAAACGGTGCTGGATACAGCCTGTTCCTCCAAACTCCACAGCAGGAAAGACATTTTTGTATTCGCTGAGCCAGAAATGATGCTGCAGGTGGCTTCTGGCGTCTCCAATCCTGGTGGAAGAAATGGGCTTCCAAGGCATCCTCAGCTCACAGCCTCCACCAGACTAAACAGTGCTGGATACAACCTGCTCCTCCCAGCTCCCTCTCTTAATGGCCCCATCCTATGCACATGTTCATACCACATATGCTCTGCTGTTTGCAGACCCAATTGATCAAGCAGCTATTTTTCAAAGATCTCTTGTAAGGTCTTGTCAGATTCTTGTAAACATACCAGTCGTAGATTGTTTCTCCTGTTTTAATTCTCTTGATCATTCACTCAATCTGTTAACAGGACGTTGTTCTGCTAAGCTCCCCTACTCACTCTCACAGCTCTCTGTAGTAATCTTGCTGACTCCAACGACTCTCCTCTTCTCCCAGCCTCTGAACCAGCAAGTCCAATTTATCCTTAATATCTTCTACTGCCACTTGAAGTTTCATCAATTTGCTCTCTAATGCTGCCAAGACCCCCCCTTGAGATCTCCGCCCACCTCCTCCAAGATCCTGAGATTGGCTTGCCTGTTTCAGTCACCATTTTGACTTCAGCAGACTTCCATCTCTGGCATTCCTTGACAACTTTAGGGGTATTGTGCGCCTCCCTCTTTTCCAGGAGCAATTTCCAACAATAATTGAGTTCCTCACTTCCTATGCTCTCACTGTAACATGTAACTATTTTTGCATGATATTAACCAAAAAAGATCAATATTTTATAGGAAACTCCCAGAGCTTCTTCTCCTTGCTGCCTCCTAGCTGCTCCACATCACATGACCTCCAGACTGACATATTTCAATCACTAAATTGAAAATAAAATTAATTTTTCTACCTTTGTTGTCTGACCATTTTATTCTCTAATCATGTAGAGCTCAGTCTCTGGTTTCTTCTTTTCTCTGTCTTCTCTTAACTTGCTTTCTAGGGTCTCTAATATTCAAAAGCAGGTCACTTCCAGAGTGAACTCAAATTCACCACATAAGAAAATTCACTTCATTAAATTATGAAAAATTCCTATGGTATTTTAACATCAGAGACATAAAAGAAAGAGAGAGGGAAAAAAGGTCTCAGATCAAAATAGGACCTACAAAAGGCAACGGGGAAACACCTCACGCCATACTCCCAACACATCAACGACCTTAAGAACTCCCCACTCTCAAGATTAACCAAATATTTTTCAATTAAAGCCCAACAGATCAAGAGCTTCTCAGCAAAAGCTTATCTTAAACAGCTTCCGAAAGATCAGGCAACAAAGATCTCAGCCAATGCTCTGTTCTGCTGCACCCCAATGCCTCTCCACAGCGCCCATCAAGCGTTTCGCTAAATGCTTCTTCAGGGGGCTGTCAAAAGACTGTCACTGTCAAAAGACAAAAATCAAAAAATAAGGCCCTCAATAATCCCCATAGTCAAGAGAACAAATAACCATATGAATATCAGAACCCCCTCTTACCATAAAACTGCTAATTCGCACCTAACATTCAGTCACGGCCATACTTCACCAGAACTGGACCAGCTCAAAAACGCTGCGCATGCGAGCTACCACCCAATCCTACCTTTAAATACTTAAAGAGACATCACAAACAGAATCAGAACCAAACAATGGATTCACAGATAGGCACCCCAATCAATTTGCAGATTGAGACCCCCTGGAATCACTGTTTGCAATTGGAAAATCCATTGTTGTTCACACATAATCAAAACTTGTTCCCTAGTACGACCTCTTATCCTTGCTTCCACTACATCAATGCAAAAGCACAGTAAGTCATTAAAAACATGACCTTCCAAGGCTTCCAGTGACATCACCAAACCGTATGGACAGCTGAAAAAGAGCTCCGCCGTTCATTCCCACAAAAGTAACTAATCTCCCTTACAAAAGTGAAACAAATACCCCAGAGAGGATTGTATTTGATAGAGGGTGCAGAGGCTGGTGATATGACAACGGCAAGGAAAAAAACAGCGGACATAAGAGAGTACACATTCTCAGCGGTACGAGGTGAGCAGAAAGAAGGAGAAAAAATGGGAGGTGAGGTGAATGTGGAGGCCGAGTCGGAAGAGCAGTTTGGTACCTTAGAAGAGGTGCAGAGTAAAAGCGACATTTTACATATTTCTAAAGAGGACCTGTGTTCCTGGTTCAGTGAGCTGTGCTCAGAAATGGCGGGATTCAGAGCGGACATGGAGGCGGCCATAACAGAGTTCTGCGTTGATATGCAGGAACTGGGGAAAAGAGTGGAGGAGGCGGAAGGGCAAGTACAGGAGGTGTGAAGCAATATGAGTGCAATAAATAAAGCAGTGAACAGCTTCGAAGTTGCGAAGGAGCAGATTGAGCTGAAACTTGAAGATTTGGAAAATCGAGTGAGAAGGCATAATTTAAGAATAAAGGGGGTACCAGAAAGTGAAGAATACAGAGACTGTGAGCAAACGTCACGAGATATATTCATGGCGGTGCTGGAAGACCCCGAGTACAGAGGGAAGGTACAGGAAGTGAAAATAAACAGAGCGCATCGTACGCTCGGCCAAGGAGAGGGGAGGCACCAAGAGATATCATTATATGCCTCCAGGACTTTAAAACTAAAGAAAAAATAATTAATAAGGTAAGGGGAGCAGGTCCCTTTGAGTGGAGAGGAAATAAGGTGGCAATCTTTGCGGACTTGGCTGCGGCCAAGCTACAATGCAGCAGAGAATGGAGAGGATTTACATTGAGGCTGAAGGAAGAGAATATTAAATACAAATGGATATATCCAGCAGGAATCGCGTTTACCAGCAATGGCATCACAAGGCGGGCGATAACAGCAACTCAGCTGGCGGCGGAGATGAAGGAAGTAGGAGTAACACGTTGTGGTACTGCAGAGCCTATGCAAACAGGAAAAAAGGTTTTAAATTTAGAAAAAAGATTCCAACACCAGATGCGACATTACGAGGAGCCAGATAGGGGGAGCAAGAGAGACCTTCCAAGGCCTAGAGAACCGCACCCC
This sequence comes from Ichthyophis bannanicus, assembly GCA_033557465.1. Classification (NCBI taxonomy): domain Eukaryota; kingdom Metazoa; phylum Chordata; class Amphibia; order Gymnophiona; family Ichthyophiidae; genus Ichthyophis; species Ichthyophis bannanicus. Next base: position 389,709,455 of record CM066036.1, read on the forward strand.
AGAGCTTGTGATGTGATGCCGGCCAACAGCCAATCCAGGAAAGGGGGAGTTCCTCTTAAGAAAGGCTGGGAAGTTGGAAATAGAGGAGAGAAGAAGGAGGAGAAGGAGTCTTGGCAAAGAGACCCGAGAGGAAGGAGTTCCTGGCAAGGAGACACAGGGAGTCCGGTGCAGCAAGATACCAGGAGTTCTTGGCAAAGAGACACTGGGAGGAAAGGTACCAGGAGAGAAGCAGAGGTCAGAGGTTTATCTGATGAACCGGTACCAGCAGACTCAGGACCCTGTGGAAGTTACCAGAAGGGTGGTGAAGTCATTGCCATAGGAGGTAACACTCCTTATTCAAGGAGAAAGAGGTATGGGTGTGAAAGAGAGATAACTCCACCCGAAGGCCAGCTGGACAGTGGGAGGCCTGCTACTCGAGTAAGGCTGAATTGCAGCAGGACTAGGCCTCAAACCTCAGCTCACTGGGATAGGCCTGGAGAACAAGGTAATCCACATTTTTATACTTTTAATCGTTATAACCTGGTGACACAGGGAGCACAAGGAGCAAGGGTGTGCTCGCCTTATCTAGCTGTTTGTAAGACAAGACACAAGCCTTTATCAAATGAAAGACTGTTTAATACAAGGCACCAAGACAAAGGAAGGTATTCTCATAGCAAGCATTCGTATGACCGAGGCCCAAACCTAGGCCCAGAACATTGGAGGCTGGTACAAGCTGTGTATGAAAAGCCTCAGCGTATTTCACCAGACTGCACTGATACAGAGTCACAGCTCTCAGACCCACAGCCCATGCAGGTGGAATTTACTGAGGACCCTTCTGAAGTGCCCATGGATTGTAGCTACTGTCAGGCAGGAAGCCTAGAATCCCTGCCTAGTGTATAAAGCAGGGCTCAGCAAGCAAAGACTGTGTGTTTTAAATGTATAAATTCCTGTGAAGATAACAGTGGATAAAGCAATCTGGTTATGTTTCTTTTCTACCTGAAGTAAGGTTTCTTTATGTTGACGTAGATTCCACTACCTGAATCATTGTGCATTAAGGGAAATAAAAAGCCTTTCTTTCCCTACTCTCGGACTTTGTGTTTACTTGAGGTTTTGGTACACGGAAGGCCACTGGGAACAGATACCCAGACCCCGCATACAAGAACCAAACTCAAACTAGAAAAATAACTCATGTCCACCCGACCTGCCTTAACCACCTTTGACCACTAGGGCGGCGGTGCGACAATGTTTACCAGAGGCGGGAGAAATGAGGAAACCAGTGAATGGACAGACAACAAGATGGCAGAAAGTGGAGAGTAAAGAGAGGAAAAGTAAACGTGTAATGCAAAAGAGAAAGGACATGAGACTGAGAAAATGAGCAGAGGTGAGAGAAATGAAAAAAGAATGGAAGGCAACAGCAAGGAAAAAGAAGCCGCAAAGATGGACTGAGTACATAATATGAAAGAGAAGAGGGGGGTAAGGTAAAGTGAGCAAGGATAAGAATGGGGGGAGATTAAGATAAGAAGAGAGTATGTTGTGAACTATGTATTTATTTATTTTATTTATTTATTTATTTAACAGGGTTTTTTTTATACCGCTTTATCATTTCAATCAAAATGAGTGGAGGGGGGAAAAGTGATGCCACTGAGGAAGTGGAAGCTACCAAATGGTAGTAAGAAGGAGGAAGGGGGGGGGGGAGAGGGAGAGAATAAAGATGGGGGAGGGAGAGGTGGGAAGAGGGGGTACCTGGATCCTGTACATGTAAGAAGAGGAGTTACAGCTATTTGAAGCTATGGGCAGTAAGCAAAAGCAGCTTGATGAATGTAAGATTGTAACCATTAATGTGAAAGGCCTTAATTCCTGGTATAAAAGGCAGGCCCTATTCAAAGAGGGTAGCCAAATCAGAGCGGATGTTGTGCTTATACAAGAAATGCATTTAAAAAAATGTACAAGAAAGATGGTTGATGAGTAAAGAATATGACAAAGTATTGTCAGACGGCTGCCTGGGTAAGAATGTTCACAGTCTTGGCAAGTGCATATATCAATATGATTTGCAAGGGATTGTGGGAAATGCAGTCCATTCACACCAGACACAGCTGCTCACAATATAATTAGTTGTGCTTGAGTGTAAAGCCAATAAGATATTTATTTATGGGGTTATTTCTCCCAACACAGATATGCTTGGTAGCACATAAAACAGGATACTTGCTTTCAGTGTTAAACTTAGAAAAACAAAATCAGGAAAACAACAGAGGAACTTGTCAGGCAATCAAATGAAAAGAATAAAGACCTGGTTGGTAACAAACTGGTCTTTTCTGTAGGCTTTAGCCAATATTTTCTTAGCAGTGTTTCAAACAACAAGCAAAACCCACAAAGAAGGGAAAAACTGTTCTTTTCAGGTTAACTTCCTATATCTTCACACATAGGGGGATGTTTACTAAACCCCGTTGCTGTGCGGGTCCCCGTTAGTGTGCGTGTGCCATATAAGGAGTGGGCGGGTCAGGCAGAAAAAGATGAAAAAAAACGACCGTACGTGTGCGCGTCGCGCACCTGTGCGGGGCTCACATTAACGCGTGGGAAGGCTAAGTGGGACGCTGCTGGGCACATAGAGGAACAGAGCCGTAGCACAATGGTGAAGATACTAACCAATGGTACAGGGTCCACGGGTTCAATCCCCCAGTGTGCACAAACCCAAAAAGCTGGCTGAGGCATGAATAGTAATGGTTAACACATTATTTTGGGAGGCACACTAATTTAGGGCATCTGTAGGCGTCGCGCAGCAACCAATACATTTGGGCGGCAGCAACGTATTTTGTGTCTCATTATGCGTTGCATGGCCATATCTGGTGTGCATTAGGCGATGCGCTGTAAATGTTGTGCGGCAGGAGGCCGCGCGCTGTTTATCTTGTGCGGTTCTGGCAGCAGTAGGCGTCGCACTGTTAATTGTGGACGGCAGAAGGCTGTGCACAAATGTCCATCCACAGGAACAGAGCCGTAGCACAATGGTGAAGACACTAACCAATGGTACAGAGTCCACGGGTTCAATACCCCAGTGTGCGCAAAACCAAAAGGCTGGCTGAGGCATGAATAGTAATGGTTAACACATTATTTTGGGAGGCACACTAATTTAGGTCGTCTGTAGGCATCGCGCTGTAACGTTTGGGTGGCAGCAACGTATTTTGTGTCTCATTATGCGTTGTATGGCCATATCTGGTGTGCATTAGGCGATGCGCTGTAAATGTTGTGCGGCAGCAGGCCACGCGCTGTTTATCCAGTGCGGTTCTGGCAGCAGTAGGCATCGCGCTGTTAATTGTGGACGGCAGAAGGCTGTGCACAAATGTCCATCCACAGGAACAGAGCCGTAGCACAATGGTGAAGACACTAACCAATGATACAGGGTTCACGGGTTCAATACCCCATTGTGCGCAAGGAAAAAGGCTGATTGAGCCATGAACCCTAATGGATAAAGGTGCAACAGGAGGTATATGAATTTAGTGCGGTGCACTGTTATTTTGGGTGGCGCACAGTTATTTTTAGCAGCATAAGGCGGCGTGCTGATGTCCACGCACAGGAAAAGAGCCACAGCACAATGATGAAGACACGGATCAATAGTGCAGGGAGCAGGTCCCCAATCCCCCACAGTGGTCTGGCTCAGTGAGGCATTACGTTAGGGGTCTCAGAATGAATGGTCAGCATAACGCAGTTTGCTGATGGTCATGAGGTGGGGCTGTAATGTTTTTGGAGGCACAGTAATAGTGGATGGCAGAAGTGGTGCGGTGATGGGCATGCACAGGAACAGAGCCACAGCACAATGGTTAAAACACTGACCAATGGTGTGGGGTTCAGGGGCTCAATCCCCCACAATACCCAGTGAAGACAGCTGGCTGAGGCAGTATGTATTATAGTGGGGAGTGCTGTATGAGTCTTTTTAATTTTATTTTGTTGTCACTACTAGCAAACGCACTCTCACAGCGTGTTAACATACGGCGGCCCATGGGCCACATGTTACAGTGCACTATCTGCCACGGCACCCTAGAATGTCCCCTATAGGGCACCATATATGTTGTGACACAGGATAATGTACAGTGCACCCTATTTTGATGGCAACCATAAGGTGTCCTATAAGGCGCCCTATTAAGCACCCTCAGAGGCACCTTATGGGTACAGTACACTGAGGGTGTTTTTTCTTCCATAAAAATATGTACATTAGAAAATGGGTGATGCTCTGGACAACCCAATCACATAACCCTGCTGTGGGTTTGAACCCATGACCTCTGGTTGCACATGCAGTGACATAACCATTGGGCTATAGCTCTGTAGCTGTATATAAGCCCCTGGCTGGCTGCAGAGAGCCTGCATGTCACCTCACAGACAGTCTGCTGTTGTGAACAGGATAGGGTTAGGCCACCACTACCCATGATGCACTGCACATGCAAATCACCTGTCCACAGATGCACACAAGATGGGGTATGCAACCCAACAGCTCCCGGCCTGGTATGGGGATGTGGCCGTGTGTACCCACACATCACCTCTGCCTGGTAGGGTGTACTGAGTGGGTGTTGTACTGGCACAGAGTACCTACACACTGTCACATTGTGCGGGTACTGTGCTCACCCTGAGGGTGCGATGGGGCACCCAGGACTAGGTCCACACCACCCTCCATGGTGGACTGAGGCCATGCCAGAGCTCCAAAGCAATCTTACTCTGTGAGATAGGTTGTTTCTGTAGAAGCACGTTGGATATCTCTGTTGGTCTGAGTCAGGGGAACCCCTCATGGACACCTATGTGGACTATATACCACCATTTCTCCCCCAGTTTGAATGACAGGGTCTGCTATCAACATGCTACCTCCCTGCAATGGTGGCAGTGGAGTAGACCATCAACCCCAGTCCTGCTAGTGATGAGACACCCTACAGGGCAGTCACTGCAGCTCTATACACATCATCTGACAGACATTGGGCCTGGATATGCTAAGTTGCACCCCACCACTATCTGATATTCTCCTGCAGCAAGCCATCAGCTGCTGCACTCTGCAAGGCGCTCCATCAGGATACAGACCAGCTGAACACAGTCTGCTAGTTAGTCCTGTTGGAAATGCATGCACCCAGAACTGGGATGACAGTGCACACCAGCAGATAAGTCAGTGACTGGGCCCCAAAACAAGACCCACATATATATCACATGACAGACATACTATGTAGCACTATGGGGGTGCCTAGCCATGCTGTCGTCACTGCACAGTCAGGGTGGAGTGCAACCTCAGCAGCACATAGAGAGGCCACCCTGTATGTGTAGGTGGTGGCCAGCCACTACAATGTCCCAGCCAGTGCCCTCTGCCCTGTGCAGATGCATCCTGGCCAGCCCACCCTGTCTGAGCTATACCCATGGTACCTTGCTGCTCATTATGCACATTGGCATGACAATACTGGCAACAGTGCTGGCAGTGTGGGCTGTGGAAGGTGTTTGCAGCTAACACACACTTTATAGTCAGACACACACTCCCACACATATGCCAGCATTGTGCTACTATGGAGGCGTTTGTCAGCATTGGCCACCACACCAGTCCTGCGCACAGTACAGGCATGGATATGGTACGCAATACTGTTGGGAGTCACTCCCCAGGGTGGTAAACACTGTCAGGGCCCAGACCTGAGGCACCCACTGCAGACAACATGAAGATTGTCATGAGGGAGCTCAAAGAGCAGACTGTGCGTAACGTAGGGATATCTATCTGCCAGTACTCATAGCATGCATTTGAGAGCTGTGTACCGTATCCCCAGGTGTAGGGTGACATTGCTACAGTATGCACATGCTAGTATTGGGAGCTGCACGCAGGGCCCAATGTCGTGCCTCTCCAGGGGGCATTGACCAATGGGGCCTGTGGGTATGGGTGTGGGTGTGTCAGCCCCTGTTGGCTGTTGCTTTATGGCAGAGTTTCCCAAATCAAGTCCAGGGTTGCAAGACACTGTTCGGGTTTCCCTGCTGTCACTCATGAATATGCATGAGCTACATCTACATGCCATGGGGGTGGTGCAGAGAGATACAGCACAGGCATTTGTGTGAGTGGCAGCATTGAAGCTTAATGGTGTGTCGTCCTCCAGGACTGCATTTGTGGGACTCTGCTCTAGGTAATGCCCCTGGTCATGGTATCTGTGCTCAGTGGGGTGAGAAATAGGCGTGTGACCAATGCGTATATCACCAGCAATAAAGGATTGTCTGTACTCTCACGGTTTAGTTGTGGGGAAAATAGATGGACAGGATTGGCAGGGCTTTGAACCTGTGACCTTCTGTTCTTGCACACACTGTCTGTGTGCAGTGCACCACTGTGTTGCCACAGATGTGCTGGATTCCCTGGGACGTCCATGACTGTACATCCAACAGGGCCTATCTGTTTTAGTGGACGGTGCCAGCCTGCAAATGGCTAGGCCACTGTCCTCTGTGGATAGCAGGCACTTCCCCCTCCACCACCTGTACCCTTCCACCAACATGCTGGCATGTGCTTATCTTGGGAAAGCAGATGACATGATTGGGTTGTGGCACTCCAGGACTGCATTTGGTGGAGTCGGCTGTTGGTAATGCCCATTGTTATGGTGTGTGTGCAGTGTTGGGTACAAAATGGGTGTCTGCACCATGCTTGTGTTCTCAGACATAAATGGGTGTCTTCACTCTCTCTGTTTCGTGGTGGGTAAAATATGGGGACTGGGTTGGCAGGGGACCCAGCTGGGATTTGAACCTGTGACCCTCTGGTCCTAGAGGTACTGGCTTTGTCCACTGCACCACACTGTGGCCACTGAGACAGTGCAGTCCCTGGGGATGGGAGACCTGAACAAATGAGTCATACAGCCTGCTCTGCACATTTGTAATGTGGGCTCTGTCACCTTGTCTGGTGACAAAGGTGCAAATAAACCCCACTACTGACAGCAAATAAAATGAGGACTGAATATAACCAAGCTGGGCAACAGTGATGTTAATGGCCAACCATAACATACACTCCCAGGACAGCTCAGACACACAGAGATGTATTTTGGATGGATCTCCACTCCGTAGCCCCTTCCAGACATCATTTATATTTATTGGAGCTTTCCTGGGTGTGTTTTTTAGTATTGCCCATTAATAGTATCAGTATTCCCCAGCTGTATTACTATTTGTTTCTGATGGTGCTCAAAAAGCAAAAGGTGCTTTACGTAGGAATGTCTATCTACCTGTACTCAAAGCAAACATTTGAGAGCTGTGTACCGTGTACCCAGGTATAGGGTGGCATTGCTAAGGTATGCAGGTGCTAGTGATGGGAGATGCACACAGGGCCCAATGTCCTGCCTCTCCAGGGGGCATTGGCCAATGGGGCCTGTGGGTGTGGGTGTGGATGTGTCTGCCCCTGTTGGCTGCTGCTTTACGGCAGAGGTTCCCAAATCCAGTCCTGGTGTGCCATACACTATTTGGGTTTTCCTGCTGTCCCTCATGAATATACCTGAGCTACATCTACATGCCATGGGGGTGGTGCAGAGATATGCAGCACTGGCATTTCTGTTAGGGGCAGCATGGAACCGGAATGCTGTGTGGCCCTCCAGGATTGCATTTGGGAGACTGTGCTCTGGGTAATGCACCAGTTCATGGTGTCTGTGCTCGGTGGGGTAAAAGAGAGGGTATTACCAATGTGTATGTCCTCAACAGGAATGGTTTGTCCTTACCATTATGGTGTAGGTGTGGGAAATATATGTGGAGAGGATTGCCAGTGACTCTAGCTGGGCTTTGAACTGGTGACCTTCTGTTCTTGCATACACTGTCTGTGTGCACTGCACCACCGTGTTGCCACAGATAGGCTGCAGTCCATGACTGTACATCCAAAAGGGCCTGTCTGTTGCGGTGGACGGTGCCAACCTGCACATGGCTAGGCCACTGTCTTCTGTGGCTAGCAGCCACTGCCACCTCCACCACCTGTACTCGTCCGCCAACATGCTGGCATGTCCTTCTCTCAGTGAAAGCATATGACCTGATTGCGTTGTGGCACTCCGGGACTGCATTTGGGGGACTGGGCTGTAGGTAATGCACATTGTTATGGTGTTTGTGCGGTGTAGGGCAATATATGGGTGTTTGCACCATGCTTATGTTCCCTGCAATACAGGGGTGTCTGTGCTATCTTTGTTTAGTGGTGGATAAAATATGGGAATGGGCTGGCAGGACCCCCAGCTGGGATTTGATCCTCTGGCTTATGGTCCTAGAGGTACTGGCTCTGTCCGCTGCACCACACTGTGGCCACAGAGACAGTGCAGTCCCTGGGGATAGTTAGCCTTGCAGGATGGAGTTGCACAACCTGCTCTTCACATTTTTACTGTGCGCTCATTCACCCTGTCTGGTGACAAACGTTCAAATGAACCCCGGAAATGACCACGTGAACAGGGGGTTGGAATATAACCGAACTGGGCAACAGGGATATTGATAAGCAACCATATGACACCACTCCCAGGGAAACTCCATAAACAGGAGATGTGTTTTTGGATAGGTCTCCACTCCTTGGACACTTCCAATATTAATTTTTTTTTTGGAGCTTTCCTGGGTGTGTTTGTTTGTTTTGCTCTTTACTATAGCTGTTCCCCAGCTGACTTACTATTTTAAATATTTTTGTGGTGGTCCTTTTCTATTTTTAATTTCACTTTTGTGCTGTGCACATATATCACACTGCTGACGTTTTTTAGGTTTCCCCGGTTTTCCTGTACATTGCTGACGGAAATGGTTTCTCTTCCCTTTAAATGCCCTCTACCGCGAGTGTTTCACTCGCGCTATTTTTTTCATGGAAATTCGAGCCCGCTCCTGTGCGGGGAGCCTCTCCCCTCCCACTCTCCACCCATTGACCCCGTCCCTCCGCCCCTCCGGTGCCTTCCTCCGCCCTCCTTTGGCCGTTCCACGCCTCTATCGGACATTTGCGGGCCCACACTTGTACGGGGCCCGTTAGTGTGCCGCGCACCTTTGCGGGGGTGACACGCACGTGTGCGGGGCGTTTAAACGCGTTTATTCGCGTTTCAGTGCCGCGTTTCCGTGCGCTATTTTGCGGCGCGCACATTTGCGGATTTTAGTAAACATCCCCCATAGACTCAGAAGTGATTCCCTCAGAGCTCACAAGCAATTAGGCAAGGCTCAATTGCTAGCAGTTATCCAGCTGAAACCCCTTAGCTGGCTTGCTTTCTACTGCGCGGCTCAAATCCTACTTCAGGAGCTTTTCTGAGCAGATTAAAGAACAAGTTTGTATTTCTTTGTGATGGTTGTTGCACTCTGCAACAGAAAATCACCAAAGGAGTTTAGACAGAGAGCAATCCATATACTCACAGCCTGCATCCAAGACCGCTCCCCCTTCTTCAACAATCATGGGTTCAATATCATGGATTGGCACAGAGGAATTTCTCAATGTAGCACTCTCAGGAGAATACTTGTTTCCCTGCTGTCTTTCAAGGTTATAGCTAGGGCATAGATCAGTGTTCATACCTGAGCTTCCATTGCTGTTAGAGTTCCTCTCTAAATAGCCTGGCCAGTATGTAGTCCAGTTCTTATGTCCAGCCTTCCAATCCAGATCCCTGGACACTGGATCTCTCTTCACATACCTTCTGGCACGGGTCCTAGGGTCCCTTCCACGTGCAGCTGTCTCCCTCACAGGTACCGTCTGGAGATTCCTAGCTCTGCAGCACCATTCCTCTGGCTTTCCCCAGTCCAATGGTGTATGCTGACCTTTTGAATGTCTCCCAGTATACGTACTGCTCTGGACTCCTTTAGGCCTCCCAAATGCTTTCCTCTTCTTTCTTCCAAAGGGTTTCTTGCCCTCTCTGTCCGTCCGCACTGGCTTCTGTTCCTGATGATCCTCCAGATGATGAAGCTGTCCAAGCTGAATCTGAGGATGATGATCTCCCAGATGAAACTGAGGATGAGGATAATTCTCTGTAGAATAAACTCTACCTTTATTCTGCTTAGATGAGTGCTCCACCTTAGCACAGCGCAGCTGTGCTGAATCAGGCCCTGCCCTTTCAGATGAGTGCTTGGGGATTACCTCATAGCCCTCTTGATTGAACACACGTTTCCCTACTTCAGCTCCTCTAATGGCTGTTGGAAACCTGGTGCATTCTGGGACTTGTAGTCTTTTATGGGAAAATTCTGTTTTCTTATTTCTACCAGAACTGACAGGTTGCTTGTTCAGAGTCACTTCACCTTTACTATAACTCCTTCCTGAGCTATGATAAGCTTCCTTATCACAGTATATTAGGCACATAACCGGGACTTGCCAAATAGGGGGGAGTTGGAATTCTATTTGCAAAAGGGTTGAGCATGGAAGAAGAACATGTAGAGAGAGACCATATGTGTGTGTGTGGGGGGGGGGGCGTTTTGTTTTCTGGAAAGGGAAAATAGTAGGGAGGCCCGTAGTAGTAGGAAGCTTATATGCAACAAACACACAGCAAGGGGGGTTTTATGGGAAGCTTTATGAGGTGAGTCTTGAAGGACTAGAAAAGGGGACTGTTACTTCTGGAGAGAGATCTGCAATTGTGAGTATATACTTTTGGAAATTTTTCTGAAGGGAATTCTTTGGATTAAAGCTGATTAATCTGCAAACCCAGTGTATTTGTTAACTCAGTCAGGGCCTAGTAACAGCAGTTTAAGTTTAAATTTAAAACACAGAAGAGAGCTTTCTGGTTAGATTTAGAACCCAGCAGAGAACTTGTAGTTTAAATTTAATACTCACTCGGGGCCTAGTAGCAGCAAAGTGCTTTTAGTTTAAATTTAAAACACAGAAGAGAGCTTTCTGGTTAAATTTAGAACCCAGCAGAGAGCTTCTAGTTTAAATTTCATACTAAGTCAGAGCCTAGCAGCAGCAAAGAGCTTTAATTTAAATCAAATCTTAATATAGCAGCATAAAAAGCAAAACAGGGTCTGTATTCTTTGAGCAATAAATAATTCTTCTAGAAACCTTTACAAAGAGGCCTTCTACCTAGGGGGTAAGTTGGTCAGAGCTTACCTTAGAATCACAGGACAGGGTGCTGTGTAGCAGCCCTCCTTTAATAGGTCTTATTTCCCTCCCTCCCGCCCCAACACCCACCCACCCCTGGGATAATCGTAGCTTTATAGGTACTTACACATCTTAAAGGAAAGGAGGTGCTCTCAGGTGCAGCTCGTTATCCAAATCAGTCATACACTAAGGACCTGAGATTAATTAAGCTTCAGGTGAACAAGGTATATTAATCGTATTAGGTACACTTTTATTAGTATAAGTATCCACAGCAACCCTTAGTAAGTAAAGAACTTAAAGATCTAAACACAAGCTTAAAACTAAGATGCAGACAGCAGTCCAGCAGTGAGATAGGGGCTTTCCAGTCTTTTGCATTGAGTGTCACATGTATGATTTTCTCCCAGTTGGTGAGAGGTCTTACGTGTGCACTAGGTGCAAGGAGCTCTTTGCTCTCAGGGGACGAGTCTGTTCTCTAGAGGCTAGAGTAGCAGACATGGAAGACATAAGAAAGACATAGAAGTACATAGACGAGACCTACAGGGATATAGTCCTGAAGTCCCACCTCCAGTCTAGCAAAATCCCTGTTACCATGGAGGAGAGGTGACATGACAGGAGAGCATCACCCTGGTGTGGCAGGAAGTGATCCTGTAACTAGGACCTATCCTCCAGGTGATGTAAAACCCTCTCGCACCGAGGATGTTTCTCCAGGCCCATGTGCCCATGAGGGAAGGGTTAGGACAGCCGTTATAGTTGGTGATTCAATCATTAGGCATGTAGATAGCTGGGTGGCTGGTGGACATGAGGATTGCCTGGTAACATGCCTGCCTGGTGCGAAGGTAGCGGACCTCATACGCCACCTAGATAACGTCTTAGATAGTGCTGGGGAGGAGTCAGCTGTCTTTGTACATGTCGGTACCAATGATGTAGGAAAATGTGGTAGGGAGGTTCTGGAGGCTAAATTTAGGCTTTTAGGTAGGAAGCTGAAATCCAGATCTTCCAGGGTAGTGTTCTCCGAAATGCTTCCTGTTCCATGCGCAGGACCCAAAAGGCAGGCAGAGCTCCGGAGTCTCAATGCATGGATGAGACGATGGTGCAAGGATGAGGGTTTTGGATTTGTTATGAACTGGGGAACATTCTGGGGAAAGGAAGGGCTCTTCCGAAGGGATTGGCTTCACCTTAACTGGGATGGAACCAGGCTGCTGGTATTAACCTTTAAAAAGGAGATAGAGCAGCTTTTAAACTAGATAATAGGGGAAATCCGACAGTCACACAAGAGCGCATAGTTTGGAAGAATGCGCAAAAGCAGAGAGGTTCCAAAAAAGAGTAAAGTAGTCCAAATACCTTGTGTATGGAGCAGACAGAGCTTAAAGATTCCAAATTACCCATGCCTACCAATAGCCAAATTAATATGAATATAATACAGTCTCTAAAATGCTTGCATGCAAATGCTAGAAGTCTAAAAAAATAAGATGTACATTTAGAATATATAGCACTAAATGAGAGGTTAGATATGATTGGAATCTCAGAGACATGGTGGAAGGAGGACAACCAGTGGGACCCTGTGATACATGGGTACAGGACCGTGCCTAGCCCTGTGCGAGTGGTGCAGCTGCACAGGGCGCACAGGCTTAAGGGGCGCATTTCAACTGTCTGCCGTTGCCTGCTGCCACCACATTTTCTTCTCTCAGCCGTGGCAGGCAATGGCAGATAGACGAAATGTGCCCCTTAAGCCTTCTTGCGGAGGGACCAGACCTGCTTAGCATGCCGGCGACTTGCACATCAGGTGCGCGCCTTTTCTCTCCCGCCCACATAAAGTGGCTAGATGGAGGTGCAGGGGGGGGGGAGGGCGTGCACCCGATGTGCAAGTCGCACAGAGTGCATTTCACGATCGGTACGGCCCTGCCTGGGTACAAACTATATAATAATGATAGAGCTGATCAAATTGGTGGAGGGGTTGCGCTCTATGTTATAGAGGGCATTGAGTTGGAAAGGATTAAAGTTTTGCAGGAAACAAAATTTGCTGTAGAATCTCTATGGATTGAAATTCCATGTAAAAAGGGGAAGGTGATGGCAGTGGGGGTGTACTATCGACCGCCTGGCCAGAATGAACAAATGGATGATGAAATGATCAAAGATATCAAGGAAGCTAACAAAAATTACAGTACAGTAATAATAATGGGTGATTTCAATTACCCCGGTATCGACTGGGTCAGTGTCACGGCAGGACATGCTAGGGAGATAAAGTTCCTAGATGAAATAAATGACTGCTTCTTGGAGCAGCTGGTTCATGAACGGACCAGAGGGGAAGCCATATTGGACTTAGTCCTTAATGGAACACCAGATCTGGTGCAAGAGATAAGGGTGTTGGGGCCACTTGGCAATAGTGATCATAGCATGATCGCGTTTGATTTAATTAGTGGAGGAGGGATGGTAAGAAAATCCACAGTACTACCTTTTAACTTTCGAAAGGGAGACTATGATAAAATGAGGAAAATAGTTAAGAAAAAACTAACAGGAGCAGTTGCAAAGGTTAAAGACTTACATCAAGCTTGGGTATTGTTGAAAAATACTATCTTGGAAGCCCAGACCAGCTGTATTCCACGCTTTAAGAAAAGTGGAAGGAAGTCCAAAAAACTGCCAGCATGGTTTAAAGGTGAGGTCAGAGAGGCTGTTGTTGCCATAAAAGTATCTTTCAGGAAATGGAAAAAAGAGCCAAACGATGAAAACTGGAAACAGCACAAGCACTGGCAAGTTAAATGCAAGGCATTGGTAAGGCAGGCAAAGGAAGAATTTGAGAAGAAGCTTGCTGCAGAAGCAAAAACGTGTAATAAAGACTTTTTCAAGTACATTCATAGCAAAAAACCCGTGAGAGAGTTAGCTGGTCCATTAGATGATAGAGGGGTTATAGGGGCACTAAGAGGCGACAAGGCGATAGCGGAGAGACTGAATGAATTCTTTGCTTCGGTCTTTACTGAGGAAGATGTAGGGATGTTACCCATGACTGAAGTGGTATTTAAAGGTGTGGAAGAATTGAAGGAAATATCAATACATCGGGAAGATGTATTACAACTATTTGATAAACTGGAGAGTAGCAAATCAACTGGACCGGATGATATACATCCAAGGTTGTTGAAAGAACTGAAATATGAGATTGCAAACCTGCTATTAGTAATCTGTGAGCTATCATTGAAATCATCTGTAATACCTGAAGATTGGAAGATGGCGAACGTAACGCCAATTTTTAAAAAGGATGATCCGGGAAACTACAGACTGGTGAGCCTGTCGTCAGTACCAGGAAAAATGGTATGGCTTAATAGGAGACAGCCAACATGGCTTTAGACAAGGAAGATCTTGTCTTACCAATCTGTTGTTTTTTTGAAGGTGTGAATAAACAGGTAGACAAATGTGAGTCGGTTGATATAGTGTATTTGGACTTTCAGAAAGCCTTTGACAAGGTCCCTCATCAGAGACGTTTGGAAAAACTAAAGAGTCATGGGATAGGAGGCAGTGTACTATTGTGGATCCGGAACTGGTTAAAAGATAGAAAGCAGAGGGTAGGGCTAAATGGCCAGTTTTCCCAATGGAGAAAGGTGAATAGTGGTGTACCCCAGGGATCTGTACTGGGTCCACTGCTTTTTTTTTGTGTGTTCAACAATTTTATTAAAATATAATAAGATAAGTACACCACAACAGTACAGTAGCAGACAAGAATCCCACTCAACCCCGTGCTCCCACCATAACAAATTATGAATCACAACAGAAACTTGTCGTATAATTGCCCTATAAGGTTGGATAAACATTGCATAATTGTGTTACAGAGTAAGAATACTACAATATAAGCTTAGTACCAATAGTCCCCAAACCCAAACCACTAATATATATACCTAAACTTCACACATGTACTATAAGAACTCAACTACGTTGTGAGACTCAGCCCATAGTAACAATTCAAAACATGAGTAGTATAACCCAGCAACCTAACTTTCTAATAACATACTATGATGTAATAAGTTAGACATCCCTTACACTATCTAAGACGGGATATCTTATAAGAAATAAGAAAGCTAACTGTACGTCTGAGATCATACACCCTCCCCTCCCCGCCTTCCCTCCCCTCCCCTGCCCTCCCCCCCACCCCACCCACCCAAGCCCAAATAACAAAAACCTTAATATCAGGAGCTAAAGAGATTGCAGGGACTCAGAGCTACTGCAATACCAAGTGACGGTATCCACTCATACAAAGCTGCTGTCGTCATTAAGAGGTAAAAACAGGGCCCAACGGTGTAATACTTTCTCCGGACATCCCCTTAAGTCTGCTGTAAGCTTTTGCCATCCTGTATATATCCCATATCTTTACCCACCATGCATCTAGTATGGGGGCATATGAACGCTTCCAAAAATGACTAATCACCAAGCGGCTGCTAACAGTAAGCAATTTACCAGCCCAACTCTATCAGAAATTGGTTCCTCTTCCGATACAGACCCCAAAAGAGAGGACTCCAGCGTACACGGAAAGGCCACCCCCAATTTAGGCGTAATTAAAGAGTGAACCTCCCGCCAAAATTTCTGTACTTTGCAGCATTCCCACCACATATGTAGAAATGTACCCTTTTGACCGCATAAGCGTCAACAAAAGGGGTCATCCGCCATTTTCCAGCAGAACAAATTTTCAGGCGTAATGGACATTCTAAATAGTACCCGGAATTGAGAATTTATGAGCGACAATGAGATATAGCATTTATGCGAGTATGAAAAAACTTCTAGCCAAAACTCCTCTGATCTTCCCGGAAGATCTTTCTCCCAATGTTTTTGGAACGGTAGCTGAGAAATATTAGCAGCTATCTCTGTTGACAGGGCCCTTTAAAGTCTAGCTAACAAAGCCCGGGGACGCGAACTCTGAAATAAAATAGTCTCCCACTGCTTTGGTACTCTAGTACCTGCTGAATGGTACTCCTGCAGAGAAAAGCAGTGCTTTAATTGGAAATACTGAAAGTCTGATAACTTCAAGTCAAAGAGTTGTTCTGTTTGTTGTTTAGACAGAAATTTAGCATGATCGAATATGGATGAAAGTCGGGTCTTTATTTATTTATTTAACAGTTTTTATATACCGACTTTCTACAATTTAAGTCGGTTTACAGGTAACATAACAGACAGTATATTTCAACTGAGTACATTGTAACAATAGTATCAATCAACTAAGTACATTGTAACAAAGAAGATCAAAGTATAATAAGATTAACAAGCAAGCTACCCTTTGAGAAGGTTTAAAACTATTTACATGGAGGCTTAACATGTTATTTACATGGAGGAGTATATAGGGGGGAAAAGTGTTCCTGGAAGAGATGGGTTTTCAGTTTCTTCCTGAATTCAGGGTGATTGGTGCAGTTCCTTAATTCGTGTGGTAAGGCATTCCAGATGGAGGGGGCGTAAAGGGAGAATGCACGATTGCAGGCGGATTGGTTACATGCATATTCATTAGGGACAGCATGAAAACATGAACAGTGTTTGGCCCACCGGGACTGGAGTTGGGAACCTCTGCCCTAGAGCAGCGGCCAACAGGAGCAGAAAGAACCGCACCCACAGGCTCCATTATCCAAAGCCTCATGGAGAGGCAGGATATCGGGCCTTGCATGCATCTCCCAATGCTAGCACTTGCATACCTTAGCAATGCCACCCTAAACCTGGAAATAGGGTACACATATCTCAAAGGTTTGCTATGATTACTGGCAGATAGAAATTCGTAGGCATACTTCATATGCTGGGCTTCCGGGATGGCTTCTGCGCTGATCGGCATCAGCCAAGGTGACTGCCGGTTTAGACTGTGAATGTGGAGTCAGCCTGGAGGAGGGGCCTTGCGTTCTCTGGACAATGCCCTGCATACACTGAATCCCTTCAATTCGATCAGCTGCTGGCAGGACACAAGGCACGATCGCATGCTTTCTTTTGCTTCAGTGGTCTAAAAGTGGAGTCTTTACCAGGTGGTATAATGGGAACTTGTCTGCAGTTTCTCGGCTTCTTTATTGCTGACTCAATTGCCACTGCGGAATGAGAGCTATATTTCATATCACCAGGTACTAGTTGAACTTAAAATATAAAGTCCATCTTTGTGCAGTCAGACGGAATGTGGCGTTACTCTAGCAGGACGGCCGTGGATTGGTATGCCTGTGTTTGGGAGTTCTTTCTACTTCATATTGTTGGCACGGAAAGAGCGTCTCTTAACATATGCTGGAGGCATTTTTGGTTTAGAGGTGTCTTTGTAAAATAAATAAATAAATAAATAAAAAATAAATAAAAATAAATAAATATAGAAGGAAGGAAAATAAAGAAAGTATTCAGCTGTCCTGAATTCGCCTGTTCTTGATTGACATTTTGAGGCTAAACAGGGGCACGCCTGGGTACTACGTGGGTGGGTGCACACCTTGCACTTCCAGGGTGTGCGGACTCACTATGGAACAGAGCCCTAGCAATCTTCTTTATCGCAAGATGGGAAAGTAGATGGTTCACTGAAGCGATCGTTGGGGGCAGTGCTCTGGCCTTACAAGCTCCCATTTTTGGAGCCTGGGGAGGCGAGAGCGTGCTTCTGCTGGTCGCAGTGTTACGGCAGTCTACTCGCCTGGAACAGGAAAGGATCAGGGAGTTGAATCGACTACAGCCTGATTTGCTTTATGGGGCAAATGTGCATTATGGCTTAATTCAAGCGCTAGCTAATATTGGCTTCCTTGGGGTTCACCCAGAGGTCTCTCTGGTGGAAGCATGGGGCAGCTGATGGTTCGTCCCAGTCGAGGGTCAGTAAGCTCCCATTAAGTCTTTGTCTTGTCCTTTCCCCATGGGCTCTCATAGAGCAACTAGTTGGCGTATCGGGGCTTTCGGAGAAAGGTGCTCTTGGTAGCGCCCGGTTGGGCGAGACGGCCGTACTAGGCTTTTCTCATTCATCTACTCGACAGGCTTTTCCTAGAAGTTGTCGGTAGCGGACGTTCTGCTGCGGCTAGGTCCGTGCCGAATGTCTCAGGTGGATTGGTGCCCGCCTACGGGTTGGCCTTTGTATGGGCGGGGCTCAAGTAGAAGGATTATTCTGCGGCAGTCTTCGCCGCCTTGTTGAGAGCAAGGCGGCAGGCTGCTTCTGCTACGTAGGTCCAGGCTTAGTGCCTTTTGGAAGGCTGCTGTTCACGGCGGCAAGTCCGGGCGACAAAGGTGTCTGTATCCTTGGTCTGAGTTCTCTGCAGGACAGTGTCTGAAGGAACTAGCGGCCAGTCCCTTAGAGGATCCAGCGGGCGACTGTTTCTGGCGGTAGGAGTCTGTGAAGGGAATAGCGCTAGGTGTTCGGATCGATGTGTAGCGTTTCCTTAAGTTGGGATCCGACTGCGCTACTCACGGAGAGTTCGGATGCCGCCGGGGGATCCCGATTGGGCCTTAGAGGCGTTAGCTAAAGAGTTCTTTGATTCTTTACTCCAGGCGTCGGTAAAGGATTTGCTGTTATAGACAGTGGCTTTGATAGCTCGTTGTTCGGTGCGACGAGTTTCGGAATTTCAGGTGTTGTCATCTAATGAGCCGTTTTCACCCTTTCTGGATAGAGGGTGGTGTTTGCGAGCAGTCCTGTCGTCCTTCCAAAAGGTGGTTTTCTGATTTTTCTCCTGAGCCTATTGGTTTCTCTTCCAGTTCTCGGTTTTTCTGGAAGGGGAGGTTTTTATTCGTAGCTTGCGCTGATAGGAAACATTACATGCAGGGTGCGATGTTCGTTTCTTTGTTTTTGTGTGCTGGTTGGAGGTCCCCACAAAGGGGAAGCAGCAGCGAAGGGTGCCATTTCGCACTGAGTTAAGGCGGTGGTTGCCTCAGCTTTCTGCTGGCGAGGTTATATGATTCCGGGGGGCTTTCTGACTCTTGCTACCAGGGCACAAGCGGCTTCATGGGTGAATCACCGTGTCATTCCACCAGGAGGGATTTGTAGAGCAGCTTCCAGGTCGTCTCTTCATTTCCTCAGTAACCACTACTGCCTAATTGTTTTGGCAGTAAAGGAGGCCTGTTCCGGGTCGGCAGTGTGGTGAGTTGGCTTGATAGGTCCCTCCCAATGATTACTGCTCTGTTACATCCCAGACGTAGAGGACTAAACTGGAGGAACGATAAGGAAATAGAAATTACACTTATTTATTTATTTATTTAAAGTCTCTTCTATACCGCGCTATTCAGCATCAGCGCGGTTTACAATAAACAGTGAACATACACATTTCCAATAGTACTTTGGTAATTGTACCTGGTAATTGTAATAGTACCTGGTAATTGTCGTTCCTTGAGTTACGACAGTTTAGTCCTCATTCCCGCCCAGGAGTGTGATTTCTTCAGAGTTTATTTTCAGGCGGAGTGAAGCATCAATCTCAAGGAGTAGACAGATCCTTTCAGTCTCTAGATCGCAGTGAGTATCCCTCTCTGTTCTTTCTTTCTTTCTTTTCTCTTATTTAAACGAGGTGATGGTATAGGATACGTGTTTGCATAGGGGGGACATGAATGTAAAGTAAAAAAAAAAAAAAAAAGAGAAAAGAAAATATAAGACGGATACGGTTTAAAAGGCTCCTCCGGTTGAAGAATGGGGAGTTATTTAAAGTTATGGTATAGTTACTTATTTGTTGTTCCTTTGAGTTTGCTTTGTCAATAGTACACTGGAGGCTGATGGGAGATACCAGCAGGCTATATCCAGTGATGTCACGACTTTGACATGCCCAGTCTCCTAGCTGCAGGAAGAGGTGCTAACTTCTCTGCCCATACATGTCACAGATCTGGCAAAAGAGGAGGTGGCGTCCTCGCCATCACCAGATCTGACCTTCATTTCAGCATAAAAGAAGCAACCAGCTCGCTGCTCCTAGACACAATCTTGATAGAGAATAAGTGTTCCTTCATCAATCTACTTTACAGAGCTCCATCATCTGATCCAGATGCACTAGCAACGATAATCGACATGGCCGCAAACTCCCAGAGCCCCCATACAACAAGCTGGGTATTAGGAGATTTCAACCTCCCCTCCCTGCAAGAATCTCACTCAAAGGCGTTTCTCGAAGCCCTGAAGGATCTAGGATACAGCCAATTAATCAAGGAACCTACCCATATAAAAGGAGGCATGCTAGATCTAATATTCACAACAGACGCAACCATCAGAGGACCAACCATCCCTGAACCATCAATCACCGCAGTCCCATGGTCAGATCACTCGTTAATCCTATTCCAAATTCCTCAGCCAAGCCATGGCCAAAAGGAAGAGAACACAGCAGTCGGTCAGTCCAGCAATTCGCCGAGAAGATTCCAACCATTCAACAAAGAACTAATCCTGAAATCAGCAATCCCACTAATAACCTCACCAGCACACAACCCAGACGAACTAGTCTCCAACTGGAATGAGATACTCAGCTCAATCGCTGTTCGCCCATCAAATAACAAATCTCAAGGGAAACGACACACAGCAGCCTGGTACTCTACTGAGTTGAAAGCCTCACTCGCGACACTAAGAAAACTTGAGAGAAGCTGGCGCCGCTCACGCTCAGAAGTAGACCAAAGTGCATACAACTTACAACTCACAACGCACCGTACCGCAGTGACAGAAGGCATGAGACGTTACCACGCCGACACTTTAAAGAGATCCCTCAACAAACCTCGTGACCTGTTTGCCCTCGTTAAGCGACTTACAACAGAACCTGCATCAGAACAAGCAAACGGAATCCATCCTCAAACATATGCGGACTATCTACAAACCAAACTCTGTCAGATAGACAACAACCCTGCGTTCAGCACTATCCTTCAGCCTTACAATCAAACACCACTCACTACCTTCACGACTCCATCCAAACAACGCATCGAAGACACCATAACAGCCATCAACACGACTACTGCACAATCTGATCCATGCCCGGCTTTCTGGATCAAAGAACTACGGACTGACCTCAGTCCCCTCATATCCAGACTCATGGAACAATCGTTCACAACAGGTGCTTTCCCACGCACCCTCAAACACACATCAATAAGACCTCTACTAAAAAACAACAAACTCGACCAACATAAGCCGGAATCCTACAGACTGATAGCAAGCATACCAATGCTAGCAAAAATAATGGAAAAGGAAGTTCAGAGACAAATACAAGATCACATTGATTCCAATGCACCACTGGATCCATGCCAACACGGATTTAGAGAAGCCCACGGAGTTGAAACCCTTCTTACCACACTCTTCAGCAACATAATATCAGGCATCAACAATACCCGCCAAGGCTTTGTCCTTGTCTTCCTTGACATCGCGGCAGCATTTGATTCCGTGAGCCATGAGCGCCTCCTAGAACGCCTCAACGAGAAAGGAATCTCCGGTAAAGCACTCGAGTGGTGCAGGTCCTACCTCTCGGACAGATGGCAGCAGGTATGATCCAGAGACACATCATCAGATCCATTCCACCAAAGCCAAGGCGTCCCACAAGGATCCTCCCTCTCCGCCTTGTTGTTCAATATTTACATGCAACCTATCTGCAACCTGATCCGATCTCTCAACGTTAACTGCATGATATACGCAGATGATGTACTATTATACACGCCTTTTTCAACAGAAAACCCCGACCTCTCATCAATAACATGCTGCATAAATGAAATATCCAATTGGCTACAATCCCAAAACCTCCGGATTCAACACAAGAAGACAGAGGTGATGTTCATTACAAGGAACCGTGACTTCACTGCGCCGGCAGTACTAAAAGTGAAGGACGCAGACCTCCAGATCAAATCCGCGAACAGGTACCTCGGCGTCACACTAGACCAGAACCTAAATATGCAGGCACATATAAGTAACACTGTAAGGGCAGTATATCATAAAATCAGATCCCTTAGATACCTGCGATCTCTGCTTGAGCCAGACGATTTCAGGACAATCTATCAGGCACTAATCATCCCACATTTCGATTATGCGAATGCAATACTGCAGGAACTCCCCCAAACCACTCTAAACCCACTGCAAATGGCAATGAACACCGCAGCAAGAGATCTACACGGAGCATCCAGGAAAGACCATGTCTCACCCATTATGAAACAACTCCACTGGCTCCCGATTCAAGGTAGAATTACATTTAAGACCTTGCTACTCACCTTCAAAGCCATCAAAGGTCTCTCGTCAGCATCACTAACAGAGCTAATCCAGATGACGCCCCACAATAGGGACAGAAGATCAATAGCAAAAAACACCTTGATAGTCCCAAGATCAATAACTCAATGCACCAAGTCAACATCCAGCAGGGCCTACAAATTTTATGCACCAATGATCTGGAATAACCTCCCTCACAACATCTGAACAATCACAGACATATTCCAATTCAGAAAAGCCGTGAAACACTACCTCTTCCTCCTACATTACCCGGAAACCAATAGAAACTCAGTACCAACTGCTGAAACCACCCAAATCTCCACTGTCTGAAACCATACGAGCACATGACTAGTCTGTGAATTGTACATATTGTTATTGTATATAGTTCCCCTGTTAGCCAAGTTGAATTTCCTGTTCATATGTAAACACAAAGTACTATTGGAAATGTGTGTGTTCATTGTTTACTGTAAACCGCGCTGATGCTGAATAGCGCGGTATAAAAGAGACTATAAATAAATAAATAAATAAATAAGCACAATATGCTCTCTGATGTCTGTGGAGTGTGTTTTAGGTCTGGTGTTTGACAGTGTTCACCACCCCGGGGATTGACCCCAACAGTATTGCATACCATAGCCATGCCTGCGCTCTGTCCAGGACTGGTGAGTTGGCCAGGACTGCCAAAAGCCTCTATATTTGCACAATGCTGGCATAGGTGTGGGAGTGTGTGTCTGTCCATCCAGTGTGTGGTGGTTGCAACACCTTACTCAGCCCACACTGTTTGCACTGTGTCCAGTGTTAGCTTGCCAATGAGCATAATGAGGAGCAAGGTACTGTGGGTATAGCTCGGACAGGGTGGCCTGGGCAGGATGCATGAGCACAGGGCATAGGGCAATGGCTGGGACATTGTAGTGGCTGGCCACCACCTGCACGGACAGGGTGGCCACAGCATGTCCTGCTGGGAGGTCACTCTCACCCTGACTGAGCAGTCACCATGGCATGGCTAGGTCTCCCATAGTGCTAATAGCATCTCTTTTAAGTGATATCTATGGGTTGCCTTTTTTGGGGCCCAATCACAAACCTATCTGCTTGGTGGGTGTGCTGACATTCCAGTTTTGGGTGCACACATTTTTTCCAGTATTGTGCACTATGGACTAGCTAGTAGACTATTTGCAGTTAGTATGTGTATGACTGGAACACCTTGCAGGGTGCAGCGGCTGCAGATTCACTGTGCTTGCTGCTGGAGAATGTCAGATAGTGGTGGGGGGCAGCTGAGCATTTCCAGGCCTCCTGTCTGTCTGCTATCACTGTATGGATGTGTACAGAAATGCATGGACTGCCCTCTAGGTTGTCTGTTCCCCAGCTGGACTGAGGTTGATTGGTCCCCTCTACCACCACCATTGCAGTGATGTAGAATGTGGATCTGTTGGTGGGAGATCCTGAGCTCCAGAGGGCAGTTTGGGTGGTACTACATAATTCATCTATGGGTCCAAACAGCCCCCCCCCCACGGGTCACATAAATCATGTGGCCATGGCACCCACACAGGATATGCACTATTCTGGGTGCATCAAAGTGCTCAAGGGCTAAACTTGACTGAGAAATAAAAGATGGACACAGGTGTATTTGGAAGTGTATCTCCAAGATCTACCCATTACACACTGGCACTGATGGGGACCCGCACCATAGCCTGTCTCAGCTAAGCCAGGTGCTGTGGACATGGTGCTGGGTGGCTTGTTGTTTACACACTTGGGTCTTGAACCCATCACCACTGGTTCCTAGGGTACTATTTGAACCGGTGTGCTATGCCTTTTCACATAGCAATGACTGGCTAAACAATTACACCAAGGAGTCCTGAGAGCCCATCAAAGTGGGCTGTCAGTCACACTGGTGATATGGTCCTGTGTGCCTATAGAGTTCAATACATTCTCCCTATCCCCAGGAGTCCTGAGAGCCCATCAAAGTGGGCTGTCAGTCACCCTGGTGATACGGTCCTGTGTGCCTATACAGTTCAATACATTCTCCCTATCCCCAGGAGTCCTGAGAGCCCATCAAAGTGGGCTGTCAGTCACCCTGGTGATACGGTCCTGTGTGCCTATACAGTTCTATAAATTCTCCCTATCCCCAGGAGTCCTGAGAGCCCATCAAAGTGGGCTGTCAGTCACCCTGGTGATACGGTCCTGTGTGCCTATACAGTTCAATACATTCTCCCTATCCCCAGGAGTCCTGAGAGCCCATCAAAGTGGGCTGTCAGTCACCCTGGTGATATGGTCCTGTGTGCCTATATAGTTCAATACATTCTCCCTATCCCCAGGAGTCCTGAGAGCCCATCAAAGTGGGCTGTCAGTCACCCTGGTGGTATGGTCCTGTGTGCCTATACAGTTCAGTACTTTCTCCCTATCCCCAGGAGTCCTGAGACCTGCGTAAGGTGTACTGTCAGTCACCCTGGTGCTATGGTGTATGGTGCTGATGATGTGTGCTAGGACACCCAACCCCCAGGGGGCCTGAGACCTGATTGCAATGGTGGGTATGTCATTCAGATATTGTGTTAGGTTATGGCGGGTAGGTTGCACATCTCCCCTAGTCTGTGAGGTCAACACCTCATCACACACGTCTTTGATGTATCCAGATGGTATGGTAAGTGCAGATGTGGATGTGTGTAACAGCATCCCACCCCCATGAGCTATGAGATCTGATTATGAAGGTCTGTAACAGAGCCATGTCCCCAGAACTGTATGCTGTCAGGTCACACATCTGCCCACTTGCTAGGAATCCCACACCTGGTTGCAGATGAACATTACTGATGGTGTTGGAAGGATACATGCACCTGTTGTGGTTGCACAGCACGGACTGAAACCCTGACATGAGCACAGGTGGCAATAGCCTATTCTGGTGCAATGGCCCCTGCCCCTGGTGTTGGCAGCCACACCTGCCCTGAGCATACAAGGCCCAGGTCATAGGAACATAACAACATAAGATAGGCCATACTGGGTCACACCCACGTCCATCAAGCCCAGTATGCTCTTTGCAAGAGTGGCCTATCTAGGTCATACGTACCTAGCAGTATCCCCAAGAGAGACAGGTTCCACAATGCTTGTAGTGGGTCAAGCATTGCAATCCTGGGCCTCGTAGAAACCCAAATGTCATGGTAGTGGCCCCTGGCAAGGTGCATAGGGCCACCCACCCAACAACCCATGTATGGACACATCACCCATGTTTGTTAGGATATCATGTTGCCAGTGGGGTTGGGTCGGATGATGTGTGTAGATCATGACAACAAAAATGTGTTCACCAGACCACATACAGTGTTAGGGGGGGTTACCCTGGACACCATCATTGGCAACCCAAACGTGGCATGGTCGTGCAATGTCATGCAAGGGGGCCACAGGGGAATGGAATGGTGTGTTCAGGGTGCCACGTACACTGCACATAGGTGTCACTGCACACATGCCCAGAGCCACAGCTATGCATGCAGGTGGCACTGGGAACAGTTAATCTCCTGGAACAAGCAGGAAGTAGTCCTCACATGTGGGTATCATCGGTACTGACGGAGCCTGCGCGGGAACACTCTCCAGCTTCCAATAGGAAAGCTGTTGGGAGCATCCCACAGCGCCTGCGTGCTGCCTTCCCACCTTTCACAAATGCCTCCCTCCAGTTTGTTGTTTTCCACAGAGCCAGCAGGTCATCGTTCCTGTCATTTCTGAAAAACATCTATTCTATTGCCACTCCTGTGGCAGCGTCTGCCTTTTTTTATTTACCGGTACCACTGGTCTTGTAAGTTCTTTCTCTAAAAGGTCAGATTTCCTCATACAAACAAAAATTAAAAAATAAAAGAGGGAAAATCCCCTTTGTAGTTCTCCCCCCGGTTTGGCCTTAGGCCCCAATCCCTCCTCCATCATGGAAAAGCACTCCTCGGGTTTTAAAAATATGCTCAAAATGTGCCGGTACCTTCTCCGTCACTGACAACCATGATTGGTGTTGCAAATGCTTATGGCCGGATCACTCCATGTCTGAATGTTTGGCCTGTGGGATGTTATCCATGAGAGGTCGGCAGAACAGAGCAGCCAAGCTCGGTACCCTCTTTCCCTCCGAAGCGGCCTCGGTGGCAGCCATGTCTTGAAGGGCTTCCTCTTCCTCCCGTGGATCTCAGGTAACCAAACACAAATCTGGCCGTTACTCAAAGGGTAGATCCCCTTGCAAACATCGGAATGCCTCCGGCATTGCCCTTGAGGAACACGCTCCAGCCACACAGCCCCGGTGTGACTCCCTGGCCTCCAAAGCCACTTTGGGGCTCCAGGAAGTTCTGGAGGCCTCAACCTCGTCCGAACTCCTGGTGCCATGCTCTGGGGTACTGGCTTCGGCTGGTACTCATACACAGGCATCGACAGCGTTGATGGACCAGAGGATCGTGGCCATCGAACGCAGTCTGGCGGCTATCCTTGCGGCATCAAAGACCTTGGTACCACCCCAGAACCCGCAAATTCCAGCACCGGTATCCACAGCAATTGCGGGACCGGCATCGGCAACTGCACCATTGGTGCCGATGAGTACCGGTATCGACACCCCGGTACTGGGTCACTCCGATACCGAGGCCAATCGGTACCGATACCACACTTTACCTGAGCATCCTGAGAGAAGATACATCCAATCTTCTGAGGAGTCTGATGACTCTGACAGCTCAGAGGGTAACGATGTACCTCTCCAGGATGAGCCTGCTTCTCCCAAGAGGAGATTGTCTCCTCCTCAGGATATGTCCTTCCTGGATTTCATCACACATGTAGTCAAGGGCCTCTCCATTTCAGTAGTAACTGAATCTGAGCACAGGGCACAGGAGCTAGAGATTCACTAATATCCCCAAACTCCAAAGGAGGCAGCCACCCTGCCAATACATCAGATCTTACAGAATCTTCTTTTGAGAATGTGGGAGACTCCTCTTACCACCTCTCCACATTCTCACAGGCTGCCTACTATGTATCATGTGCCTCCGTCCCCTGGTTTTCAGAAAACACAGCTCCCTCATCACTCCATTGTGGTGGAGTCTGCTATGAGGAGAATTAAAAGTTACAAACAACATGCCACCAACCCTCCTGGTAGGGAGTGTAAGACCTTAGATGCTTTTGGTCGCTGTGTCGTCCAAACATCCATGCTTTCAGGCAGGATAGGTTCCTATATCCTGTACATGGGAATGTTCCTGAAGGAGGTCACAGGAGATCTACAACTGGTAAGTCCACATCTCCCAGATGACAGAGAACACGACTATTTAGCACTTGTCAAGCATGCCCAGAACATTTATAAAGTTGTGAACAGGGCAGCTTTTGACTGTTTCGCGTGCATAGGCAGTCTCTGCCATTGCTATTGGGGCGGGGAGACTTGGCTGGCTGCAAGCCTCTCACCTGGAACACTGGGTACAGGATAAACTGGCCAACATCCCCTGTACTGGTGAAAACCTTTTTGGGAAGAACCGGCAGGAAAAAGCCAAAGATTCGGATGGTGACAATTCTACCTTGACCAGGCTTTCAAAAATTGTAGATCCTGCAAAGAAGAGCCTTTGAATAGCCTTTCCTCTCCAAAAAGAAAGGATACTATCAGTCCTATGCTCAGCAAGGACAACCTGCAGGACAAGCTGCTAGAAAGGGTCAACAATCTACTAAGCAGAGAAAGCCGAGAGCTACTCAGCCTCAGCAGACCCAGCAGCCTCAGCCCCCACAGGGCCTTTGACTCCGTGATAGAGTACCTGCCCTTCCTGCCACTCCAGAGAAAACAACCTTCAACAATCCCAGGAAGGTTAGGTCACCTCATCCACAGATGGAGGCAAATAACATCAGAACCCTGGACTCTGTCCATCATAGAAGAGGGTACAGGCATCATTCCCAAAGCCTGCCTCCTCCTACAATAGTAAGGTTGTTCAGTTCTCAAAATTCCCCCCAACTGAATCCAGAGGTAAAACATCTCTTACCTCAAGGAGCAATAGAAGAGGTACCTCATCTTCAACAGGGTTCTGGGTTCTACTCCCCCTATATCCTCATACCAAAGAAAACAGGAGGTCACAGACCCATTTTAGATCTCAGAGAATTGAACAAGTTCCTGTTCCAAGAGAAATTCAAAATGATTTCTCTAGGAAATGTACTTCCTGACCTACACAGGCAGAACTGCCTTTGTTCTCTAGATCACAAGGATGCGTACACCCATGTTCTCAGCCAACAATCACACCGAAAGTTCCTTTGGTTCCTCCATCAAGGAAAGCACTATCAAAACAAAGTTTTCCCTTCAGCCTTGCCTCAGCACCCAGAGTATTCACAAAGTGCATGGCTGTGGTAGCCGGTTTTCTCTGTACCAGGGGAATATTTGTCTGCCCCTACTTGGATGATTGCCTCATCCGGGCAGAGTCACAAACACAAGCCCAGGCCTCTCTCTCGTACACAATGCGTGGACTCCACTATCTAGGCCCTGTCATAGATCTCCAGGAATCCTTTCTGACTCCCATGCAATCGCTGGAGTTCATAGGAGCAAGGCTAGATGCCAGACTGCCAAAGACCTACCTGCCTCAGCCTCGCTGTCCTCGCATTGTGCAACTGGTTTCTTCAGCACTACAAAAGACTCACCTCTCGGCTCGAGAGATGCTTCAGCTTCTGGGTCACATGGCATCTACGGTGCATGTGGTCCCCTACGCTCGTCTCCACATGAGACCAGCCCAATGGGCCCTCTCTTCCCAGTGGACGCAAGCAACAGGCTGTCTCTCAGATCTGATAGTAAACTCAAACCGCCGTACCCAGTCCCTGGACTGGTGGCGGTCAGATGCCTCCAAAGTGGGGTGGGGTGCACATCTACTGGACACTTCCACCCAAGCCACCTGGAATTGTCAGATTCATTTCCACTTCAATATGTTTGAGCTCAGAGCAATTCACCTGGCTCTTCAAGTATTCCATTCCCTTCTACAGGCCAAGAGAACAATACTTCACGCAGACAATCAGGTAGCCATGGTCTATGTGAACAAACAAGGAGGAACAGGCTCTCTGTCCCTTTGCAACAAAGCTCTTCAACTGTGGGCATTTGCCAGAGAGCAGCAGATCCATCTCCTGCCAGTCTATCTCCCTGGCAATCAGAACTCTTGGCCACACAGACTCAGTCGTGTTCTGCTTCCGCACAAATGGTCTCTACACATGGACCAACTCTCCAGAGTATTGCAACTCTGGGGAACTCAAGATTTAGACCTCTTTGCAAGTTCATCATATGCCAAACTTACCCGGTTCTGTTCACGGATTCCGGCTCAGGACTGCCAAGCGAGGGATGCTTTCCTCCTCAACTGGGGGCAGGAATTCCTATATGCATTTCTTCCCATTCCCTTGATTGCCAAGACCCTATTCAAGCTCCTGAGGGACAGAGGCAACATGATCCTCATAGCCCCACGCTGGCAACACCAGGTGTGGTACCCTCTGCTTCTACATCTGTCCCAGGTTCCACCCCTGGACTTAGGGTCAGCTCCAGACTTACTGTCACAGGAGGAGGGGAAAGTATGGCATCCAAACCCCCAGTCTCTGCACCTCAGAGCCTGGCTACTGAAGGCTGTAACTGCTTTGGCCTTCCCCTCACTCGGGAAGTGCGAGATGTCCGTTATGCTTCCAGGAAACCTTCCACAAGGCATTCTTATGCCGTCAAGTGGTAGAGAGATTCCATTTGGTGATCACAAAAGGGCTTCAACCCTCTTGTCATCCCTATATAAACATTTTTGGACTAACTCCTTTACTTATCAAACACTGATCTCCAACCTGAGTCAGAGTCCATTTAAGTGCCATTGCTGCTTCTTCTGAACCCATCAATGGACAACCCATTTCATCCCATTCTCTCATATCCAGAATCATGAGAGGCCTGCATCTAACGAAACCTTCCCTTAGACCACCTCCAGTGGCATGGGATCTCAATCTGCTTCTAGGCCAGCTTATGCTGCCGCCTCTTGAACCCTTAGCCACTACTTCCTTAACGTCCCTGTCCTGGAAAGTAATATTCCTTCTTGCAATCACATCAGCAAGTCATATCAGTGAATTGCAAGCTCTAGTGGCTGATCCACCTTACACACCGTTTCACCATGATAAGGTAGTCCTAAGGACACATCCACACTTCATGCTAAGGTGGTTTCCTCCTTTCATTTGAACCAAGAGGTTTAGTTACCTGTAGTCTTTCAAAAGCCTCATGCTTCAAATGCAGAGAAGACTCTTCATACTTTGGACTGTAAAAGAGCTGTGGCTTTTCATATGCAGAGGACCCAGCAACACAGAAGGTCCTCTTAGCTATTCATAGCCTCTGATCTTTCCCATTTGGGTACAGCAGTTTCCGAAAGATCTCTATCCAACTGGATTGCTCAATGTATTACTTTTATCTATCATAGCAAACACCTTTCACTGGAGGCCCATGTTCCTGCTCACAATGTGAGAGTCATGGCAACCTCTAGGGCTCACCTCCATTCCGTCTATATTAACGACATTTGTGGAGCAGCTACCTGGTCCTCGGTTCACGGCCCACTACTGCTTGGATAAAGGCTCCCGCAGGGATGCTATGGTTGGTCAGGCTGCTCTCCAACACCTCTTCCATACTTAATCAACTCCTAGCTGCCTCTCTTACAGGATGCCAGAGATCCATGGGAGGAAGTGGAAGCCCTCCACAGACCCTCACCACTCTGGGGATCCTTCCCTGGCATCTACATCTAGGGTGTCCTCACATGTGATGACTAATTCCTGCTTGTTCCTGGAGATAGCATAGTTACTCACCTGTAACAGGTGATCTCCGGGAACAGCAGGAATAAGTCTTCACAACCCACCCATCTCCCCTAGGGGTTGTCTCTCTCTCTCTCTCTCTCTTTCCCTATCTATCTCTCTCTCTTTGTGTCAGCTTTAAACTCAACTGGAGAGAGGCAGTTGGGAAAGGTGGGAAGGCAGCACGCAGGTGCTGTGGGATGCTCCCAAAAGCTTTCCTATAGGACGCTGGGGAGCGTTCCCGCACAGGCTCAGTTGGTACTGACGCTACCCACATGTGAAGACTTATTCCTGGTGTTCCTGGAGATTACCTGTTACAGGTGAGTAACTATGCTGTACATGACACACACAGCAGTGGAGCAGGAGCAGCAAGATGCTGCCCACACAGATATTTGTTTATGTTGGCCACCCACCAGAGATAAACGGTCACTGATGCCCCCACCCATTGTTTTCACATCCACAGGTAGAGGATATCCGGAAGAAGGGGCGAGAGTTGCGCCTCCATCATGCAGAATACCTTGCCCGCCTCCAGAGGGGGGCCCTGTTACAGCGTGACGGTGAGTATTGGCGACCTTGCTGCCCAGTAACAAATGTCACATTGGCTCACCAGCCTGTGTGGTGCCTGCATATGTACATGTGCTATGTGACACACATGATAATGTGCTGATGACTGTCATCTTCCACAGAGGGTGATGACAATGATGAAGACCCCTCCACTTCTGCATATGCCCTGAGGTGCCCCCCTGCCCACCATGCCATAGAGGTGGAGGTGGTGGTGGTGGAGGATGGGGCTGAGATGGAGGGCGAGGCAGAGGAGGAGGCGGAAGAGCCAGCCGACACAGCTTCGGAGGAGGGGGCTGATGGGGGCATGGAAGGGGTGGGTGGCGGGGTGGTAGGGGAGGGAGAGGGTGTGGCTGATGTGGGTGTGGGGGGAGGGGTGGAGGAGGGCGTGGAGGGTGGGTGGGAGGTGGCAGGGGGAGGAGGGGGATGTGTGGGTGTGGGAGGGTGATGGGGAACACAGAGCAGCACAGGGCACTGTGGGCTCCCGCCAGCCATGGCATGTGGATACACCATCCAGGGCCACACACAGGTCGCATGCACATGCCACCACACAGACCCCTGGCACTATGTGTGTGTGTGGTGGCAGGTGTGTGCAGGATCTGTATGTGGCCTTGGATGGCTTGGAGCGCCGCGTACATCTTTTAGTCCACACATACCAGTGGCTGACGGGAGCCATTCAGCGGGTGGCCGCCGAGGTGGAGAGTCTGCCCTGTCAGTGGCCATCCCCTGAAGGGCATCACAGGAGTGTGTGATGGCACCTGTGACATCCACACATGTGCCCTGTGCTGTCCTCTGTTCCATCACTGGGCATGCATCATGGGATGGGTGTTGCTATTGTTTTGGATTGTTTATTGTGATAAATATACACACATTTGTTGATATGTCACAATGGTCACATGTCTCCCTTACCAACACACTATGGATGCAAGCATGGGATATGTATGTAGACAGGTATGTGTAGTAAAGGTAGACATGGGTATCATACGTGGGGGCTGACCATGTGTGTAGGTGTGTGAGACCAGGGTGGACCCTCAGATGTTGCAATGTAGAGGCCGTCCCAGGATACTGAGCCATGTGCATGCTGTGTACAATGTGTGGGAACCGTTTCTGATGCAACATGCCTGTGTGCCAGTAGTAGAACTGGCAAACCACTACTTCTGCACTGGCAGGGTAAGATGTACTGCTGTGCCCAGGACCTACTCAGGGGTAAAGCTGTTGTGTGCATCCTGGGACAATACATGTGACAGGGATGGTTGGTGAGTAACCGTATATGTTTGTGGGTATGAGCAGCGGACCTACGCAAGCCACCCTTGTCTGCCTGTGCCACATGCATGCCTATGTGGGGGGGGGGGGGCAGGCACGTAGGCAGTGTTGCAGGCAGGGACAATGGTCACACATGTGCGTCAAATGTAGGGGGTATGGGTGGAGGAAAATGGTGACGGATGCCAACACTGCACATGTTGCTTCAGGACATTCCCCCTGTGCAACCCGGGAGTATGTGTAAACCGCCACACTGTGGCCCAGGGGCTGGGACCTGACACAGTGCATGGCACACACGGCATGTGATGGCGTCTGTGCAGTGATACCTGGCAGTACAGACACCTCACCAGCGAGGGGCCTGTGTGTGGCTCATATGGTCAGGGACACCACATGCATTTGCACACTACTTAGGGGAACACAGGGACACACATTGGAAAACACACGTTGTATGTACTGGTTAAAGGCTGTTTATTAGACACACAGTCACTTCCTGCGTGGCCGCCCACGCCTCCCATGGCCCAAAACCCCCCGTGGTGCTGCACCTTGTCCTGGTGCCTCAGGTGACGGTGCTGGTGCTTATGCTGTTGCTGGCTGCCACATTAGGCCCACGATGTCCTCCATGGTGTCTGCAATGCGGGCAAGCGCCCCCGACCGGATCTCCTCCGCAGCTCCCTGGAGCAGCTCCCTGGCATTATCCCCCATAGCCACGTATATGCGCTGGAGTGCCTGATAAGTGCCTGTGGGTGGGACAGAGGGTGATATGTGAGATACCTCTCCAGTAACCAACCGTCACACATACACATGTCACACATATCCCACAAGATCAGTCTGCAGAACAGTCATGCCTGCCAAACCTAGCAAAGCATGACCATGCTTAGATCTGTGTCTCCCATGAGCCATCCCCATGTCTGGAAGGGGTCTGGATGAGGGATCATGAGAATCACAGATCTCACACATGGCACATTGCCGCAGTTTAATATGTCAATGCCTGGTCTGCACACTGCTTGTCTGGGATAGGTCAGATGATCTGAGGGGGCATGAGACACACATACACATATCTGGGGTGCCCCCATTTCTATAATGCTGGCGCACACTGCAGATAATGTTGACAAATGATGCTGCGTGACAATACCCATGACGAGGTGTCTGTCACGTAGGGTGTCTGGGTGACCTGCGATCATTGGTTTCCTCTTTTTGCTTAAGTGGGGTATATGGCCAAGCACAGTGTGCATGTGTCTGAGCCCCTCACAAATGCTGACACCTGACAAGCCATGCTACAGGAGGTAGAAACACAGAGGACATAAGACAACCCCCCCAACATCAGAACGCTATGCTATGTGGGCAATATGCAATTATTTTGTGGATGTTATGACAACCCCGTGGGGATTGTGGGGTATGCTGTTACCCACCTTCCGCATTGTGCCGTGCTGCAGCAGTGTGTTCCCGCAGTTCTGCAAGGATAGGGTCCATATCTGGTGGAGGGGTTTCTTTCCCTAGCGCATGCATGGAGTGGTGGGTTGTGATGACCTCGGAGCCCTCTGTGGCGGTGAAGTCTAGGGTCTGGTCCTCTGGCTCAGCCTCCACGTGTGTCCTTGGCGTCCATTCCCCATTACTGGTGCTGCCCCCGGACATTGTGGGCTGGGGCTCTGGCACATCCTGGGGCAATTGCACCTCCTCCTCCTCAGCTGGGCCCATGGTTGTGTAGTCATCTGGGTTGTGGAAGACCATACACAGCACAGATAGGTTTGCACGGTGCAACTACGTATAACTGTGTAACACATCCACCCCACAATCAATGTGTGTTTGGCCGTGGCCCGCACATGTGCTACATAGCTACCACTACAACTCCTGCTACCACTATTAGGCATATATAGGCCAGTACCTAGCACACACATCACTGTGTACATCAGGGGTCCTCAAACTATGGGCCGAGGGCCACATGCGGGCCGCCAAGGACATTTATGCAGCCTGCCGGGTGTTTTTGCCGCCGCTGCCAGTCCTCAGGGGCAGCTCTACCCAGGGCTGGCCTGTTCATTGAGCAGCAGCCCAGCTAGGTTAAAAACTTACAAACCGGCTGCTGCCGCTGCTGCCGTGGCAGCGGCAGAATCAAGCATCCCGCGTGGCCCCCCCCTGCTCTGCAGTGTCCTCCATGCAGCCTCAGTGTTGGCTGTCAGAGCCGCGCAAAGAGAAAGAGCTTCACCTCTCGCGGCTCTGTTAATCCTGCCGCGGGGCTGATGGGATTTTCCATCAGCCTCGTGGCGGGATTAACATGGCCATGAGAAAGGGAAACTCTCCCTTCACGCGGCTCTGAAAAGCCCACACTGAAGCCGCATGGAGGACACTGCAGAGCAGGGGGGCCCCCCACGGGATGCTTGATTCTGCTGCTGCCACCGTGGAAGCAGCAGCAGTAGCCGTGTTTTGTTTCTTTTTTAACTTAGCTGGGCTGATGGGGGGGAGGGGGTTTGGACTGGTAATTGGCTATGGGGGGAAGCTAAGACTGGAAGTGGGCTGATGGGGGGGAGGGGGTTAGGACAGGTCATGGGCTATGGGGGGTGGTAAGATTGGAAGTGGGATGATGGGGGACTTAGGACTGGAAATGGGCTGAGTAGGTGGCTAAGACAGGAAGTGGGCTGATGGAGGGGCTAGGATAGGACTCGAAATGGGCTGTTGGGGGGGGGGGTGCTAAGATTGGAAATGGGCTGATGGTGGGGCTAGGAGAGGACTATAAAAGAGCTGTTGGGGGGGCTGGGGTTTGGAAATGAGCTTATGGAGGGACTTGGATAGGACTGGAAATGGATGGGGAGCTAGGACTGGAAATGGCCTGATGGTGGGCCAGGGATAGGATTGGAAATGGGCTGATGGGGGGCTAGGACTGGAAATGGGCTGATGCACGGACTAGAAGGGAGGGATGCTGGGTGGGGCTGGAACTAGAAGGGAGCTGATGTTGGGGGAGGATCAGAATGGGATGGAGCTGGGTGAGTGATATGGTGAGGGAAAAATATTTTTTGTGGGAGGTAAGAGAAATCTACAATTGGACGGATATTGGGAGAGTAAGTGGGGATTGAGGATGGAGGTCTAACATTTGAGTGGATGAAATAGGAATGAGGAAAGAGCACAAGGAGAAAGATTACTATGTTAAAGCAGATGTAGAGAGAGAATGGAAAAAATACTAGAAGTGAGAAGAAAGGACAAATGGAAAGCAGACGATGGAGAGTTAGCAGAAGACACAAAGAAACCAGACTAACGTGGCTGGAGCAATTGCCACTGGAAAAAATAAAAACAAAAGGGTAGAAAAATCTCTCTTTATTTTGAATTTATGCAGTCTGCTTTGGAGTTTGTTCATAGTGTTTATTTAAACTATAGTCCGGCCCTCCAACGGTCTGAGGGACAGTGAACCGGCCCCCTGTTTAGAATGTTTGAGGACCCCTGGTGTGCATTATCCCACAGAAGGACCATCCCTGCTCAGCTCAGCAGATTAGACACAGACATAACAAGGACAGGTCTGAGAGGGGGCTTGTAGCAGACATGTAGCCACATGTGCAGGGCAGACATAAAAAGGGATGGTGTTAATGAAACATGTGGTTGGAGGGCAGAAAAAGACAGAGTAAAAGGGGTGGAATGGGGGACAGCACACTCATGAGCCAAAGGCAGAGGGTACGAGATGATCCAGGGGAGCAGGTATGAGGAGGTGCTAATAAGATGCCTGATGCATATCCAAAGGGCATGTTCTCTATGGGTTGTGATTTGGGTACCTACCTGCCTGGGGATGGGCAGTGTCCAGTGCCTCTGGCAGTCCATACAGGTAGATGGACCCTAGCCTCCCCGCCAACTCCTGCTCCAGGGGTGTTAGGGAGGGTGTAAAGGGGCCTCCCCCACCAGTGCCCATGGCATGCTGCCGCTCTGCCACCATGTGTGCATGCACACCCCGCATTATATCATTGAACCTCTTCCTGAGGCTGTCCAGGTCTCTGCTTGGGCCCCCTGCCTGTGCAATTGCCTCCTGCACCTCCTCCCACACCTGGGTGCGTGTTGCAACAGTGGTGCTGTTGCTTAGCCGGCCATATAGGACCTCATAATTTTCAAGGACACACGCCAGCAGGATGTGGTTTTCCTGCTGGGTGAATTTCTGAGCCCTCTTCCGTTGCAGAGCTGGCACCGGTATGTGCCTACGTTTTGCACTGAGAGGACCCTGCGTGGGCTGGGCCGATGGGCCTGCAGCCACCACCACACTCCATGCCATATCTGTGCCCTCCCCAACAGGTGAACCCCTCCCTCTTCCTCTCCCTCTCCCTGTCCCTCTCCCTGTCCCTCTCCCTCTCCCTCTCCCTCTCCACTCCTGCCCTGTCCTGTGGCTCCATCTCCCTGCCCTCTGTGCCCTCTCCCTCCCTGTCAGACATTCCTGCTCTTGCCCTTCTCAGCTCCACCTCTCAGCTCCCTCCTCTCCCTGCTATCTGCTCTTCACCTCACCTCCTTTCTCACTCACCTGCTCCTTGCCTCCCCTCCTCTCTGTATCCCCTGCTCTACCTCACACCTCTCCTCCACAACCCAGCCTCTACCACTCTGAACCACAACACACTAACTTAGCTACACTAGACACCTGCTTCTCTCTCTCTGACTCACACCACACACCTTCTCTCTCCCTCGCCTACCAAAAACCCCTCAACGTGCAGCACGTGTACAGGTCTATTTATAGGTTTTTTAAATGTTGCGCGTGTTGCGCGTGCGCAGTTGCATGAGCGCGGTGGCTGCGCATGCTGCGCATGTGTAGTTGGCTGTGCACATTGCACATGTGCCACGCAGAAGCGGGAAATGCGTGCGTGCATGCTTGCGCATTAGACACGGCGCATACGCAATGGGCACAGTCAACTATGCAGCACGCATGCAGCCGCCGCGCACACTGCACATGTGTAGTTGGCTGTGCGCATTGCGCATGCGCCATGCAGACGCGGTAAGTGTGTACGTGCGTACATTTGCGTGTGAGCCGTGGCACATGCGCAGTGCGCACGCATGCACGCATGTGCATGGGGCATATGCAATGCGCACAACCAACTAAGCGTGCGCAGCCATCGTGCTCATGCAACTGCGCACGCGCAACACGCGCTATGTAAAAAAACCCCTATAAATAAATAAATGCAGTTAAATAAATAAATAGTCCTGAACACATGTTGCACTTTGAGGGTTTTTTTGTAGGCGAGGGAGAGAAGGTGTGCGTTGGCAGTGATGGAAGGAGCGAGTCAGAATCAGGTGTATTGTGGAGTGTGACTGGGTTTGTGATTGGTGTTGGTTGTATTGTGTGGCTGTGTTTCTGTGTGGTGTGTAAGGTGTGTGTCTTGGTTAGTGAAGTGGTGTCTGTGTTTGAGTGGGTTAGAGGAGCAGGACGGGTGGAGGTTATGGCGGCCTTTGTGGTTGCTGCAGTTGCAGTGGGAGGTGGGCAGGTGGTGTGGTTGTGTGACAGGGGAGATGGTGTCTATGGGGCTGAGGCACAGGGCATGGTTGTAGTCCCGCTGCAAATCAGACCTGCAGCTGTGGGGGCAGGGCAGGCAGGGGCTGTGCCCGCACGGCGCAGGAGGCGTGCTGAGGTGCAGGCTCGCCAGCCACGCCTCTACAGGCCCAGGGCCCAGCTCCAGGGCATGCGAGAGGACCAGGTCATCTCTCTCTACCGACTGAGCACACGGGCTATTACGGAGCTCTATGAGGATCTAAGACCTGACCTCCAGCCCTTGACTGATCGGTCACAGGCCATACCAGCTTTGGTCAAGCTCCTTGCTGCCCTACATTTCTTTGCCTCTGGCTGTTTCTAGTCATCTGTGGTTGCAGTGGGTGGCATGAGCCGCCCCACCTTCTCAAGCTGTCTCCACCAAGTACTGCGTGCCATGGTCAGCCGGGTGCGGAATTATTTTGCCATTCCACACACTAGGCAACAGTGGTGGACCCTGAACCAGGCCTTTGAGGCATTAGCCGGGATACCACACGTGATGGGAGCTATTGATTGCACACATGTTGCCCTGGTCCCGCCTAGAGACAGGGAGGTAGTGTTCCGCAACCGCAAACACTATCATTCCCTGAATGTTCATGTTGTATGTGATGCAAATATGTATATTCTGAATGTGATCCCCAGGTTTGCAGGGTCCACCCATGACGCCTATATCCTGCATCACTCGGCACTATTCAGACAGTTTGAGGCAGGACAGTATGAGGACTGTATATTGCTGGGTGGGTATTTCCCATTTCTGACATGCACATAGTGTTCATGTGACTACGCGTATGTGCAAATATCTGTCTTGGAGTAGATCCCTCATTGTGTGTGTGTGTCATCTGCCTGTGTAGGATATAGGGGGAAGGGGGGGTTGGTGCCCTCCAAATCTGCCCTGCTATGGTGCTGTGTGATGCTGGTTGATTGGATGCAAGCATTTGTGTGGTTGTTACATATTATGTTGTCGGCAATCCATACAGCTACCCCTTGTCTTGTGTTTCTTAGGTTCCCCCACTCAATCTGTAATAGGGTAGACACCCAGGAAGCTGTAGATAACATGAGGAGTGATCTAGCTAAGCTTGATGAATGGTCTCGAATTTGCCAGCTGGGATGTCATGGTAGGAAATGTAAGGTCAGGCTTTTGGGCTGCAGCAATCCAAGGGAGCAATTTAGTATAGGGGGTGAAGTACTCTTGTCCACTTCAGAAGAGGGGGACCTAGGCGTGGTTGTGTCTGCTGATGTCAAAGTGGCTAAACAGGTTGAAAAGGCGAGGGCAAAAGCTAGAAGGCTGCCTGGGTACATATATACAGAAAACAGGAATTGATAATGCCTCTGTATATGTCTTTGGTGCGACCTCATGTGGAGTACAGTGTGCAATTCTGGAGACTGCACCTTCAAAAGGATGTGAACAGGATGGGGTCGGTGCAGAGGGTGGCTACTAAAATGATTAGTGGTCTTTATTATACAGCATAAGAAGACAGACCGAAGGATCTTAATATGTACACCTTGGGGAAAGGCGGGATAGAGGTGATATGATGGAGATGTAGAAATACCTCCGTGGCATATATGTTGAGGGAGAGAGCCTCTTCAAATTGTAAGCAAGTTCTGCTACGAGGGAACATGGGATGAGGGTGGAGGGAGGTAGATTCAGGGGTGAAATGCCAACATATTTGTTTACTGAAAAAGTGGTGGATCCGTGGAATACTCTCACAGTGTAGGTGGTAGAGATGAGGACAGTAACTGCATTCCAAACAGCATGGGACAAACACAGAGGATCTCTAAAGGTAAAAAGAGGACTGTTGTACTTGTTGATATGGAAGGACAGACTAGATAGGCCATGTGGTCCTTTTGTGTCATCATATTTCAATGTTGCTATGCTGCATAGTTGTGATGTCATATGTTTCTTTCAGGATGTGCTATGCATTTGTTTTGCACATATATACTTGTGTCCATTTGGGGGGACATGAGCTCCTGCTTTAACTTACCTCATTTCTTTCTACAGGTGATGCAGGATATGGGTGTCGCCCCTGGTTGCTGACCCCTGTGCGTCAACCACGGACATGTGCAGAGTGGAGGTACAATGAGGCCCATGCCACCAGCCGCTCTGTCATAGAGCGCACCTTTGGTGTTTTAAAGAGTCGCTTCAGGTGTCTGGATAGGACAGGCGGCACCTTACAATATACTCCACAGACTGTGGCAGAGATCATCATAGCCTGTTGCATCCTGCACAACATTTGCTGTCAGGCACAATATCCCTGCCGAGATTAATGAGGGTCTGGAGGATGATCCGACGTGCCCCCCTGGACGTGCCTGTGGTGACACACGTGAGGGCACAGCAATTAGGCGGCAGGTGATTGCACAGCTCTTCTCATGTACGTACTGCATATGTTCCCACCTACATTTGTTGGTATATGTGTGTAGTGCTAATACAGGTTAACATTTATAGACCAATATCAGTAGGATGCAACA
The DNA here is from genome assembly GCA_033557465.1 of Ichthyophis bannanicus. Classification (NCBI taxonomy): domain Eukaryota; kingdom Metazoa; phylum Chordata; class Amphibia; order Gymnophiona; family Ichthyophiidae; genus Ichthyophis; species Ichthyophis bannanicus. The sequence goes on from CM066036.1 coordinate 389,750,021, forward strand.
CTGCACTGACATGTAACAGACACTGGCTGGCCATCCCAACGTCAAATATAAGCATGACTGAGAACCAAACGATGTGGGCAGGGCAGAACAGCGGGTTGAGGTGGATGATGTGGGTGGGTGGTTTTAGGCTTGTGGGAGGTTTTGGGGTGACATTCCTGGTTTGTGGATGATTGTGATAGCGGCTGCTGTGCAACCACAGTTAGTTGGTATTATGCTTTGGGTGCAGCAAGGTGAGAGGCATGTGGTGTGGATTTCACAGTGGGAGAGAAGACCATGTTTGGGGCCACTTGTCCAGCTGTGCGTGTTTTTCATTTGGTATTTTGAGCTGATTGTGTGTGTGGTATGCTCTTGTAAGCTGGATCTGTGGGTCAGTAATTTTTGTATAGTGCTACATGTGATATGTAGCACTATATATATGCTCAGTACTATATGTCATAATGGTAATTAAAATCCTTAAGGGGAGTTAGTGGAACACCACAGAGTGGCTGACTGTATAAGTCATCGCGTAGCCCTAAAATGGATGTGGTGAAGGATAGGGAACCTGTGCAGTGTCCAGCCAGGGGGGGGGGGGGTGTTCCAGTGTAGAATAGCCATGCAGTGCAGTGTTGCATATGTACACACAAACAGAGGTGATTCAGGCAAGATCAACAAGGTGTAGGTTACAGTAGGCAAGCAGAGAGATGAATGTGGGGGTGGATTGGGTTTTAGGGGTGTTTTCAGGAAATTATTTTTATTGTTTTCAGCAAATCTAGCTGATGACATGTCAATATAAACCCATGACTCAACTACAGGCTGTATAAGTGTGTAGAGGAGGAGGGTGCATTCCAAGACAACAACTACATTGCATACCCTAGAGAAGGAAAGTTATGTCCACATACACAAAGAGGCTCTGATGGGAGGGGGGGGGGGGTTATTAGGTGCACATATAGGCTATCCATGCTTTGCCATTATCACTTTCACACAGTGGGATGACATGCAGCCATCAAGGTCAGGTCACAAGCAGACATCGGGGTGTGGTTTAGCGGACATAACGCAGACATTGAGATATATGTTTAGCAACTCATTAGCTCACAGCTGTTAATATTAGTCAAGATATGAGATATACAGATATACATGTGTTTGGACAGAGGATCCCGGAGGTGCCCCTGCATATTTCCGTGTGTTACAGCGGGATAGCAGATGACATTGGGACACCAGTACACACAGTGAAGGGGCATTGGGAGCAATATGGGGGACCCAGGAAAATACTGCAGCCTTGGAGTGAGTTAGGAACATGGTAGGGAGCAAACACTTCTGTTCACCAGTGTGTACGACAACAGAGAGGTGAGGGAGGGGACAGACAGAGTACAGACCCCTGTAGTTTGGCAAAGACATGTCATTGATGCCTCTCACATGGGAGAGATGTGTACAGTGTGAAGGTGAACAGTCAGTCTGTAAAGGATGTTGGGGGGTGTGGAAGCTGGGGACAGGAAGGTGCAGTGTGTGTTGCACAGCTAGAACATGACATATGTATGTTTCCCTTGTGTTTCCCAATGCACAGGACATAGTTGTTGAAGCTCCTGGTGCTGTGGTGCATTGGCAGGGGACTGTACATCAGCCAACATGCTGTGGTCTGGGGTAGGTGGACCTACAGCTATATTGTCTGTGCCACCAGTCAGGGGGAACACATGTCCTCGGTGATCTGTCATATTGTCCAGATGTTGTGGTTCACCTCTTTTCCCTGCACCTCCCTAACCCATATCTTGCTGTTGGCACACATATCCCCATGTGTTCCTGTCCAGTATGTCTTCTGCAACACTGTCTCTGGGACATGTCCAACAGAGCTGCACGTGTGTGAAGGTCCTAGGTTTTTGGGTGGTGGCCTACACGTGCACAATTCCCCAACATTGTACCATCAGACAACACCAGGGTATCATTGCAATTCACAGGGCCTTTATGTGTACAAATCTCCACTTGTGGACATACAGGCCGAATGCTACTGCTGGCATGCTGCCCTTAGCATACTGTGTGTGTGTGTGTTCTTGTGTTGGCTGTGTGATGATACAGTGTTCAGGCTTTTACATTATCATGTGGTGTGAGGGGTCTGTATACCTGGGAGGCGGTGGTGACTGTGCTATCTCTACCTTACTGCTGTTTACCGTGTGACCATTGTGGACATGTGTTGTGTGTTGGGAACAGAACTGTGTCTTGTGTTCTGACATACCACTGTTGACCTGCTTTTTGTATCACAGATATTGGCATGACATGGTGACATGGTGATTATACATATTTCGCTGACATTGTGTCCCTTCACTGTGACCTGTTATGGCCTTTGAGTGGCTCAGGAGATCCGAGACATACACCTGATGCAAGCACAAGGTAGTTTGCACCTTTGTTCTTTTGGGAATGACATCAGCCTTTACATGTTAATGATTTACTGTTGTCTCATATACATTTCATGTTGGCTCTCTGTTCATGAATGCTGATGCACATAGGATGGAGCTGTGAAATGCCTGTGTCACATGGGCATGGACAGAACCTAATCCATGTGACACCCGTGTGTACGGTTCCAATTCAAAATGTCCCCAACGTGCAATGTGTTTTGTGTTGTGATCATGTCATGTTTGCCTGTGTGTGCCTTTATTATGTGTTTCTTAATGTTTGACTCTCTGCAATTTGTGCTGAGGTTGCAAGGCACATACCAATACAATATTTCTCCTCTTCTGACACAGGGCAGAGAACAAACCAGACACATCTATTACAGTGCATCTGGCATCGCCATCACCCACCTGTTGGGGGACACAACGCCATGGAACTTTCCCTGGAAAATGGTGCCATAGGATGTTTGGAGTGGGACACATGCCTAGGATGGACAGTATTATGTTTGGATTGCTACTTTGGCCATGACAGACCTGTCCAACACACTGTTGCTGCCGTGCTCTGGTTGGGAGTCATGCTCATTGCAGGAGACACGCAGGACCTTTCATGTACTGTGGCTTATTGGGATATGACACTTGACTATGCATGCCCAGGGTTGCAAGGATAGTCTTATCCTGATGTGTTGGATTGCAGATACGCTTTGGATTTTGCACACTGTGTACTGGTCCCCACGTGTGAAGCAGGGACTGACATTGTCACTGTATGTTGAACATTCCTCCACAGTTGTTGTTTTTTGGCCATGTGTGTGACATGGAACACAGGATACGCTCATCTGTTTGTTTCATCTGTTTGTGGCATAGGGGTAGCGATGGAGAGGTCCTGTTGTCTATATCCACCTACTCTCAACCTGGACATGATACAGGTTTTGCCACAACACCGCTTTAATGCACACCAGCATCCTGGATTGATGTTTTCAATCACCAAGGGTCTTTGCGAGCATGTGTGGCATCACTGAATCATGTTGAAATGTCGATGGTGTATGTGCATATGACTGACTATGTTGGCGAAAGCACATGGCAATATGGCTTCTGTGTGGTTTACTGTATCATGTTTGCCCTTAATTTCCATCTCTATATACTGTTTCTTGTGTTTGTTTACTGTACAGATGTGACGCTCTGCATTGATTTACAAACCTTGCATTGCATGTCTGCACATCCCCTGAGGTAACGACACTCACATTGCCACGTTATATTTGGAGTGTCACAGTGTGAGTGTCCATTGTCTTTCTTCAATTGTGCATTCCATGTACCATGATATATGTGTACAGACACTGTCTACACACCAACCAGTGCAGGGGGACCTCCTGCATGGTGTTATCTCTGCATGTTTCTGCAGGTAGTTTTCATTTGAATTCTCTCTGTGTTCATGTTCCTCTGCTACCTGTTAGCATATCCTCATTCTGCTTTTGATGATTGTTTAGGGTTACATTGTTGGAGCTTGGATTCCTATATCAGGCATTATGTGATAGCTGAAACATTACTTTCAATCTGTGTTTTTAAAGTTACAACGTTTCAACAACATATTCTGCTTTCATTTGTGTGCCTCCTGTGTTGCCAGATAGATATGTTTTAGGGAACAGATCATGATTGATGTGTGTTGGTCCCTCATCATGCACCGACTACTGTCTACATGCACTCATATGTGAGTAACACATTTGAGGCGTGCAGCAGCATGTGGGGGGTGGGGGCCTAAAGCATAGTGCATACCATGCACGTGCTGCACATTATGTCTCCTGCCCTTCATTTGTAGACGGGCCAGTGACCTTTCTGTAGGATGTGGGTTGCTGCCCTGCTAAATGTGTTTCCGTCTTTCACCTGGGATCCACTTACCTTGATATTATGATGGCGGTATCTACACTATCTGTGAAGATGAACCCAAATAAAAATATGTGTTTGATATACATTTGTCTCTGCTGCTGCTTGATCATGGTGACAAACATGCAATTCAATGTGTGCCTTTGAGTCAGTCCTGACTCCTTGTGACCCAGAGACTCCAGGATTTTCTTGTCAGTGTCACTGGAAGTAGATTGTCAGGTCTTTCTTCCAAGGTAATGGAGGGTTACGTGACTTGCCCAAGGCCACATGGAGTGCTAGTGGGAATTGAACCCTGGTTGTTTGGTAGCCAAGTCAGTTTTCTAACCACTAGGCTACTCCTCCACTCTTTGATCACATTGACACTTGTATCTACTGATTTGCTGGTCATGTACATGGCCCACCTGTGCTCACATCCTTGTACTGTGGCAGCTGTGTATCTGCCAGCCATTTGCCACATCACTGGATATTACAGATTCCCATACACACCCTCCCTTTGGGGCATTTGTTTTGCATTGCACTCAGTGTGCTGTTTGGGGTAGTGGTTACAGGCATGTGTTATAACGCCATAGGTTGCAGGTTTGATTCCCACATGTGGTTTATCTTTTTCTTTTCTGTTGTGCTAACTTGACCATTAGGTACTGACCATTAGGTACCAGCAGGTTCATCACCTCTACACACACCCTTCCCTCTCTTCACTGTACACAAAGGTGTGCCCTCTGTGCTGCCTAGCCATCACATATTATCTTTTACATAGGTCTCTTTCTTTATGGTGTTTACATGGCAGTGTGCTTGGGGGTTTGGTTTTGCTGTGGTTCAGCTTGTGTGTGGTACACCTGTTTGCATGTTGAATTCTCTCCTGTCCTGTTCCAGATTTTGCACCAGCTCCACAGTGCATCCTCTGCTGCCCTTGGGGTTTAGATTCTTTCCTTTTTTGCATGCTGTATCCACTGCATAACATTTCATTGTGTGTGTGCATGTAGTTCTATGTGTCTCTGGTCCCAATTACAGACTGTGATCTGATCTGTACACAGCAGATCTGCATGTGCATTTGGTCATGGTTACTGTTGGGGGTTTGCCTGTCCTGACAGCCAGTAGGCGTCTTGTGTGATGCCCTGCACTATTTTTGCATGCAGCCTTTGCTAATGAGCTCACGTTGGTGGTGTGGCCTACTGGTTTGTGCATTGCCATTTGTGGTAGTGGTCATAGGTGTGGTTCCTCTCTGTTCTCTTTCATTTGTATGCTTGTCCTGCAGAACTACTTTTCATTCCTGTGACAGTCATATCTGTGCAGATCTGTGCTGTGAGCACATTGTACCCTCATCACAGTTGTGAACCATCCTTTGTCCATCTACCTGTCTGCCAGCTGTGTGCCATCCAAGCCTGATGTGCATGCTGCTACCCTACGTCCTGCACTTCTACACATTCCTGCATTGCAGCTCTCCCTGGTTGCCTCTCCTGTGTGTGCTCTGCATAGCACTGCTACTCCACTGTCATCCTGACATTCCACCTATCCTGCCATTTCTGCCTCCTCTGCTGCACACATCTTCCCATCCTCTGCCACACACTGTCATTATTGCATGGTACATTACCATCGCTCTGTGCATAGCTACAGCTGCCCCCAATATGTTTGTCCATTTTTCTAGCTGCCACATGGGCTGGAGGCTGATTTGTGTGATCCATCAGCTCTGATCTACGTCCTTCCATTACTTATGCATTGTCTTTCCTTGCTGCTCTGTGCAGTGTTTGGGTTACGTATGTGTTTGGCACATACCTCTCTTGCCCTTCAAATTGGGGGACCTTACTGCTCTTGGCCAACGTTTTTGGGTTCACCTATACATCCTTGGGGCATCTTACGCCACACACACCTTCGATTCAGGCAGCTTATGGGGTGCCTACTATGGTGCCTTGGGAGTTGGCAACCTTTCAACATGGCCTCTGGGGCACATTATCACCCACCTTGGCTGACGTGGTTGCTTAGGATGTGTCTTCTGGTGCACCCTAAAAGGTGCATTAATTTATGGCACTAGGGTGCCGTTCTTTTTAGATGGCAGCACAGATTGTTGTACAGTTGCAAGCAGAAAAAGGAACTACCTCAGCCAACCTTATTCCTTAGGTGAACTGGGGACTCAAACTCATGAACCCTGCACCATCAGTCAGTATATCAACCATTGTGCTACACTGCTGTTCCTGTTTGCATGTCAGCACGCCTACTTAAGATTTTCATGCGTTAACATGCACAGTGCTGCCATCAAAAACAGTGCTGTAACCTTGTGGGGCCTCATAGGGTACCCTATAGGCAACATTCTAGGGTGCCTGGGCGGACAGTGCACTTTATAATATGCCCTCTGCAGTGCCTTATAGGGCGGCTGATGCGGCACCTTATGTTACGGCACTTCGAGGGTGTGTTTGCTTGCAGCACAGATTTAAATTAAACTGGAAAATGCCTCAGACAGCACTGGGTAAAATTGTTATTATTCATCAGGCCCACTTGGGAATCAAGCGCATGACTCCTGTACCACCAGTCAGTGTATTAACCATTGTGCTACACTGCTGTTCCTGCTTGCATGTCAGCGCACCTACTTAAGATTTCCATGCGTTAACATGCACAGTGCTGCCATTACAAACAGTGCTGTAACCTTGCGGTGCCTCATAGGGTACCCTATAAAGCGCCTTATAAGGCGCCCTATAGGCAACATTCTAGGGTGCCTAGGCAGACAGTGCTCTTTATAATATGCCCTCTGGCGTGCCTTATAGGGCGGCTGATGCGGCACCTTATGTTACGGCACTTTGAGGGTGTGTTTGCTTGCAGCACAGATTTAAATTAAACTGGAATATGCCTCAGACAGCACTGGGTAAAAGTATTACTATTCATCAGGCACACTTGGGAATCTAACTCATGACCCCTGTATCATCAGTTAGTGTCTTAACCATTGTACTACACCTCTGTTGCTATTTGTCTTGGTCAAGGCGCCTACTTCAGATTAACACGCGTTGATGCGCTGATCCCTTTCTTGGGCGCTAATGCGCTCGGCGCACATTATCGCGCGATAACACGCGCTTTCTACGTTTTGACCGGAACGCCCACTCCTTTTATGGCATCCTGCACACTAACGCCAGGCGCACATTAACATGGTTTAGTAAACATACCCCTATGTGTTTGTCTAGGATGCTTATGGTTTGTGGGGGTGTGAATGTGGGGTTCCTGGTGACGAACATTGCCTCAGTTTTGTCGTAGTTGACTGTTAAGTTGTTGGCTATGAGCCAGTCATTCATGTCTTCGAGGCATTTTGTTATTGGTGTAGTGTTTAGTGTCGGTAAGTTGACTGGAGCGTACACCATGATGTCGTCAGCATAAATGTGGTAGCATAGATTATGGCTCTTGATGATGTTACATATGGGCTGTATGTAGATGTTAAAAGCATTGAAGATATTCCCTGCGTGACGGGGAATTGTAAGGATTTCTTTTGATCGCATTTGACTTGTTGCATTCGCCCTTCCAGGTATGATATAAACCACTTTAGGGTATTCTTGCATAGTCCTATCAGTTGTAAACGTTGCAGTAGCTTAGGGTGTGACACGGTATCGAAGGCCGCCGAGATGTCCATGAGCACTAGCAGGAAGCTGTTATTTATGTTGTCTATGCCTCTTAGGAGATTGTCAAAGAGGGAGGTGAGTAGTGTTTCCACGCCATGCTGGGGCTTGAATCCGTGCTGATGTATGTCCAGAGGGGCATTGATATCTATATGGTCCTGAAGTTGCCTTTGGATTGCTTTTCCCACGACTTTAGCAAGGAATGGCAGGCTAGAGATGGGACAGTATGATTTTGGTTCGGATGGGCTCAGATTACTATTTTTAAGTATTGGTCGTATCATTGCATGCTTTAGGGATTGCGGCATGTATCCTTGTTGGAGTGAGTCTTTGACGATTTTCTGAATATGATGAGAGAGCTGGCTTTTTGTGGCTTTGATCCATGACACTGGATGGTGAAGTTGTTGTGTTTAGACCAGATATAATGTCTTCTACTTGCTGTTTTGTTGGTATGTTGAAGCTCTCCCATGTTTGATGTTTCTTTTTTATCGTGTGATCATTTGTTTGTTGTGAGGCAGAGTTTGTTTGGCTTGTGTTTTTTGACTTCATGTAGTCTGCATATTTTTGTGGGTCAAGATGGTTGGTGCTTTGTTGCGTGTCATCCTTAGTGAGCTTTTGGATAATGCTAAAAAGTTCTCTTGGTCTATTAGCAGATTTCATGATTAGGTTGGTCTGGTGTTGCTGTTTGCGTTCATTTATTAGATTGTTATATTCCCATTGTTTGTCTCTGTATTGTGTTAGGAAGTTCTGTGACTTGTTCTTTATTTATTTATTTATTTATTTAACAAGTTTTTTATACCGCCTTTTCCTTCAATCAAAGCGGTCACAAGAAATACAAGGTATAAACAAGGGAAACAAACAGTATAGACATGACAACATATGGTAATGTAGGAAAAATAACAAGGGTTAACAAAATAGTGGATTATTTATAAAATATATACAATAGATGATATCTTAGTCATTTGTTGATCCATAGTGCTCAATAAAAAGTAAAGTTTTTAATTGCTTACGAAAGTCACTTAAAACATCAATTGCACGTAAATCAGGGGGGAGAGAGTTCCAAATCAAAGGGGCAGCCAAAGAAATTGCTCGTTGTGATGTACATTTGCGTGATTTAGCGAAGTTTCTTGGGGTATTGAGGGTGTTTGAGGTGGATAATCTTCTAGGTCTGTTGCTGGTATCACGGGATAAGAGGGCATGGAGGCTGGTTGCAGAACTGTTGTGCTTCATTTTGAAGATGTTTATGATTAACTTATACTTTATGCGAAGGGTTATAGGGAGCCAGTGGAGATCTTTAAGGATGGGGGTAATGTGGTCATGATTAGTGGAACCGTTAATTATTCTGGCTGCTGTATTCTGTGCCATTTGAAGAGGTTTGAGAGCATGTTTTGACAGCCCATTGTAGATAGGGTTGCAAAAATCCAGAATGGGGGTAATAAGTGCCTGGCAGACTGTACGAAAGTGTTCATTAGAGATAAGAGGCTTGAGGCGTCTAATTATTTTCATTCGGTAATAAGCGCTTTTAACAGTTTTCTTTATGTGAGATCGCAGGTCTAGCTTCTTATCGAGGGTTACCTCGAGGTATCTTACTTCATCCTTAATTGGAATCTCAGTACTGTTGCATGTGATGTATGGTGGGGGATTAAAGTTGGTGTTTCTAGTGACAATAAGTGCTTCAGTCTTCTTCAAGTTTATTTTCATTCTAGTCTTCTTAGTGTGCGCTTTGCAACTCTTATTTCTTGTGAATACCATGGGGCGTTGGATCTTTTGCAAGTTTGTGGTTCATTGTTGGCTGGGGCAGATGCTGCGTTGGCTATTATTGTGTTCCACTCTTCTATATTACGATCCAGGGTGTCTTGTTCCTGTTGAAGTTGTGGATTGATTTCATTGATGAATGAGTCTCTGTCAAATGTTTTGAACCGTCTGATTATTCTTCATCTTCTTTGCGTTGGGTGGGGTTATTCAGGGTCCTGGTGAATTCAATTACATGGTGGTCTGACCAGGGGATTGGGGTGATTGTTGATTTTGTAGTTTTGTTCTGTTCTACCAGTTGTGTTGGTATGAATATCATGTCTGGAGTTGTACCATGTTTGTGTGTTGGGGCGTTAATTGTCTGGCAGTATTTTAGTGACTCCATGGCTTTTAAGAACGTTGCAGTTTCTCTGGTGGGTGCGGATGTTAGATTGTAGTCTCCTAGTACAACTAGAAGTTTGTGTCTTCTGTTATGTACGCATATCGTTTCAATTACTGTGGATAAGTGTTCAGTTGTAGTTCCAGGTGGTCTGTATGTGAGGGAGATGGTTAGGTATTTGTTGGCTATAGTGACTGTGTTTGATTCGATTGTGTTAGTGGAGGCGATTGTTTTGAATCTGAAATCTTTTCTAGTGAGTATTAGTACTCCTCCTCCTCTCTTTTGTGCTCTGATGCAGTTGAAATGTTGAAGATGCTCGCAATTGGAGTGAGGATGGAAATAACGAAGGGATGGAGGTCTGAGAGAGAACCAGCCCCTGAAAAAATATTAAGTAGACTGGCCTATATCTATAGGATGAGTGAAATTACTGCATATAAAACACATAGGATAGAGGCCTTTCAATGAAGATGGGAAAGGTACAGTGAATGGTTACAAAGGGTGGATAACGAATTAATGGGATGAGATTAATCAAGCTTAAGGAAGGGAATAGGAAAAGGAGGAAGGGTGCATCACAGGATCCAGTGGGGGAGGAGAATGGAGAAGAAGGGAATATTAGAACAAAAATAAAAATGTATACATACATGGAGAGAAGTACTTAATGAAAAGTAGGAATAAAATGGTAATTGGGTAAGTGATGGGCTGTTATACCATTGATTGTAAAGGAGAAGAAAATGATGTAATAATTTGTGCAGTACCAAATAAAAACCTAAATTAAAAAAAACAAAAAAACCCCCAATGACCTTCCTCTAAACAATACTGCACAATAGAAGCCTCATGTCTTTTACAATTCAAGTGACTTCTATGGTCACTCATCCTTATTCTAAAAGATCTTACAGTCTTCCCCACATACAAAAGCCCACAGGGGCATCGAATTCCATACACAACATATGTGATTCTACAAAAGGTCTTTCTCCTAAGTCTATAATCCTTACCATTATATGAAAATACCTGAATGTCACATGACACAGAACAGGATACATTCTTCCGAACCATCCGCTCTTGGGCGACTGTCGGCTTTCCCCTATTATCTAGTTTAAAAGCTGCTCTATCTCCTTTTTAAAGGTTAATGCCAGCAGCCTCATTACATCCCGGTTAAGGTGAAGCCTATTCCTTTGGAAGAGCCCCTCCTTTCCCCCAGAATGTTCCCCAGTTCCTAAGAAATCCAAAACCCTCATCTCTGCACCATTGTCTCATCCACGCATTGAGATTCCGAAGCTCTGCCTGCCTTTTGTGTCCTACGGGTGGAACGGGAAGCATTTCGGAGAACGCTACCCTGGAAGTTCTGGATTTCAACTTCCTACCTAAAAGCCTAATTTTAGCCTCCAGAACCTCCCTACCACATTTTCCTATGTCATTGGTACCGACATGTACCAAGACAGCAGACTCCTCCCCAGCACTATCTAAGACCTTTTCTAGGTGGCGCGTGAGGTCCGCTACCTTCGCAGCAGGCAGGCCTGTTACCAGGTGATCCTCATGTCCACCAGCCACCCAGCTATTTACATGACTAATGATTGAATCACCAACTATAACTGCTGTCCTAACCCTTCCCTCATGGGCACATGGCCCTGGAGAAACTTCTTTGGTGCGAGAGGGTTTTACATCACCTGGAGGACAGGTCCTAGTCACAGGATCACTTCCTGCCACACCAGGGTGATGCTGTCCTGTTACATGACCTCTCTCCTCCATGGCAACAGGGATGCTGCCAGACTGGAGGTGGGACTTCAGGACTATATCCCTGTAGGTCTCGTCTATGTACCTCTCTCTCTTTCTTATGTTTTCCAAGTCTGCTACTCTAGTCTCTAGAGAACGGACTCGTTCCCTGAGAGCAAAGAGCTCCTTGCACCTAGTGCACACGTAAGACCTCTCACCAACTGGGAGAAAATCATACATGTGACACTCAATGCAAAAGACTGGAAAGCCCCCATCTCGCTGCTGGATTGCTGTCTGCATCTTAGTTTTAAGCTTGTGTTTAGATCTTTAAGTTCTTTACTTACTAAGGGTTGCTATGGATATTTATACTAATAAAACTGTACCTAATATGTTTAATATACCTTGTTCACCTGAAGCTTAATTAATCTCAGGTCCTTAGTGTATGACTGATTTGGGTAACGAGCTTCACCTGAGAGCACCTCCTGTCTTTTAAGATGTGTAAGTAACTATAAAGCTACGATTATCCCAGGGGTAGTGTGGGTTGGGAAGGGAAGGAGGGAAATAACACTTATTAAAAGAGGGCTGCTACACAGTACCCTGTCCTGTGCTGCTGAAGTAAGCTATATTCTGATTTGATTTAAATTATAGATCTTTGCTGCTGCTAGGCTCTAACTTATGATGAAATTTAAACTACAAGCTCTCTGCTGGGTTCTGAATTTAACCAGAAAACTCTCTTCTGTGTTATAAATTTAAACTAAAAGTACTTTGCTGATACTAGGCCCTGAGTGACTATAAATTTAAACTACAAGCTCTCTGCTGGGTTCCTTATTTAACCAGAAAGCTCTCTTCTGTGTTTTAAATTTAAACTAAAAGTACTTTGCTGAGTGACAATAAATTTAAACTACAAGCTCTCTGCTGGGTATGAAATGTAACCAGAAAGTTCTCTTCTGTGTTTTAAATTTAAACTTAAACTGCTGCTACTAGGCCCTGACTGATTTAACAAAAAATGGTGGGTTCACAGATTAATTAGCTTTAATAGAAAGAATTCCTTTCAGAAAATTCCCAGAAGTATATACTTACAATTGCAGATCTCTCTCCAGAAGTAACAGTCCCCTTTTCTAGTCCTTGCTCCGAGAGGGCTTGAAACTGCCCCTCCAAAGCTGCCACCACTGCGCTGGTAACCTCCTCCTCCACAATGCCAGTGTGTTGTCTGTTCTGTGGGCTAGCTGGGGCAGACGGTGCTGTTTTGGACTCCATCCCACGAGGTTTCTCTTTCTTCCCTGCTTTGGCTGCCATCGGGGGTGTGTAAATCTGCGCTCACCTCGCTTTGTTTATTTATTTATTTAGACGGATTTAGTATACCGCTTTATCATTAAATCAAAGCGGTTTAGCACATCAAACAATCGAGATAATTGTGTGGTCAGTAGCATGCAGTGGGAGATTAAGAAGAATTATGTGGATTGCAGAGTGCTAGATTTTACCGGTGAGCTATATACAAAGTGAGCAATATACATATATACAAGATTAGAGCCGTGTACAAAGGTGATCTAAGATCAAGACCTACAGAGAGTTGTAGGTACTGCACATAGAAATCAGTTCAGGTGAAGTCCTTGTAGTGTTCTGTAAATAGAGTTGTTTTAAGCAGCTTTCTGAAGTCCTTGAGGTCTTTGGTTGATCTGAGATGGTCGGGGAGAGAGTTCCATAGGGTGGGCGCTGCCAGGGAAAGTGCCCTTCTTGATATGGCCTGTTTGATGTGCTAAACCGTTTTGATTTAATGATAAAGCGGTATACTAAATCCGTCTAAATTCTATATTCTATATTCCGTCCCTGTGAGAGCGAATTTAAAAATTGTGAGTGTTTCGCTGTTTGTAACTCATTTGTGGTGGGGTTTCCTGGAGCCTGGTGCATTGCAACCACCTGGCTCACTGCATCACATGGTCTTTTCACAACAAATTTATAACTAGGTTCAACCATCACTACCTAAAATTCTGCCAATAACAACAGAACAAAGCAAACATCATGTGCATAACAACAATTATGAACATATAATATCCCTTCGCACCCAACAGAGAATACTACAAAGGTGCTTTATCTAGAAGAAAAGTCTCCAGCTGTAAAGAATCTAAGAACACATATTGCATTCCCTGGAGGGCACTTACAAGGAAACTTAAAAAAGAAACTTGCGCCAATAGCCACAACTCTAGCCTCAAGTGAGAGAAAGGCTTTCTCCGCAGTTGAGTAGTCTTAGCGATGTCTTGGAAAGTCATAATTTTGGCTCCATAAGACATATCATTTTTCTTTTTAAAGTATAACTTCAAAATAGCAGATTTATCACCAGTAGCAGAGAAAAAGGCTACAAAAGTCACCCTGGAGGGAATGGTATCATAAGACGATTCAAGAAATTCAGATAAATTTAAAGATTCCAAAACCTCCCCTTCTTTAGGAAAATTCTCAGGTGAACAATCCACTAACCATTTAGGAGATAAATAATAACAATTAGTAATCAAAATCTGTTCAGAATTAGGAATACCCAAAACCTCATTTAAGTATTTTTGCAAAAGCACCATTGGGGACAGATAGTGGGTCTTTGGAAAATTTTAAAAGCGCAAGTTCCTACAACACGCGCTATTTTCCAAAAGCTCCAACTGCTGATATATAGTATTGGAATCTTTAATATGCAAAGCTGACACATTTTGTAAAGTCAACACTATCCACTTGCTTCTGTACATTTTGCAGGGCCGATTCCTGCATCGCAAGCGCATTTACCTTGTCCTGCGAAAAGACAAACATTTGCCCTAGAGCCCCTCAACAACAAAATATTTTGTTACAACTTTCAAAATATCAGCTAGAGTAATATCTCCCCTGATCTCTGCACCAATGTCCTCCAAAGGTGGAAATAGGATAGGCTTTGGCAAAACTATAGGAAATATGGACACTCCCATTCCCCCTAGCAGAGCTTCTCCACTTATAACACCCCATCAGGGGAGTTTGGAGTAGGCCCGCTAATAGGTGTTGACTGCGCGCTAGGTTGAGGTGGTGGAGACCTAGAAGGGGAGCTTAAAGAAGCTCCATAAAGCAATGTAGAGCCTAAACCTCCTAAAGGATGCAGTTGGAATGGAGCGGTGGAAAGATGTTTATCCATCGGCCCCTGAATTGGACCTATACCATTACCCTTAATAACGTTTCCCTTATTTTTCCTTTTACCCACGCCTTTAGGCATGACTCCACTGATGCCATGAGTAGCAGTAGCATACAAACATACAAAGTCACAAAAGTCACAGATGTTTCACGTGCCTGCGGGCCTGCAACTGCGGCCACACAACATGCTGCAATCTTATCCAAAACCTGAGGGCGTTCCCTGATGATTTCAGGGAAGGGGCATTCTCACCTCTGGTGCGTTCCTCCTCTCCACTCAAGACACCAGGGCCCCATAGAAGCACAATCTCATAAACTCCCTGCACTCCAGCAAAGGTAAAGGTCTCCTTCAACACCACTCTGTGTGCCGTGATTTAGTCCAGGGCCCAAGGGCGTTCCCTGATGATGTCGGGACAGGGGTGTTCTCACCTCCAGCGTGTTCCTCCTCTCCATCCATGACACCAGGGCCCTGTAGCAGCACAATCTCCTCAGGAACTCCCTGCACTCTAGCAAAGGTAAAGGTCTCCTCCCCAGCCCTTGGTTTGATAAAAGGAACCTTTCAAATTGCCCCTTTGACCTGTCACTTGGCTTTAACACCTACGTAAAGCAGTTTCACAGGTCTTTTGCTCCCTCTGGAAGGCCTCTTTGTAAAGGTCTCTAGAAACAATTTCTTTCTTTCTACTCAAAAACTATTTGCCTTATTTTTTTCTTCTATACTAAGCTATACTCTAATTTGATTTAAATTAAAAGCTCTCTGGGGCTACTGACTGAGGTTTAAATTTAAGCTAAAAGCTCTCTGGGGTTATTGACTGAGGTTTAAATTTAAATTAAAAGCAGGCAGCGCTGTGGTGCACTGCCAAGGAATCACTTGAATACAACTCCTATATGCCCACAGGGCTGCACTCCAAACCTTTAGAGTTTAGGTTCAAGCTGGACTGCCAACAGGGTCTTGAGAGGCTAAGAACAGAGAAGCCCACCTGACCATAACCAGAGAGACTACTAGAACAGCCCTTCTTGGAAGCTTATACACCACAAGGGCCAGGTCATAAGTGAGAAAGAACTGGGAACCTGCATCACCAGGAGCCTATGCCATGGTAGGCACATCTCATGAGGTAACAAGAAAGTGATTAAGAATCCATGTACCCCAGTCTGTGAGGGTCATTTAGGGCCACTAGGATGCGAAGGCCAAGGAGGGAGACATATCGTATTTTGAAAACATAAGAACATAAGATATGCTATACTGGGTCACATCAAAGGTCCATGAAGCCTAGTATCCTGTTTCCAATTCAGGACACAAGTACCTATCAGAATCCCAGAAGGTAGACAGATTCTATGCTGCTTATCCCATGGGTAAGCAGTGGATTTCCCAAGTTCTCTTTAATAATGGTTTGTGGACTTTGCCTCTAGGAACTCATCCAAACCTCTTTTAAACCCAGATACACTAACAGCTGTTACTAATATTTTCTTTGATTATTCCTAAATGTGCTATATTGTAGCTTCATTGTGTATCCCCTAGTCTTTCTACTTTTTGAAGGATTAAATAACCAATCTACGTTTTCCCATTCCACTCCACTCATTACTTTATAGAGCTCTATCATTTCTCCCCTCAACCTTGCTGCTAGCCACGCAAAAGGCGGCATATTAATAAACATAAATATAAACCATCTTTTTTTCTAAGCTGAAGAGCCCTGACCTTTTAAGCTTTTTCTCATTTTGGTTGCTTCTTTCTGTACCTTTTCTAATTCCACTATATCCTTTTTAATATTGTACACAATATTTAAGGTGTGGTTGCACTAGGGAGCAATACAAAGGCGTTATAATATCTTTGGTTTTATTCTCCATTCCTTTCCTTATAATTCCTAGCATTATTCACGATGATGCCCAGATCCTTTTCCTGGGTGGTGATGCTTAATGTGGAACCTTGTGGAACCATAATTTGGGTTGTTCTTCCCTAAGCTCATAACTTGGCATTTGTCCACTTTAAAATTCATCTGTCATTTGGACGCCCAGTCTTCCAATTTCTCAAGGTCCTCTTGCAATTTTTCACAATCCTCTTGTGTTTTAACAACTTTGAATAATTTTGTCTCAACTGCAAATTGATCACCTCACTTGTTCCCATTTCCAGGTCATTTATGAATACGTTAGAAAGCAGTGGGGGATCATCCAAGATGGCGATGGAGTAGGACGCATTGTTGGCTGCTCCTTTTTTCCTCATTGTTTCGTGCTCCCCTCATGCCTAAGACAAAGGGTAAGGGAGATCTTCTCGCAGTTGCTGAGCTAGGGCAGTGCACGATGGACATTTACGCTGCGGTTAGGTAAACAGGTGATCCAGCTGCCATGGCTGGGGAGAGCCCCAGCTTGGGCAGCGATGTTTCACTAAGTCTGTTGGGCCCTTCCACCCCTCCCACACCTGTTGGATTGGGAAATGAGGCATCTGACATGAATGTCGGCATGGCTTCCCTGAAGACCTGATTGTGGCATTTGCGAAGTCGCAGTCTGATGGTGCTTCAGGTTCCACTCCCAGGCAGTTGTATCTTTGGGAGAGAGTGTAGCTACTCTGAAGTCCCTTGTTTCAGCAGTGGTGCTACCTCCATTGTTTCGTTCTCAAGAAGTGACTCTGGACTCCATCTGAAATGTCCTGAAGTCTGTGTATCAGGTATGTGCAGGGGCATTCCAGGTTATTACTTCACTCTCACCGCAATTGGAGAGGGTGAAGAAAGGTCTGGAAACCTAACAGATTTCTATCGCTGGGCTTGAAGTTAAATTTCAGCAGTTGCATACACAACAAAGAGTATTTACTCAGGATTGACTGATTTATCAATGGAAAATTGAAAATTTGGAGAATACACAGAGAATTTTGAACCTTAGGGTGTTGAATTTTCCATGTTTACTTGTTTCTCCAATTAGGACCTATTCTAACCAGTTCCTTAAGGACATTTTTGATTATCCTGAGGCTGGGCTATCCTGAGGCTGTGCTTCAAAAGATTTATTTTCTTCCCCCTGCAGTAAAAAGCACCTCACAGAAAACCACTGAATCCCTGGTTGTTAGCTCTTCAGACTCTTTGGAATTGCTGGAGTGGTCAACAGAGGTGGTGGAGGATAGAACAACACTATTGGTGTCTTTTGTGTTTCTTCAAGATAAAGAAGCATTGCTTCATTTATTTTTCAGGAAATCTGATGTGACTTTTATGGGTGGTAGAATACAGATATTTCCAGATGTGTCCAAATGGATGCAGGTCAGGAGGAAGACATTTTTGGCGTTTCGGTCTGAGGTGTTATCCTTGGGTGCAAAGTTTCTTTTTTTCCCACTTACTTTTTATTATCAGCCAAACATATTAATATACAGTTCCTTTTCCAAGTTTACTACTTTTCTAATTTCCCTTCTTCTCTCCCCTCCCCAATCCTTCCCCCTCCCCCTTCCGACCTCTTAGTTACATATTGACTTATTGCAGGCAGTTTTTTACAAACCATAATACACTTAGGGGTATGTTTACTAAGGTGCGGTAATGTTACTGGAGTTAAGTGCAGTGGTAATGTTACCAACGCCATATAAGGAAGTGGGTGGTATGGCGTAAAGGTAATCTGGGCCATTTATCGTGTGATGCAGGGCGCCCTGGCCAGTTAATGTGCGGTAAAGGGCGCCTCTGCCGTCTAACCCATATTAACGGGATGGTGCAGGTCAAGGAGACAAACAGGGCATGTTAAGGCTGACAAGGCGCCCTAACCTAAGGCACCTGATAAGGCGCCCATCCTAGGGCGCCTTATAAGGCATCCTAGGCTAGGGCACCCTATAATGTGCCCAAACCTAAGGCGCCCTATAAGGTGTCTTAACCTAAGGTGCCCTATCCTAGGGCGCCTTATAAGGCACCTTAGGTTAAGGCACCTTATAGGGTGCCTTAAGTGAAGACAGACACAGATAGATGGACAGAAGGATGGTTGGCAACTGTGGTGAGGGTGTTATGGGCTGGCAGCACAGATCTGCAGAGATGTGACTGTCACAGACATGCAAATTATATGAGAAGGCTAGTCATAAAAGAAAGAAAAGCAAGGAAGAAGTAAACCCATGACCCCTGCCTAGAAAAATCATTGCACAAATCAGTAGGCTACACCACCATGGTGAGTTCCACAGCAATGGCTGCATACAAGAACACTGCAGGGCACCACACAAAATTTCTGCTGTGTGCCAGGATAGGGTAACCCCACCAGTACCCATGATGCAACGAACATGCAGAACAGCAGTCTACAGCTGATATCACAGTCTGTAATTGGGACGTGAGTCACAGATAACACATGCACACACACTATGAAATGGTATGCAGTGAAAACAGCATGCAAAAGAGTAAAGAACCTAAACTGAAAGGGCGTCAGGGGCCAGCCGTTTGGATGGTCTGTGGACAAGGGCAAAATGGGGAACAGATCGAAAAATGAGCATGTGAGAATTGAACCTGCACACTGATGTGTCCAAAACCAGCTCACCAACAGCAATACGAATCCCCCAAGCCGACTGCTCACTTAGACAGTACAAAGAAATGGACCATATGTAACAGCTAATATGTGACAGATAGGATGCATGGAATGCACTCTGTAGTGCACAGTGAAGAGAAGGAAGGGTGTGCGGAGAAGTGATAAAGCCTCAGTCATTGTATGGTAAGGTTAGCAGAACACAAGAAAAGGAAAGGAACATATGGGTATCGAACCCCCACCCTATGGTGGTCCAACACACATCTGTAACCACTATCCCAAACAACCACAGCAAGCACCATGCAAATGTGTTCCACCAAAGGGAATGTATGTATGGAAACCCGTAGCTCCCCATGAGGTGGCGTAGGACTGGCACACATATAGCTGCCACAGTTCAGGGATGTGAGCTCAAGTGGGCCATGTACATCATCAGTATACCATTAAATAAGTTGGTCATTGTGATGATGCAGCAACAAAGACAAATGTGTGTCCAACATGTCCCACACACAGTCACTGGCCCGTCAACAGATGATGAGCAGGACAGATCCTGTCCAGGAGCTGCATGGTGTGTACAGATCAGTAGGCCCTCCCCATGCATCTGCACGTTCTGAATGCCTCAGTCGCATATGCGTGCATGTAGACAGTAGGTGGTGCATGATGAGGAACCAACACACATCAGTTATGAAATGTCCACAAGAACATACCTGCCCGTCAATACAGGACACACAAACCTGAAAAAGCATACACAGCAAAATGTCTGCAAGTGTACCGACATAGTCTTGTAACTAGTCATCGAACAGTTTCCTTATACCGCTTTATCATATCAATCAAAACCATGTACACTTTAACCTAATCCTGGTATTGTACATTAAAGAGGAACACTCCTCCACTCTGTGACATGAATATCTCGGCTGTTGATGATGTGTAGACAAGGAGGCAGGCACATCTTTAATCCACTCCGCCGCCAATGTCAGCTCCAGTTCCAAAGAACACCAATGCCAGCTATGTCCCTGATACACCTCCCAGGTGGGGATGTACTGGCACCAGCCTGACCATGCATGTGGACAAGTAGTAGAAAAACCCACCCATAGAAGCCACAATGGTCAAACTGAGCTGACATGCAACTGGCCAAGCACATGTGAGTGAAGAATGTAGCTGTGTTAAAATGTAATACCTATGTGGATATCAGTGAAACCATCTGTGGGCAGGAATGCAGCAGCACAATGTTGTGCTGTGAGTGATCCAGATGGCATCGAAGTACATCGTCTGCATCACCACCGCAATAGCAAGAGAACACATGGTGCATGGTTGACGTTCCAACATACCTGGCCGGAATGTCTGCACATGTATAGCTGTCAGTGTCAAACACCTGTGCACAAGTCATTGTACGATGGACAGGACAAAGGGATGTTTACATGTGTCCTATGTCCACCAACTGTACCATGGCCATGTGAGTGCTCTGAGAGGTGGTTCAGCCATGAAATATGTGTCAAGCCACACAAATGACAGGGAGCAAGGTCTAGGCAGGTACACCAAGCTGACCCCACAACCACAAGGCGATAATGTAGGAAAGGAAGATACAGAGATGTAATGCCATGCTGCCATGCAGAGATGTGGATTTGCAGTACACAGGCAAATGCACAAATATGACAATCATGTCATGTCCCAATGCCCTAGCACAACCCCACAACTGTATAGTGTATATCAGTGGGTCACACAGCAGTGTAGATGGCCCGAAAAACAGTATGTTATGTGCCGAGAAAGAGCAGAAGTCAGGTACCAAGGCAAATACATACCTTTAATGCACAAATGGGTCCAAAAACAGTGACACAATGCAAAATGAGGACATGGACACAGGTACGAGAGGCACATGTTGCCAAAGAACATACAAAGCAGAACCTCACAGACAATGCACAATGCAGAAGCCCTGCTGTAACAGGTGCTGTGGATACAGGAGCATCACACCTATGTCAATGACATGGAATGCACAAATGCAGGTAGAAAATGGATACACCTACTGCCACACTGCAAAGGTATCCATGCAATGTGAGTGGCGCAATGTCATGCGATAAATAGGACTGTGCAGACATGCATAGTCCTATTTATCTTCAAGGATACTCCTATGAAGAAAGGCTAAAAAGATTAGGGCTCTTTAACCTGGAAAAGAGACGGCTGAGGGGAGATATGATAGAAGTCTATAAATTAATGAACAGAGTGGAACGGATAAATGTAGATCGATTGTTTACGTTATCAGAATATAGAAAGACTAGGGGACATGCAATGAAGCTACAGGGTAAACTATTTAAGACTAATAAAACAAAATATTTTTTCACTCAATGTGTAATCAAACTCTGGAATTTGTTACTGGAGGATGTAGTAAAGGCTGTTAGTGTAGCTGGGTTTAAAAAGGTTTGGACAAGTTCCTGGAGGAAAGGTCCATAAACCATTATTAAGAAGGGACCCAGGATATCAATGTTTGACCCAGTACAAGCATTGTGGAACCTGTGTCTTTTGTGGAAACTACTAGGTACGTATGACCTAGATTGGCTACTGTTGGAAACAGGATACTAGGCTTGATGGACCTTGGTCTGACCCAATATGGCATATCTTATGTTCTTATGTTCTTAATGATTTGTTTGTAAATCAATATAGAGCATCTGTACAGCAACCAAACACAATAACATGCATGTGGAGGTAGAAAGAAAGCTCATCAACGGTGCACTAACCCATACAAAATCCACATCAGCACATGCACCGGTGTACCAACATATTCAGCCACATGCACATGTACCATGTACGTTGAACCATGACAGTGCTGCCCCACATGCACAGTAACACCCCTGGCGAGGGTCAAACAGCAATCCAAGATGTTGGCGCGCATCACAGTGGTGTGATGGCAAACAGCGTGTCATGTCCACGTGTAAGGTAGCCAGACAAATAAAAGAGGACCTACACAATGTTCCTTATATGCCACACACATGGCTGTATGCTCCTGTTGATCCAAACATATGAGGATAACCAGCGATGCAAGTCACACACATGTGCCACACACACGAACACAATGTCAGATAGATTTACAACATACATCAAGTATGTGAGTCCCTGCTGCACATGTACGCACCAGCACACAGTGCCCACAGTGCAAATAGTGTCTGCAACTGTACATGTCATTTTAAGACTGTCCTTGAATCCCTGTGCATACATAGTCATGTGTGACATCCCAATCTGCCACAGTATGTCAAAGGTGACGAGTGTCTCCAGTGATGAACATGACACCCAGCAAGAGCATGGCAGCAATGGTGTGTTGGTCAGCCTTGTTATGCACAAAGTACCAGTCCAACAATAATGTCCATCATAGGCATGTGTCCCACTCGTCCAACAATAATGTCCATCACCATATGGCACCATCTCTCAGGGATTGTTGCATGGTGTTGCTGTGTCCTCCAATAGGTGGGTGATGGTGACTGCAGATGCAGTGTAGTAGATGTGCTGTGTATGTTGCCTGTGCTCTGTGGTAAAAGGAGGAGACACACCGTTATGGTATGCTGCACACAACATTAGGTCACATTGTAGGGAGTGAAACATCAATATGCACATAATGAAACGTCAGACATGCAAACATTACACAATCACAACACAGAGCACAGTGCATGTCGAGGACATTAGGAAATGGCACTGCAGACCAGGTTGTCATCTCAACGGTCATATCTATGCCCATGTCACACAGGCATCTCAGAGGTCCACATCATGTCCATCAGTGTTGGTGCACAAAGACCCCACAAAAAAGCACGATGAAACAAACAGCTAAACACAAACATGTAAAGGTTGATGTTAGTCACAAGAGATCCAAGGTGCAACCTACCATCTGTGTGCAGCAAGTGTCTGATAGGGACTGTCTGAGGCAGTCAAAGGCTACAAGACATCATAGTAAAGGCAGACGATGTCATTGAAATGTGTTGAATCACCATGTCTGCATGTGCAGCCATCATTGCCAATGTCCAAAGTATGGTGACATGTGTGAAACTGAAATGTTGATGCATAGTGGTTTGTCAGTACACAAGAGATAGGTCAGTCAACAACACAGAACACATGCGCACAATGTTCACAAGGTCAACATCAGAAAGGTAGAGATAGCACATTGATCACCACTCCATAGGTATCCAGACACATCCCATCACAAGATAATGCTAAATGGCTGCACAGTGTATTGTTACATAGACGCCCAAAACACACACGCACAAACAGGTGAGCATGCCTCCAGTAGCATATGGCCTGTCTGTGCACAATCTGAGATCAGCGGAGATAATTATTACAATCCATGCAATGATACACTGATGTTGGTTACTGCCACATTGTCAGGGAAGGGTGTATGTGCTGTCTACCACCACAACACTTAGGACCTGTAGACACACCTAGCTCGGTTGGATGGGTCCCTAATACAGTGTTGAAACACATGAACTGGTCAGGAACATATGGGCATATGTATGCCAACATGAACATAAGGAGTATGGGGGCACAGGTCAAAGAGGTGTACAACAACATATGTGCAGTGGACAGATAACCTCATACATGTGCTATGCTGCACTGTCCCCACAGTACAGTTTCCTGTATGTCTACCTACCCCAGTCTCCTGCAAGTTGAATGACATACACACAGTTTCTACTGCACAACAGCACCAGGCAGGTCCAACAGCATATTCTGGGGAGACAAACACAAGTGAAACATACATATGTCATGATGGAGTGTTGGAACACACAGGGCAGCATGTACATGTATACCCATATGCATTTCCCCACATATGCAGGACTTACATGAGAAGAGCTCATTAATCAGATGTTGCCTGATTGCCGTGCCCTCATGTGTGTCACCACAGGCATGTATAGGATGGCAAGTAGGATCATCTTCCAGATCCGGATTAATTTCAACTGGGATATTGTGCCTGAGAGCAATGTTGTGCAGGATGAAACAGGCCAGAATGATCTGTGCCACAGTCATGGGTCGGTATTGTAAGGCCTTATCCAGACACCTGAAGGGACTCTTCAAAACGCCAAAGGTATTCTCGATGACTGAGCGGCTGGAGGCATGGGCCTCATTGTACCTTATCTCTGCACGTGTCCGTGGAAGACGCACAGGGGTCAGCAACCAGGCACGACAGCCATATCCTGCATCACCTGCAGAAAGAAATGTGGAAAGGTCAATCAGGAGCTGATGCTTACACATATGCACACAAGCATGTACGTGCAAACCAACAACAGATAAAAGAATGACACAAACATATGACGCCACATGATGGCACACAGCAGCTATGCGCCAGCATCTGGAGGTTTGAGACACAGAACACCGGGGAAGGGTAATAAGGGCAACACACATCATCTGTATCCATATCAAACACATGACCAACCACCTGTACCTGAAAGGCATTAGCGGCAGTTGTGAACGCATCAGGTAGACACATGCCAATGCACCTTGGACAAGGGCAGAGATGTACATGTGTGCAAGCATGTGACAGCCATGATACTGTACACACACAGCATGTGTTACTGTAACATATACCCAAGGGGTCCAGTCAAGATGGCAGAAAAGACAAAACAACATTGACATACATGAAGCATACATGTGTGATGTAACGTGTCAACACAAAGCTAACAACGTATCGTGGTGGAAACTGTCAAAGGTGAATGGGCTCCCAACACACAGTACAGCAGGAAAAAGAATCTGGAAGCAAATCTACCCCCCCCCCCCAAGTTAGCACACACACACAGATTGCATACAGAGACAACTAGGGACACACTACAAAGGCAGACACATGTACATTTGCGTATATGGTTGGTCTGAGGCCGTGAGCTGTAGTTGTCAACCGAAAGGTGTTGCACACCACCATATAAGGGACACACCATATGTGCCCGTAGGTTCCCTGTCTAAAAGGCCCGTGCAACAGAGCAGCAGTACCAAACACCAATGGAAACCGCATGTGTGCTGAGATACCCAGAAGAGCCATGACTCACATATGGTAGATATATGTTATTGTAGAACCCTGCAAAGGTACGTGAACATGTCCCTGGTGATGGTGACATGGTGTGATAGTAGGCACAGCTCCATACAAGGCCAGCACTCCACCACCACAACACAAAGAAAGGGATGTAGAGGTCATAATTGCCAATGGGACCACGTAAATCACACACTGGCTGGGCAGTGATATGCCACTGTCTGATGGCCAGTGTCCTGAATATTTCCAGAAAATAAATCAGATCTGCATCAGGGCATGTCATGTGTGTCACAGGGGATATGCAGTCTGAAGGGTTGAATGGCAAACCACAGGTGACCCTGTCCCACCTGTGAGAGGTGATGAGCACCCCAGGACACAGGAACACCATGTGCACATTAGAGATGGGAAATACCCACCCAGCAGGACACAGTTCTCATATTGTCCGCTCTCAAATTGGTTGAAAAGTACAGAGTAATGCAGGATATAGGAGTCAAGGGTGGACCCTGGAAACCTAGGAACCACATTCAGAATATGCATATTTGCATCACATACAACCTGCACATTCAGGGAATGGTAGTGTTTGCGGTTGCAGAACACTGCCTCCCTGTCTCTGGGTGGGACCAGGGCAACATGTGTGCAATCAATAGTTCCCATCACGTGTGGTATCCCTGCAATCTGTTGAAATGCCTGGTTAAGGGCCCCCCACTGTTGCCTATTGTTAGGAATCACAATGTAATTCCTTACCTGGCTGACCATGGCCTGCAGTACCTGGTGGAGACAGCGTGAGAAGGTGGCTGGCTCATCCCACCCACTGTGGCCACCGATGATTTGAAACAGCCAGAGGCAAAGAAATGTAGGGCACCCAGGAGCTTGACCAAACCCGGTATGGCATGTGACTGGCCAGTCCGGAGCTCGAGTTCAGGTCGTAGATCCTCAAAGAGCTCCCTAATAGCTCCTGTGCTCAGATGGTAGAGGGAGATGACCTGGTCCTCATGCATGTCCTGGAGCATGGCCCTTGGCCTGTAGAGGTGAGACTGCTGAGGGCGCACCTCAGCACGCCTAAAGCACCATGCTAGCAAAACCCCGGCCTGTGGAGCCTCCACAGCTGCAGGTCTGTGTTGCAGTGGAACTGCACCCATGCCCTGTGCCACACCCCCATGGACACCATACCCCCCTCTTCAGGCAACCGCAGCTCTACCTCACCATCAAGCGCCTGGATTGCACACCCTGCAAAGACAATGTGAGCCATCATAGACATCAGGTAGAGCAAAGATACACGCTAAATATGGTATGGGGAGTGGCAAATTATCAGAGCAAACACAACACACCTGTACATAGAGCGGTGCACACCAGCAGCGGCGTAGCAAAATGGTCCACGCCTACAGAAGCATAGCGCTGTAGCGTGCATAGAAACATGCAGGTTGTAACGTCAATGGCACATTATGGGAGTCTGCATGCGGAAGGCGTGGTCCCGTTCATGTAGGAGGCGCATGGTGCATCTTCTGCACGTTGCACATGTGGGTGGTACGCTCTTGTGCGCGTTCCGCAAGTGCGTTCCAGTGCACCATGCGCCCATGGAACATGCGCAAGAGTGTGCCACACTCATGCGCAATGTGTGGAAGATGCACCGTGCACCTTCTACATGCAAGGGGCCGCACCTTACGCATGTGCTCCCATAATGCACCGTGATGTACAACGAGTGCAGGACCGTACTCTGTGCATGCGAATCATGCCCTGCACATGCGGAATGCATGCAAGACCGCCCGCTAGGCAGCCATAAGGTGCATCATCATGCACAGAAAGCCGAGGTTGTATAGTAGGCTCAGAAGCAGAGGCAGTGGAAAGATGAGCGACAGACGAAAGAGAGGTGTGACAGATGAGAAAGAAGTGACAGATGAGAGAGAGGAGAACAGCATGCATGTCACCAACACATCTGGCGAGCAAGGTGGGGGAACACGTAGCCAGCAGCTCACAGCAGCCGCCACAATGCAGGAGACCAATGTTGAGGTGGCAGGGCCATCCGGGGTGTCCCGGCCTCCACGGGACAAGCCTGAAGGAGCACCATGTGGCAAGAGGAGGCAGAGGCCTGTGCCAGGGGAGGCCAGGAAGAGGGCACTGTGGTTCAGCCAGGAAGAGAATGAACTCCTGCTGGCAAGTGTGCTGGACCATTTTGATGTTCTATAAGGGCGCCAGAGTAGTACCACCACACTGAGCACACATACCATGGCATGGGAGGCAGTGCAAGCGGCTGTGGCCCACGCCATGACCTAGACAGCATAAGAAAATGCTACAGTGACATCAAGCGTGGGGTCCGTGTGCACATAACCGAGGAGAGGCGCCATGCACTGGCCACTGGTGGGGATGGACCCACCAGACCTGCCCTCTCACCCCTGGAGTAGTGGCTGGCAGAATGACTGGGGCCCATTTACCTACATGGCCTGCCCCCAGCACTGGACACAGTACATCCACTGGCAGGTAAGATGGAGATATGTAGTCCCGGGAAAGCTAACATCCCAGCACATACAGGGGCTGTCACAGGGGTGTGTGTGGCCATGTCCCAAGACTCAGTATGTGGCAACATGTCCAGCAGAGGCCACAGATGCATCAATACCTGCATTCTGTTAGGTTACCCCAAATGATGTCAGACATGCCCCATATGAGTACATGGACATGGAATGAGTACCAGATATCCACAGTATCACATGCCAGTGCCAACTGGCATCATGAGTAGGAGAAACCACAAACACAGGCCACATAGAACCCCTAGCAAACCCGACATACTATGACAGCACTACCAGTACACCGAATGCACCATACCAGTCTGCTCAGAGGGCAGCAGTTCAAATAGCAGACCAAAACATTGCAGAGAATGACAATACATGGCCTATTGGGGGAGGTGAACAGGTGGCAGTGTGAACCACAATCCACAGGTAACAGCATAATACAGCTCATCTACACATGCGGAACACAGGCCATCACCAAAGGACAAGGAAGCACAGTGTAGACCCAGGAGGGCAGCGGTGCAAATAGCAGACCAAAACATTGCAGAGAATGACAATACATGGCCTATTGGGGGAGGTAAACAGGTGGCAGTGTGAACCACAATCCACAGGTAACAGCATAACACAGCTAATCTACACATGCGGAACACAGACCATCACCAAACAAAGGACAACGAAGCACAGTGTAGACCCAGGAGGAGACGTATATGACCTGGAAATCACAAGGGCCAAACATGGAAGGTACAACACCACTGTAAGAAGTGAGCTGCACAGTACCAACTCCTTGTACAACACATAGCGCAGACGTTCACGATGCACATATCCCAGAGCTGACATATTCCAGGTATGATGATCAACGGACAGAGATAACTATGATGATCAAAGGAAAGAGCCATGAGGGTCAAAGGAAAGAAATAGCTATGAGGGTCAGAGGAAAGAGATACTGTAGCTATGAGGGCCGAAGGAAAGAAATAGCTATGAGGGTCAAAGGAAAATATAGCATCCCACCATTCATCCATGTGTATACCCTGTTCCCAACACACCGGCCGCAATCTACTGTTGTCCACTGCTATGAACACTCCACCGCCTGTTGTGCGGGTGTCCGGTCATCTCACTTCAAGTTTCCAGCCAGTCTCTCTCAACATATGGCGTAAATGACAACCCTTTTGCAGCATGCCCACTCTGCCCCCAGACTGTATTCCCTAGTCAGCCATTCACAGTATAACCTGCCACCCGCAGTCCCCAGCTACACACCCAATACCTGGCCAAATGTAGAGATACCATCCCACCCACACTGACCACCACCACCACCACCATGTCAGGTCCTCAGCCCCATCCCATGTGGCCCGCACACAACACCAGCCACCATGCAGTTCCAGCCTTACCCAGTGCTCGCTCCCATCCAGGCCCCGCAGTGGCCCACAACCAGCCCCCAGAACCCCACCCCCAACTCCCCGTCAGTCAAAGCAGACACATCCCGCCCGCCCCCTGGAAGAGGGCTGCAGCCAGCAAACAGGGGGCTGGGGAGGGCCTGGCACCACCCACACAGCTGCCCCTGGGAAGGGGGAGGGCATCCCCCACCTCTGCAGCTGTCCAAGGGGGCTGTGCCCTCCCCGGCTCCCCCCGAGGCCGACCAGCCTGCTGAACCGCAGGTATGGATGTTGTCTGCACGTGGCCACCTGGACTGCATGGCCCTATACAAACAACAGCCCTGTGAGATGGACGGACCAGCACTGAACACATGGATGTGCTGTGACCACTCCTACATGATGCAGGGTGCGTATATCACCACACACCCATCAGCTTGCACATGACAGTGCGCAGTGTAGTGCTGCACAGACACTCATGCGAACCGCACACATACCTGATATGCTGGCCCCCAGTACAGCCACAGCAGAGGGATGGGTACAGGGCCCCATGGAGGACCCATCTGACCCAATGACATTCAGTTGGCACCGGCTACACAGGGAGGGGTAACATAGAACTGTACCTCCCGCCCCCATGCCCCCCATCCACCCCCCCCTCATCCGCACACTGCTGGACACCTGCCCAGCCACTCCCCATGGCAGATGCCAATGAGGCCTTCCCCCTCCTGGCAAGCCACCTGGCACAGCAGACCCAACACATACCCATGTGGGCTGACACCCACCTGTGCACACTCTCCGCGTACCCACACAATGTCCAAGACAGGTCACGGCACAGGGGCCCCCCACCACAATGGAGGCATGCATCCATGCACACAATCCCCAGGGCCCCTCCCAGGGTATACCTATCCCAGCCCACAGTAGGCCCATCACATCCAGCCCCACCCCCATAGGCATACCTGTCAATTTGGTGCATCCCCAGATGCACCCACACGTGGGCACCAGTGAGGCGATGCTGACCCCCGGGGCACTGACATCCGATGGTACCATACCCATCCCTGTACCCTTACATCCCCGGCCCCCACGCATGCCACGTTGGGTGGCCCCCTCTGACCAGCCACCCCCACAGGGTTGTACACCCCACGGCTCTGTGTTGTCCCCCCCCATGTACAATGTATTCCCAGTGCCTCTGGGCCATCCAATCCTGCAGCCCTGAGGCCCGCCATCCCACATGCAGATGGGTATGTCATCCCACACACTACCCCCCCTTCCCGGCCTCACACCCCTGAACAAGTGTGACAACTGTGTCTAGCTGGGTCACCTCCAACAGTGTTCACTTGCATAATGGCACACCCATGCAAGCTGCACTGCCCATGCCTGTCCACCCCCAACTGGCATGGTACCATGCCATCCCCCCTGTCACATAGATTCACCCAAATGGTATCCCACTGTCCCTGTGACAGTGAACTGTACCATTCATGGCCACACCCCCATTGTCATCAATATGTCCCACCCCCATCACAGTGAACCCTGTGCATCCCCTCCATGTGGCATGCCCCCATGTTCACAGCACACACACGTGCACCCACGCCCGCCCGGTCCCAAGTCCCACAAATGTGCACCATCTGGCAGCCCACGCACACATGTCGGTAGACTCCAGTGCAGCCAACAGACAGCACCATGTGCCAAGACCCACTCTGGCCACATTGGCCTTTTAACCCTTTCCTCAGCACCTCCGGCACTGGCCCATGCCAGTACATCGCATCCGCAACAGGGTGGAACTCCTCGTGCACCAGGGCATATATATACGTACCCTTCACTGTTGTGCCAAGCACCACACACACAAACCCACAGATGTACACCATGGTCATGTCATGTAACCCACAGCCACCTCCCAGCCCCCTCCTGGCCCTATCCTCAACCTACCCGCACCCCCATCCATGACAGGGGTGTGGATGCATGTTGGGTCCCGCCACCCATGCTTGCAGGCCCCCACAGGGGAAAGGTACCATAGCATCCCAGTCGGTAACCCATGTACCATCCACTGCCATCCACAGACCCCCCACGTCTGCACTAACCCTGTCTGGAATGCATGATCGATGCTCAGCTGTCCCCACCACAGGCTAATGGCTGTCCCACACCCAGGCTATCATCCAATAACCCTGCTGATGGATGCCCATACACCGATATGCATCCACTCTGAGCCGCTGACCAGCATGGATGGTCGACTCAAACAACATGCCCATGTCACATAACGCACCCTGAGTGACAACACCACATCCAGGTTACCACATGCAACCAACACAGCCACGTAAACCGGTGGTCAATGGGGCCACTCACATATGGCATTGAAACATCCACATATGCGTGGGGCCATGACCTGTCATACTGCCACATGCACGGGCCTGCCCTCCCTCTACCCAATGGACACGCTCACTGGCAGTGGAGGGCTATCCTTCTTGTGCCCTGTGACAGCATGCTAGGGTGCTATGTGAGGGTGGCATATGCTGCTGTTGCCTACTGTCCACTGTTTCCATATGTAGGCCCTCTGGCTAGCTTATCTGGACCCTACACTAGGCCTAGTAAGGATGTGAGGCTGCTACCCTCCCTTTCTGTCCCATTCCACCTGCCTGTGCTGCGTGGAGCTCATCATACCCACAGTGACATAGGTATATGGCAGTACATACATCCTGTTAGGTATCGGTGTAACATAGAGATGTACGTAGATGAGCAGGTACACCACATCTAAACTGTGTACCATGTTCCTCCCCAGGTGACACACATGCCATGGAGGCAGAAGAAGAAGCAGAGGGCACAGAGATAGGACCAGAGGCCCTGGCTGAAGCAGCGGCCGTGGTGGGGCCACAGACCACTGCTGGTGAGGCATCGGGAGGAGGCGATGTGCTGGGGGAGGAGGAGGAGGAACCGGCCCACCACCTGTCGGAGCCCAGCTGCGGCAGCACAGAGGACAGCGAGGGGGCAGAGACAGCGGCAGCTGTGACCATGCGGGCAGACGGGTGACCATCACCAGGCCCTGTGCCACAGCCCATGCATGCCGCCATGGGGGAGGTGCTGTTGGAGATGCGGGGCCATTCCGCCACATCGCATGCTGACTTAGAAGGTGAGTGACTGACCAGACAGTTTCAGGTGGAGGGGTGGCACCGCAGCATCCGGACATGGCAGTGTGGGTACACCCCCTCACATTAACAGTGCATGTCCCCATGTATGTGTACCACCATGGTCATGTCTGGGGGTTGGGCTTACACCCACAGGGGAACCGCATTTTCTACCACATAGGGCCAGATATGGCAACTGTGCGCAGATGCCCAGCAGGGACCGGGCTGCCACACAGCGGCTGCCACTGAGGGTCATGCAACCGTGGGGGCCCAAGACCAGGCCAGCTGCTTCCTGGTGATGGGGCTCACACAACAGCACAGCCGTTGAGTGACACAACCCATTATGTCGGATAGCAGGGCCCCACACCACACCAGCAGGTCTGGCCTATAGCGACCTATCCCTGTATCCAGCTGACACACAGGATGCAGGCAGGCCACTGAGGCAGGTGTGTCTGCGCAGTGTGACACGTAGCTCAGAGTGGGTGAGTGCTCTTGGGACAGACCATTGCATGGCCCCCTTCCTACACCCCTGGTGGCAGATCTGGGAGTGACCACCTGCACAGGCCCACATTTGACCAGTGGTGGGGTGCTCCCTCGGCACCCCTGCATCCTGGGGTGCCTGCGAGTAGGCTGCCTGCTGCCCCTCCCCCATGTGTAGCTGTCAATCGTGTGGTGTACAAGCAGCTCCATTGCTGTCCCCACGGTGTATGCCAGCAGCTGTAATGCATCCTGGGCGAGCTGCAGACCATCCTCTCAACAGGACCTGTCCCTTGCCCTGATTGCTTCCTGTCACACCACAGATCCCGTCACACCACAAATCCTGATTGCTTCCTGTCACACCACGCCCCCGATCCCTGCACCATTGTCGCATCCATGCATTGTGACTGTAGCCATGGCTGGCCATTCTGGTCCTGGGTGTGGAATGGGGCCAGCGTGGGGACGGCCACCCTGGGGGGTCTGGCAGTCAACCGGCCACCTCGATGATGGGTGTTAGTCCCCAGCACCTCCTAGCCACAGTTCCCGATGTCCCTGGTACTGCCACATACCAGGGCAGCTGACCCCTCCCAAGCACTATCTCTGGCCATGTCATGGGGGCGTGTGTGGCCCACGCCTTCACACAGGGCAGGTATGTTACCAGGTGATCCAGATGCATACCAGCTGCACAGCCATCCTCATGCCCACAGACCACAGCAATGACTGCAACGACTGTCCCATCACTCCCCACATGGGCACATAGCCCCGGGGGAATGTCCCCAGTGTGGGAGGGCCCCACATCACCTGGGGAACCACTACATGTTACGGGATCACTGCCTGCCACACCAGGGTGTTGATATCCTGTCACCAGACCGCCCCCACCATGGCAACAGGGATGCAACCGGTCCTGAGGTGGGGCCACTGGATGCCATCCCTGACTGTCCTGTCCTGGTACCCACCTTTCTCTCTCATGTCTCCAGGTCTGTGAGGGAGCAGGACACCCTATGGTAGGTGCGCCTGTTGATGTGCACTGGTCTGCCCTAACCCCAGGTGGCCTCAGGCCTATTTACAGAGGTCTGCGTTTAATCCTGGTGGTATGGTAGGTGCGCCTGCTGATGTGCGTAGGTCAGCCCAAACCCCAGATGGCCTCAGGCCTAATGACAGAGGTCTCTTATGAATCCTGGTGCTATGGTAGGTGCGCCTGCTGATGTGCATAGGTCTGCTCTAACCCCAGGTAGCCTCAGGTCTATTTACAGAGGTCTGTTATTAATCCTGGTGCTATGGTAGGTGCGCCTGTTCATGTGCGCTGGTCTTCCCTAACCCCAGGTGGCCTCAGGCCTATTGACAGAGGTCTGTTATTAATCCTGGTCCTATGGTCGGTGCGCCTGCTAATGTGCGTAGGACTTCCCTAATCCCAGGTGGCCTCAGGCCTATTTTTAGAGGTCTATCATTAATCCTGGTGCTATGGTAGGTGCGCCTGTTGATGTGCGCAGGTCTGCCCTATCCCCAGGTGGCCTCAGGCCTATTGAAAGAGGTCTGTGTTTACACCTGGTGCTATGGTAGGTATGCCTTTTGCTGTGCACAGGTCTGCCCTATCCCCAGGTGGCCTCAGACCAATTGACAGAGGTCTGTTAATTATCCTGGTGCTATGGTAGGTGCGCCTGTTGATGTTCGCAGGTCTGCCCTATTCCCAGATGGCCTCAGGCCTATTGACAGAGGTCTGTGTTTACACCTGGTGCTATGGTAGGTGTGCCTATTGATGTGCGCTGTTCTGCCCTATCCCCAAGTGGCCTCAGGCCTATTTACAGAGGTCTGTTAATTAATCCTGGTGCTATGGTAGATGCGCCTGTTGATGTGCGCTGATCTGCCCTAACTCCAGGTGGCCTCAGGCCTATTTACAGAGGTCTGTTATTAATCCTGGTGCTATGGTAGCACCTACCTGTTGATGTGCGCTGGTCTGCCCTATTCCCAGGTGGCCTCAGGCCTATTTACAGAGGTCTGTTATTAATCCTGGTGCTATGGTAGGTGTGCCTGTTGGTGTGCGCAGGTCTGCCCTATCCCCAGGTTGCCTCAGGCCTATTGACAGAGGTTATTGTTTATTGTTTATTTCAGCTTGATATACCACCCTCCATTACATCGGGGCGGTTTACAATATACATACTAGCAATAGGCAAGAAAGGAAAAAGAGATTACAATTACTTAAAAAGAAAAGATAAGAAAGCAGAGTTGATGTGTGCTGGTCTGCCCTAACCCCAGGTGGCCTCAGGCCTATTGACAGAGATCTGTGTTTACACGTGGTGCTATGGTAGGTGCGCCTGTTGGTATGTGTAGGTCTGCCCTAACCCCAGGTGGCCTCACGCCTATTGACAGAGGTCTGTTATGAATCCTGGTACTATGGTAGGTGTGCCTGTTGATGTGCGTAGGTCTTCCCTAACCCCAGGTGGCCTCAGGCCTATTTACAAAGGTCTGCTATAAATCCTGGTGCTATGGTAGGTGCGCCTGTTGATGTTCACAGGTCTGCCCTATCCCTAGGTGGCCTCAGGCCTATTGACAGAGGTCTGTTATTAATCCTGGTGCTATGGTAGGTGTGCCTGTTGATGTGCATAGGTCTGCCCTATCCCTAGGTGGCCTCAGGCCTATTGACAGAGGTCTGTTATTAATCCTGGTGCTATGGTAGTTGCGCCTGCTGATGTGTGCTGGTCTGCTCCATGCCCTGGACTATACAGAGAGGTCTGTAATACATCCCCTGGACTTTCGTAGGTGCATCTGCTGCTGTGTTCATGCCACAATGGCTAACCACATCTGCAGCACCGTCACCATTGAGTATTGTGGCATGAGCATATGCAGTCACAGCATATGATAGCCACATGTTGTAGTCATGTAGAAATGTGTAGCAGACATGCAGATACAGCGCATATGTGTAGGATATGGCGCATGCCCCAACTCCCCCTTGGCAACCCATCACATGGATAACGGTACCACACAGCACTGCCGGTGCGATGCACATGATCTGCAGCATGACAATGCCACATATGCCATGGGGCGACCATGTCACGCAAGGGTAGGCCATCAGGTAGGCATGGGGTGTCTGGGTGGTAGCACACAGGACACATAGGGGGCAATCATGCACACATGCAGGCAGCATTGGCAACAGCTAGCATTGGACCGACAGTGGAGAGCAAGAGCAGCCTCCAAGATACCTGTTCGCCCCCCCACCTGGGCAACTCCCAATATGGCATCGGTGACACATGCGGCGCTGAACCAACATGGCCTGGTGTGTGTAGCTCAGTGGGTTGGGGTAACGCCAATCAACAATGCAGTGTGACTTCAAATCCTGGAAAACGACAAAGAGTGTCGCCAAAGTAAGGTGATGCACTGAATGTGGGTGGTGGTGGATGGGAATTTGGATCCCCAGTGGGGGCAGAGGTGGCAGGGTATTTGCAATGATAGATGGACAGAGGAATAGTGCTGCCATGGAGATCAGGCACAAACGGGGCAAGCACGAACAGACACAATGCAGATAGGGTTCCCAGTACAGGACATAGGGTAGCAGCCTGCACAGGTAGACAGGACTGCACACAGCTGACAGGGGCAGATAGATGGACAGCTGGATGTTTGGCAACTGTGATGAGGATGTTATGGGCTGCTGGCACAGATCAGCAGATATGTGACTGTTCCAGGTATGAAAATGATTTCATTGGAACAGGCTTATAAATATGTTACTAGGTTGGGATTGAACCCATGACCCTGTTTATGGAGTCATTGTACTAACCAGGAGACCACACCTCAAAGATTCTTGGTACAGCAATGGCTAGATACAGATGGACTGCAGGTCACCCCACAGGATGTCAGCTGTGTCTGCCAGGATAGGGTAGCCCCACCAGTACCCATGATGCAATGCAAATGCAGATCAGCAATCTACAGCTGATCACCATATGGAGGATGCACCTCTCCAGCACCTCAGCTTGGTATGACATTATGACAGTGTGTAAAACTGGCACAGGGCAGCTACAGACCATGCCACTGCACGGGTTCTGTGTTCACCCTGAGGGTGAGGATGGGCGCCCAGCATCAGCACCGCAGTACCTGTGGTGCAGGCATCAGCCTGTATTGTGGATGCCCATTGCTACCTGTGTGTAGCAGGTGTTTCTTGCAGTGGGACCTAGTGTCACTATGTATATGTAACAGTCACATCTGTGACAGGTGGGGTGGGATCCACTCAGAACAGTGCATACCCAATGTTACGATGTGGTTGCTATATAGTCACCTATTATCAGTGCAGTGGGGATGTCTGGGCTCATATTAGGTAGATGTAGCACTGCCTATGTTACCACCCTCTCTGGGTTCAGAGTGGTTTACAATATACATGGCTTGTCTCAGGATTCACCTTTTCATAATTGCAGCAATGGTGGCACTGCCATGAGGACTAGCATTGCAACTAGCACCCCCGGTCTCCAGGGCAGTGACTGTCCTCCAGGGGTTTGGGCCAGATGGGTACTTGGTACTAGGGCCCTGGCAGACCAGCAGTGATGTGCCTGGTTACCCTCAGCTGCTATTCACCAGCAAAGGGCACAGTCAGACTGTACCTGCTACACCCCACCAGGTGTTCCAGCCATGCAGGTACTAACTGCAGATAGTCCATACTGCATGTGGCCAAGACACTATGTGCACCCAGATTTGGAATGTACGGCACAGATACCCAGCAGGTACCTCAGTGATTGGGCCCTAGAAACAGGTTCACACCAGTATCACCGGAAACTAACATTATATGGCATTATGTGGGAACTTAGCCAGGCCATGACCACTGCTCGGTCAGAGTAAGAGTGTCCTCCCAGCATGACATGCTGTGGCTACCCTGTCCATGCAGGTGGTGGTGTGGCTCTATGGTGCCCCAACCATTGCCCCACCCCCCATGTAGGCCCATCATGCCCAATCCGCCCTGTCTGGTCCATACCCACAATACCTTGCTCCTCAGGATGCACATTTGCAGGCTCACGCTGGCAAGGGTGTATGTATTGTGGGCCCAGTGAGGGGTGGAGAGCCACAAAACAATGGATAGACAGACACACGCGCACTCCTATTGCAGCATTGTGTAAAGATAGGAGTGGTTGGCAACCCTGCTCGCCACACTGGTCCTGATCACAGTGCAGGCATTGCTAAAGTGTGCAGGAGCTAGTAGTAGTGCTCTGGTGATAACTGCTGCTCTGTGCTGGAGCCATCAGCCTGACTCTCCAAGACGCTTTGGATAGTGGAGCCTGTGTGGGGGGGTGTTTGTACCCCTGTTAGCCGATGCTTTAAGGATTGCACATTTTGATGTTGTATCTGCAATGTAGGGTAAAATGTAAGGACTTGCTCTGCAAGATCCACAGCTGGGACCTAAACCTGTGATCCTCTGTTCTAGGACACACTGGCTGTGTGTATTGCACCACAATGTTGGCACAGAAGCAAAGTAGTCCCTGGGGCTACCTTTACTTTTCATCAGACAGACTTTTTCTGTTGCACTGCATACCATGCACCAGGGCATGGCCTAGGTCCACTTTAGAGAATTGCCATTGTCCCCTCCAGCACCAACACCCCCCCTCTGCCATGCTGACATGCCCATATGCTGTTGGTCCTGGTAGTGCACAGTCCCAGGCCATCCAATGTGAAGGTAAGCGGGTGCCTAGGGTGCAGAGTCTGGGGTGGGGAGGCATACATGGACATCCACACATCCCCCCATCACCGCCTACCAATGTTATGTCTCTTTCACACGGGGGAGAGATGGTTGGGGGGATGTCAGGTTGGTGCTCTAGCAACTATTGGTTAGGGTGGACCAGGTAAATGTAGGTAGATTGTGTTATGACAGCAGACTGTGGACAGGCTAGAGAATGCAACTCAGGTACGGTGCCTGCAGCCCAACCCTGGCCTTAGGAGGCCAGATCAGGGGTCGGGCTGCGGGGAATAAGTTTTGTTTTCCGGCGGCCGGAATCGTGGCTCCTCAATGAAGCCATGGTGCCATGGCAATATGACGCCATGGTGCCGTGGCTCCATTGAAGAGCTTTGATTGAGTTAGCCAGGAAGGTCCTGAATTGCAGTCTCAGCCTACACGCACAGGACTGTTCGCGATTCTAATCCCACGGGGCTAGACGTGCCCCATGGGATCAGAATTGCGATCCCCTCTGTACCTCCGGCTCAGAGGGGATCTATGTCCGGAATGGAATGAGCCCTTAGATGTTTTAATTTATTTATATTTTTGTTTTGAACTTGGCGCTTTCAAATATTGATATTATTATATTTTTACTATCTTATCTACTTTGTATAATGTATTGATTGAAAGATGTAGGTTACAAATTCATGAATTAAATTAAATTAGTCCTTATTGGTATGCATGATCTGGTGCAAGGGATAATGGAGATTGGGCTGCTAGGCAATAGTTTTTTGCTTTTTGTTTTAATTTTACTTTTATTAAGTTTTAACCATATACATTCAGGTATTCACATGAGTGAAAAGATGATAGTATAGTATTATAAAAAAAAAAGAGAACACACAAAATTTATATGACATACATCAACCATTGTCATTTAGCCTACAAGGAAACAAGAAACATTCAGGAGGCTTAAGGAGAAAGAGAGAAAAAATAGGGGCAGTACTACAGTACTATGCCCAATACTTATTTTAAAAGATTTTAAACAAACAGAGCGGAGTGTTACGCATCAGCCGTGTGAGACACTACTGTAATCACATTATCTTCCCTAGAAGAAAGGAATTCAGAGTTGCCCTGGATAAAAAAAAAAAGAAAAACTTTCTCTTTGTAGGTAACAATACAATGTGATGGAAATTTTAACAAAAAGGTCCTCCCTAAGGAGAGAACACTGGACCGATAGCCCAAGAATTCTTTTCTCCTTTGCTGGATGATATGCGATAAATCGGGGAAAATGCATACTTGAGATCCCAGGAAGGACTCAGTAAAGTTCCGAAAATATGACCTTAAGTATTAAGGATTTATCAGACTCAAGAGCCAGCATAACAAGAATAGTGGTCCGCTCGGTGACAAACTCAAGGGAGCCCTCGAGAAACCCCGTTAAGTCTCCCAAGCCCTGGAGGTGTCCCCAGGGTCAGTTCTGGGCAAACCAGCACCCAAGGACAAATACTGAGCCCTAACAAAGGTGGGGGAGGGTAGAGGGGAGGGAGTCACATGGCATTGAGACCCTATTGACCACTCTTTTCAGCTCATTGACCATCAGATTGGACAATATCAGACATGGGTTCGCCCTGATCTTCATGGACATTGCTGCAGCCTTCGACTCCGTTAGCCACGAAATACTCCCAACACGCCTCAAGGAGAAGGACGTCCATGGTACAGCGCTAACCTGGTGTGCATCATACTTAACAGACAGATGGCAGCATGTTTGAACTGGCTCCTCTACCTCCGCACCTTTCCCACAAGAGAAAGGCGTGCCACAGGGATCTTCACTTTCAGCCCTACTGTTCAATGTTTACATGCAGCCCATTTGCGACATAATCCGCTCCTTCAATATCAACTGCCTGGTCTATGCCGACGATGTTTTGCAATATATGCCTATATCAACAGAGCATCCAGACCTCTCCCCACTATCCACCTGCTTTGATGCCATCACAGACTGGCTACAAGCGCAGAGGCTTAGAATAAATTTCAACAAAACGGAGGTCCTATTTATCACCAGGAACCCAGATTTCACTCCGTGCACCTCACTGAAAGTACGGGATGCAGAGCTCCTTAGCAAGCCCACGGTACGGTACCTAGGGGTCACGCTAGACCAACAGCTCAACATGAAAGCCCAGGTAAGCAACATGGTCAAGGCGGTCTACCACAAAATTCGGACACTGCACCATCTGTGACAGCTACTCGAGCCAGAAGACTTCCAGACCATCTATCAAGTCCTAGTAATCCCACATTTTGACTATGCCAACGCAATACTACATGGACTCCCGAAGAACATGCTGAATCCTCTGCAGCTGGCAATGAATACAGCTGCCAGAGTCTTGCACGGAGCCTCCAGGAGAGAGCACATAACCCCTATATTGAAACATCTGCACTGGCTGCTGGTATACTGTAGACTCTCCTTCAAAGTTCTTTTGATGACTTACAAAGCCATCAACAAGTGCTCCTCCACCTCCCTCACAGACCTCATCCAGACCACCCCCCTCAACCGAGCTAGGAGATCAGCCGCCGCCAATACTCTGATATTCCCGAAGGCGATTACAAAATGTTCTCAGGCAACAAGAAACAGAGCCTTCGCACTGTATGCACCCAAATGCTGGAACGCCCTGCCCCCGGCCATCCGTGCCATCACTGACCTTGTCCAGTTTAGGAAGTCACTGAAGCACTATCTCTTCCTCCAGCACTTCACCGACCCAGATGCCATCTCACAGCCTGTCACACTCAGGAACCAGGCTGACATCCCCAAAGCATCCACTATGCCCATCTGCAGTCCCGCCCTCTAGACTCCAATACCCCGGCAGGAACAATGTATACCTACTCTAACCTGCCAATCTGTATATAGTCAGGCCAACCTGTAAATAGTTGTGAGCTGCCCACGTAGCCAGTGACAGCCAGTTTTGTCTGTACATAGTTATCCTGTTAGCCTTGTTAGAAACCCCTGTTCATTGTAAGTCCAGTGTAGGTCCTGCCTGCACTGCACAAATTTGTTTTCTGTAAACCGCGCTGATTTTAAAGAGCGTGGTATAAAAAAAAAGATGTTAAATAAATAAATAAATAAATAAAATAGATCCTCCCAGGGAATCTTAAGAGTCTCCTGGAAGTGACTGTGCACAATCTCTAAAGGAGACAGAATAGGGAACTTGGGAAAATTTAACAGTCTGAGATTGTTCTTTCGGACATGATTTTCAAGGTATTCCATCTTCCTAGAGAACACAGTCTTGTCTTTAGTTTGGGCAACACACAGTCCCTGGAGCTAAGTTAGACCTTCTTCAAGGTGGGAAATCCTACTAGTCTGGTCTCCCTGAGCTCAAGAGACTTCCAAAAGCTTAGAGGCATGCTTACTAAACTGTCTTAACGTGTTAGTGTGCAGGATGCCATAAAAGGAGTGGGCGTGTCGGTCTTAATGTAGCAAAACAGGATTATCGCATGATAATGTGCGCTGCGCACATTATCAGGCAAGACGCCGCTACGCACGTTAACGCGCGGTAATCTTAAGTGGGCGCGCAGACATGCAAACACAGAAGCAGAGGTGTAGCACAATGGTTAATACACTGACTGATGGTATTGGGGTGGTGAGTTTGATCCCCCAGTGTGCCTAATCCATAAGGCTGGCCGAGGCATTAGCTTTTACGTGTAAGTATTGATTTTTGAGGCATTTTATTTGTAATTTAATTAGTGCTGCCAGCAAACACACCCTCATATGCCGTAACCTAAGGTGCCGCATACGGCACCCTATAAGGCATTCCATAGGGCACATTATAAAGTGCACTGTCCACCAAGGCACCCTATAATGTCCCCTATGGGGCACCCTATAAGGCACTTTAGAGGACACCTGATAAGGCACCTTATAAGGCGCTTTATAGGGACCCTATAAGGCGCTTTATGGGGCGCCTTATGGTTACAGTACACTGAGGGTGTTTTTTCTGGCAGCACTAAGGTACATTAAAAATAGACAATGTCTCAGACAGCCTTATCAAATAACCCCACCATGGGTTTGGACCCATGACCTCTGGCTCCACAGGCAGTGAAGTAACCAGTGGGCTACAGCTGCTAACAAACCCCTGGCTGGCTGCAGAAGGACTGCACATCACCACACAAACTGTCTGCTGTGGTTACCAGGATAGGGTTAACCCACCCGTACCCATGATGCACTGCACATGCAAATCAGCAGTCTACAGATGGGCACAAGATGGGGTATGCACCCCCACAGCACCTCGGCCTGGTAGGGGGAACTGATCGTGTGTGGTACTGGCACAGAGTAGCTACAGACCGTCACATTGTGCGGGTACTGTGCTCACCCTGAGGGTGAGGTGGGGCGCCCAGCACCAGGTCCACAGCACCTTTCATGGCTGAAGTACGCCATGCTGTAGGTCCCCATCAGTGCTACTGTGTGTGATAGGTAGTCCCTGCAGACACACCTAGGATCCATCTGTGTCCTTCTGTATTTCTCAGTCATGTCTAGCCCTTATGGGCTATGATGCACCCAGAATAGTGCATATCCTGTGTTGATACTATGGTTACATGATGTAGGTGAAGGGGGGGTGTTTGGACCCATAGAGGGATTATGTACCACCACACAACCCACCCTCTGGGGCTCAGGGTGGGAAACAGGATCACCCACCAACAGATCCACATTCTACCTCCCTGCAATGGTGGCAGTAGAGGGGACCATCAACCCCACTCCTGCTCAGGAACAGGCACCCTACAGGGCAGGCAATTCAGAGCTGTACACATCCATAAAGCAATAGCAGACAGACAGTAGGCCT
Organism: Ichthyophis bannanicus; assembly: GCA_033557465.1. Lineage (NCBI taxonomy): Eukaryota > Metazoa > Chordata > Amphibia > Gymnophiona > Ichthyophiidae > Ichthyophis > Ichthyophis bannanicus. The sequence continues at coordinate 389,793,164 of CM066036.1, forward strand.
GGAAATGCTCAGCTGCCCCCCACCACTATCTGACATTCTCCAGCAGCAAGCTTCCAGCTGCTGCACCCTGCAAGGTGTTCCAGCAAGACACATACTAGCTAGTCCATAGTGCATGTTCCTGGAGGAGATGCGTGTACCCAGAATTGGGATGTCAGCATACACGCCAAGCAGATAAGGCAGTGATTGGGCCCCAAAAGGGAACCCATAAATATCACATGAGAAAAATACTACAACGCACTATGCGGGAACCTAGCCATGCCGTGGTCACTGCTCAGTCAGGGTGAGAGTGACCTCCCAGCAGGACATGCTGTGGTCACCCTGTCCGTGCAGGTGGTGGCCGGGCACTACAATGTCCGAGCCATTGCCCTATGCTCTGTACAGATGAATCCAGGCCAGGCCACCCTATCTAGGCTATTCCCATAGTACCTTGCTCCTCATTATGCACATTGGCAGGCCAATACGGGCAACAGTGCTAGCAGTGTGGGCTGTGGAGGATGTTTGCAGCCACCACACACTGGATAGACAGACACACACTCCCCACACCTATGCCAGCATTGTGCAACTATAGAGGTGTTTGGCAGCCCTGGCCACCGCACCAGTCCTGGGCATAGTGCAGGCATGGCTATGGTACGCAATACTGTTGCAGTCACTCCGCAGGGTGGTAAGCACTGTCAGACACAAGACCTGTAGCACACTCCACAGATATCAGAAAGTTGTACTTAACTTCGGAATTGCTATCTGCTAGTAATCATAGCAACCTTTTGATAGATGTGTACCGTATTCCCAGGTTTAGGGTGGCATTGCTAAGGTATGCAAGTGCTAGTATTGGGAGATGCATTCAGGGCCCAACATCCTGCCTCTCCAGGAGGCATTGGATAATGGAGCCTGTGGGTGCGGGTGCGGGTGCGTCTGCCCCTGTTGGCCGCTGCTTTAGGGCAGAGGTTCTCGACTCCAGTCCTGGTGGGCCAGACACTGTTCGGGTTTTCATGCTGTCCCTCATGAATATGCATAAGATACATCTGCATACCATGGGGGCGGCGCATAGAAATGCAGCACAGGCATCTTTATTAGAGACAGCATGGAACCTGAATGGTGTTTGGCCCTCCAGGACTGCATTTGGGAGACTCTGCTCTAGGTTTATGGTGTCTGTGCTCTGTAGGGTAAAATATAGGCGTTTGACGCATGTTTATGTTCTCTGCAAAAAAGGTTTGTCTTTACTACCACGGTTTAGTAGTGGGTAAAATATGGGCAGCAGCCACAGCTGGTACTTGAACCTGTGATCTTCTGCTCCTGAATACACTGTCTGTGTGTACTGCACCACACTGACAGTGCAGCTCTTGGAGATACCATGGCTGTTTGTCAGACAGAGCCTGTCTGTTGCAGTGCATGGCACCCACCTGAACAGGGCTAGGCCACGGTCTGCTCTGGGCAGCTGCCACTGCCCCCTCCACCACCAGTATCCCTCTGCCACCATGCTGACATGCCTTTCTGCTGGTGGTGCTGGTGGAGCGCAGTCTCAGGCCATCCAGTGTGTGGGTAGGCGGCTGCCTATGGTGCGGGTTCTGGGGTAGGGGTGCCTGCATAGCTGTCCATGCTTCCCCCCAGCACCGTCTGCCAATGTTCTGTGCCCTTGGGGGTACCTGCTGGGTACTATCCACTGTGACACTGTGGGAAGCACACTCATGCCCATGTTGGGCTCTCATCAGTTGCTGTCTGGCTGCACTACTGTTTCAGCATTCCTATGGGCCAGCTAGGCATCACCCTAGTCCGTACTGTGCCCAGCTGCACCACAGCATGTGCCGCCTGCTGCCCTCTGTGTCCCCTTTTCAAGCATCTGTCCAATTTCCCATTCTGACATGCCCGCCCTGCTGTTGTGAAACATGTGCATGCCATAGGAAACCTGCCCAATGGAGAGGGAAAACCCTGCTCAGCGCAGTTTCACTGTGGGCTCATTCACCTTGTATGGGGACGGAACATAGACCATTGCAAAATTCATATCTTTTTTTTGGACCTTTCTCGGGAGTGTTTTTTGATGTTTCTCATTAAAATCACTACTGGCCAGCGTGGTTATGTTTTCATTACATTTTCTGCTGGTCATTTTCATTGTTTATTTGCCCTTTTGTTCTGTGCACATGTATCACACTTATCACTTTTTGTTGGTTCCCTGGTTTTGCTGTACATTGCTGACGGAAATGGTTTCTTTTCCCTTTAAATCAGCTCTAACGCCAGGGTTTCACTGGCGTTAGTTTTGAGCCTCGGATTTCACAGCATTAGTGTGCAGGGCGCCTCTCCCCTCCCACTCTCTGCCCATTGACCCTCTCTCTCCGCCTCTGGGGAGCCTTCCTCCGCCCTCCGGGAGCCTTTCCACGCCTTCAGCGCTCGTTTGCGCTGTTGCGCACATTATCACGTGCTAAGGTACCTGTGCACCCGATAAGGCGCCATTATTGTGCGATAACTTCGCAGAGCGCACATTAAGACGGTTTAGTAAACATGCCCCTTAGTTTTCATAGAAACAAGTTCTATACTCACTGTCCCAGTGACAGAAAGCAGAGAAGAATTCAAATTTACGCAGACAACATCATGTGCTTCTCCCCATTCAGTATAGCAAACCCTGACTTCACGAATATAACTAAATGCCTTACAAATATATGGATTTGGCTCACTCATCACTACCTAATAATCAACCAGTCTAAATCAGAAGCTCTCCAAATTTTCACCAACACCTCCTACTCTCCTCCTTCATCTCTTACCCTTGGTGACCTCACCCTCCCCATAAAAAAATCATATTGAATATCTGGGCATTACCTTTGACCAGAACCTCACATTCCTTGAACACATAAGAAAAACTTTGAATTCTCTTTATGCCAAATTACGAACCCTCCGATACCTCCGACCGCTCTTAAACCCTGATTTCTTTCGTACTGTCTGCCAATCCCTCATTTACACCTACTCTAGACTACTGCAACCTCATCTACCATGGTCTCCCTAAAAACAGTATTCATCCTCTCCAAATGGCACAGAATACAATTGCCCGCTTAATCACAAATAATACTAGCCGCACACACGTAACCCCAATCCTCTATGATCTACATTGGCTTCCTATACTTTCCAGAATCAAATTTAGTCTTAACCTTATCCATAAAGTCATTCACAACGAATCAGCTCCATGCCTATCCTCTCTTATTTCCAACCTCAATAACAATAGATCACGCCCCTCAAACACCAAAAATCTACTAAACATACCCTCACTATGGAAAACCTACAAGCAAACTACCTGTAACAGGGCCTTTTCACTCTATGCACCCTCTATATGGAACACTCTTCCTCCAGAACTACGGAACTGTCCTCACCATTCTGATTTCAGAAAGAAACTTAAAACTCACCTTTTCCATGAATACTTCCCCGTACCACCCTAAGTTTTCCCTCTATGGCCACTGCTCCTTTCCCTCCCCTCCTGTCCTTAAACATTCCTCGCTTGATGACTTCTCTTACAATGTAAATATGTACATAGTTACCTGATGGTATTTCATATTCTCATTAAAGAGTTCAATTTTTAACTAAGTTCTGTTCTATGTAAGACAGCAGTGTTCTGCTGTTACGTTCTTGTTACCTGTAAACCGTCTTGAATTGATGAAAGGCAGTATATAAAAACTGTTAAATAACTAAATAAATAAAATAAATGGTGGTCATAGCATCCCACAGCACATCTAATGTAATAATAACAGGTTTCACCAAACCCCCAGACTCAGGGCAGGCACTCTCCTAAGCTCTGATAGCAAGATTCTCACATCAGTGGGCAATGACACCACTGATCCTCCAGTGGTCTGTCCAGAGAATGAGTGTGTGTTGGTAATGTCGAGGAGCCCTTTTCACGCCTCAACAATAGCGTGCTCGTTGGCAGGCTAGTGGGGAGCACTCTATCTGCATTCGCAACTCTTCTGGGTCACAGAGGGTGTGCACTGCTCTGGAGACAACCAAACCCCAGAAGCGCTCAGGGCTGCTGAGCTATCACCCAGCAGCCCCACTGAGGACACTGCTCTAGTCCCGGAAAGGGCAAATCCACAAGAGACCAAAGCCGTCTGTCCAGCTTGGGTGACTCTAGCCGAGCCCAAGAATAAGTTGGCCTGATTTCATTTCCTCTGTCCCATGCCAATAGATGGAGGCTCTGTTCAGCTCTAGAGAGGTAGATCCATACAGGACTACCAATGCGGAAGGAAACCCTGCTGCCATCTTGCCTCCCCTGGTCCAACCGGCTGCTAGGCAATAGTGACCATAATGCAATCAAATTTATCATCATTGGAAGGAAGATGCTAAAAAACAAAGCACTTAACTTTAAAAGGGAGGCTATGGGGCATGTTTACTAAAAACCGCTAATTTGCGCGCCGCAAAATAGCACACTAAAAGCGGTACTTAAGAGCGCTTAAACGCCCCGCAATCTTGCGTGTCACCCCCGCAGAGGTGCGCGGCACACTAACGGGCCCCTTACAAGTGCGGGCCCGCAAATTTCCGATAGAGGCGTGGAACGGCTAACGGAGGGCGGAGGAAGGCTCTGGAGGGGCGGAGGGACGGGGTCAATGGGTGGAGAGTGGGAGGGGAGAGGCTCCCCGCACATTATCGGGCCCGAATTTACAATGGAAAAATAGCGCGAGTGAAACACTCGCGGTAGAGGGCATTTAAAGGGAAGAGAAACCATTTCCGTCAGCAATGTACAGCAAAACGGGGGAAACCTGCAAAACGTGAGCAGTGTGAGACCCGTGCACAGCACAAAAAATGCAATTAGAAGTATAAAATGACCACAGAAAAAAATGACTAATAGTAGCTCAGCTCGGGAACAGGTCCAGTAATGGGCCAAATGAAAAACCACACGCAGGAAAGTCACAAAAAAAAATGCAGCGTGGAAATGTGTATGGAGCGGAGACACTTCTAAAAAGCATTTCCCCTTATGGAGCTTTCCTGGGAGTGTCCCCCATGTTTGGCCATCAATATCACTGTTGCCCATCTTGGTCATATATTATCCCCCTTTTCCATGGTCATGTCTGGGGTTTATTTTCACGTCTGTCACCAGACAGGGTGAAGCAGCCCACAGTAAAAATGTGCAGAGCAGGGTTTGGGACCCCATCCTGCCAGGTTTACCATCTCCAGGTACTGCACAATCTCTGTGGCAACAGTGTGGTGCAGTGGACAGAGCCATGAATGCAAAGCCCAGAGGGACACAGGTTCAAATCCCATCTGGGGCTCATGCCAGCACAGTCAGAATATTTTACCCACCACCAAGCAGAGATAGTAAAGACACCCCTTTATTACAGAGAACATAAGCATGTAGCAAACACCTATATTTCACTCTGCACCGCACACACACCAGAACAATGGGCATCACCCACAGCTGATTCACCCAAATGCAGCCCTGGAGTATCTCAACTCAATCTTGCCATATGCCTTTGCCAAGATAAGGACATGCCAGCATGGTGGCGAAACAATACAGATGGTGGAGGGGGAAGTGCCTGCTAGCCACAGAAGACAGTGGTCAAGCCATGTGCAGGCTGGTCCCGTCCACTGCAACAGACAGGCCCTGATGGATGTACAGTCATGGACCTCCCAGGGAACACAACCAATCCGTGGCAACATGGTGGTGCAGTGCACACAGACAGTGTATGCAAGAGCAGAAGGTCACAGGTGCAAAGCTCAGCTGGTGCCCCTGTCAACCCAGTCCACATATTTTATCCTCCATCAGACACAGATAGTGAGGACACCCCTTTATTACAGAGAACATAAGCGTGTCCCCAAACCCCATTAATTTACCCAACCCATCCCCCATTTACACACCACAGTTATAATTGACACACACCCCAGTATACACCCCATGTACACACCCCATTTATAATATACACATACCCCATTACAATGGTCATATCTGACAGCTGATTTGCACAAATGCAGTCCTGGAATGGCACAACTCCATAAGTTCACATGTTTTAAAAGATAGGGACATGTCAGCATGGTGTCGGACGGGTACAAGTGGTGGTGGGGCCAGTGTTTGCTAGCCACAGCATACAGTTGGCTAGCCATGTGCAGGATGGCATTGTCCACTGCAACAGACAGGCCCTGTTGGATGGACAGTCATGAATGTCCCAGGGAACCCAGCCAATCTGTGGCTACACAGTGGTGCAGTGCACTCAGACAGTGTATGCAAAACCAGAAGGTCACAGGTTCAAAGCTCAGCTGTGGCTATTCCCAATCCTGAACACATATTTTAACCACCATCAAACACAGATAGTGAGGACACCCCTTCATTGCAGAGAACATAAGCGTGTCTCAACACCCCATAATTTACCCTCCCCCCCCGCCCCATTACAATGGGCATAAGTGACAGCCGAGTCGCCCAAGTGCAGTTCTGGCGTGGCACAACTCTATATGTTCACATGTTTTAAAAGATAGGGACATGTCAGCATGGTGTTGGACGGGTACAAGTGGTGGTGGGGCCAGTGTTTGCTAGCCACAGCATGCAGTTGGCTAGCCATGTGCAGGATGGCACTGTACACTGCAACAGACAGGCCCTGTTGGATGGACAGTCATGAATGTCCCAGGGAACTCAGCCAATCTGTGGCTACACAGTGGTGCAGTGCACTCAGACAGTGTATGCAAAACCAGAAGGTCACAGGTTCAAAGCTCAGCTGTGGCTATTCCCAATCCTGAACACATATTTTAACCACCATCAAACACAGATAGTGAGGACACCCCTTTATTGCAGAGAACATAAGCGTGTCTCAACACCCCATAATTTACCCTCCCCCCCACCCCATTACAATGGGCATAAGTGACAGCCGAGTCGCCCAGGTGCAGTTCTGGCGTGGCACAACTCTATATGTTCACATGTTTTAAAAGATAGGGACATGTCAGCATGGTGTCAGACGGGTACAAGTGGTGGTGGGGCCAGTGTTTGCTAGCCACAGCATGCAGTTGGCTAGCCATGTGCAGGATGGCACTGTACACTGCAACAGACAGGCCCTGTTGGATGGACAGTCATGAATGTCCCAGGGAACTCAGCCAATCTGTGGCTACACAGTGGTGCAGTGCACTCAAACAGTGTATGCAAAACCAGAAGGTCACAGGCTCAAAGCTCAGCTGGGGCTATTCCCAATCCTGAACACATATTTTCCATAGAAATAAACAGGGATACTGAGCACAATCCATTAAGGCTGATGACACAGGCATAGGATAGGTAAACCTGCCTTTTATTTTACATCCCAGGCACCCACACACCATGAACAAGGGCATCACCCAGAGCAGAGTATCCCAAATGCAGCCATGGAGGGTCACAAATCACTCAGCTCTGCTGATGTATCCAACAAATATGGGTGTGCTGCAAGTCACGTAAACACCACCATGGTATGCAGCTGTATCAGAGCCATAATCATCACGGACAACATGAAAAACCAACCTGTGTCTGCACAACATTGACTGGAGTTGTAAACATCTGCAATAGAACACTGGCCAACAGAGGCAGAAACACATCCACCTGCAGGCCCCACTATCTTAAGACAAATGCAGTGGCAGGATGTTGGGCCTAGTGTGCCCCTCTAAAAACTAGCATGTGCATACATGATCAATCACACAATACAGATGTGGAGATGTCACACACATATTGAAAGCCTGTGATGAGCAGTGACTGATAGAAACGCCTATGCTAAGCACAACCACATCATCCATCTGTAACATACAAACGTCTCTGATGTATGTGCAATGCGTGTCAGGTCATGTCTGCCGCAGAGACTAGCACCCTGGGAAAGATCTCTAAATGTACACCCCAATGTTGCCATGCCTGCACCTCGCCCATTAGTGTTGCGTTGGTCAGGGCTCCCAAATAATATTGCATCAGCTACATGCTGTCCTAGGTGTGGGGAGTGTGTGTCTGTCTATCCAGTGTGTGTTGGCTGTGAACAACCCCCACAGCCCACAATGATAGCACTGTTGGCAGTATTGGCCTGACAATGTGCATAATGAGGAGCAAAGTACTGTGGGTACAGAACAGACAGGGCGGCAGGAGCAGGATGCAGCTACACAGGGCAAATGTGCATGCCAGGACCATGTTGTGCCTTGCCATCACCTCCACAGACATGTTGTCCATAGCATGCTCTGTGTGGAGGTCACTCTCACCTTGAATGATCAGTGACCATGGGATGGCTAGGTCACAACAGAGTAGTTCACCCATGTGATGTGTATGGGTTCTGTGTATATGGTGCCCAATCACTGAATCAACTGCGTGGTGGGTGTGCTCACATCCCAGTTAAGGGTGCACAGAGTGTACCTGAGAGCATGCACTTTGGACTGGCTAGTGACCTGTCTGCATTTTGCATGTGTCTGGCAGCAACACCTTGCAGGGTCATTAGCTGGGCACACACTGTGCCTTTTGCTGGAGAATGTCAGATGGTGATGGGTGAGTAGGGGGGCCCTAGCCCCACTGTTTGTCTGCCTGATCCTGAATTATGGATTTGTCCCAGATTGCACAGAGTGATCTGCAGGTCGTCCTTAACACAGCTGGACTGCGTCGGCTGTTGCTGGCAGCTGCTAGCACCCTAGATGGTATATAGAATGTACATAATCATCATTTTGGGGAAACTGTGTTCCACACGGAAGGTTTGGTGGTCAGATACACTCTGCCTATGTGTATGGAAATCTCCATTTCCCACACACACCCTGCACATATATTATGAAAGGCAGGGCACCCACACAGGATATGCACCCTTTGGGGAGCATTGCAGCCCAGAAGGCTCTGGGAGGCACAGATGCTGCAAGGTGGAGTGTAGGTGTGTCTGATGTGCCAACCTATCAGACATCGGCAGACAAGCTGTCATGATGTATAAGCCAGCTCAGACAGGATAGGTGCTGTGTGTCTCACATCACCCTCAGGGTGAGCACACACCACACACACTGTGATGGTGTGCACCCACTCTGTAGCTGCAACACTGAAGGGTAGTGCCCAACACTAGGCCTAGGTGCTGTGGGGTTGTAAACCCTCCCGTCCGGCCATCATGAGACCGCTGCTGTGCATATGCAGTGCATCATGGGTGTGAGTGGATTGACACCACCCTGTTTACTGCAGCACAAAGTCTGCAGAGGTCATATTGCAGGCAGCCATACCTCTCATCACAGCCACAGAGCTGTAGTCCACTGGTGCCTGCAATACCTCGGAATCGAAAGGCTGGTGGTTCAAATCCGAGGTGTGTTTGTACAAGCAATGTTTTTTGATCCTCACATTGTCCCATATAATCCACCAGTCAGCAGCAGTGCTGGTTACATTGCAGAAAATTAACATACATAGAACAAGCCATTGTAACATTTAAACAATCATTTCCAAGGTTCATGGGGGCTGTCACGCATGGAATGTGTGTAATATCATGTATTACTGGCAACCCCAACACCATGACAGTGCAGTAAGCCAGGTCCACACTATATGGTGGCGTGGGGAGCACCTGATGCTGACAGCACTGTGAGGATCTCCGAACATCCACCACTAGTTCACACTCAGGGACCTGTCAATGGCTGCACTCACCAAACACCCCACTGTGTATGGAATCACGGAACCCCTGGCTCCACATGCAGCAAGGTCAGGTGTGGGCCACAACTAGATTGATAAGAACAGATGCCTGGCTGGCTAAAGAGGCAATCCTGCAGACTGTGTGCTGTGGTTACCAGGGGTGCAGTGATCCATTTTTGAGAATGGTGTACCGCACATGATGTAGGCAGCAGTGTGAGGGTCTTGCCACTAGCATCACCTCTGTAATCCTGAAAGGGGTCTGTGGCAGGTAATAATGTTGCAATGTCAGAAAATATATGCTGGCAAAAGCATAGATGTACATGGAAAGCACCATGGCCAATGGTGTAACAAAGTATGATAATGTGAGCTTACTGAGACTGGCACACTAGAGCCCAACTGGAGGATGTAACCCATGACGCCTGGTTAAGCAGTCCATGTAGCAAACATTGTGCAAGATCACAGCCACCAGGACTGTATGCCGGCACACATACCAAAGGTTATTGTGCAGTGTGCTGACATGCTGACCACATCACCTCATAATGTCCAACACGCAACATAATGTGTGTGTGCAATGCTCATATATGAATCTCATAAAGACCCCTACAGCAAACAATACAGCATTGGTGTCTGTACAAGCTGATACACCACAGAACATGGTCCACCAACATACAGAACCCCATATCACCAGTCTGATTGACACCTGGTGCTGATGTTCTGGCTGCACCCATTGCTATCAGTGTCAGAGCACTACCTGCTATGTGACACACATAGCACACCTCATCTGACAATGGCCCAGAAATCAGTGGATATGTGTCCATAGGTTCAGGACCAGAGTGTGTGAACAAGTGTAATACATAATATTTATCGCATATTTAAATGGACAGGAGAGGCACCTCGTAGTTATGTGAGTATGCTGAGCACATGACACATATTGTTATTAAAATTATAAACTATTATTATGAATACTGCGTACCGGTAATAACCGCAACATCTTGCCACACAGCAATACCGATCGCACGTGCGCGCCTCGATTATTCGCGCAGCCATGCGCTGTGCACCAGCGTGAACCGCTACGCGCAAATGCGGAAGTTGCGTCGTTAGCGGTCGCGCGTGTACACACCCTGAAACAAAATGGCGTCCCGATTAAGGAAACCGGCGTTCAGCCAACGAGAGCTGTGCCACCTGTCCACCCTGATTGCCAGGAAACAGAAGAGGCTCTTCCCAGGGCCCTCCAGGAGCAAAAACATGGCAAAGGTCCAGAGGGCATGGGAGAGGCTGACCAGGCGATTCAATCGTCAGGCAGACCACCAACGTGACGTAAGTGAATGGACACACGGCACAACAAACATATACACAGACAGGGTTGATGACAGATGTCCATGCTGTTGTGTGTTATTAGTCTAGAGAGGTCAAGTGTAGCAGGTGAAACACATTCCATATGCACTGTGTATCACATCTGGGTGGTTGGCCATTTAGCCAGGTGGTGACGGATGTGTCCACAGAGGACATGATGCCCCCCTGGCCTTATGACAGCTGGTGGTGTTGATGTCGCACAGCACACAGCAACACAGCTAGGCCATGCATCTGGCTAAATAGCCACAGGAAACATCTTGTGGTGATGGCGGTATCTGCATCTGCAGGGTAACACATAGGGGCGACCACCATGGGTTGTGCAACGTTGAGCACATGGGCCCTCAGCCACACATGTGCCCTGGGGTGGTGTTAAACTATTCTAAAATACAACCCCCCTATCCCCATGGGTCCAGAGAGACCCACAAAGTGGGACCCAGTCAACCTGGGGGATATGGGTGTGTGGCCTAATGTAGTGTTAAGCATCCCCCTAACCCCAGGGGTCCAGGGAGTCCATTCAAAGTGGGCTCCGTGTCACCCTGGAGATATGGCTGTGTGGCCTAATGTAGTGTTAAGCATCCCCCTACCTCCAGGAGTCCAGAGAGACCAAACCAATTGTTATCACTGTCACCCTGGGGATATTGGTGTGTTTCCTAATGTAGTTGGAATCATCCCCCTACCTCCAGGGGTCCAGGGAGTCCATTCAAAGTGGGCTCTGTGTCACCCTGGAGATATGGCTGTGTGTACTAATGTAGTGTTAAGCATCCCCCTACCTCCAGAAGTCCAGGGAGCCCATTCAAGGTGGGCTCCATGTCCCCCTGGAGATATGGCTGTGTGGCCTAATGTAGTGTTAAGCATCCCCCTACCTCCAGGGGTCCAGGGAGTCCATTCAAAGTGGGCTCTGTGTCCCCCTGGAGATATGGCTCTGTGTACTAATGTAGTGTTAAGCATCCCCCTACCTCCAGAAGTCCAGGGAGCCCATTCAAGGTGGGCTCCTTGTCCCCCTGGAGATATGGCTGTGTGGCCTAATGTAGTGTTAAGCATCCCCCTACCTCCAGGGGTCCAGGGAGTCCATTCAAAGTGGGCTCTGTGTCACCCTGGAGATATGGCTGTGTGGCCTAATGTAGTGTTAAGCATCCCCCTACCTCCAGGGGTCCAGGGAGTCCATTCAAAGTGGGCTCTGTGTCCCCCTGGAGATATGGCTCTGTGTACTAATGTAGTGTTAAGCATCCCCCTACCTCCAGAAGTCCAGGGAGCCCATTCAAGGTGGGCTCCTTGTCCCCCTGGAGATATGGCTGTGTGGCCTAATGTAGTGTTAAGCATCCCCCTACCTCCAGGGGTCCAGGGAGTCCATTCAAAGTGGGCTCTGTGTCACCCTGGAGATATGGCTGTGTGTACTAATGTAGTGTTAAGCATCCCCCTACCTCCAGGGGTCCAGGGAGTCCATTCAAAGTGGGCTCTGTGTCACCCTGGAGATATGGCTGTGTGTACTAATGTAGTGTTAAGCATCCCCCTACCTCCAGGGGTCCAGGGAGTCCATTCAAAGTGGGCTCTGTGTCACCCTGGAGATATGGCTGTGTGTACTAATGTAGTGTTAAGCATCCCCCTACCTCCAGGGGTCCAGGGAGTCCATTCAAAGTGGGCTCTGTGTCACCCTGGAGATATGGCTGTGTGTACTAATGTAGTGTTAAGCATCCCCCTACCTCCAGGGGTCCAGGGAGTCCATTCAAAGTGGGCTCTGTGTCACCCTGGAGATATGGCTGTGTGTACTAATGTAGTGTTAAGCATCCCCCTACCTCCAGGGGTCCAGGGAGTCCATTCAAAGTGGGCTCTGTGTCACCCTGGAGATATGGCTCTGTGTACTAATGTAGTGTTAAGCATCCCCCTACCTCCAGGGGTCCAGGGAGTCCATTCAAAGTGGGCTCCATGTCCCCCTGGAGATATGGCTGTGTGGCCTAATGTAGTGTTAAGCATCCCCCTACCTCCAGGGGTCCAGGGAGCCCATTCAAAGTGGGCTCCTTGTCCCCCTGGAGATATGGCTGTGTGGCCTAATGTAGTGTTAAGCATCCCCCTACCTCCAGGGGTCCAGGGAGTCCATTCAAAGTGGGCTCTGTGTCACCCTGGAGATATGGCTGTGTGTACTAATGTAGTGTTAAGCATCCCCCTACCTCCAGGGGTCCAGGGAGTCCATTCAAAGTGGGCTCTGTGTCACCCTGGAGATATGGCTGTGTGTACTAATGTAGTGTTAAGCATCCCCCTACCTCCAGAAGTCCAGGGAGCCCATTCAAAGTGGGCTCCTTGTCCCCCTGGAGATATGGCTGTGTGGCCTAATGTAGTGTTAAGCATCCCCCTACCTCCAGGAGTCCAGAGAGACCAACCCAATTGTTTTCACTGTCACCCTGGGGATATTGATGTGTTGCCTAATGTAGTTGGAATCATCCCCCTACCTCCAGGGGTCCAGGGAGTCCATTCAAAGTGGGCTCTGTGTCACCCTGGAGATATGGCTGTGTGTACTAATGTAGTGTTAAGCATCCCCCTACCTCCAGAGGTCCAGGGAGCCCATTCAAAGTGGGCTCCTTGTCCCCCTGGAGATATGGCTGTGTGGCCTAATGTAGTGTTAAGCATCCCCCTACCTCCAGGAGTCCAGAGAGACCAACCCAATTGTTTTCACTGTCACCCTGGGGATATTGATGTGTTGCCTAATGTAGTTGGAATCATCCCCCTACCTCCAGGGGTCCAGGGAGTCCATTCAAATTGGGCTCTGTGTCACCCTGGAGATATGGCTGTGTGTACTAATGTAGTGTTAAGCATCCCCCTACCTCCAGAAGTCCAGGGAGCCCATTCAAGGTGGGCTCCTTGTCCCCCTGGAGATATGGCTGTGTGGCCTAATGTAGTGTTAAGCATCCCCCTACCTCCAGGGGTCCAGGGAGTCCATTCAAAGTGGGCTCTGTGTCACCCTGGAGATATGGCTGTGTGTACTAATGTAGTGTTAAGCATCCCCCTACCTCCAGGGGTCCAGGGAGTCCATTCAAAGTGGGCTCTGTGTCACCCTGGAGATATGGCTGTGTGTACTAATGTAGTGTTAAGCATCCCCCTACCTCCAGGGGTCCAGGGAGTCCATTCAAAGTGGGCTCTGTGTCACCCTGGAGATATGGCTGTGTGTACTAATGTAGTGTTAAGCATCCCCCTACCTCCAGGGGTCCAGGGAGTCCATTCAAAGTGGGCTCTGTGTCACCCTGGAGATATGGCTGTGTGTACTAATGTAGTGTTAAGCATCCCCCTACCTCCAGAAGTCCAGGGAGCCCATTCAAAGTGGGCTCCTTGTCCCCCTGGAGATATGGCTGTGTGGCCTAATGTAGTGTTAAGCATCCCCCTACCTCCAGGAGTCCAGAGAGACCAACCCAATTGTTTTCACTGTCACCCTGGGGATATTGGTGTGTTGCCTAATGTAGTTGGAATCATCCCCCTACCTCCAGGGGTCCAGGGAGTCCATTCAAAGTGGGCTCTGTGTCACCCTGGAGATATGGCTGTGTGTACTAATGTAGTGTTAAGCATCCCCCTACCTCCAGAAGTCCAGGGAGCCCATTCAAGGTGGGCTCCTTGTCCTCCTGGAGATATGGCTGTGTGGCCTAATGTAGTGTTAAGCATCCCCCTACCTCCAGGGGTCCAGGGAGTCCATTCAAAGTGGGCTCTGTGTCACCCTGGAGATATGGCTGTGTGTACTAATGTAGTGTTAAGCATCCCCCTACCTCCAGGGGTCCAGGGAGTCCATTCAAAGTGGGCTCTGTGTCACCCTGGAGATATGGCTGTGTGTACTAATGTAGTGTTAAGCATCCCCCTACCTCCAGGGGTCCAGAGAGTCCATTCAAAGTGGGCTCTGTGTCACCCTGGAGATATGGCTGTGTGTACTAATGTAGTGTTAAACATCCCCCTACCTCCAGGGGTCCAGGGAGTCCATTCAAAGTGGGCTCTGTGTCACCCTGGAGATATGGCTCTGTGTACTAATGTAGTGTTAAGCATCCCCCTACCTCCAGGGGTCCAGGGAGTCCATTCAAAGTGGGCTCTGTGTCACCCTGGAGATATGGCTCTGTGTACTAATGTAGTGTTAAGCATCCCCCTACCTCCAGGAGTCCAGGGAGCCCATTCAAAGTGGGCTCCTTGTCCCCCTGGAGATATGGCTCTGTGGCCTAATGTAGTGTTAAGCATCCCCCTACCTCCAGGAGTCCACAGAGACCAACCCAATTGTTTTCACTGTCACCCTGGGGATATTGGTGTGTTGCCTAATGTAGTTGGAATCATCCCCCTACCTCCAGGGGTCCAGGGAGTCCATTCAAAGTGGGCTCTGTGTCACCCTTGAAGTAGGTCTGCTATATCTAGCAGTATCGCAAAGAAAATACAGGACACACAGCTCTTGTAGTGGGTCAAACACTGTCGACCATGGCCTGGTAGACATACACGTGTAATGGACCTATCCACTGCCAAGGTGGATAGGGCAACCCACCCAATGTCACATTTGTTTCTCCATCAGCCCATGTGTGCTGGATTATCATGTTGCCAGTGTGTCTGTATTGCATGACATGTGTAGGTAATATGACCACACATGTATCCACAGTACCACCTACAGGGTTATAGGGCTCATCAGGAACATCATCATAACCCTAACAAATGTGGTATGGCACTGCCATGTCTGTCAAGGGTGCCACAGGGAATGGGTCACGTGCGTCAAGGGAGACACGTACAATGCACATAGGTGTCAAAGCACAAATGGCCACACCCACAGTTAGGCATGTATGTGGCACTGGGAACAGATCATCACCTGTGAAAAACAAGAATGGGTTGAACCATTGTGTTCCCTGATGCCCTGTGTAAGCCAGCATGTCATTGCTCCCCACCAGCCAGTAGAGAAGCGTATGGGGGTATCACACAGTTCCTGTGGTCCTCCATGATGCACCCCACAAATGCTGCCCCACAGTTCAGCTGTTGAAGCTAAACCCCCATCTCTGTGTTATTGTAGGTGCAGAACACCTCCATGTCAGAGCCACACCTGTGTGTGTGCCTGCCGAGGTCACACTACCAGTGAAACTGTTGTATGTGAACCCCCATCACTAGTAGCTGTGTTGACATCAACCAAACACAATACCATGGGAAATGTGAGAATGCCCTATCACGACCCACCACTATGAATGCATAGGCACAAAACACACCAAAAACATAGACGACACACCATGTGCCAGAGGACAGGACACAAGAGTGCCAATCACTCGCTGGTCACTGTCAGACATTTTATTTATTTATTTATTTAGACAGTTTTTGTATACCGCCTTATCCTTCAATCAAAGCGGTCACAACACAATTGGGGGATACATTTAACACGCGGGGATATGAGACACATACACTAATACTTACAGGGAACATGGGCAATGGAGGGTTAAGTGGCTTGCCCAAGACCACAAGGAGCATCTGTGGGACTAGAAACCCCAGTCCTTCCGGCCCAAGGTTGCTGTCCTCTAGTGGGATTTGAACCCCCGACCTTCCGGCCTGAAGTACCTTGCCCCAACCACTAGGCTACTCCTCCCTTGCCTAGTGTGCTGAATGGCAAGGATACACATGTGCCATGTCACCATGACTGGCCAGTGAGATGGCATCCAGGGGTGCTGGGCTGAACCCGGCAGCCATGCCAAGAGCCCCCCGCCCCCCCCCAACCTGTGTGTGGTGGTAGCCATGTCACCTGTGGAGCACAATGTGTCCTGTGGATTACATCCACACCAACATACTGTGGCATGGTCACAAAGGGGCCACAAACCATACAAAATCGGGATGCACCAGCAGTGGCACTCATGAATGCACTCTGCCCAAACAGCCCTGGTGGTATCATCAGGCCCAAACGGCATGTCAATGACCACAGCAAGGTATGGAGTCAGCACATGCGTCTGAGCCCCTAGTGCCGTGCAATGGTGTATGGGCTGTAGCCGTCAAAACTACACAGCCATAGCATTTGTCACTAACACACAGTATGCTGTCCAAAACACACTGTCCTTCAACTATGTCTGGCCCCACAGGGCACCTGACACCACCCTACACCACACTCATCGTGTGATTGCCACCCACAAAGCTCAGGGGCACAGCAGGGGCATATGGGCCAGCAGTGCAGATGTGTAGCGTGTGGGACTCATTTGTAACTGATCACCTCTGGGACTCTGCACCAGTGAATCAGAACCGCACTCAGCAACAACCCACACGGACAATATACGTACAACCCTGTGAGGTGCCTAGTGAATGTGATACCTACGTGTACATTAATGGAAATTGCAAGGGGGTGTGTGCATGTCCCAAGATGGAACACGTCGCGCCCCAGGATCAGACCCCACAGGGGTTTCCATTACCTGTGGCCAGGCTCCACACAGTTTTTGCCACAACTGAGGTAAAGCACAGGACACATGAGTCTGAGAAACAGCAATATCCACAGATGCCAAGGGTGTATGGCACCCTGCCTGGACATACCATATGACACGACACCCTCCTGAATGGGATGAGAGACACCTCCTAACATCCCCCACATGCCGAATAGATAGATGATAACGTTGCTGTGTTGGACGTTGCCTGTGTCCCCAAATGGAAAGGCCCCTGAGCACCCCATTCTGTTGGCGGCACCTATGCTGTGAGCACAATCTCATGGATGACATGGTGTCACACACTCTGGGAGTGGCGTTGGAACACTGATGCCGCCGTTGCCGTGTGTGCCATGCAGTTTGTCTGTAACCCAGGAGGGTGTCAAATACCCCTGTCCTCTGGGGATGAGGTGGATGGAGTGTTCAGAATATCTACAACATCGAGATGTGCACCTCCCACATGACATGGGGGTGGATGAGGTGTCGTCTGACAGGTACGCTCATTGCGAGAGCAAATGATGCTAACAGGGTAGCATTGGACCGGTGTGGGTGCATAGGCTGAGTGTCTGAACCCGCCATTGTGTCATGGTCACATGTGCGGCAACAGCAACCTACATGGACCAGGCTGTCACACGGTATGGTGTGAGACACCCACTGAACCCTTGCCCAACTGGCAGGGAAAAGGTGCCAGCAGAGATCCACAAGGTGGATGCTGACAGGTCCACACTGGCCATTAGGTCAGATGACTACGATACTGCAAGCGGATGCACGGCAAGGACTACGCACTGTGCACCACAAAGGGATGCTATCTGTCATATGCCCATCAGGGACAACCAACACTGCAAGCTGACTGAACTGTCAACATCACACATAACACCACATCTGGGAGACAGGCAGCCGTAGCTGGTCCAGCATCGACAGCATCCACAGGACCTTAAAGTACCCTGTGATGTAATCCCCCCCCCACAGCCAAACACGGAAACATATGTGGAACATCTCATGCGATCCATGTCCCTGCATGTATGTGGGATGTGAGAAATCATAGGAGGGCTGGACCCTGCACACCATAGTAGGTGGCACAGTCCGAACCCCACCAAACCCCACCCCTCGCAACACAACGGAGGGACATGTCCCTGAATGTGACCCCAGCAGCCCCTATGGAACATGGGTAACCGAGCTATGCAGGGGCACAGGTGGGGGCGCCTCCACAGCTGGGTTGTGTGTTACACAGCCCCTACATGCACATAACTGAGACTACAGGAGGGCACAGACACATCTGTGTGTGCACACAACTGGGCAGGACTATACCCCTGAGGGATATACATATGACACAACAGGGCAACGCCTACCCATATCCCCACAGGCCTCACTATATACCCACCCCCCCATCACAAGGATGGCCACAGACATCTGGCCAGCCACCAAACAGCCTGTACGTCCCCATTGTATCTGCTAGCACGGTGAGGCCATCTCAACACACATCACACACCCTGGGCCCCGACACAACACACACAGTATGCACAGGGTGCATGGCTGGGTGAGCTGCATATGGGCGTGCCAGGGGGACATGTGTCTAAGCACACCTAGACATGCGGTCCAACTGGTCACAACTCACGACAGAGGTTCAGTCCGATCCCCCTCCCACACACCGGGTGCATGCCAGGGTGTGTGCTGTCTCATGGATATCATGTGAGTCCCCCCACAGCATCACCCATTTGCTCATGTTCACATGATCAGGACAAGGTTGCAGACTGACAACAACCCATCAGCTGCAGCCTTGCTACCCTTGCAGTGTGCAAATGTGAACATGGGCACTGCAAATAACCCACCTCTGTTACAGAGATATGCACCAGCATGGGGGGCACATGGAAGCCTCCCGTGCCCCCTGCCATTTTGTCTGTGTGTAGGGCATCCTACGAGGCGCCACATGTGGGCTGCAGGGGCCCAGCACGGACCAATGACACTCAACGTCAGGCCCACAGAGGGATGCCATGTGTGCTAAGGATGCTGTGAATCACATATCACACGCATACCCTTCCCTGAAGCAACACCCATAGGGGAGAACACAGATGCCTACCTTGTAGGTGTGCTGCCCCACAGGGGACACCCACTATGGGGTGCATACACTGGCAATGGTGTTGAGTGGGTCCACAGCAATGGTGACGTTGCATCACCTGCATCTGGGGGCATCAGACACACACACCTTGGACAGCTGCTGTCAATAAGCAGCAGGGATATGTCCCGCAAGCAACACCATGTCCCCTGGGTGTTCTGTCGCCCACCCTCACCCTCAGTGTCTGTGTCACGCCCCACATCTCCCCCCTCACACACACCCTCTGTCTCTCACTGTCCCTCCCACCATCCCACTGTTGTGTTGTGGGGTGGTGGTGAGATGGGTGTGGGCAGACTGCAGCCACACAGTAAGGCTGCTGATTGCTGCCCTATCTGTCAATGCATGTGGATGCCAGCTAGGCTCTGTTGATACTGCAGTGACACCTATGTGCAAACCTATTCCCACATATGTGTGGGACTGACTGCTGGTGGTGCGTTACCATGATGGATATGCCACAGGTAGCAGGAGGGTGGGAGCAGCAAGATGTGGCCCACCCAGGACATAGGCGTCTGCGTGACAGACACAGTGACAGGTGGCAGGTGCTGACAGAAGACAACATTTGCATGTCCACAGGTGGAGGAACTGAGGAAGAAGGCTCGTGAACTACGACAGTTCCACATGCGGTATTTGGAACAGCTCAGCACAGAGGGAGAGCACCACCATGATGGTGAGTATTGGAGGGCTATGCCACAGGTTAAAGTGTGCCATTGAACCAACTGCCTCTGGCCTGCCTTATCTGTACATATGTTATGTGCCACACATGGATGTGCCCTGATGTCTGTCACCCTTCACAGGTGGGGATGCCAGTGACGAGGAACCACACACCTCCACATACAGCTTCCGCAGGCCCAGCACACACCGCACAAGGGGGGAGGATGAGCCCTTGGAGGAGAACCTGCAGCCCGACCAGCAGGGATCCGAGGAGGAGGGGACGGATGTGGTGGTGGTGGTGTCGGACGACGACATTGCGGAGGAGGATGAGGATGTCACCCACCCTACCCCAAACGAAGGGGATGGAGAGGATGGGACATTGGGGGGTGCAGGGGAGAGGGCCACAGGGGGAAGGGGTGCTGACAGGGTGGGGGGAGGGGGGGCCTCTGTCTGGCCTGGGAGGGTGGAGGGAGTATCTGCAGGGAGGGGAGGAGGGGGGGAGGGGGGTGTGTGGGAACACAGCCCACCACAGGGCCATGGGGCACCAGTCAGCCACTGCAGGGGTGGGCACAGCACGGGCGGCAGCGCATTCCTGTGCCATCCAGGGCCACTGTCACGGCTCATGCACATGCCAGCACACAGACAACAGGCAATGTGTGTCTGTGTGCTGGCAGGTGTATGCACGATATCTTAGTGGCCGTGGATGACACACGGCGCGACATCCATGTGGTGTTCCATGCCCTGCAGTGCATGACCGGGGCTGTTTGGCAGGTGGACACCGATGTGTTGCAGCTGGCATCCCGATGGCCACCTGCCGAACAGCGTCACAGGCACCAGCAATGTCACCTGTGACGCCCCCATGTGCCCTGTGTTGTGCAGTGTTCCCCCCCCTTTTGGCATTTGATGTTGGGCATGTTGCCCGTTTACATATGTTGTGTAAATAAATGGTTTTAGTTTGTACTTTGCATCAATGGCCTTGTGATTGCCTCACACGCACACCATGTATGCAAGGATGGGATATGTCTATCCACCTTCCTGGGGATCAAACATTGGCATGGACACCATAACGGTAACAGCAACACATGAGGAGCTGTGTGATATCTATGTGGGCATGGCCATGGGACAGGTGTAGGCCTAGAGGATGTTGCCCTGCATATGTTCCCGAGACACAGTCATGTCACAGGGATGGGTCTGGTGGGACAGCAGTTGGTGTTGGACAGCAGCAATGTAAATATGCATGGCACACATGTGTGTCGCAGACACATGTATGCCATGTAGGTGCGGGACAGGCCTGTCAGCATTGCCAAGGACACACCCAATGGGCACACGTATGCCCCCATTGTGCACGGCTGACGGGGATGTAAATGGTGACTGTGCAGGAAATTGGTGCTGTAACCCCTGGGGCATGCCGACATATGCAAGTGGGCCCATGTGTACACCTGTGAGTTGTAGCCAAGGGTCAGTGACCACAGCATGTGCATGTCTGGAATGCCAGGTAATGGCATGTGTGCATTAATACCTGACAGTGTGACAATCCCTGCAACAACGGGCCTGGTCTCAGATCATCTGTCCATGGGCAGAGCATTCATGTGCACACAACCTGAGCAATAAAGGGGACACACATTGGAGTGTAACTCTTTAATGTATGCTAGGGTACCCATGTTTGGTCTGCTCTATTTGCGACGCCGTCGCCTCACAGGTATGGCACCTGGCAATGGAGGTCCCCGTTCCCCTGGCACCACCCGATCCTCTGGTGCCTGTAGCGGAGGTGGTGTTGGCGGCGGTGGTGGTGGTGGTGGTGTCTGTGGTGGCGGTGGTGCCATCCTCACCAGCGCAGCCTCGATGCCCTCCATGGCCACACACATCCTCTGGTATGGCCGGTCACATATGCTCTGGCGCAGATGGACCATCTCCTGGATGAGACATTCAGAGGATTGCCGCAGAGCTATGAGTTCCTGACGAATGCCTGTGTGGGGAGAAAATGGCCGTGTGAGAGCTACCCCTGCCAGGTATGACAGTAATACACAACAGGGTGGGACATGTCACACATGCTTTTCCCCTGCATGTTACGAACTGTAGTGGTCAGGTGCATATTTAACTGAATGGGGACATACCTCAAAGGTGTATGTTAGGCCACACACAGGACGTGCCCAATGTAAATGATGTGTGTGACAGGCACAGGGATACCCCATCTCAGCAGGCACAACACTGTCCAGCACATGTACAATATTCCCTGGGACACAGAGCAACAATATGTACATTGTGTGTGTGGCTGGAGGGTGCGCAGGTGATTGCAATGACACCTCGGGATACACATTTTGTAGGGGAGTTCAAATGCTAACAAACATAACATGTGGGATGCAGAGTTAGGGGATACACACGGCATGGGCAGGTGATAGGTGCATTGCTCATGACTATGAGGGATGGGGTGTGAGCAGCAGATTCACACCCAGGACATGGGCCCGTCCACAACTGCACCATGCGTCTGTCAGATAAGGGTGTCACATCCCCCCAGGGGGAGACTCAAGTGGTCAGATAACAGTGCATGTAGACCCTATGAGGCATGTGCATGGCTCACAATGCGTATGTTGATGACAGGATGTTGCATCACAGGGGTACAAGCTGCACATTTGCCTAGGGGAGGAGTAGCCTAGTGGTTGGGGCACAGTACTTCAGGCCAGAAGGTCGGGGGTTCAAATCCCACTAGAGGACAGCAACCTTGGGCCGGAAGGACTGGGGTTTCTAGTCCCACAGATGCTCCTTGTGGTCTTGGGCAAGCCACTTAACCCTCCATTGCCCATGTTCCCTGTAAGTATTAGTGAATGTGTCTCATATCCCCGCGTGTTAAATGTATCCCCCAATTGTGTTGTGACCGCTTTGATTGAAGGATAAGGCGGTATACAAAACTGTCTAAATAAATAAATAAATAAATAGACAGGTGTATGCTATGCATGCAACTGCTGGTGGCAGGCCATCGGGATGATTTCAGAGTCACACAAAGGGGGGGGGGCGGGGAAGGTAGCCCTGAATGTGCATGGTAGCAGGGGTGGCAGCAGAAGGCAGAGAGGGTAGGGCTAGGTGGCCAATTTCCCCAATGGAGTGAGGCAGGGATCAGTGTTGGGTCTGTTGCTCTATCACATATTCATAACTTACCTGCAAAAGGGACCTACGAGTGAGGCAATCAATTTGCACATGGGAAAAACACTTTTTAAGGTTGTCAGAATCCAAGCGGATTGTGTTAAATTGCAAGGGGATCTAGATATATTGGAAGATGGGGTATCCAAAAGGAAGATGAAATGTAATGTGGAGAGGTGCAAAGGTATGCACCAAAGAACATAAAACTCGACGTATGGGTACATGATGCAAGGTTCCACATTGGGAAACACAACCCAGGAAAAAGATGTCGACATAATAGTTGATAACATGTTTTAGCCCATTACGAACGTGTCAAGCAATAGGACAAACCACCTTTATCACAACACGTATTATACAGACAGTAGAGGCCTATGGCCCGACACAGGCCGTATTCCTTTTTCCTCTGCAGGGGCAGGTTTATCAGGTTAAACACACGTCCACAGTGTGTTGGACAGGACCTGATCAACCAAAGGGATGCACCGGAGCCCCTCACCTCTCAATGTAGACAAACGCATTCTGCCATCCAAATATAATTAACCAGCAGTGCATCCACGCAAGGGGAAGCCTTGTTGTAACAATGTGAAAGTGGAAATGTGTTACAGGAAGGCCTCCCCTTGCACGGCTGCACGACTGGTTAATTATATTCGGATAGCAGAAGGTGTGTGACTGCATTGAGAGGTGAAGGGCCCCGGTGCGTCCCTGTGGTTGAATAGGTCATTCTCAATACACTGTGAAGGTGTGGTTTGCCTAATAAGCCTGCCCCTGAAGAAGGACACGGACCACGGCCTGAGTCGGGCCATAGGCGCATAGTTTCTGGATAATACGTGTGGTGCTAAAGGTGGTTCATCCTATTGCTGTCCACGTTTTCCCTGGGCCCTGTATTGCATGTGGTACGTGCCTGCTGCTGGTACCTACTGTATGAGCAGAGACAGAACAGTCCATAGGTGTGTCTGGCCAAATCAAACAATGATGTGACGCGATATGTAGGTTAATGGGCATGTGTGGCATACCCTTTGGTCGCCTTGCACACAGTGTGTTGCACATACTGTACGCTGATGTGTCTCACACTGTTCGGTATTGTGCACACCGAGTGTGTGTTTGTGTAGTCACACACATTTATAGTCCTGGTAGAGTGTGCACACCTGTTAGTGTATGTACAAAGAACATAAGGGTTATCTGCGTGAACATTTTTGCCCACCCACCTTCACTATCCCGATGTGACGAGGTGGCATGGGCCCGCAGCTCAGCTCTCAGAACATCCTCCCCGGTATCCCGTTGTGCTGGTGGTGCTGCGTCAGCTGTTCCTTCAGCCAAACGTTGTGTGGTGAGGCTTGTTGGAGGCTCAGTGTGCCCCTCCTGGGGACAAGGACTCACCCCCTGCAGCAGCACCTCTGCAGCCGCAGCATTTTCATGCCCCTCCATGTCAGATGCCTCCCACACCTCCACCTTCTCCTCCTCCTCCTCCTCCTCACGTGGCCGGACTGTGCTGTAGTCACCTGTATTGTAGACAGACACAGATCAAACACATATGTGTGTGCTGTACAGCTACATTTATGTGTGTGTTCAGGGGAAGGGATATGTCATGTTGTGGTTACCCTGCATGTGTGCTGCAAACAGGGCCCCCTACATAACATGGACCTGTTCCAGGGGATCTGGTGTGTGTCAGAGCCCTGCACACCCTGTGTGTCCTCCGTGTTCCAATATATGCATTTCACACGCAGTCCATCTCCCACCCCATCTGGCAGTGGCAGGTGCACACAGGGCTGCACATCACCAACAGGTACACCTTCATTGGCAGCCCCTGTTTGAGTGTGCATGCCATTGCGTAGTGCATATCCCCATGGGACATACTGTATATGCAGTGTTACATGTGTATGCCACATTCCGACAATGTGTTGAACTCGAACTGTACATGATAGTGGGACCATTGACAGGCACATGCAGCACTGTGCGTAGAGTATGTCAGATGCAACATAACAAGTCACGGGCAGATACTCCATGACAGTAGAGGTGAGGCGCGGCAGTGTCAGGGGTGTGGGTCAGGGTTACCAGTAACATCACCTGTCTGGAATGTTTCGGGAAGTGATGGGATGTGTGACACATGTTGTATGTGTCCCTGCAACCTGACAGTGGACCATGGGGACACACGCCACTACAAAGATATCTGCAGCTGTGAGTGTCCACGACATATCCCAGTGGGAACATATGTCACCATACCAACACAGGCCGTGTATTGCTGCAAACACAGGGTCAGGGAATGGTTGACACATCTGCCCTTATGCCCTGGGAAGACGTGTATGACCACACCTGGCCAATGCAGTGTGTGCAACATGTGACAGGTAATCTCTGTTTACGCCATGCATTCCGTGGTGCCTGCTGTGATGCTACTCATAGCGCAACTAGAGACATACACCGTACTCTCACCGTCAACCACAATTGTCGCATTTGTGCACATGTGATTGACCGTGCACATGTGCTACTGTGGTTTTGAGGGGTGTGGTAGCACAGTCACAGATTGTGTGCGTTTGCGGATGTGCATCACCTGCACACATGGCATATCTGCTGGCGCCATATGCTGCATAGTTTCAGGGAACCCACCCTTTCAGACGATGCTTGACATGTGTGTGAGAGGTGTTTGTCCCCTCACATGTTGGGGTGGGGGCATCTCCTTCAAGGGCGTCTCATTGACCATGCGGCTGACATCAGACCCCTGGCCTATGTTGGCAATGTGACAGCTGTGTCACGCACAGCTAGTCCTGTCCTGTGTTGCTCGGTGTATTCCATCTGGTGTTGATGTCATGCTGTGGCCTTAGAGGGGGGGGCGTGCCATGCTCACACACACACAGACACCATGTACCCAGATGGGGCTATGTTGGCAGGTGTGTCTCATGCAGGTGGATGCAGCCACCTATGTACTCAACACACAGAACACATGGCCAATCAGCTAGAACACCTCACCTCGGGGTGTGGGACGGCTGGCCCAAATATCGGACACGGCACAGCAGAGGGCACACTGCGCTATGCAGAGCCAGCTGCTCACACAGGAGCGGGACAGGGAGACACAGAGGAGGTGAGAGCAGAGGAGGGGGGAGGAGGAAAACACCCTGGGCGCCATGACCTTGCCTCTGCTGCTGACACCTATGACATAGAGGGGGAAGCAATGCCGAGCAGCATTCGTAGTGGAGGTGATTCACTGTTACCTGTATGCATTGTAGTATGTTCTTGTTCTATGTACACCGCACTGATTATAATAGCGCGGTATAGAAGAATTGTTAAATAAATAAATAAATAAATAAACACAGCATTTGCCTGGGATATTCAGGGCCTAACATAACCATCTGAGAACAGGTGAGGTGTGGGGCACTGGGAGACACAGGGTTGATGGCTATGCCTATGGAGGGCATAGCTAACCCGTGAGAAGGAGAGCAGAGTGGCCACATATGTAACAAGATATACCCCAGTACAAGGTACATGGTGTTTGTATTTTGCTGTGTCACATCAAAATGCAGACAGGTAGTGTGAATGCTATTATCAGCAGCGGGCCTGAGTCAGGCATTATGAAGGCAGCTATCTGCTGTATGTCATGTGTTTTCCCAAACAGAGCTATTCACAACAGATAACTTGAGGATTTGCCCCGTAGGCCGGTGCGTGGGACACACCTGATCTATTTGGGGGAGTTATTATCCAGGAGGACTTAGCGGCTCGTACATTTGAGACACGGTTCAGTGACACTCCACATACAGGTGACATGTGTCACCCACCACTTGCTTACACAGACAGGTGGGGGAGGGGTTACAACAGTGTATGTCATAGATGTGCAAACAGAGCTGTGACCATCTGGTTCCATGATGTGTCGTCTGGCAAGCCTGACCTCCCCAATACGTTTGATGCACCTTTAGACAGTCCAGCTGTACTGCAGGCATAGTTACTCCTTAGACAGATCACATATCTCTTAGATGACGGTTAATCCCTACACAGAGATGGGTGCACTCAGGGGGATGTGATGAGGATGATGTACCCTTGGATCCCCCTTGGACAATGATTGTATTGCGGCAACAACGAACAGCAGAGCCTGTCTGATCAACGGAAATTGGTGAGGCATGGCCTGACTGTTCATGGCCATCCTAATATGTATGGTGTGTAGATAATGGCCTGCAGAGCATATGACAGTAGAGAGATAGGCTTTAGCGTGGACTGGGTTACAGTACAGACACATTGTGGTTCATGCTCCAGTCATAACTTGATGTCTACATGTGTGTCACACAACGTAATGTCAGGGACAGTTTTGATGGGGATGTCTGTTTACTGCATTTGGGGGTAATGTTCCCCTTTGCCACTACTCTGTCTGAGCTACATTCCTTTGTGCTTGTTGCATCACACCGAGAGGTGGGAGGCATACATCAGCATGTCCATGCCAGTCCCCATCCTACATTAGCATTGCACCTTCACACATACAAACCCAAATCCAGGGCCCACCCCACCTCAGACCCTCAAGGCCATGGAGCCAGTGGTAGCACTGTGTGTATTTGTATGACAACATAGGGTATGATGGGGCAGTGCACACAACCTCTGATCCCTGCGTAGGTACATTATAGGGCTGTGGAGATAGATATGGGTGTGCATTTGCAAAGGTGAGCTGGTTACACAATGTTACTATCAGGGAGGTGATGAGATGTGATGGTTATGCGTAACAGACATACCTGCATGTGGATCTGCAGTGTCAAGCATCTCAGGCAGCCCATAGGTGTATACAGGTCCCAGGCGTTCCGCCAGCTGCTGCTCCAGGGGGCTGAGCATTGCTGGTAGGGGGCCCCCGCCACCTGTTCCCCTGGCATGGTGTTTCTCGGCACACATGTGCTGACGCACACCTCTCTTGATATCTGAATATCTTTTCTTTAGGCTGTCTATGTCCCGCAGGGGGCCCCCTACCTCAGCAACTCCATGCCTGACCTCCTCCCAGACCGCCTGCCGTCCTGCTATGCTGGTCCGTGAGCTAAGACGGCCAAACAGCACCTCGTAGTTCTCCAGGGACCATGGAGAGGAGGGTGTGGTTCTCAGCATCCGTAAATCTTATTGCCCTCCTCCGCAGGTTCTCAGGCACTGGTACCCTCTTCCTCTTCCCAGTGTGCCTGCTGGGAGCCAGCTGTGCAGGTGCTGCTATCCCTGGTGCTGCCACTGGCTCCTCAGGGCCCTCAGGACCCACAGGCCCTGCCTCCAGTGGCACTGGTGGGGCCACCTCACCTGCACGCCCCGCACACACACCCTCCCGCACCCTCAGCCTCACACCCTCCCTCTCTCTATCCCTCTCTCTCTCTCTGTCCCTTCCTCCCTCTCCCTAACCCACTCCCGTTCACTCGTTCTATCGATCTGTGTACCCCTCTCGCTCCCCCTCCCCCTCTGGCTCTGACTCCGCCTCTCCATCCCCCTCCACCCACCTCTCTCTGCACACCTGTCCCCTCCCCAACTCACCTCACCCCCTCTGCCTCCCCTACAACACCCACTGAACAGACACCACAACTATGACCTCCTCACACGTCACACAACACATGAACTGTAACAGTAAACAGCACAGTACACAGAGACGTTCACACAATAAACAGGGGACTACGGATATGACAACAGATACGACCACAGGATACAACTGATGACACAGATAACAGAAACCTACCTATCACTAAGACACCTCTCAATACACAGCCTCTTAATACACTCCCGCCCACTCCTCAGTCAACCCTCAACCTTTACCTTGTGTTTCCGTGTCCCTTTGTACCTTTTTTTTTGCGGCGCGCACGTTGCACATGTGCAACTGTGCGACGGCGCTGCTTGTGGGCGGCGCCGATATCCAATTGCGCATGGGCGTGCGTTAGGCTGTCGTGTTTTGTGCGCAACACGCAAATGATACTCTTAGCGCATGTGCATTTCTAGGAGCATCATGACGTCAGGGCAATGCTTATGCCATGCTTAACGGGCTCCGCGCACACGCAGACGCTCGTGCGACTCAGTTGGCACATGCGCGTCTCGCTAATTCACACACACTCACGCGCGCCAACAGTTGCACATGCGCGGCACCCACAGCCAGTCGCCCATGCATAACGTCATGCAGATGCGCAGGATAATGCACATGTTCGCCTCGCACAAGCGTCGCAATCCCACAACAGCGCATGCGCACAGTACGGACATACCAGTCACCTGTTTAAATTGCTTCTGCAGATTTGGAGACATTGAGGGTGTTTTCGTAGGCGCGGCGAGTGTTGGTGTGTTGAAACTGAGAGCAGGTGTATGACAGTCTGTTTTGTGAGTTTTGTTTTGACTGTGTTTTCTTTCGTGGTTTGTGCGGTGTCCAGTGTTTGGGAACGTGTGTGTGTGTGTGCGCGTGTGTGCGCGTGGTGTGTGTCTCTGTGTGTGTCGGTGTCAGTGTCTGTGCTTATGTAGCCACACAGGGGTGTTTATGTCTGACATATATTTTGTTGCATGTGCCCGGAGACGTGGGCAGATGCTGCGGTTGCCGGACAGGGGAGATGATGCCCATGGGGCTGAGGCACAGGACATGGGTGTAGACCCGCAGCAACTCAGACCTGCAGCTGTGGAGGCCGTCCAAAGAGGTGCTGGGCGTGGAGGGCGCAGACGGCGTGCTGAGGTGCAGGCTCGGCAGCCGCGCCTCTACAGGCCCAGGGCCCAGCTCCAGGGCATGCGTGAGGACCAGGTACTCTCCCTTTACCGACTGAGCACAAGGGCTATTAGGGGGCTCTATGAGGATCTGAGATCTGACCTCGAGCCCCTGACTGACCGGTCCCATGCCATACCAGGTTAGTCAAGCTCCTTGCTGCGTTACATTTCTTCGCCTCTGGCTGTTTCCAGACCTCTGTGGCCGCAGTGGGTGGCATGAGCCGCCCCACCTTCTCACGCTGTCTCCACCAAGTACTGCGTGCTATGGTCAGCCGGGTGGGGAATTACATAGGCCTTCCCCACAGTAGGCAAACATTGGGGGACCCTGAACCAGGCCTTTGAGGCATTAGCTGGGATACCACACGTGATGGGAGCTATTGATTGCACACATGTTGCCCTGGTCCCGCCAAGAGACAGGGAGGTGGTGTTTCGCAACCGCAAACACTACCATTCCCTGAATGTTCAGGTTGTATGTGATGCTAATCTGCATATTCTGAATGTGGTCCCAAGGTTTCCAGGGTCCACCCATGACTCCTATATCCTGCATCGCTCAGCACTATTCAGGGAATTTGAGGAGGGACAGTATGGTGACTGCATATTGCTGGGTGAGTAGTGACCGTTAAATAATGTCATGATGCATATATGACTGTTTTGTTGTGACATCTCTCATGTAGTGCAGCGTTTGCTCTCTGTGCATTGTGACACTGAGCAAACATTCAGCAGTGTGACTAATGATATGGGTTGACATTGTTGGGGGACTGTAGACCTCGTTTACCAGGGGACATAATTGGGCCATTTCACAGCCATATTACGAACATATGTGCAAGTTATATGCTGGTGTTGGTAGTGGAAATATGCACATATTCTGACGTTTGTGCTGTGTGTGTATTACGATTGGATGTGTATGTCATCTATGCACAGGGGTGGGGTGGGTGGGTGGGGTTGGTTTGTTACCATACTCACCCACCTGTGCATGCATGGTTTTGGATTGTACCTGTGTTAGGTCCTGTGAGATGTATGTGATTGACAATCCATGCACCTTGTGATTATCATGTGCGTGTGAAGGGCCACACACTCACCCTGTCATGGGGATGTTAGCCATTGATTGTTAGACAACAGAGGGTGGTGGGTTGGGTACGTATCATGCATGTTCTCGGCCTTTGCAAGTGGGAGTACACGTTTGCATTGTTATGTTCATGTTTTTGTCCTGTGCCATTACAGGGGTCCAATCAGGTCTGGGCTTTGCATTACCTTTAGCCACTGCAGATATGCCGTACCAGGGCGTCATTGTATGTGATTATCCTGATGTGACTCGTAATTTGTGTGAGGTGACAGCAAGGGGCAAGGGGGCCATGTTTGTGTAGAGACAGGTAGCTATTGGTGGGACATACACAGGGACGTAGTTATACTCATTAGTTGTGATGTTTTAGTGATCATATGGGCTACAGTGTTGTTTTATGTGTTTGTGCTGCTTAACAAGGAGGGATACATGATGGGGACAGTGGCCAGGGTGTCCACTGGGATGTTTGATGGGCAGCAGTCAACAGCATCTGCGTCAGACTGGTATATGTCGATATGTAGACCTTGGAGGACGCGGGGCTGTTGAGGTGATATAATGTTTCTCCTGGCTGAGCTCACGGTCATACATGTTCGTTGTGTGCACCTACATTGCGTCTAAATACATTATTGTGGTTTTTGCTTGGCAAGCATATATTCTGTTTATGTTACGTGTGTGTTGCTGTTGTAGTGTGTCATTGGTGGTGATGGTGGTAGGGATGTGACCATGAACTCCATGACAGGACGCCTGTGCTACACCTAGCGGATCATTTGAGGACACAATGTGATTGTGTTGTAGTTTGACAGGTCTTTACAGACTCCAGAGGCCCTTTGTTGCATTTCAATCAGCATAGGTGTAATTAGGTCAGGTAGGTAGTTGTTGGTGTCATATATTTCTGTCCTTATGTGTTCTGAGGTTGCTTCTCACGTCTATACGTGTGTCCTTTTATGGTGTGGTGCGTTTATTCATTGACCTGCATTTTATTTTCTGCAGGTGATGCAGGGTATGGGTGTCGCCCCTGGCTGCTGACCCCTGTGCGCCAGCCACGGACACGTGCAGAGCGGAGGTACAATTGAGGCCCACGCCTCCAGCCGCTCTGTCATAGAAACGCACCTTTGGCGTGTTTGAAAAGTCGCTTCAGGTGTCTGGATAGGACAGGTGGGGCCTTACAATATGCGCCAATGACTGTTGCAGAGATAATCTGAGCCTGTTGCATCCTGCACAACATTGCTCTCAGGCATGGTATCCCTGCAGAGATTAATGAGGCTGTGGAGGATGATCCACCGTGCCCCCCTGTACATGCCTGTGTTGACACACAGGCAGGCACAGCAGTCAGGCGGAGGTTGATTACAGAACTATTCACTGGTATGTATAGCACATCTGCCCACATATATGTGCCTGTGTGTGCATGTGCTGCTTAGTAGGGTGATGTTTCTGACCAGTTGACATTCAGATCCAGGCTTGCATTGTCCATCAGGTGTACAAATGTCATAACATGTATGCTGGGTGTTTTGTGGACAATGTGGACAGGGATCAACAGCGGCTGTTGGTGTCGGGTGTGGGCTGTGGGTTGGTACACCTTTTGGAGCTTTGGGGGCCACAGTACCAGTGAGTGGCTGTTTGTGATAGCAACTGCTGGCCAGACATAGGTATAGTGTCTCCTGTGTGTGTGGAGCACGGTGTCAGGCATGTGGTACGGGTTTGGTGTGGTGGGGAGGGCCATGTTTGTGCGCAGCACTCATGCTATGATTGGTTTGCTTTGTACATTCCATCTTTGGGGGCTTGTGTGTGTGTTCTACCCCTGTGAGCTGGCTATGTGTGTCTCTTGTTATTTGCAATGCAACATGTCAGACAGTGGCACAGTTGGCATGCGCCTGACGACATTCCCATGATGTTATTGATGTCTTGTTACATGTTTTGCTGCAACACAACCATTTTATGGCAAGGTATGCTCTTCACGTAGCACAGACATGTATGTGGTGAAACATGTGAACATGTTCACTCTGCAGCCAGGGGTCCATCTGATTGCTAGCCTATGTTGAGGCAGGGTCATTAGTTTCATTATCTTACTTGTACACACATACAGATGTCATGTGGGTCACATCAACAGGTGGATTTCATTAGGCAACTGTAACGCTGCCTGTGAGCCCTTTAATGTGGTTTTGTGTTATTAATTTGTGAGCAGGGCATATGTATTTCGGGGTATCTGTACATCCGCCTCATGGCTCAGGTACATGGTATTTGGAGGGCAGGATGGCACAGTACACAGCCACGGATACCTTCAGGACACTAGCAAGGGATGTTAGGTCCACATACACACACAGTCCTAGATGTATGTTGTGGTGAGCAGGGGAACAGGTGGCCTATCCATGGTTCAACATTCTCACAGTTTACACAATGGGATGACATGCAGACATCATGGTCAGGTGACATACAGACAGGGGGTTGTTTTAGCCATACATGTTGTTGAGCTTGCATGTATTTCAACACACAATCAGCACACACAGTATTATTTGCTGTGGGAGATGTACACTGGATATTATGCATCTACACAGTGGATACATGTGGTTTGGTGATATCTTCAGGTGTCACAGGTCTTTACACTGTGATACAAGACAACATATTGAGGGTACCACACACGGAGAGGGGGTATTGGTTTAAACCTGGTTGACACATAATGATAGTGTGATCTTTGGATACGTCCAGAACATTGTGGAAACAGCCACCTCTTTAGACATATTTGTGGACCAACAGAGAGGGAGTGTGGCCAACTGACGGCTCTGTGGGGCCCTCCAATTAGCATTGGACATCTACATTATGACACTCCCATGTGCACGATCTGTGCAGTGTGAGGGTGAACAGTCAGTTGTAAGGTCATGTAATGTTGTGTGACAGCTGGGGACATTGAGGTGCAGTGGGTTTCCACATCTCGTAGTTGACAGTTATTTTAGTTTATATTTTCTCCGCTAAACAGGACATACATGATGACAAACGGTGTCGGCGTGTATCATTGGGACATGAACGGACATCCGCCAGATCCTGGAGTTCAAGGTGAGTAGATCTACAGCTACATTGTATGTGTCTGGGGTCAGGGGGACAACATATTGGCAGCTATGTGTCTCAGTGGGTAGCTGGTGTTGTTTACTTATTGACGGTGAGCCTCCCTGCCCATATCGTGCTGTTGTCACACATCTCCCCATGTGTCTGTGTTCATAATGGTTAGTGTAACAGCTGTTGTGCCTTATTTACAGCAGATGTACATGTGTGTGTCAAGTGTGTTATTTGGTGGATCCTCCACTTGCTGCATCCACCATCTTAGTTAGATCAGCCATCAACAGGGTAGCAATGCATGTGACTCGGCCATTATGTGTACAGATTAGCAGTTGTGCACATACAGGCCATTTATTACAGCTGTTGTGCTGAACTACGCTTATTGTGGGGGTGTGTGTTTATGGGTTGACTATGGGGTGCTGAATTGCACACGCATGATACATTATCATGTGCTATGATGGGTGTGTGCACCTGGGGGACATTGTGGACTTTGATAACTCTACGGTTGTGATGTTTACATTTCCATAATGGCCCACATTTGTAGTGAGCAGAGCTGAGTCTTGTGTTTGGTGTAACAACTGTTGAGCAATATCTATTTATGTCATACATAGGCATAATGTGGAGATCCATCTACAGGACATTTACATGGTGATTCTAATGGTTTGCCCTGACGTCTCTCCCTTCGGTGTGACCTGGTGTGGCTATGCAATAGCTGATGGATTTGATGAGGAACACATGATGACACATAGGTTAGGTTACATATTTGTTCTTTTGTGCTTACATCCAACTGTGCGTGGCAGGAGGGTTTTCTGTTCATCTCATGGACATGTAATGTGGCATCTCTGTGGACACAGGACATATGCATATAGTGTGTCGCTGTGAGATGCCCGTGTGACATGTTATTGTTCCTATCCTTTTTCATGTGACACCCGTGTCTGCATTAACATGTGATGTTGGTTCTCATCATTGTTTTATATGTTGTGCATATCCTCTGATGTTTGCATTTTGCATCCCTTGTATGTGTATTTCCTGCATTGTGCGTCGTGGGAAATATTTGCTGCTGTTGCAAATGTTTCTAAACGTGTGCCATACTATATCCTATCTTGACACAGGGCAGCGGACACACCAGACCGCATTTCCTAGTGCTTCTCGGCTACTACCGCATTCCAACACCCTTGTTGTGATGACAGACCACCATGTTCGTGTTTCTGGGGAAAACTGCCATGTTGGCACATGGTTCCCACGTCTGCAAGTTGAACACTGGCCTGTGCTGGGACATTATTGCTCTCTTGGACTGTGTTGTTTACCCATGACAGACATGTTCAGGAACACATTTTGGGCCATGCTTTTGGCTGGGGAGTTCCTTGTGATTGCAGGGACACATATGAACATTGCTGGACTGTGTCATTTGGAATGTGAAACAATGACTATGCATAACCCATGTTTTCCATGGGGGTGTTTGTGATGTGATCTTGCTGATATCATGACCCTTTTGCTTTTGGGACAGTGTGCGCACTTTAGGACTGACATTATCATGGTTGTCACTATGGTCATCCATCCCAGGTTGTTTGTTGTTATAATGGTTGGCCCATGTGCTGTGACATGGCACACAGTAATAAGCTTATCTGGTTTTGTTTCAACCCCCCAGTAGCATACAGCTCATGTAAAAA
Organism: Ichthyophis bannanicus; assembly: GCA_033557465.1. Taxonomy (NCBI): domain Eukaryota; kingdom Metazoa; phylum Chordata; class Amphibia; order Gymnophiona; family Ichthyophiidae; genus Ichthyophis; species Ichthyophis bannanicus. The sequence goes on from CM066036.1 coordinate 389,828,781, forward strand.
TAGGCATGGGGACAACACATACAGCGCTTCTTGTAATTACGTATAATGTCCACCGTGACCCACCCCTACGCCATGAATTACATGTTTTGGCACAAAACATACATTTCCATGCACAACACCATCCCTTGATTGATGTTTTGGGGTGGCCACGTTGGTGATTTCCATTCCATGTGTGGCATCACTGTACCATGTTAGTTTATGCCTGGTGCTTGTGCGTAGCTCTGGACTTGACTATATTGTGAGGGAGATCACAGCATTAGGGTGACACCTTATGTTTTCGGTGTGTTTTCACTGATGGACACTCGATTATCCCCATCCTTCCGCATATTGAACATGCTGGTTGGTTGTGTATTAGTTTACTGTACGGACACTGACACTCTTTGCAGTGATGGTGCCACACCACTTGCCCCTTCAATTAGACATGCATCTGATCACAGGTCACCTGTCTTCTACACCCCCCTCCGCATGAGCGACACTCTCAAATTGGTGACCTTATAGTCGTTGTGCTGTGGTAGTCGGTGGAGCCATGTGTTCCCAAGAAAACATCGTGCATGGGTCCCTGGACCATGCTATCACTTGTGGGTTCCACATACTGTCTTCACACAACCAAACAGATGCAGGGTGACCTCATGCACATGTTTGTCTGTGTGTCCCTGGCACATTTCATCCGGTTGTGTTTTTCGTAACATCTTTTGGTCTTCATCCGTGTCCCTGCATACCTGTTAGCAATATAGTCCCCAACACGACGCTGTAGTCTGATATATGGAGGTGTACATTGACACATTACATGGTTTAAGTGCGAGCAGCCATTATGTGGGAGGCGTGGACGATTATTTCATAGATGTGTGTGTCACACTTACGAATATTGAGGACAGCATCTCTTATGGTGATTTAGAACAAACCGTCCGTCCTGTTTTTTTTTTTTGCCTTTTTGCGGGGGCTATTTTTATGGGGGGGACTAGTGTTTTTGTGGTGTATTGGGTGTTCTTGCTACTTGCACCACCTGTGGCTTACAACGCAAGCCATATGTGGGATAGGACACATGTCGGGCGGCCCCCCAAAAATTGATGGGGGAGGCAGCTGCATTGATGGTGTGTGCCACTGATACCTGGTGCATATCATGCACCCTGACGGCACATTTTACTCTCGTTGCCATGTCATTTGTGCTCAGCCCGGTGACCTTTACCATCGGCATTGATTGTGTGTAATACGTCCTTGCACTGTGTACCGTGTTCCCATCTGTTTAGCCAGGGAGGGGATCCACACCTTGAACGCTATGAATTACACTGCTGTATCGTATGTGTTACCCGAACCTTCTTCCCAAGTAAATGTTCGCATTATTCACCAGACATTTGTCTATTTTCTCTACGTTAATTTTTTAACAGACCCGAAGGTTGTGATTCTAATGTAGATTCGTCACAATGTGTCGCTTTGCAAGCGTGCTTTATGTTTACTCCTCTACCTGACCTCTAGGGAGTCCAGGGCTTTCCATGGAACATTTTCCGCTCCAGTGAATTGTGCCAGGTTGCACATGGTGTGCTGTTATGATATGCGTGATGGTTGTAATAGCTGTGCAAGACAATGTATGAGGGACACTATTCTTCTCCTCCAGTCGGGGAGCATCATTTGTGTCTACCGATATTGCTTGTTAATATCCCATGGCCACCTGTGCTCACAATTGGTGTATGGTTTGCACAGCTGTGTATGTGTAGTGCGACTTTTGCACAATCACGTGTGGTCGTCTACGTTCCAATACGGATCTCCCTTGGTACATATTGTGTGTGTGTGGATCAGTGCGTTCTTGGGGGCGGGGGCGGTGTTGCGGGGAATGTTACTCACCACAACGTGGTTTATCAGGTATGGCTCCCCCGCATACTGGTTTTCAATAGTTGGATAGGGTTCGCTGCAACCTTGCGAGACCAATTTGTTTGTCACCATAGGAGTCCTGGAACGTCATCACTCTGCGCACACACCCTTGTCTTTAGTCAGTCCTGTACCGTCAAGAGGGTACTCACTCTGTATCAGCTGTGACATATCCATCATGATCATGTTATCATGTTTTCACATCTGGGAGGCTTGTTGTGACTCAGCACCCTGTGTGCTCGTTGGCTTCTGTTTCCTGTGTCATTGGCAAAAGTTCGCATCACCGCACACCACCTTTAGCTGCCATCCCCTATTACATGTCGCCAGTCCACACCACAAAATGGCAGTACGAGCATGCCCACCACATGACCCTGCAGCACCACAGTCAGCGTTAGTTGTCGTCGACATCTCATTCGTTCTAGGCTAATCGCCTAACATAAATGTTCACCACTACTGATGCCCAGGACACTGGGGTGCGCGATGGCTGGTAAGACACCCTATCGTCCCCTCGACCAGCGCTATTGCGGTCCGATGGTCCTTCACCATTGTGCTGTGGCTTCTTGTCCTGGTCTCAGTGGACATCACGCACACCGCCTTTTAATCGCCTGTGCTGGGACATACGACATGTTCGGTGGCGCACAGCACCCAACAATCACACAGTTCGCAGACAACTAGAGTACTATCATAAGACCTCCCTGATGTGAACCAGTTCATCTCATTTTTGGGGTTCTGTGCTGTGTGCTCACTCCATCCTGTTGTTTCCTCTTGCGCCACAACTGAGAAAGGGGAGTTGAGAAACCAATGGAAAGCCTTTGGTATATTTGGTTAAGTGTCTTCTCTGAAGCCCAATTGCGTCTATGGCTGAAGTTTTTCCGGTGGATGGGACAGTTGTGCACAGCCTTCCGCCATGCCACACCTAACAGCGCGATGACACCAGCATGCTGCCAGAGACGCACCACAAGATGGAACAGTCGGTGCAGGCCCTGCTGACGAGCACACAATTTACAGCGCATTGCCTAACTGACAACCCCAGCATCTGGCATAATGGGCAACAGGGATGGGATAACACGCAAAATAAGCACGTTGACTGCCGCCCACACGTGACAAGCGCGACGCCTATAGACCCCCTACATCCTAGCGTGCACTCCCCAAATAAGGATGCGAAACCATCTCTAATATGATGCATTTCCTCGAGCCAGCCTTTGGGGTTTTGCGCATCAACTGGGGGATTGAACCCAGTGGAACCTGGGTATTGGGTTTTAGAGTGGTATTACACGCATTGTGCTACAGGTCTCATGTTTCCTCTATGTACCCATGCAAGCGCCTCACACGTTTAGGCCGTCCCACGCGACTAATGTGAAGACCACGGACATTTGCGCGAACCGCTGTCACAGCCTGTAACGGGCCGTTTTTTTTAACCTTTTTCTGCCATGGCCCGCCCACTCCTTATATGGCAAAGGCACACTACCGCGGCCCTGCACGATTTCGGAGTTTAGTAAACATCCCCCTATGTTAAAATGAGGAAAGTATTAAAAAAACTAAAAGTAGCAGTTGCATGAAGTGTGTACTTTATTTTAAAAGACCCTTTTGTATGCCAAGACTAAAAAATATTGCAGGCATTAAAAACGGATGAAAAGAAGGCCAAACGATGGTCAGCGACGTTAAATGTGAATTGGCAGAGTTGGTGCACGGCAACAGGCCATCTTTCGGTAAATAGAAAGTTAGACCCTAAGGGGAGAAAATAGGGATGAGCACAGGAAGTTGGAAGGTAGGTGTTAAAAAGGAATACGGCAGGCCAAGAGAGATTTTGAACAGCAGTTTGAAGTAGAGGCAATAATTAATACTAATAAACAGTTTCAAATACTTCTGAAGCACCAAGACTGTGCGGGAGTTGGTAGGACTGCTGGAATAACCACGGGGTTAAAAGACCTGCTAAGGACGGGCAAGGCCAATAGCAAAAGAAATCTCATAATACACAAGGGAAAGGGTGATGGATGCCTGAATTGCCCTCCCGACAGAATTCAAAAAGGCATGGGACAGACACAGAGGATCACTACCTTAGCAAGAGGATGGAATCAATGCAAATGTAAGTAACTTCATAAATAGAGAGAGGTAACCTGCCTAGAGCGGAAGGAGGTACCAACCTTAAGTCAAAGGAATATAGGGGAGCGACCTCGCACAGAGCTGCCGGTGTAGTGCTCAAACTTTGGCTACCTTACTGGGCAGACTAGATGATCTATGCTGGTCTTTATCTGCCAGCGTTTACTATGTTACTATGTAAAACAAGAAGCACATACCAAATAGGGGCACTAGGTAATCCAGCAAAAGCAACATGTAGAAGGAAAAAATGGCTACAGCATAACGAGGAGGGGGCAATACTTTTTTCAGGTATATGGGGGCAGCGAAGAAGGCCTGGTGGGGATGGGAAAAGACAAGAGATGCTGAGGACCAATTGTGGGAAAAGTGATAAGTGAAAAAGTAAAAAAGCAGAATGTCTGTGCCATGTTTACAACAGAAAATCCTGGAGCAGAGCCATGTCATGACTAGCAAAAGGTAACAAGAAGAATAGAGTAGATGTAAGAAGATGGAAGAATGATTGTTAGAAGATGTTTTGAATCAGGCTGCAAACACTGAAAGTAGACAAGGTCATAGGACCAGATCCTGCAGATGGATCATAGGATCCAGGAGCTCAGGGAGCTTTTGGAGGGACCTTTAAAAGATAGTTTATGAGTTATTTAACTTTTTATACCGTCCCTTCAAATCATATACCAGAGCGATTTACAATATTGTCGCTTTAAAAAAAGGACCAAAGCAGTATCAAGCTCATTGAAAACATAAATATTCCAAGTAGACCAGGCTCTAGCACTCTCCGACTCCAAAAGCCTCTCTTGACAGGTGGGTCTTCAGGAGTTGTTAGAATTTCTTAAAAGATGGGGATAGATCATTTCCTAAGGATGGGGTGTTTGGGAAATTAACAAAGCGCATTTCCAGGAGGATTTCAATTTTTGCCGTGTGAGGATGAAGGTAGGATGAGACGCTTAGCATGTAATGGGAAGGAAATACTATCATGAAGGGGTATGCAAATTGATAAAAATGAGGAGCTACAGAGTGTCAGAAATTTAAAGTGCATCTGATCGGAACTGACAAAAGGAGGCGAGGTGACGCGGTACAAAACATTGAGCACTTAGGAGCATATCACCAGTAGTGTGTTGAATGAATTGGAGCATCTTCATTGGTTGTGGTAGTCTTTTATATATTACATTTGCAATACTCCAGCCTTCATAGAATTGCAATGACTATGAACTGAGGTTTATGCTGCTGTATCTAATACAGCGACCGGCTTGCATGAATATGACACAGTGCAACAAATGAACTTTTACGTACAGAGACGATATGCTTTTGGAATGTCCATTGGGAATCCAAGACTACTGCTAAAAATTTAATGACAGGAGAAAGAGGAATAGGAATTCCTGCTAGTCTGTGGAGAAAGAGTAGGTAGGGAATCAGAAGCGGGCACAACCAAGTGGTGGCAGTTTTTTAGACATTGAGCTTAAGGGGGTCTGGTTACTAAACATTCTAAGCTGCGGGGCCGCGGTAGTGGGCGGTGCCATATAAGACATGGGCAGTCGCAGGCAGAGAACAAGAAAAAAAAACGGGTGTAAGCGATCGCACATTTGAGCGGGGCGCTATGCTGCGCCGCGCTATTGTGCGCCGTTGCATACTAGTGCGTGGGAAGGCTATAGTGGCGCCCTGATGTGAA